>CM060846.1:228108011-228723011 GCA_030762175.1 Metallyticus violacea
CGCACTCCTTGTAACCAAGTGGGAAACAGAAATATTCTACAATATTTGAGAAAATACCAGAAAATGTGTTCTTTATGCAATAAAATTCCTTGCTCGCAGCGGGAATCCAGCCGCAGTCTCCCGATTGGTTAACCGATGTAGTAAGCTATTACCTAACTTTTTACGTGGTTAAACGTTTGCAACTATCTTCACGTAAATTCAGAACGAATAATAATTTGAATTTACTTGTTTAGCGAATATACATGTTCGTCCGTGTATACGTTTATGAACAAAGTTTATTGTCCGGTTACACGAGGCTGTGCCCGTGAACGTATCAATGGGGTTATACAGCGAGCCCTTCTCCAGACGCATGTTTTCTATGTAAATAAGTTCAAGGTAAGTCTAACCTAAACTTCTTATACTATGTGTATTTCCCTTTGGGAGAAACGCTCTTACTAACCACTGATTTTCATGAAAGTCCCCGTTTAAAAATAATTTATTGGTTTTACTACATTAGGATTGTTTAAATATTTCAGGATGTGGAGAAGGAAAGAAGGTGATGAACCAATGGAATATTTCGGATGCATCTTATGTGTTTGCTGTAGCGACAGACCGCACGGTTCAAATAACAAAGAGAAAATTTGCTTCCTCTGTACCGACAAGGTAACGCTATGTTTGAATTGACTGTTAAATAAAATACAACAGTCACTAAGGTATTTAGGGACGAGATATGGAAATCCTAAAACTGTAAGTTACTTGCCTTCTTCGGATATTTTGTCCATATGTGTTTGCTAAACCAATACGTTGCATCTTGCACATTCGAGCTTGTGAAAGATGGAGACAGCATGCAGTTATTTGCACTGTTTTACCCTATTTCGCTATAACAACACTGCAAATTGCTTCAAAGCAATGTTTTTAGGCTGCAACGATAGGCCCAGCTTTTACACTTTATAAATATTCTCCCGGAAACTGAGATGTATATTTGTTGCTTTTGGGGGGATAATATGCAGCATACATCGGGATTATAGGGTCCATTTTCCAGAAAATGAAATATAAACAATAGCGTTGAAAGTTTAGCAAAGAAGTTAAATGTTTCGTCCTAAGAAAACCCTATACGACTTTCAAGGTCATTCATGAACAAGATCTCACCTTAAGGCACTGAACCGCCTGTGATGCCTCAGCAGTAAAAACGGGCGTTAACACTATTCAGGGGGAAAAAAAACACCGACAAGGTTCGCTGCGGTAATCAGGCATGAAATCTTGAAGAGAAGGAATGCAGTTCAATTCCCGTCAGGATTTTTCCCCCATTGCGGTTTTAAGGCTTTCTTCGAAAATGTGGGGAGGTTGCCTAAACTTGGATTTGTAACGCTCCCTCCCCCCAAAAAATCCTTACTTAATATACTATTTCATCTCATGTATCATCTGTGCCCACCGCCTGTAACTCTATGGTAGTGCAAACGGGGTTATACATTTAAACAATTTAAGAATCATAACTGGAGCATATTTTCTCTTTCGCGAACTTCTGTCTGGAAGAGTAAAGGAAGTTTGTTATAATTAGCTGAACGACAATAATGCCTCGACAACCATTCCAGTTCCTTTTTCCATTGTACTGATGAATAATAAAGTGTAACGTGCAATATGATTGTCAAAAAGCAGAGGAGAATAAATGTGACATGTTACATTGTGCACAGCATAGTGAAGATTTGATTCTGAAGTTTCTGATAATGCGACCCCTATTATGGTTAAGCATATTTAAGTTATTAAAATTAATTAAACTATTAAAACCAAATAAAATAGTGACGTATTGTGCCTTCATTTTACTTTATTTATTTACAATTTATATAAAAAGATTCAGACAAGTAAAGTTGTAACCTAAATTTCAGACTGTATACCAGAAAACGACAATGAAGGCGCTAACTATTGCGATGATTCAATAACCACCAGAAGGAAATGTCAAAACGGACAGATGACGTATTTCTCACAAGCAGGCCACAAGTAGGAATGAATGAATGGTGTTTAACTCCCGTTTTTTGCTACTGAGGCATCACTGGCGATGAACACTGATGATACATGAGATGAAATTATATATTGGGAAAGGATTTATTTTTAAGAGAGAAACGTTCCAGGCATAAGTTTAGGGTACCTCCCCGGCATTTGCCATTTATGAGGACTGAGGAAAACCTGAAAAAAAAACCTACGTCAAGGAGGACGGTCCTGGCCGGATTCGAACCCCAGACCTCTCGCTCACGAGTCCGCGTCTTAACGACCTCGGTCATCCGTGGCTGTTCTACAATTAGGAGTAAATTCTGATATATTGTGCTGCCTAATTAATGTTTTAATTGCGTCTAGCATTCAACAATGTTAGTTCATAATTATTTAAAATAAAAATGTCTGTTTTGTATTTCAGAATGTAATATTCCAACATGAAAGTCGCTATTTTCTTTGTTACAGTTTAACGTCCCTCATAATAAATATTTGATGAAATGAGTGCACAATTGGGTCCGGAATCTACAGCGCTTAGTTACCTGGCATCCATCTTTTCAAAGGAAGAGAAAACTACGGAAAAGCCTTACCCACTCAACTGACCTTAGTAATTATAAGCGTATGGCCACTGTTTAAACTTAAATATATATATATATATTAATTCGGTTTTATGAAGTAATTAAAGTTGTATATATTTAATACGAATTGATTAATCGACTAATGAGAAATGAGGGGTGGTGGTAAAAATTTAAATTGGACACCCTTTAATACCATGAAATATATTTAGCCATGCATCACATCTAAAAATCTTTATAGAGCACTATAAAACGAAAATATATGTTTATATATATATATTTTCACGCAATAGTATGAAAAGACCTAAATTAAAAATTTTGTTTTATGCATGATTTTGCAGTAAAAAAAAAAAAAAAAGAAATGCCATCTTCATTGTCATTTAGATAAAAGCAATATAAGGCATTCAAAATTTTGAGGTTAACGAAGGCCAATTTAGGACTTATCGCTATCCAGTTTATTGAGATTTTGTTTTCATTATAATCTTTGTATTTTACTTTAGAGAATTCTATGTTATAGAGGCTGCACTGGAGACGGAGAAAAACAGCTAGCTATATGCAAAAATACAACATGAAACTGCTGAAGTATCGCCAACAGCACTAGTTTGTGAAGTTGCAGATGGTAATGATGATGACAGTGACAAAGATCCGGTTTGGTTCTCATCAGATTAGCTTCAGAAAATGTAGATGATAATTTACCGACAGATTATGGTGAAACATTAATTTATAGATAATGATTATACACTTTTTAAAACACTTTCTAATACAGCTAAAAATTATTTTATTCATTCCATAGCTTTATTTTGTACTTTCATTCACTTGGTTCAATAGTCCAGTAATACCTACAAATACTTAAATTGTTGTACTTTCAATAAACATATTTTATAGTTTTAAAACTCAAAGCACTATTCTATCAAAATTACAGATTACAAATAAATACTTTAATTTTTATTTCCTTTGTCTTACAGATGCAAGGGAGCACTTTAACGAAACTAGATGCCACAATACAAATCCTTCATCCTAGGCTCGAAACGTTTGCAAACAAATACTAATGCATTTTATCGAGCCACATGTGCCGAGTATCAAGCAAGAACACCTCATCCAGCAAACTTTAAAGTGTCCTTTTACTCTGTTTTATGACGAAGAGAGAGCCAAGTTCCGTTCTAGTTAATTACACAGCGTTATAGTTGCCAAAGCAAGAACAAATTTCAAAAAAGTCCTTCTACCTAAAATTAGAATTCAGCAAAGCACGTGCAGAGGATTTTTTTTTTTTTATTTATTTTTGGGGGAAGGGCAGCTTTAAGGCGTACCAAGCAGGGAGAGTACAGATTTTTTTTTTTTAATGTGTAAACGGTGTAACCGCTTGTTACTATAAGATTTGTTTATCGTGCCTATTGTGCTGGCTACATAGCAGATTCCCCCCTTAGGGAATATTATTGACCTTTATTCAGTGGAGTCTTCGTTGGTCCTCTTGGTAATTTGTGTTGTGCTTTTTGTTTTCCTCCTTTCCAGCATGCCAAATTTGTTTGTCCATTGCTAAGAATTTTGCTTCACTTTATTTAAGTTCAACAGACAGCTGGAGAGTGTATCTGTGTTTTGTGCGAGTGCTGTTTCTCTCATAATAAGTTTGTTATAAAAATGTATGACCTGAATAATTTTGGTATGTTGCGGAAATAACTCGTGTGTTACAGAATGATAATGAAAACGAAATGAAGTGTCTGAATCATTGGTAAAAGGGAATGTGTCAGAAGCCGATTAAGTTTAAAAGAGTGATGCAAATAGATTAAAAGTATACAAGTTAAAATGGAACCCCTTGTCTTATAATACACCATATTCCAGGGGGGCAAACAGTTCATAATATGGTTTGAGTGCTTCAAGGGCTTACATGTACATCTAAAAGAATTCAGATAGTCATATTTTAATGATTGTATATTAAAATTTGCAGTGAACTTTACTAATAAAAAGGCATTACCATTTTATGAATGCATGAACGCAAGAAATCCAGAAAAATAGAAACAAGGGCAGCCAAGAGATATTAATGAGATATGCTAATTTTTAGGAGTTCTGTTAATCATTGATATTTTGAAAGCACGAGAGTCCACAGAATTATAGACCACAAATCCCATGTACAAGAGAAACATGTTCCTTGCTGAAATGTCTTGAGCTCGATTTCAGCGATTATCCATTTTCATAAGATTCAGGACATAAATATCAGAAATAAAAGGAAACGGATTGATACACTCGCTGCTATCAGAGATGTCTTCAATCAGTTCGTCGACCACTATAAGTTAATCTACAATCAGAATTAACATCTTACAACAGATTAACAGCTCCCACCCCCCGAGGGCGCTGCCTTTTTGAGTATACAAAGAAAAATCCTGATAATTACGGGATGAAAATTATATGGACTCCAGTTACGCAATGATCTTACAGATGTATACTGGAAAATTGGACCACCTTAATATATAAAGACCAAAAGTGGCGCTGGTTCTAACCACCTGTCTTTGCAGGATGAATCATTACTGCTGATATTTTTTATTTACATCTGTTTCACTTACAGATTAACTTTAAAAAAAGAATTCTACACCATGTGAAACAGTGAAAAAGAGTAAGCAAGGAATACCGAAGACATTGTTGTCTAGCCGTGCCAGAAAGAAATGTCTTCCTTTTTCCACCGCGACAATGTTTTCCTAGTCAGTCATTTTCTCTCTACTTGCAATGAAGTTCGGCCCCTCGTATATTATGCAAACCAGTGGGAAAATGTTGCATTAGGTGGAGCAGACCCCAAAAAGTCTTTGCAAGTACTCGAGGCTCTGAGACTCATTTAAACCAAACTTGAAATCATAGCACGAAAATGCTTTCTCTGTCGTCCCATTAAAACGACTCCCTACCAATGCAGGGAGGAGTTGTTTACCCTTAGTGTCGCTACCTGGGACCGATTTATTCGTAAGGGATGAGCTACCACAAGCACATTTTTTTTAAAGTGGGTCAACATTTACTTTTCCTAATCTAGAAAATTCTGTTGTGACCCTTGTATACTATGGAAGACAAAACAAAACAATAATAATAATAATAATAATAATAATAATAATAATAATAATAATAATAATAATAATAATAATAATAAAATCGATCAAGCACAAAAGAAGAAAATTTCTGTTCCAACTGGGGAAGGAGTTTACCATTCCAAAAATGTAACGATAAATTCAGTATCCCATAGGATTTCACAAAATAATAACTGCAATCAGAAATCGTACTGAGCCAGAGCCAGAGCAGAGCCCATGGGAAGAGAAGATGCTGAACTTCCTCCTAAAAGCAGCCTATCGAAAGAGGCCGATGTCAGTTGTGACCTAGAAAAACTGACAGGAACTGTATCCTGTGAAATCTGTATAAAAAAAAAAAAGGTCGCGCAAGCAATTTAAATAAAATTAGCAATACTATTTGTCTTTCATGCGGTGAAATTGTGAAACAGATAAATTATTTTTTTTCTTCCTATTCAGATACGCTTATATGTTTTAATAATTTTTGTATCTATTATGAAAAGTTTATCTAACCTAAAGTGTTACCAACTTGCAATTTACACTCAAGGAAGAAATTGCGGAAAACTCGCATACATATATTCTGAAACTTCGAAATATGGGAGGAAAGACGTATTAGAAAAGGAAAATTTAGTTTGCTAAAATTGAACTTGTATAGTTACTGAACTCATTGATTATGTAAACTGATTAGACATAATGGTAACTTTCGTGCTGAACCTCAGCAGAATACAAGCTGAGTTTTCTGAAAAGCAACAATGTCTATCCAAATTAAATTTTTACCGTTTGAACAATTATTTCTAAATTATAACCTTTTTAAATTTAGGCTACCTTAATTGTTATTCTTTTATATAACCGGAAAGAATATTAATTTTCTAACATGTTTGCTGCTTTAGGTGCACATTTCCCATAAACCATTTATCACAGCATCCTCAGATATTAAAATCAGTTTGAAAACGTGTAATTTAACATGGCTGTTGAATGTAATTTAAAGGTAAGTTTTAACTTCTGAAAGTATTTGCATATAATGTCATTATTTTATGTAAATTTATTTTTTTTTTAACAACTCTCTTACATACATAAGTTAAAAGCCTTCATAAGCTAAATAGAACATCGTGTTTTGCACATGCATAAAAGAATTCATAGCTGCATCTTAACGTAATTTTTAAGAAAAGTGCACCTAAAAATATGCAAGTTACGGAAAACGACAAAAAAAAAAAAATCAGAATGTGTGTTGATGGTTATATTTAAATTGCCATTTAAACAATTTAAATTCCCCAAACAAATAAAAATTATATATGGGTGTAATCCGCAAACTACGTATATTGTGCATTAAACAAAAATTCATTTTTGACCCAAAATCCGAAAGCAGTGGAAAAGATAATGTGGCAGCCAGGCCGCCAAATTTAAATGCCGTAAATACACAAAAACTAATATGGGCATGATCTGCAAATTGTCTAGTTTCATATTATGTATAAAGCCAAACATCTATTTTTACCCAAAATTTCTACCAAGTGTCCTTAAATTTCAAATGCACTGATTTATAATTTTTTGAAGTCCCTTGTCAAATATTTCTTTCCTTCTTTTTAAAGTAAATTCTTCTTAGAGTCTAGTGTGACACTACTTCGGTAATTTGTATGGGTTTTAGATCTTGGTATTTTGAAGGTTAAAACTAATCAATAATCTAATCAATGGCCTATCTAACACTGCTTACAAAAAAATATGAATAAATTTGGAACATTCTATGTTAGTGACCAATGAGAGAAACACTTTGACAAACAAATTAAGCCATGATCGAGTAAAGTCAATAAGAAATTACAAACGGTATCTCAGTATGTTAATAACCTATCTGAGCGGTTTATTTATATAGCAAAAATTGTATTCTCTGTATGAAGAACTGTGTAAAGAAAATTATGATAAAGCGGCAGTTAAAAGTACACATAGAGTAATATTTTTAAGACCACATTCTGCAGAAAGGGACCAGCCCACGGCATGCCTAACCTAAAAAAACTGTTTTAAAAGTTAAAATTAAATTTAAAATTAAGGAATTGCTGAAACGAATCACTTAAACTTTTAGGTGACACTGCTGATAAAGTATTTATATAAATACAAACTAACTTCTGAAGTTTATTATATACCGACTTAATACTACACATTTTCTTGATTTGGTTTCTTTTTGCAGAATGTGATACATTATTCATTCTTCAAAGCAAAACAGGAAGAATGCTTAGTGCGTGCAAAATTTGCGCAAGCATTTGGTGACGAAAAGAAAATTTTAGAGGAGGAAATATAACACGCAAAAGAGAGAGTGGTTAGCTAGGGTAGAAATAAGTAAAGAGCAAAGGAAAGGGAAAGCTTTGTAACTCTAACTTTCATTTGCCGTGTGTGTTGCAGATACAAGCAGTAAGTTATCTAATGTGTTATTGCAGAAAACTCATGTTACAATTTAACTGCGTACGAAGGCGCTTCTCCAAACCAAGCATGTTGTTATACATGGCATGAGCGTAATGGAAAATAATGTAATTCAGAAATTGGCACTTGTTTGTATCTATACCTTACAGATCTTCTTCAGAATGTACGAGAAGTGTCTAACTTTTTCAGGTTGTTGTGCAGAACAGAATATAAGTAAAAACACTTGCATTGTCACTCTATTTAATTCAAAGAACGGATATTCCTGTCATGAAACATATTATCTTGGAGTTTGCCCATGTCACTAAGTTCCATATAGACTAAAATATTAAAATGAAAATACTTGATACTACAATATTGTGTTACAGTGCTACTTTCCAATTGCATATAAAGTTCTTAAAAATTAAAATTAAAAAATAAGAATGATAAAGGGGTTTTAAATGTATGTAAAGTTTCAAGCCGTTTTATATCAAAATTATGATTTTTGACTTAGTTATTTCTGCCATAGCGCTGAAGATATATGCAAATTTAAAATCAACACTTGAGTATTACACTTAAGATACAAATATATTTATGCACGCAAAAAAAAAAAAAAAAAAAAAAAACAGTTTATACCTCTGTTACAAGTCCAAAAAAATAGAATGTGAAAAGTGACTATGAAAGCTGGTCTAGGTTCGGCATACTCCCATAGTTACACGATGCTTCGTTGTTATTCACGTGTCTGTTCCCCTTTATTCAGTTGCACAAATACGTATTAGTCCAGTCTTTTACACAGAATTTTACGTAAAATGCCGCTCAATATCAAAAGTGTGATAACTGGGAACTGAACAACTAAAATGATTCGAACTAACCCCTTAACCCACAATTTTAATCAGAGTCCAATGGGTAAGTATTAATGTAATGTAATTTTAGCGAGGTCCGCTGCTTTAAATGCCTCAAAAGGAGACCCAACAACGTATTACATCACGTTATATGTATCTAACACGATGACAGTGGACACTGGTGGTCCGAACTCCTTACTGGAGGAACCGCCAGAAACAAATCATACTCTAACCAATGAAAACGCTTAAGTAAAAGGCAGAGTCAACACACCCGACTAGTAGAAATAAGCATTCAATAGTCTGCACTAGTGGTAGCCCATATCATTTGGGAGCGTTTGCTGTAACAGTTCGTTTCAGCAAAGTACTGTGTCATGTATTTTATCCTGGGCGAAAGCGGTAATCGTTCCTACATGGTCCAATCACTCTACAGGGTAAGACATCCTGCATGCCGTCATTCGTTTCAACGGCTGGGTGGGTGCATGAGGAAAATGGATATGGTCGGTGCTTCACCAACCTCAGACCGTTGTCGTTTAGGGGCTTGTGGCACACCTCAGAGGAGAGAATACTGACAATGATCTTGGAACATCACATACTGAGCACGAGCCAGATAGAAAGGACTCTTAAAGTGCCTCGTCCATGATATTTTGTGGGAGTACGCGACTAATCATAATCTTAAGCAGGGTGATCGTCCGCGCCGTAATTGGCCTATGAGGTACACGGCAAGTAACAGGACGTTCTAACAATATTACTGACATCCGATTAACGATGTTTCCCTTCCGCAACAGACATAGTTAGGCGCATGTAAAACCGCATGCTGTGCGGTAAGAGAGTCACCAAGTGTGCCAGGGCAAGATTGTGCACAACATCATAGACCCATGAACAGTTTAATAGCAGAAGCTGTGCTCATTCTTTCCTATCTTCTAGAAGACATTCCTTGTTCGGTCCCAGCATGGCGGTGAAACACCCCACTACTCTTAACCAGCCCCATCAGGAGTTAAACAGGTAACATCCACGAAGATAGACAGCTCGCGGAGGGCGCGTACTTAGGCCGTTGAAGTCAGCAAACCTGAATCCTTTGGTCGACTACCCATGCAGTCACCTACTACAGCTGGTGTACAGGGCGGTCCCGACGATCGACTAAGACGTCTTCGCCAGCCTGTTTGCGGTCATTACTACCATCAGAGAAGAGCAGATGCGAGGGGCAAATGGATGTTGGACATTTTCAGCAGCTCTTGAGGTAAAGTCAAGTTGCCCATTGTCATACCTATCTTACATATGCAATATGAAAGACTAAACATTAGTAGATAAAATGATTACTAAACCTATTTCGTTGATTTTATTGATTTTGGTAATGTGCCCACAGATTCGGTAAGGTATCTCTGTCATTATGGCTCGTGGAATTTTGCTTCCTATAAATTTATTTGTATAATGCCCTCAATCCTACAGGGATGACATTTTTGGTACACTCTCAACCCTATTCAGACTGGTAAAGCATTTTTGTGACAAAGTCGATAACGTTGGAAATTTTTCACAATATTTAGAATATTAATTAAGAACATTCGAGAAATTACTTACTTACTCTCAGCGGAAATATAACCCTAGTCTCCCCTTTCGGTTATGGCGTTAGGTGTATTTTCCGTGTATAAACATTTGTGATTGTCTCCACCTAAAGTATAAATGTATAGTCCTTTTGGTTTACATGTTCAATAAATATGTTCATTCGTATATGCGTTTTTGAGCAACTCTCATTATCCGAATACACGAGTAAACAGATTACATTCTGAGCTCTATATGACACCAGAGATGTGTCCTATAATGTAAACACCCGCTGTGGTAGCGCAGTTTATGAGACAGAGTTATCATTAATACTATAGCTTAGATACGAAAATGAGCAAAAGAGACTGCAGTGGGTCCATGATCACTAGAGCTAGACACTGGAGGCCTGGAAAGGGCATTACGGACTTACTAAAAAGGCCGCATAAATCAAGTCTGCGTAAAGTCAGATAAATTTAATCTCTTTTTGTTTCTTTAATGATTCAAGACAAGCGGCCGCACAACGGAGCAACACGTGCCTGCGTCAAACCAGTGGAAGGCATTGCCTCTTCGAATGAAGACGATGTCTTAATACACAGGTGGCTGAAATAATGCAACAGGAGAAAAAGAAATGGGTTCATAATTTCAATTTGGCTTGGGCTCAGCGTGGTGCCTAAATTTTAGCCTGTGATTTATTAAAAGATATTTTAAAGTTGCAGTCCTATTACCGGATATAACCATAATGACTTCTGCAAAGGGCGTCTCCACTATTACACGAGGAATAACCGAAATGAATAATCGCAGCTAGTCAGCAAGTTCATGTTATGGTGACGCAATCCAAATAGTACTTGTGACGATGAAATGAATAAGCAACAGTATCAAGCCACATCCGCCTGAATTTTCTAAATGACTTGTAAAAGTATTCACTTTAGACCAAATACTAAAAACAAAACAGATATCAATTGGGCAATATTTTAAAAAGACTAGATTTCCAACTAGCAACTAAAACGTTATTTTTCCAACTAGACGTTCTTTCCCAAAAAAAAAAAAAAAAAAAAAAAAAAAAAAAAAACAGATTTAGTTGAAAAAAAAAACTACAATTATATAATGCTTGCTGGAATTGAACGTCAGACGCAATTTGCAGTGAGACCTGAGGCACAGAATGCAGCATGCTGAATCTCGTGAAACGTGTCTGCAACATGCTCAAGACGTCATCGACATGACGCAAACCGGTGTGCAGCGAATATCGTATTTGCATTGTTTTCCATTGAGCTCCATGTCTTTGCGTCAGTTGCAAGATCGATGTCTGCTGCACGACTTGATGCGTTCCGGTGTGCGGCCGGCCTAAGTGTGAAGTGTTTGGTCGTGAATATCGTGTTTATATTCGCACATTATGCACCGATAAAATGCATCCTGGCTGCCTTGCACCAACTGTAAAACACCGATGAGGGCTAGTGATGTTTTAAAGCTGTTTTGCATTCGGCAAAGTGAGCTTACTTCCTGACAATCACAGGAACACACTATGAAAGCAGATAGCTTTTTTATTTTTATTTTTTTTTAATTCAAATCCCATCGGGAAAGCGTACAATCTGGCGTGAATTTGACCAAGAGGAAAATGACTCAAATCTTAAGTACAACTACTGCATAAAAAACAGGGAAAATGTTCGTCACGAAGTAGCCCCTTCAGTCTCCGGATTTGAAACACAATGTTTCTATTGGATGAATTGGATTGCTGGATGCATATAGAATATCCAACAGCAGAAGAACAATTCTGAGATAAACTAAAAACTACTGCGACATTGGAATAACTCGTTCTGCGTATGCCACTGATCAGAGCAAAAGGTGCACCATTACATAAAGATTTTTTTTTTTCTAAAAAGAACGATATTTCATTAATCATAAGATTTACATAGTCCAAATACAGCATCCAGCCATTCATTTTCAATGTTAATGTTTAAATACACTCCATCTCTCTCCTTAAAAATTCTAGAAAGTCAGTTTGTCTGTAAACTTTTGGCCTGCAGTGTGAGAAAGAGAGATGAAAAGTGAGGGGATAGTGGTACGGTATAAAAATCAGCTCTTTTATCTTGAACGTGCATAGCCATTCATAAATAACATATTTTAAAAATAGTTTTTATGCATTTTCCATGGCAAAATTAACTGTATCGCTGCTACCTTGTCCTTGCTCTTCTATGGAAAGTAGATACAATATCCCTTATACATTCAAAAACCGAAATGTAGCAATTAAAATGAAGAGAAGGGGTCGAACACTGTCACAAAATTCAAGATAGTAGATTCAACGCTTTTTTATTCCATTTTAAAAGAAGTGAGGTCCATGGATGATTTAAGTTGAATGATCGACCATTGCGAGAGAACAGCTTTAGGAAACATCAAGTAAAGTGCAAAAGATTTATTTCTATCTTTCCATATTTTGCTAAAATATTTTAAATTGAATCCATTTCTTCCTCAAAGTGACTAGGCATAGTTCTTATTCTATTTGTAACTACATAAATGTGTATCAGTGTAAAAAAGAGATATTAAAACTACCCAATATCAAACTAATTTCACCTTAGTTATTTATGCATAAAGAATGGAATGGATAAATTTTCCACGGTCTACCAGATGATTGCGCAATGACTTTGTTTGCTTGCGAAGTTTAGTTTTATAGAAACGCAAATTTATAATATACATTCTACATTATTATATTAACCTAAACAAAGGCATCCAACTAGAGTTTAGGTTGATTAAAATTTTGAAGAAATATGTAAACTATTAGTCTTTAAACTAGGCGTAGCTATATCAGATATCTGAATTCGAAATTCAAACAATTTTGTGAACTGCAATACAACGATAAGACGTACAACAAACAGATAATCACGACCTGACCTGCAAGTCCCACTCGGCCAAACCATGGGTGAGAGACCTGTCGACTTGAACGTTTACGTGGTTGCATTATAGTGCCGGTGTTTCTAACGTCAAATACGAACCACTGTAACCAAAAGGCAGTCCACTTCCAGAGATAATCCAACTTGGGTAGCGTCTGTAGCAGTAGCTCGGTAAAGCTGGATTCAAAGTAGGGCGCAATTGTTTTCGTTAGCTACAAAATAAAAATCAAGCACACAAGCATGCATACATACACATAAAACGTTATCCGGCATGGTGCAGCCCATTAGCCAAGTGGTTCACAAGAAGAGTTTGGTATTTTCGAACCTCATGTCCGTTCAATATGTGATGAAAGCATATAATGCAACTCTAGCTTACTGGTCACAAAAGATTGGTATTTTTTCTATGTGAACAAAGCATTGTGCTGAAGCGCACTTAAACATATTTAGCCCGACCATAATTATTGTCTTGGTTTATTTACGTACGCTCTTTAACACCTGAGGTTATCAGCGTTCCATTCAATTCAGGACTTGAAATGGCCGATAAATTTGCTCAGAGGCCTCTTCTTTCAGGTTTGAGGTTATTTTACGTGACATAAATATATGACACGGGCCCAGAGTTTTACTTCCCTTCCGGAGGAAGCCATGCTTAGTATTTTTACAGCCGAAAAATTTCATCGAACCTAGGGGGATTGAACCCGCGATCTTGTGTCTACGAGGCAAGTATGTTACCACTACACCACCAGGACCGACTTATTGTTTTAAGGTATATATACTTATGTATATCATTAAACGTGTTTTTTAATTAACACTAAGAAAGTACAGTGGTATTTAGGAAGGTATAATCCCAAAAAAAATTGAGAGTAGGTGGGGAAGATGAGCCGGATCCCGCATTAGCACTCCCGTATGTAGTAGTAAATTTGCAGTGGCCAAGAGCGGCTAAGCTTTATGCCGTTAATTGCCATGGTAAGCCCTGTCAATTACTCTGGTGGATTGATAGGGAGGGTTGGGAGAAGTAAAGTGACATGTTCTTTGATCATCCATTAATTGTTTTATCGCTGGCTTTTTGATTTCACAGTCCTCGGAGTGGTTCCATGTGATGTAGGCGTATGCCTCACAGTATCTGTGCAGCCGATGGCTATTTTAGGAGCCGAAGCTTGGCCTCGCACTGGAGACCAGCCGGCGTCATTGGTGGTTCTGCAGTGCGTCTACCTTCTTGTTAATTTGTAAAATTTCAAGAATATGGTTGTGCAGGTGGTACAAAGCATTTTCCATAAATAGTTGTCTTGATCTGTTTCCATGAGTATTTTTTTTTTCAATAGTATATAACGCCCGTTTTTACTACTAAGTCACCAAGGCGGTGACACTGATGATACATGAGAAGAAATGATGTATTGGGAAAGGATTTGTTAAGGAAGGCCTTAAATTTAAGGTACCTCCCTGGCATTTGTCATTTATGAGGACTGAGGAATACGTGGAAAAAACCTCAGTCAGGGAGGACGTTCCTGGTGGGACTTGAGCCCCAGACCTCCCGCTCACGAGTCCGCGCCTTAACGATCACGGTCACCCGTGGGGGTAAGAGTAATTATTTACAAATTATTTAACAATAGAGACTACTTACACATACTTTTCGTTTGTCTACAAGTAGAATGTAAAGCTAGAGAAGCAGCGCGAAACAATCAGGTGAATGCTTTACACCACGGGAATATCCTCGAATCGCAGCAATGGATTTTGCAGTTTGCAGGAGAAACTTGTAGAAGTAGAGGAATATGTGGGATGACAGGCCTTTCTCACTGGGCTATGAACGCCTCTACCATTCATCAGCGTGTTCAGTACAGTAACAACATAGATATTGAACCATGGGTATGCAATATATCCAACAATATTTGGCCCACTAATTGGAACCAGATATGGTGATAAACAGATACTTAAAAATCTGTAGCAATCATTTGGAGCAAATCGAATCCATCTGCCCCAAGCAACCTATAAGGAATGATTGATTCGTCAAAACATTTGTCTAGGAACAATCGGAGAGCATTTGCTTGAGTTTAATGTGCGCCCTCTAGGGTTTGAGCATTGTACAGACGCGGATAAAAGAATGCCTGGACAAAGAAAACGTCACTACTCTTGCTGTGAGGTCAGCTAACAGTAGTGTGCTAGCGCATTTCGAAGGATTGCGGTTGTACCCATGAAAATATTTTTCAACAGTTTCAAAAATTATGATAAAAAATTGAATGTGTGTTTGTCCGTTAACGCTCTAGCGGCACAACATTTTGCTTTTTCTAAACGAACTCGGCCTATAACGATCAATTAACAAACGATTCATCATGTTCGTTTATTATTAGGGGTGGGGGTTAAACTACAACAAAAATATAAAAATCGCTTTAGAGTAGCAATTTTTGTTTTTTCTCAACGAAACTCGGCATATGCCACTGAAATTAAATAAAAAAGGATTTCTGAAAATCAGTGAAATCAGACTATTGTGAATGGGGGTTTACCTGAAACCCAAAATGTAAACATTGCTCTAACGTCTTCAATATTTTTTTTCAAGGAAACTCCTTACATACATTGAATTATAATAATAAAAATTATTTCTGAAAATTAGGGAAACTGGAGCAGTTATACCTGAAAACCGAAATTCAAAAACCTAAAGCGAAAAATTAAAAATAGCCCTAGCGGTCGCAATTCTTCCTTTTTGTCAACGAAACTCAATCAATGCCATTGAAATAAAAAATAAAAGTAATTTCTGAAAATAAGCAAAATCAAATTATTATGAGGGGTTTACTTGAAACCCAACATTTCAAAATCACTCTAGCGGCATCAATGTTTGTTTTTTGCAACAAATCTCGGTATACACCGTTTACATAAAACAAGAAAAACATTTTTTGAAAATTAGGGAAATCGGACCATTAAGAGTAGGGGTATATCTGAAAAGCGAAATTCAAAAGGCGCTGTAACGTTTGTTTAAAAAGGGGGGGGGACAAACTCATTCATCATTTGTAACTGTGTATATGTTCTATTTTTGTCGTGAAGATAGCAACTATGTAATATTAATCTATTACTGCCTCGCTAATCGTATACCCAGCCGGTATCAAGAAAGGCGGCAAACTTTACATGGCCGTTACTCGGCATCCCAACAATAACCCGATAAACACTTCCGCAGCTGTACATGTGTCTGCTGTTAATCCTTGAGTGCTATTGGCTGAAGCTATTACACAACTCCACGTGTAGTTTGTTTGCTGTTATATCCTAGACTGTTATTGGCTAAAGCTAAAATATTATTTGTGGGTAAGACAGAGAAACTCTATCGCTAAACAGGTGACTATATACTAGCAGTCAACATCATCCCATGTGTAGTTTGCCTTCTGTTAAATCCTAAACTACTATTGACTGAAGCTGAATTTTTATTTCTCCCCCTCAACAAAATTCGATATATAATGATAAATTAACAAACGATTCATCGTGTTCTAAAACCAGCAAAATTGTACCATTGGAAGTGGGGGTTAACATAATGCAATGCATTTGGATGTGGGTGTGGGTGTGGGTGTGGGTTGGTAAGTGGGTGTGTGTGTGTGTGTGTGTGTGTGTGTGTGTGTGTGTGTGGACGCGTGCGCGCTCGCCGTTTAGCGCCCTATCGGCGAAATTTTGTTTTTCTCAACGAAAATCTGCATATACCGATCAATTAATAAACAGTTTATCCAGGTCGTTAAACAGCAAAATTGAACCATGGAGGGGGGTGTGATGGAGTTTAATCTAAAGAGATAATTTAAAAATCGCTCTAGCAGACGTAATTTTTATTTTTTATCAACGAAACTTGGTATATACCATTTAAACAAACTTTTAAAAATAGTGTCTGGAAATTAGGCTATTAAAAGTGGGGGTTTAAGTGAAACCCAATATTTAAAAATCGCTCTAGAGGCACCAATACTTGTTTTTCGCAACAAAATTCGGTATATACCATTTAAATAAAATAAGAAAAACAGTTCCTGAAAACCAGGAAAACGGGACTATTAGGAGTCAGAGTATACCTGAAAACCGAAATTTAAAGAGTGGGGGTAAACCTAAAGCGAAAATTTAAAAATCGTTCTAGCGCCCCTCAATTTTTATTTTTCTCAACGAAAATATGCCACTGAAATAAGATAAGAGAAGGAATGTTTGAAAATCAGCGAAATCAGATAATTAAGAATAGGAAATTACCTGAAAACCAAAATTTAAAAATTGCTCTAGCGGCAGCAATAATTGTATATTGCGACAAACTCGGAAGACACTGCTTAAATAAAAAAAAAATATAGTTTCTGAAAATCAGGAAATTGGATCGTTAAAAGAGTAGGGGTATATCTGAAAAGTAAATTTAAAAAGCGCTCTACAGACAGTAATTTCTCTGCTCTAGCCCTCACAAATTCGACTTGAGAAATTCGCTTAGTTTACGCAGCTCCAGTGTGACGGAATTTTGATTTTGTTGGCGTAGCCGGAGTACGTGGTGGGAGGAAAGCTAGAGAGTACCTTTGTAGAAGAATATGATGCAGTTCAATACACAAAAGCAGTATAAAGAATACCATAGCCTCTTAAATTTTCTCCATCAAAAACTAAAAGTAATAAATATCTGTATTAGCTACATTTACATTATCTTGTATTGTTTTACATGCGGAAACTTAGATGATGGAAAAAAAAAAAAATCTTAATTCATTACTAAAGAAGAATTTTAAATAAAATCGTGTGAGGAAGAATGTAAAATAAGAAACGAAATATTCCAAATCAACACAAATATTTTACTTATAATATAAAACATGCTCTTAGTACTGCCACAGGTGGCCGAGGTCGTTAAGGCGCGCACTCGTGAGCGGAGATCTGCGTTCGAATCCCGCCAGGATAGTTCTCCCTGACTGAGGTTTTTTCCAGGTTTTCCTCAGTCCTCATAAATAGCAAAATGCCGGGGAGGTACCCTAAACTTAGGCCTGGACGTTTCCTTCTTAAAAAAAATTCTTTCCCAATTTATCATCGCATTTCATGTATGATCAGTGTCCACCGCCTGCGGTGCCTCAGCAGTAAAAACGGGCGTTAAACACAATTTTATAAAAATACTCTTAGTAGAAATGAAGTGATTATGAATTAAGGTTGACATAAAATTATGGCAGAAAATAAAACGCTTTTCTCTTAAGTTTTTCTAATAAGAAAATAAAATTATGGGTATCAAAATTTTAAAATTAATGTGTAATAAAAAGGAACAAACAAGCACACTACTTCTAATATAAATGAAAATCTATATACATTAGGCTAAAGCAATTTTTGGCCCTAATGTTTAAACAGAAATAATTATCCTGAATGCTTTCTCAGCGTTTGACGAGATCCATAAATATTCAGTTTCTTGAAGAGGCTCTTCAACTCTTGCTTGAGAATTGTTCTCATCAAAACAAAATAATGACAATGCAGTTCTTACACAATGGTAGTTAGAATCGTATGCAATGATTAGACCCCGGAAGTTCCTGCAATAGCATATACTTTATTTAAAGGGCATATTTAACAAAACGTTACACATCTATGTAGGTTACGTTCTGACAGTAAATTAAAAAAATCTCTATATTTGGCATATACGATAAGTGCAGTTTTACTCACTTTGAAGGGACTCTTTGTAAACATTGTATTTTAAAGGAAGCACATTTTACTTTATCCCTTTGTTACGATGAAGTAAAAGGTAGTGACACTCTCTACAAGAAATTCCTGGTATTTCTCAGTAAAAATAAGCTTTTATGTACGGTTTATTAGATTACATTAATACAGTAAAAAGAGGAATTTTGTACTTAACCTTACAAAATGGCGCGGGAAACATAGGGTGGTCACGATCCAGGAACAGTGAGAAATGGGCGTAGACTGGGTTCCTATTATTCTTTCCAGATAGAACACTCCGACGCCAGCGAAGTCCCTTTAGGTAGATCGCTTCCATACCAAACGGCGGGACAACAACCTTTCCAAGTAGCAAACCACCTGGCGTGGCACTTTCGATCAACGGAATGGAAGGGAGGGCGAATAATTCAAGGCAAGGAAAGATCCATTCCAACATTCGGTTAAACTACCACGAGAATCCAAGCAATAACCCAAAGTAGGGATGGCCAAACCCAAGGAATTTAAATGCGAGTCCCACGCGTTAACGTCCGAGCCACCCCAGTCGGTTTATGTATCGTGCAACACCAAAAATAATAATTCGCTGTTCGCTCATTGCGTGGAGTTTACTTTTTAGAATGGTGTTTGCAAAAAAAAAAAAAAAAAAAAAAAAAAAAAAAAAAAAAATCTGCTATGAAACATAGGCCAATTAAGAAATAAAAGAATGAAAATATAATCAACTAAAATGCAAATTTAACATTGGAATATATTTAACATTGAAATGCAATGATGAATGTATTTCAGACAGTAAATTTATAATAAGCTGTTCCCCCTTTTATTTTCACGCGCTGAAAACATTCATTTTCAGACGTGTGATTTTTAAGAATCAGGAAAATTAGATGTAATGTATGCTAATTCAATTTCAGTCTCCACATTATTCTTGCTTGTCGAGAAAAGAATTTTTGTCTAAAACGTAAAATGAAAAAAAAAAAAAAAATGTTCAAACAAAAGTTTAACATCGTGGGGGAGTTCTTATTGAGGGTATACTTTTTATATCTTTAAAAATGTAGGAGATATGGGGGAGAACTTCACTTTCTTAAATGGCATCATGCACATTTTATTCAAGAATGCATTACCATCACCAAAAGCTCTTCAAAAATGTATTACACTGTGCCATCTTTGTCAATAAACAGTAGATATGCATTCGGTAAGGAGTGCACAGTTGTTGCAAAAAGAAAAAAAAAAACTATTTAATGTCTTGGTTGCAGAAATTACTTACTGAATGTATTATTGAGATAGAGTAATTTCTGGGTTTTGTTTATCATCCCTCCTCCCCCCCCCCCCTTTAATACAGTTTAACGCCCGTTCTTACTAGTGAGGCACCACATGTAAATATAGGTGCCCTGAGAGGGAGCTGCGAGTAGGTAAGCCATCATCCTTACTCCTCAAATTGCCGTTGCTTTAGCTTACATACTACCACAGTACTTTAGTTATTCATCAGGTAAATTAATGCTGCAATGATCTATTAT
Organism: Metallyticus violacea; assembly: GCA_030762175.1. NCBI lineage: Eukaryota > Metazoa > Arthropoda > Insecta > Mantodea > Metallyticidae > Metallyticus > Metallyticus violacea. The sequence goes on from CM060846.1 coordinate 228,128,353, forward strand.
GACCACAATGTTTCCTATAAGATATACACGCATGAAGAGAAACTAGAAATGCTGCTGATGTATGGTGAATGTAGGTTGGCAGATGATTTATTCCATTACATTTTTGAAGAGGTTAAACGATTTATTTAAATTAATGCACTCTAGTTATATTAAGTAAAAGAAGTCACGTAATCATCATTTCCATAACTACTGTTTTCTTGAATTAAAATGATAGATACATTTCTGACTAACTCTTGAAGAGGTTAAGTGTATTCTTGAATAAAATGTTTTAAAAAACGAGTTATAATGCAGACACAAAAAATATCCCTTAGGAAGAACTTCCCCATTATGTTAAAAAAACTTTTGTTTGAAACAATTTCCATTTGACGGGTCAGAATAAAAGTTATTTTGGGTGAGCAAGATAAACGGGACACCCTAGAGTAGACCAAAACCACATGAGAAAGGCCGTATTGCAACCGAGAAGCTGGACAGAGTTCTTGCTAACCCCCAGGTTTCAAAACGTCAGAGGGTGTAAATACACGTACGTATCTTAACGGGTAAGGATGCGATATGGTAACGTCCTTTATAAATGATGTCCATTAATAAGTAATGGCGCTGATATAACATGTCCACCATACAAGCTTTGAGAGGCCGAAAGAAGTTAGAGAGTGGAGAATTTACAGAAAAAAATTAATGTCATATTAATTACGGTAAATACTGGGTGATGTTTCCATCGCGGGAAAGCTCCAGTTGCAGTTCCCCAAGCTCTGCAGTTTTTGTCTCGTCCCCACACTTGACCGTATGGACCTGCCTGGTGCTGTAGTCACGCCTCCATTCACGAACTGAGGCGAAAAAGGTCGAACTCAATAGTCCCGAACGACAGTAGGCTAGAAAATGTTACGTGGAGCTGCAATTATTTTTTGTTACATCTAACCTGAAATTGCAATCTATGCGTTATCCTGCCTAAGAAGCAACATTTATTCTATTAGACAAAGTGTGAGGGTTATAAGAGGAGAACAAAGTTCAGCGTTGAGCGGATCGTAAAAGTAAAATTGCATCCTATGCATTGTCCTCCCTAAAAAGTAACATTTATTCTAGAAAAACCATGAAGATTACAAGAGGAAATAAGCTCTCACTAACACGACGCTCTAACCAACTGAACTAACGGGAAGACATTTAAATCGCCTGCATTTGTTGGAAGCCACACCACCTGGAATTGGAATTGGCTTTCTCCCTTGCCGTTCGTGAAAAAAAGTATGACTCCAAACTTAACCGTACATTTTTTTTAATTGATTTATTTATGGACGCTCTTTAACATCTCAGGTCATCAACGTCCCATTCAACTCAGGGCGTGAAACGGCCGAATAATTTTGCTCAGAGGCCTCTTCTTTCAGGCTTGAGGTGCTTTTTCGTGCTGTAAATGTACGACACGGGAACCACGGCTTTACGTCCCTTCCGAAGGAAGCCATACTTAGTCCATCGGTCCTGGCCGGGTTCAAACCCGCGATCTTGGGTTTAGGAGGCAAGTATGGTGACCACTACACCACCAGGACCGACTTTTTAACCGTATAGGTCGCATAGTCCTCCCGAACGGCAATGCGAGCCATGGCGAACAAGGCCGACTGGTTTTGATTGCAGTAGAGGTTTCCAGGTAGTGTGGCTTCAACCGAATAATTAGCAAGCTGAGCACATCTGTCTGTTAGCTCAATTGGTTGGAGCGCCGTACTAACAATGGAAAGATTGTGGGTTTGATTCTTCGTGGGTAAATTGTTTTCCTCCTCTCTTCTGATCTTTATAATTGATCTATTATGTTCTTAATAGTACAAATGTTACCTTTTTAGGGAGGACAAAGCATAGGTTGCAATTTCACTTTTATTTCATGTTCTGATTCTACATGCTCAAATAAAACAAATTCCGTTTTTGCTTCATGACAACATAAGCTGCACACCATTGTTTTCTTTCCACCAATTTGTTATAGATGTTACTTTTAAGGGAGGGCAACGCAATTTTTGATTAGTTTTAACAAAAGAATAATACATGCAAAACTTGTAGTGTTAAAAGCGTATGCCTTTTTCATTTTGGTTGCGAACTGGGGCAATTGTTTGTTGTCTTTAAGAATGCCGTATGCTTCTTCACAACATCAAGTTCTCTTGTTCAGAGCATTGCCTTAATGGCATCCAAAAATCACTAATTCTTTCCTTTTTGTTCCCATAGGAACACGGAACAGTTGGAACTAGCACATATTACATATAATACTGGAATCAAAGCGCGTGCCTAGTGTTCCAGTCCCGCTTCTTCCCCTACCGTTCGGGGCTGCAGAATTCGGCTTTCTCCGCTGCCGCTATGAACTTAGAATTGAGCACTTTGCACGGGCAAGTTCCTCCAGCACGGCAGGTCTGTCTGTACGGTCAAGTCATTCCCGCGCTTGAAAGCCTGCCGGGGAGCAGGAGGGAAGGTCAGTGCAAGTTTAATTCTAGGAACGTAGGTACATGTTTTTGCGTGTTAAATGACAGTGCATTAAGTATTCATTAAGCAGCGTAATACAATGTCTTAATTGCGTTAATATGGCCCAATTCATGTTTCGTTTCCCAAAGAGTATTAATTTACGATTAGTACGTGCTTACAGAATCGGCTCGTCATTTACAGAGATGGTTTCAAGAGAAATTCGCTGACACTCAACCTCCAAGTCCAAGTTAGATTCACATATTGGTAAATAAATTTCGTGAAACGGGAAGTATTTTTTTATAAAAATCGCACACAGCCACCGGCATTACCCACGGAAGAAACGTTCGATAACATTGGACAAACTGTGGAACGTTCCCCTAAAAATCACTTGTACGTCTTTCTCAGTCAACGGGAATTTCCTATTCCTCTGTTCGAACGGCTACAAAGCTACTGAAGTTAAAATCGTATGAAATTACTGCAGTGCAAGAACTTAAATCGGGTGACCCTGCATCCAGAAGTAGACTTTGTGAATGAATGCTTAATAATGCGCAATCGGAGAAATTTGCCCTAATCTAATGATCTATAAGGATGAATCTTGGTTCCACCTAAATTGGTATGTTAATTCATAAAACACCGATACTAAATTTTAGAAAAAGTGCGCCTGCTTTATGAGAAAGTTTTGCCATTAGGACGAGAGAATGATAGGCCTTTTCCTTTCTTTTTTTTCCGAAACATTTAATAAGGATAGCCACGTGCAGAACATTTTGCAATCCTTTTTCGGTGAATTAACTGTCAGGGAACGTCAGTTCCCGACTTTCCAACAGGATTTTCAATGGCACATATAGTCCGTCTCCTTTCGACGATAGTCACCTCTAACAACATATGCCCTCACACCCTGGTGGGTATTTAAGGAAAAAGACAAATCCACTTACATTGGATGATCAGAGGGAACTGCAGGAGGTAACGATTAATGTCATAGTCCGATGCCAGAAGTGTATGAAAAATTAAGGGAGCCAGTTCTGGCATTTTCTTGCTTATAATGGTGAGTAAATGTAACCTATAAGTGTTGTAATAACTTACGCGACAATCATAGCTGCGGATTTCTTGTTTCCGTTTACCGCGGTACCAGTTTAAACGGAACGACTGGCCGTAACGCATGGAGCGGTTCCGCGGAGGAAATATCACCCTTTATAAATAGCAGTCAATCACGGAAAATATTACCTTTTTTATTAGGAAATTTGTCATTAATAGTGCATATAGATGTTTTATTTTCAGGGTATATGCAAGATTTTAGGTACAGATGGATGTATAGCCATTTTAATGTGCACGAACTTCCGAGGTCTAGTAATGATGTTATGTAAAAACTATCCCGGACAATGGATTCCTAGAAATGGAGCAGTAAAACGGCCAAAGAATTTTCCGGCTTCAAATGCACTTTTTTTCTTTTTTCCTTTCTTTCTTTTGTGATAACAAAAATCAAAATATAGTTGAATGTTGAAACTTTGTGCGGAAGAATTGTTCGTGCAGCAGACACTATAAAAAACTGAACAAGTTTTTCTACAACTCCCGCTTCAAAAATAAATAAATACATAAATATATAAATATATAAATAATGGTGATGATGATGATGATGATAGCATCGTCGACGGAGAAGAAGCTATGGCGAAGGGTTCCATTCTAAACTTCGGTGAACTATTACGCTGATTTTTCAATTGTTTTCATTATTCAGAGGCATAGTGAATTGTGTCGTTTCCAACACAATGCATACCTGATCTTAAAGACCTTTACCTTTGATAAATCTTTTGTTCATTGTTATTCTCGGTACATAATCCTGAAAACAATATGGTTACATTTATATCATGTTTAATTTTCGTTGTGAATAAATCCTTAATGTTAGCCGAAAGTACTAGGTGTTTCTTCTGTAAACAAATTTTGTTATTTGTTATGACTGCAAACGTTAAGAAACTAGTATATCAATCAGTTAATTTTGTGTATTGCAAGATAGAGGAATATAAAATACTTAATATCTCAGGAGTGTATAGACCTATGCAAAATTTATTTAAAGATATTTTTTTAAAAAATATAATGGTCTTTCTCAGATTTAAAGGAAAACGAGTGAGCATCTTTCACTCGGAAAAATTCTCTAAGTTTGTCTAACGGAAAATGTGACGTTTCGCACACTGATTATTTTCCACTTGCTGTGATATTTCTTGCAATTCATTTTGCATAAATCTTTGCCCAACGGCAGCTGTAGTATAATATCCCTATGGTAGCTTCATTTCTCACAGATCGCGGGTTCGAACCCGGCCAGGACCGATGGATTTTTTCGGGGCGTAAAAATCCTAAGTATGGCTTCCTTCGGAAGGGAAGTAAAGCCGTGGGTCCCGTATCGTACATCTACGGCACGAAAAAGAACCTCAAGCCTGAAAGAGAGGCCTCTGAGCAAAATTTGTCGGCCGTTTCACGCCCTGAGTTGAATGGGACGCTGATGACCTGAGCTGTTAAAGAGCGTCCATAAATAAAAATCAATCAATCATTTCTCAGCGTAGCACTTTCCTTAGCACAGTAATAAAAATATTATATTTTGTTCAGGTGAACTGCGGGTTTCAGTCCCAGCTCGGAAACAATGAGAGTTAACTAAACAATGATTGAGTATACTTTAACCATTTAAGTCTTACTTATAAATCAATGTTTGTAACGTTTATATATATATTCCGGTGTGAAAAATGTTAACTCTCATCATTCAACATTAAGCTTCATTCCTTGCAAGCTAATTAAATTAATATCTGCTACTTCAATGCTGAAAAGCATTCAATCCCTCGAGGTATCCTTTAAAATCAATAGAAAATTTAAGGGAGTCCCATTTGATTTGTAAACCACAAAAAAACATTTTCTCAAGAGAAAGAAAATAGTGCCACTTTCAATTATTCCATATCAACTCCTTATTTTAGCTTCTCTACTGATTTCATAATCAAATAAAGAAAGCATCAAACAATATATTGACATAAAACAATTCGATTACAGTTGCGTTGTAACTTCCCTTGTTTCAAGTAATTACCTAAAGATGCCCATTACAATACCATTTAATGGGATAAAAAACCAGAATGAACCTAAGAAACCTAATATGTTTTCTTTAATGAGCAACTCATAGTTTTCGTATACGAACGCTATAAACTTATAAATAATCTGAAACTTACACGAATAGTTTCGTTTCCCTTACTCCATTTTACCTTAATCTAAATATGTCATGGTTAGAGTACGAACTTGTGTAGGTAATGACTTTAATTTCTCCTTGCTATGTATCTCTCTAAAAATTTAAAATGCTGACGAAGTATGGCACTAGTACTCTTATATTTATTTCAATTGTACACATTTTATGTATTTCGCATAGTTATGCATTTTTAAGATACTTATTTTTTCATACAACTAACTCTCATTACAAGTACCGTTTAATTGAGCGCATTAAATTAAGAAGTATTATTTTAAGTTACACAATTTTAAATTAAAAGTTGTCAATAGACAGTGGGATATATATTTCAGCTTTCACTCAACCACCCATCTTTAGAATTTCATGAATGTCCAATGGGACATATTTAAATGTGAAATTTGTGTTAAATTAATATTTTTAGGTTTAATAACTTCGCTATGTGCATCGCACAGGTAAAGGTTTTTAAACTTAACTAAAATAAAAGGCTCACTTTATTTTCGTAAGTACAAATAAAATAAACACAACAGAAGACAACGCAAATCCTAATCTATTAGTACACGCGCTAACCTAAACCTAACCTTGAGTAAATCTTAGAAACCAGCGGTTTACTCCTTTTGTAAAAAATATCTCCACCTACTCTCCTTCAACATTAGTTAAGTTTAAAACTAGGTCACATACACGAAAATCAATTGAAATTGTGATGCATATATTGAAGTTTCAATTGTACTTAAAAGTGTTTTGAAAAAAAGTTAAGTCCCTGTGCATTTGTGAGATTGTATATTTTGAAATGTTTTGTTGTATATTTCATGCATTTTTTGGGTAATATTACATAAAAACCCGGACTTTTAGTCATGGTTTTGCCGGGGTTCCGTAGACTAGAATTTTTTTGTAATTGATTTATTTACGGACACTCTTTTAACTTCTCAGGCCATCAGCGTCCCATTTAATACAGGGCGTGAAACGGCGGACAAATTTTGATCAGAGGCCTCTTCTTTCAGGCTTGAGGTTCTTTTTCGTGCCGTAAATGTACGTCGCAGGACCCACGGCTTTACTTCCCTTCCGAAGGAAGCCATACTTCGGATTTTTACGCCCGAAAAAATCCATCAATCCTGACCCGCGATCTTGGGTTTAGAAGGCAAGTATGGTTACCACTACACCACCAGGACCGTCATAGACTGGAAGAAAAATCGAGCTACATCCCTATAAATTCCTCTTGTACTACTGATAGGTATGTACTCCAGTGGAGCACTTAAAAATGCGTTGTAAAATAAAGGTGGCAAGACCGAAGAAAATAATAAAGTGAAGAAATAAACGGGGAGAGAAAAAATGCATTCATAGGAGCAAAGAGAATGTGACGTTTTTTACATTATTTGTAGATCAGATTTTGTCTATATTCATACATATGCTTGTCAAAATTGCTCATTTTCCGCCGCCCATAAAAAATTATAATTGAAATTCTCTTATTTTACTTAAAAAATGTGCGAATATGCCGATATCCAAGTGCGAAAGCTCGAAATTTCATTCAATTTAAATTGCTTTAAGCAATCCTCAATTTCTTTCATATCAGACGATGTAGATATTAGTCTTTCTACATATATCGCAATAAAGATCAATATTTAAGCACATTTCAATTTCATTTAATTTTATTCCAAAGAACAGCAGCTTTTCGCTATCCCGCAACCGCCACGGATGGCCGAGGTCGTTAAGGCGCGGATTCGTAAGCTGGAGGTTTCGGGCTCAATTCCCGCCGTAACTGTTCTCCCTGACTGAGGTTTTTTCCAAGTTTTTCTCAATCCTCATAAATGGCAAATGATGGGGAGGCACCGTAAAAATAAACTTGGAATGTATCCTTCCTTAAAGAAATCCTTTCAAAATTTTTCATTTCATATCATATATCACTAGTGCCCACCGCCTGTAATGCCTGAACAATAAAACCGGCCTTAAATACTATTCAACAATCTGTGCTGCAAAGCTTTTCCCTATAATTGCAATACGCTTCGTTACATCTCTTTCGGTTTCACTTTAGAAGAACGGGTCCTTCAGCATCCTCAAGTCTGAGGGCTTACGGCCATTTTCATTTTTAATGCCAATTTTCACGAAATGAAATTCAACAACAATAACAACAACAACAACAACAATAATAATAATAATAATAATAATAATAATAATAATAATAATAATAATAATAATAATAAAAGTCATATTGTCCTCCAACTACAAGCAAGGATCTTCACTATAGATTAAAGTGTTTGATAGCGTCTATTATTTTCATTCTTATTTAAGACAGAATTTAAAATATCTTAAGAGAGCAGTTTGCTTTTACTAGAAACCTGATTTCTCGGTGTGTGCGGTTATTGTAGTACTTCAGTTGTTAATCAAATCTGAATTTCAGTATTCCCAATTCCTCAGCTTTATCGGGTTACTGGCTTTGCTTCTTTAATACTCAGTTACATTTCTGTCTCCATACTCACAATCAATTTTAATGACAGAATTCATTGAAATTTGCTACAATTCACCGTCATTGCCGCATGTGAATCTTAGCTATCACTACATACATAACGACAATTCTCAGCAAATAGTGGTGTTTCTCTAATTATAGAAGACGGATACATTTGGGAAATGAACTCATAACTCCCCCATCATCTTATGTGATTAAAGTGGCTCGCTTTTTTTCCCCTACACAATTTACATATCGAGTAATTCAACTGTGTTCCACAAAACACTTTTCTATTTTATGCCATGGAAGCGACTAAGTTATGTCTATAAACAAAGAGATAAAATAATAATAAAAATAAAACACTATACACATTACATTTTCTCCCTACAAAAAGCATTTGTATTTATGAAGAGGATATTATGGGTTTCATAGAGAGCAAAGCTTGCTGTTTTAAAACCAGTGATTATATAAGACTCAGTATATGAGAATAGAGTTTACTAATAAATAATCTTTACTTACGTTCCAAGGAGCTCTTTCAAATTGTATTTATCTTCTACAGTGGCCTGCTTTTCTGAGTCCTTTTTCGATTTCTTCGCTGGATCCTTCTTTCCAAAAAGCGGCATTTTCACTTATTTTCATTCAAGAAACAATCGAAGAAGTGTGTTGTAAATTATACCTATTAATTACGCAATGTTGCCCGTGAGGAGACTGGCTTAAGAAATATTTGTAAATTTTTACGCAATGCAATATATGTTGTAAGCCTTCTAATGCATACACCAAACAACGAAAAGGGAATGAGTGCTACACATTGTTTAGGCCGCACGACAAAAACACTAAGTACTCGCCACCAATACGTATTCGCAAAACATTTGCCAGAAGAACTACTTTAGTTCACTCATGTCAAGAACCACGGTAGCACAACTTACAATCTCGTGAGAGGTTGAGAAGTGAAATGACGTCAATATTCGGATAATGAATGAGTGACATCTATTGAACCTTAAGTTAACTAGTACCAGGTTGCAAAGCCACCATTTCCATCTAGTGGTAGAAATTATCATTGTCAAGAAAAATACTCTTCTGCTGTGAAATGAAAACAATCTTATCGTTTGTGGAAAACAATGCGAAGGGATTATCAGAAAAGTAAATAGCTCATGAAGGTTTACCATTGATTATCACTTGTGTCATGCAATAATGTGTATGTTGTAGCGAGAACTTCATGTTTTTTTTATTCCCCTTCACACTTTGTACCAGTATACCTACTGAAAAACTTAACCGTGCATTTGTTTTGTTTTGCATTGTGTAGCTTAATATATAACCACAGCGGCTGACGAATGTGAAACATGTCAGTTTCATTAATATCCACCTGTAATTAATAAAATGATTTAAATTATATGATAATCATACGCTTGTGGGTATAGAACCGTAATCGTGCTCAGATGGTAAAGTTAGAAAATAATATTTGTAAAACAGATTTGTGCAGGAAGTCTTAAGATGGATTCCTAAAATTATCTTTGTATTTTTCTGTGAGTTAAAAATGAGTTTCAACTGAGCTAAAATTGCTCAATGTTCTAATGAACTAACATGCTGAACCCAGCTGAAATGTACTGAATGTGTGATTTTAAGTGATTAAATCATTTGAATGGATGAATGGATCATGCATTGATCTTAGCAGTTTTCACTTCACCATCATCACTGCCATTTGCCAAATACTTTGTAGTATACTTTAAATTCATTACCTGCTATAGGACATATTTCACATAAGCAGCTCATTACTTAGTATTGCAGCTAATAATAATACTTATGGCAACAGATTATGAACTTAAGATTAAATGCACATGTCACAAAGTCTCCTATTCAATTAATGTATCATGCAAAAGGAGTACCTTGTAGCTTTGTTAGAATTCGGCTGTTTTAATTATTTGGAATTACTTAAAGTGCATGTTTTAGCTCAGTTGTTAAGTTGTTAAATGAAGCCAGGCATGTCCATGTTAGATTTTACATTTAACAGTGTTTTACTAATATACCACCACGCAAACCTAATGTAGTGGTACCTAACTGTGAAATACAGAGACCATAAGCTTAACTGATGAACAGAGATTATCTTCTTCTATTAATCAAGTATTGAACAAAGTTTCTAGGACAAAAGGTGTCATATAAAAAAATAAGTATCTAACAGTAAACATTATATCTTGTATTAATGTTAAGGTATTGCTGCATATATTAAAATTCATAAGTAATTAAGAACTGCATATAAATATTAATAACTGCCTGTTTCTGAAGTCATTAACAATTTTCAAGAAATTTGAATGCAAAGCAGAATAAGTAACTGCTTTTCTGGAAAAGTTTTTAAGAATTTTAATTCTGGAGGATGATGAAAATAAGGACAACTTTTAAGAGTTGAAACAGTTATAAATTGGGACCAAAACATTATTTGGCAAACTTTGTTGAATGATGATGATGATGAAAATCAATAATTTTACTGACTGTTAGGCCTTTGTCTGTAAGAAATGCTAATGCATTTTGTCAGTACACAGTATTAAATATATAAACTGCTTTACTGTCTTCAGTCAGTTAGAGAAAAAGTCTCATCTCTTTATAGTGTCAACATTAAACTAATTGTTTGTGATGATTTTAAGATAAACACTTTAAAGCACAATGAAGTTAAAGCGAACCTCACCTTTCTACTAGGCACTTATAATTTGGAATGCATAACTATAAGAACCTGCACTGTTTCTGCAATATCTATAGATGACCGTTTTCTGAAGAAGAACAAGAAGAAGAAGAACAAGAAGAAGAACAAGAAGAACAAGAACAAGAAGGAGGAGGAGGAGGAGGAGGAGGAGAAGAAGAAGAACAAGAACAAGAAGAAGGTGTCATTCAGTCTTCCCATTCAAAATGGTCAGGCAGATCATGATGCCCAAATGCTAGTAGTACTTAGAGCCATCAAAAATAGCAACTTAATTAAGAAGCAAAACCATTAGAATAATGAGCTAATGCATAATTTTAAAAAAAAGCTTAAAATTAAAGTTGGTCATTGAAACCAAAATAATGACAAGTTTAATAAATTTTTAAATATTGTATCATCATTGTATGAGGCCAATTTCCCTCAAAAAATCAAATTCCCAGATATCAAGAATATACAACCTTGAGTATCACAGTCTAATAAAGAGAAATTTGTTTGCAATATTATACTAGCAATGGCGTGCATTTAAAAAGATATTATAAATTATATTGTAAGATTCAATAAAGTAATCACTGAAACTAAAATGAAATATTTTTTTCAGGCTGTTGATAATTTTGATGACAAAATAAAAACAATTTGGAAAATAATACAAATTGAAACAGGAAGAGCCAATGAGAACAATATTTTCGCAGCTGCTTTTGATGTAGATGATACTGCTAATGCATTAAATTCATATTTCTTAACTGCAGTTGAAGGAATGACTGCCAGAACTGTTTTGATTGTTACTGCACTATTCAATTAATAGTTCTTAAATGAAGCTGGAACTTCTTTGAATCCTGAAATGTTACTGCACTTATTGCAGAAGGCATACCCCAGAAATTCAATGTAAATTTAAAATAAATATCACACCTGTATTAGATATTGAACAGATTATTATATCATTAAAGGGCAAAAACTCTCATGAATGGGAGCACCAAACTGTTAAACTATTACTCAATTACTGAATTAAATGAGCCTCTCAACCTGTTTGTAGTCATTCATTCTTAATGGGAATATTTCCAGAAAGAATGAAGCAAGCTATAACTAAGTCTGTATATAAAAATGTATTCCCTCCAGTTACATTTTCAAAGGTTGTTGACAATGCAATATATAATCAATTGTATAGTAAAAGACCTGGATTAAAACAGTATTCTCTCAGTATCTCAATTGAGCTTTAGGAGTAAATTGTGAACTAGCAATGCCACATACTATTGAAATATTATTTCTTCTAAATAAAATGAATTTACCTCTAGGAATATTTTGTGGCTTGCCTAAGGCTTTTAATAGCAGAAATTATAAACGATTGTTACAGAAGCTGAATTTCTGTGGCACTGACAAGCTATTCTTAAAATGAGTGCTATGTAACTAATGAGAGTCCTTAAAACTCTCATCATTAGTTATGAATCAATTGCTGGAATTATTGAACTTGGTTTCCACAAGACTCGATGCTCTTTCTAACATTTACCAATGATTTACAAATCATTGTAAGTAACAAATTTAGTAAAGTACTTTTGATACAATTGTATATATTGGAGTCGCATGTTAAACTTGTCAAACTTAGCCACAAGGGCATTTGAAGAACTAAACATTTGGTTCAAAGCATATAAACTTTTATCTTAGGTAGATTAAAAGTAAAACTACTTAAAATCATGTTAACACATTAAAAATGCCCTTGACGTTCCACTCTTAAAATTTGTTGAAACTAAATGAAACAGACTCCAGCCCTAAAGAAGAAAATTCTGGCATATATAAGATTAATTGTAGAGACTGTAATAAAGTGTATATAGGCAAGACACAAAGAAATTTGGGTATCAGTTTGGAAAGAACACTAAAGAAATATTTAACACAAACAGATATTCAACAATTTCTGTAATTGTTTTCTAAGTGACACTCAAACCCTGAAAACAAGGTTAAGAGTCGCTGTACTGCCATTATTCGTGATCACGCATTTTTGTACACGATATTTGTTTTTTCATACTGTTTGGTATAAAAACTGAAGTGTGTTTCGATTACCATTTATTCATTTCTAAAATTCTTGTTCAACCTAAAAGCAAAACTTGTCATCTTATTGCATCTTCATACCAAGTATTTCCATTTTGTTTCAATTCCCCTTTTGAACATTGCATGCAAGCAGATAAAAATAGCTTTACAATCAAATCAATGTGGTGCCATATTTCATAAAATTACTAAATTAGAACTGCAGATATATTATAAGCAACAGAAACCAAAGTCCAGCCTTTCACAGTAATTCAAACAATCAAAAAATAAAGATAAAAATGTAATGCGCGCAGGATTAGAACCCTTGTGGTTAAACTTTGTGATTATTTCCAGCTACAGAGCAACAGTGATCTTAGGCTAACTGCTTGCCCACATTGATCATAAAACTAGCTAGAAACCAAATCATTGGCGTTCTACTCCATATTAGATTTTACTCCATTGCAGGGAAATTTGAGCCTGCAGACCATAGGTTCCCCATCTCAAAATTATTGTTTATCATCCATCCACATCCCATTGAATTTGTGCGGTTGAATTCTGAAACACCTTGTATAACTGCAAGTTCACTCTTATGCTGACTTTTCAAGGACTACACACTGCTTGTGTTTCAACATAGGAATTCTGCATCAACAGGCATCAGTTCAAGTTGTTGAATGTTATGTGAAATATAAATCAGAGAAAAGCTAGAGCTTTTTGGAGGTTTCTTTTTATTATTTTTACATTTATTATGTTAATTACACCTTTTATATGTATTTTACATGTAATGCAGAAAAACTGTTTTTATGCATCAAGTCCCAACCCTTGCCACAGATAAATCTCAAATCTTCAGTGATGCTCTCACAGAGCAGAATTGCAACTTGAAATTAGCACCATCCTTTATGAAATCATGCAAGAAGATTAAAGCATCAATTATGGACCATACATTTATTATTTAAACACTCTTTTTTAAAAAATAGCGCTGATAGAATAACAGGTAAGATCCACTACTATTTATATTTCCTGTGTACTTGTACATGGAAATCATTTAAATAAGAAGAAAAACCAAGTTTTTGGAGTGCAGATGAAATGAGATGATTTCCTATCCACAGATTCCCTTGAAATCTATGATTCAGTGACTTAGATATAATAGGAAGAAAGCATTCACCATCCAGTACAAGTACACGCTTCAGGAAGATATTCCATTTTCAGAGTTCAGCAATATAGCAAGATAGCCACCCAAATATGTTGAAAAAAATTGCAGTTACAACTCTTCAAGGGGACAAGGATGATCAATATTCTTAAATTTGGACATGCTCAACCTTTCTAAATACATTCTTCCATGCTTTACTGATATTATACAAAAGAATTAAGAAATTTTTTCAAATATGTAGCTTTTTTTTTAATTTTTCAATGTATTTTTATGGTAACATTAGATATAAATCTGTTATTTAAAAGTGAAAAAAATTCCATCATTTTTTCTGAACTGTATTTAAACTTTTCCCCCCTTCTATATCTGTACTGTTTAATTGAGTATATTAATATGTCACTGTTTCCCAGTTTATACCATCATTGTAGTTTTATATGTGTTTATTTTCTGTTCTATTTCATTAATTTTCTCTTCTAGTGCTATATAATTGAGGGGTCCTAGAACTAAAGTGAAGTAAGTGACCATTACTGAATTATTAAGAATAAACCTTTAATTAATAAATATATTATTTTAAACCATTAAAGCAGGGCTGGTTTTGACTTACATAAGTATCATTTTAAGAAATATAATATGGTTTTCCTTTAAGTTTTTGTTGTTCATGTTCAGTTATTCATCTTTTTATGAGATTCAATTTATAAGGAAGTTTTAGTTCAAAATATGGTTTTAATTTTATGGTGGCTCCTTTTGGCTAAAGTATCAGCTATATTTCTGATCTGGATTGTATGATATAGCTTTATTTCATTTATAAAGTATGTTGGTGGGTAACTGCAATTCGTTTTAAGTTTAGTCACTTAAGATAACAATTGCTTTATTAATTATAGGTCTATACAGTAGATTTTCTAAAGCTCCTCTAATGGCTATTATTTTGCCATCAAAGTTGTTAGAATACTGTCCCCAAGGTGTGTATTGAAAGAATTCTTCACAGTATATTATTTTTAAGTGATCAATCTGCATACTACACCATGCATCAGTCTGATAATAATAGTTTAGTGTATTAGGTGGGGTCAATCTTAATACTTCAGGTACATCATTCTTCTTGGAGAACACTGCATCCAGATTTAGTTTCACATTGAAATCTGTATATTGTAAACTAAAGGATCAGTTGATATAATGGCAGGTTTAGTGCTTATTTTTAATTTTTTTTTTAAATTTTCTTTCTGTATGTAATTTTTGAAAGTCTGTTGTGATTTTAATCATTCTATGCTGTCAGGATATGAAACAATTTATTCCTGTAATGATTACTTTTCAATTTATACCTCAGTATTGCCATTTTAATATCTGGGTAGGTGGGTAGTAATCCCTCCTCCTCATGGTACATCTGGGTAATGCTAAGCATATTATAGCCATAGCAAGCTTCCCAAGATGTAATAGAATACTAAAGTACGGGTGGAAAACTGGCCGGGCATGTGTCACATTTGCTTTCAGCTTAACAGGGTGTAAAAATCACAATTAGGATCCAATAAGAATAGCTAGACTTAATACTCTGATGATCTTTAGCATGATCAGGACAATTCATAAAAGGGTAAGAAATTTTCCTGGCATCGTTGGTACAGCAAATCAATTAAATGATATGGTACTCAATGCTTCCATGAGTACCTATCCTCTGTATATGAGGTCTAGATAAACAAGTGTTAGATGGTGATTTACAGCACTTAAAAGTGCATTAAACAAATCCAAGGAATGTTTAACACAGCCAAAGTAAGTAATAACTGGACTGCATACCATGAAGCTCTGAAAGAATAAAAGAAAGCTATTGATAGAGCCAAATAAAACTGTTCGGAAACCTTCTGTATGGAAGGAGGTAGCCAGAGTGCAATAGATATTGAATCATACATCTGGTAACCTATTAGACATTGAAAAACCTAATGGGGAGCACACAGCTACAGGAAAAGAGAGACTATGAGTCTTGTTAAAAGTACAATTTCCTAACTATTTTAGGAAGATTGGAAAGTAGCCGAAATATTATCATGGTGTATTCTATTAAATGATTTGTTAACCCATTAACTGTCATGATCCCCATTTTAGGATTTGTTTTATTTCTCAATTTTTGTAACTGTAATAAGGATGAGAACAATGGTTACTGGCATTGTTCCCTAGATCTTTCTCAAGCTCGTGCATCAATTCTTGGTTAGTTGTTAAGTGAATGAACTGTGCAGGATAATTTGCAAGAGGAAAGAGCGATTTTGAGAGTTGTAGGATATTACAATTTTCAAAATATGAGAAGTCATATTATGTAAATAATTTTCAGCTCCTTTGTACTGATGTGTTTTTAATAGTTTTAGAAGATATTTATTGACTATTTACCCACAAGGCTTATTTTGTTTTCCCTCGAGGGCCACATCAAATTCAATCCCCATTGTTTTTGTATCTCTTTTTTACTCTTTATGAGTAGCTATAAAGTACTGTCCATATGGGAAATTGAAGAAATGAAATGATAAATGAACCCCACTTCATACATGAATTGGACAATAAAGGATACAACCTACTGTAAAACTTACTCTGATCTAGCAGAAATATGAAAACCTAATGAACTTAAGAGTTTCCTCCTGTGGATGAACTTGGCAATTTCCTACTTCAACCAACAGAGGCCACCACAGGAACTAACATCTGGGTGTCTAAACATCGTTTCAAGTAACAGCGGTTCAGTGAGCAACTGAAGATGGGAGAGATTCTCCTGAAATGCATCTTATTTTTATGTAAATGGAGTTTAGTGTAAAAAATGAATTCCTAAGTTTAGGCTGTTAAACACCGTTTCTAAAATTACCTTTCAAACAAACAGCACCCCCATACCTTCCTCACACTCCAAAATGTGGAGCTAGTGTGTGTTGGTGTTCACACAATTCATTACATTACTAAAACTTAGCCCTATTATATCAGAGCCATTAGCAGATGTTCATTTCATTTCATTTCTGCAAAGGTTGCAATTACCATGCAATATTAATTTACAAAACTCTTCCCATAACATTTTGTCAATGTATTCCTACAAGGTGCAACACCACAAGCTGGTGTAGCCAGCAAAAAAAGCCACTTCCCACGCTTTCCTTACCAATATATCCAATGATGCATCAGGTGCCTGGGGAACTAACATGGAATTGTACAGGGCTTCCAGAATATGTACTTACTGCTCATACATGGTTTTGGGTCTTGGCAACTGACATGAACAGCCAGTTTTGCCTGTCCTCTGACCTGGCTTAAAACTTTGTACTTAAATGCTAAAAATATTGTCCTCCCTCAATTAAACACAATTTAGTTTCATTGTTATATTTCTGATTTCATTTAGTATGTTTTCCTCGAGTTCTTTCAATATGTGAGGATTTATATTGTGCACTTTTTCCTTAAGACTGCCCAACAAATAAAAAATCACAAGAGGGTCATACACTAGCACTAATCACTCTTCACTCTATCTTCAAACATTTTCCTAATTTTAATTGAACTCCTCTGCTGTATGAGCAGTGGGGGAATCTTGCTGAAATCACCCCATATGACATCTTTTCTTCTGTCACTTGATTAAAAATTGGGTCAAAAAGTTATATTGGTGCCTCTCTACATTTACTATCTGCTCATAAAAATTATGACTGTTTATACATCTCGCACTAATTGCATGCCTGACTCAAATTTTCCTATTATAAAAGGGGGGTTCCTGTATACAATTTGGATTTTCAGAACACCAATAGTAAGTGTTATGAGTGTTCATGTGATCATTTTGGTTGAACCACACCTTGTCTGAAAAAGTTTAAAGCTGTGGGTTGGTTAACCCTGCAGATCGCTGATGAAAAAAACCACTCACAATAATGCACATATGCTATGGGATCAACTTGTTGCAGACCTGTATACTTGTAAGGTTTGAATGTTAACAATTTTTTTTCTCTATATACAGAAGAAATTGAAACCCCAACTTGTGCAAATTTCGGTAGTGATTTTGTTGGCAAATTTTCAAGATTTGTACCATTTACATATAATTTGTCTTTTGCTAAAATTGTATATCTTTGAATTTTTTTTTTTTTTTTTTTTTTTTCTTTTGCACTGAACTAGTAGTATAAAATTTATTTATAAGATCATGAATAGCAGTTCCGGAAGGAGGCAATTGCTCAGGAATCTTAACAAATAAATTTCTCATGATGCAGTGAGCTGATTCAAATACATGAACCATAACACACAAAAACAAATCGCTCTAAAGTCTCCACAAATGAATATAGACTGATAACTGCTTGGAATTTTAAGGACAGGCAGCCAGCCATGAGTGGGGAGGGGAGCTGGCTTTGACTGAGACACATAACCCCATGCAAGTAGTGAGGACATATTCTGGAAGCCCGGAATTATACATTAAATTATTGCACATGTGAAGCCTGGAAATATAGTAATGGCAATATATTCATTAGTAAACAATTTATTCTAAAACCTGGAAACTTTAACATTCCTTCAATGTAATCCATTGTCACACTTCTGGAAGACACTGAACATCTGTAGCTAAGCCACTTTTGTTGATATTTGAGAAGTGCCCTACTGTAACATTGTAGTATATCTCATTCTGACATCTGTGGCTAGCTGATTTACTATTCATCAACAACCTACCTCCAGCAGTGGTGAATAAAATCATTATATGCTTCAAAGACGACCTAAACATGGTGCACCTTCTACTCTGTTGCATCCTTTACAAAAGTCTGGCACTCTAAGGACCACAATTTAGGGCAAAGTTTTATTGCCACAGGCTTCTCACAGACCTGCATGATATTCCCTCATGTTCTTAACTAATGCCAGCTCACTTTTTTAATAATATCACTTTAAGGATGTCAAAATTTAAACCATTAGTCAACAGCTTCGCATTCATCTGTCTACAGATATTGCACTAATGACGCTCAGGTTTTGAACAGCTATCCCATTCCTCTAGACATACTGAGAACAATGCTCTTACATGTTTATTAACAGTATGGTGACAGTTGCCACTATTTTCTTTATAGCCCTCATGCATATATCTGTACATTTATAATATTAATGCTTCTAAAGACTAGAGCCTACATTTAGGACAAAATGCATTTTTAATCAATGATCATCAGAAAATATCTTCGCATATAGAAATTATATTTGTTAAAAACATTATGCAAAGGTTTTATTTTTGCCATTTTTGTACTTTGCAGTGTATTTCATACTACCCTACTCTGCCCTTTTTGTTAAGTTATACTTCTATTATTATAGTTTAGTTCTTCATTGGTAGAAATAAGAAGTAATTGTTTGTTCCACTCAACTGTTGTAAAGAATGTTTTAATTTAGAGTTAGTTTTAAAGGAAATGCTCTATGGCTAACAATGTGTTTATCCTCCTATGAAGGCTTTCATAAAATTTTAATTTGTGTAATAGATGGCTACAGCAATCTTGTTTTTATTATGGTTGAGTGGTAATTATTTGGAAGCTGCCATTCTCAGTTTGCATTATTGTCCTGTAAAAAATAAATCACTACAACATGGTTTGGAGTAAAAAGACTTAAACAGCAACAATGATGCTAAAAGGAATATCTTTTGGATACTGTTCACCTGTGAAGAAAACAATACTACTATACTTGATTCTTCATTGCAAATTTTCAATGAATACCAACTTGCAACACTATTGCCTTAGAATTTCCATTGACACACTTTGTTAGACTAAACAAAGGATTGGCTCTCCTTTCACAATACTCAGGAGAAAGTCAGTCATGTAGTGAATGCCTTACAGTTAGACTTAAAAATTTGACACCATGCTGAAGACAAGTGACAAGTTAATCAATTTTGTTTCAGAGCTTGAAAGTGGTAGGTATTCAACAAATGAAAAAATGTTACCATATAGAGTGTATAAAATGTTTGTAAACTATAAGTACAAGCACTTTATGACAACATACTCAACAGCTAAACATAATTCTGTTTAGTAAAGATGGCCAACTAGTGCTTATGCTATAT
Source organism: Metallyticus violacea (assembly GCA_030762175.1). Classification (NCBI taxonomy): domain Eukaryota; kingdom Metazoa; phylum Arthropoda; class Insecta; order Mantodea; family Metallyticidae; genus Metallyticus; species Metallyticus violacea. The sequence continues at coordinate 228,148,251 of CM060846.1, forward strand.
TGAGTTTAATGAAAAAGCAGTCTAAATAGATCCAGGAATCTCTTTATATAATGGAAAACAAATCTTTAAACACATTTCTGGAGAAAAACAATAAACAGTCCATTCCAAGTGAATCCACAATTATAAAAAATTATTTTAATGAATGTTTAGAGCATTTGATGGAAAACCTACATAGGGTTCCTGGAAAGAAACTATAGATCTCTAATGATAGAATAATGGATGTAGTTGGTAAGCATAAAATTAACATAATCATTGGAACTATGGATGATACAGATGATGTACCCATTTCTTCTAATGTCTGAGAAACTGGAAACACCTGTAACAAGACAAGCTGCTACAAATGTTAAAACACTTTCCAGTACTGTGCCATATATCATCTTGCATGCAGTTTTTTCATGTTGCTGAGGAGGTGTGCTGTTTCATTCCCAATGCCAATTGCTTAATCTCCAGTATCAAGCACATTTTTCTTAAAACTCCATCCCAGAAATTAAAAAAATTCAACTACTCTCACCCTACCTCTACAACCAATCCTAGACAGATGGGGAATATGAATTGCTGCAGTTTTATATTATACAATAGTGAGCAAAGTCAGCAAGTCAGAATATGATGTGATTGAATTCTATTGACCATGCCAACATGATCTTCAGTGATTTTTTTTTTGAATGGTGTTTAATGTCCGTTTTTACTAATTAGACACCACATGTGGTGGACACTGATGAATATGAGATGAAATGTTATATTGGGAAAGGATTTTTTTTTTAAGGAAGGAAACATTCCAGGCCTAAGTTCAGGATACCTCCCCGGCATTTGCCATTTATGAGAATTGAGGAAACCCTGAATAATCCTCAGTCAGGGAGGACCGTCCTGGTAGCATTCAAACCCCAGACCTCCCACTCACAAGTGCACACCTTAATGACCTTGGCCATTCATGGTGGTTTTTCAGTTAAGTGGCAATATAAAACAATTTGGCCTTCATTGCTGCCCATATACAAAATTACCAGTCTTCAAGAAAGAGCACAATCTTAATTACATCCTTGAAGACCATAGAATACACAGTGCAGCTGATTCAGGCAATGTAGGAAGTTTAGTGAGTGAAAATGCAACAGAGAAGTGATTACCAATCCAGACCTAGAAACAATAAAAAGTGTAGGCAAGATTCTTAGCAGTGAAAATACACGATTTGTGTTGGTAATTGCTCCACTTATCTCAGCGATGTATAACTCTATCTGTTCTGAAAACTATGACTATCTAACAGATGACAAAATTTCAGTGTTGATAATCTGAAGAAACACCTTGTAGTTACATGCAACAAGTGATAAAAAAACAGTACTAAAAGGGTGATTTTTCTTTAAAAAGAATATTGCTGTTCATAAAAATAAGGATTATAATTTCAATTTTTTTCTTATAATACAAAAAAGGAGTCTCATATAACTTCAGATAACTATAATTATTTTTGCAAATTTAATGATCATTGCATTTCAATTAATTTTTAGGTACCAGTAATAGTGTTTAATGCATTTTTTACAACCTATAGTACATATTTTAAGTGTCCTTTTCCATCTTTTTGTTGCCTGAACGTCCAATCTGTACTAATAACTAAGATGCTTAAATGACATTCTAAGATTAAAATACATAGCCAAACTTCCATTTGCATTTCCAGCAATAAATCAATGTGGTGTGTCAGAAACCATTCTATGACTGAAGCTACACACATAAATATAATTTATCTTTAATTTTATGTGGACTTAGCCAATGTTATGTACTATGCATCTAATTCAACCATCAGACACACACACAAAATGGCTGACTGCCCACAGAACAAATCCTGATATTGTTCTGTCGGCAGACATTGAATGTGGTGCATGGTAGTTAACAAGTGACAGTGTCACTAGAAGGGTAACTATTGAAATGGCGATATGAGTATGGGAACAAGAACAAATGCAGAAATGTACTACAAGTATGGAAAAACAGCCTTTTTCACTGGAAACAGACTCCATGGTCTTGTGGTCAGCATGTCTACCTCCAAATCCAGAGGTCTTGGGTTCAAATCCCATAAGGTGAGTTACCAGGGTAGGTTTTTTCTAGAGCTTTTTCTTACCCTGAAAAGGTGAATGCCAGGTAGCACTAAGCACTGTGGACTTTGAGCTCATTTATGCACTCATTTAATCATCTTTAAATGTTGAGGGGTGTTAAGCTTGGAGAGGAAAAAAAAGGGTACTTTTCTGTACAGTATCAAATGGGATATGTGTTTATTCTTCTCTGCCACTGCTACTTACATCATTATTATGATATAATATATATGAATTTATTGAATATAATTTACATTAAGTAGTGGAATAAGGCTAATATTATTAAATAACATGTATATTCATAATCACAATACTAGTACCTAAAATTTGTGCTTGCTTGTTGCTAAAGGCTAACCTAACTATTTATTTGTTATTGCAGAAAAATTCACATCACAGTATATAACTTAAACATAACCCAGGTTAGTTTTAAATATTGGGAATTTTCACAGTGACATATAATTTTGGAATTTTTTTGAGGAAATCTCAAATTTCACTAATTTTGTTCATTCTTACTTGGACATGTTTCAAAGGCCATTGCTTTTACCATTAGCATAGTTCCACTTTAAACGTCCCACAATAACATGTCACACTGTAGATTTTACAAATTTAGTTGTTTGGAAGATCAAAATTAACTAAATTTTCCTAAATTGATATTATTATATGAGGACCAACTGTTCTCAAAACTGGTTCTATATATTATGACAAGAAAGTGAGGCATTAAGAGTATGTAGTTCAACTAAATCGTACAATAATATCAATTGTATGATTGGCTTCCCTGTGCAAGTTCCAATTTACAATTTAATTAAATTTTCTTTGTTTTTGTTTACGAATATATTTTTCAGCCTTGTTAATTCTATGGGTTTTAGAAGAGATTTTAAGAGTTTTGGCTCTTTTGAGGTTTTTTTTTTTTTTTTTGTAATGCCGATTTCTCTGGGGGTTTATATTATACATTTTTTGTGTGTTCCTTAAACTATAGGAAAATATTTCTTTTTGTTTTTACTATATACTTCATATTGCTGTCTTTGTAACTAATTTTATAAATACCCAATTTTTTCCCCAGAGGAATTCTGCCTTTGTGTTGGTTTTTAAAATTGCATTTGTTTACTGGAGCCAAAATAATATTTGCATTTTTAAAATCTTATGGAAATTTTGAGTGCCCATGGATAAAACATGAATCTCCTGTACACATGATCTGATTTGTAGCCTTTAAATGTGGTGATGCCTTAGTTTTTTAATTCTTCTTGTTGGCCAGATCTGTTCTGTAGTCATTTTTCTGTGTTTTCTATGATATTTTGTTACTAAGATTTGTATTCTGTCTTGCTTATTGTGAGTTTATGTTGTTTTTTTATGTAACTGTATGGGTATCTTCTCTGAATATGCCAATTCCAGTTTATGGCTACTTTTATAATTTTTATATCTAGGAAGGAAGGGAAGAACATATTTTCTATTTCCATTGTGAATTTAATGGTGCTGATTCATACATGTTTCTTAGAAATAAAATTTAGATTATGCTTTTCACATATATACAAATGTTGATATCATTATGTAGATGTCTTTGCAACAGTAAATGGACAATGGAAATAGGATGCAATAAAACTACTAAACCTACAAGATATGTTTAAGGAACACATGGGAAATGTAAAATATAAACACGTGGAGAATTCGGCAACAGCATACCATTTCTGGCACACGCTAAATATATATGCATCCAAAATTAATCAAAACTCTTAAAAGACCCATAATATTAACTATAAGAAAATGTGTTCATTAACAAATACAATGAAAATTTAATTAAAATATTAATTGGAACTTGCACAGTGAAACCAATCATATAATTGATATTTTATAGTATGATTTAGTGGAACTACACACTCTTAATGCTTCATTTACTTATCATAATATACAGAACTGGTTTCCAGAACATTTTGTTCTTATCATCAGCTAAGCTAAAAGCAGACTGTCAGATAATCCGTTTAGCTGTGGGAATGTCTATTCTGCTCTGGTGGTGGTGTAATAAACTTGTAGTTTATGTTTTCATCCCTGGCATGGTTGAAGTTAATTAGATTGTCTATGTATTTGTAAATGTAGATTTTCTCCCAAGTAGCTAGTTTTGTAGGTCCTTGTACTGATTTTAATAATTTTGCTATATTCAAGGTCATGATTTTCTGTCCAAAAATGATATGCTACTGCTGATTTCTCTATTTGCTTATACTTAATATTCCTGAGATATTCTACATTGGAAAAACAAAGAGAATCATAGGCACATGATTAAAGGTCTATTTCGAAACATAAAGTACAATCAAATAGAGAAATCAGCAGTAGCATATCATTTTTGGACAGAAAATCACGACATAGTGAATAAAGCAAAATTATTAAAATCAGTACAAGGACCTACAGATTTAGTTACTTGGGAGAAAATCTACATCTACAAATACAAAGACAATCTAATGAACTTCGACATTGCCAGGGATGAAAACAAACTACAAGTTTATCACACCACCACCAGGGCAGAATATACATTCCCACAGCTTAATGAATCATCAGACAGTTGGCTTTTAGCTTAGTTTATGATGAGAACGAAATGTTCTGGAAACCAGTACTATATATTATGACAAGTAAATGAAGCATTAAGAGTGTGTGTGCCATCCTAAGTATGGCTTCCTTCAGAAGGGAAGTAAAGCCGTGGGTCCCGTGTCGTACATTTACGGCATGAAAAAGAACCTCAAGCCTGAAAGAGAGGCCTCTGAGCAAAATTTGTTGAACGTTTCATGCCCTGAGTTGAATGGGATGCTGATGACCTGAGATGTTAAAGAGCATCCATAAATAAATCATTCAAAAAAAAAAAAAAGAGTGTGTAGTTGAACTTAATCATACAATAATATTAATTAAATGAAAATTTAGTTGATTTTCATCTACCAAACACCAGTAACATCACTAAATTTGTAAAATCAACAGAGTGGCATCTCAATATCATGGTGGGAAGCTGCCAGTGCAACCATGCTGATGATGGAGGCAATAGCCTCCAAGGAAAAAAATTTGTGAATTTGTAATTTTATCCAGTTTCAAGCCAATATGAAAGCAAAAGTGTCTTCATTGGTGACATCACAACTCCTTAAAAGTAACCTGTTGGAGCACAATAGCCTGTGGTAGAATAAATATATCCTCCATTCAACTCTATAAAACCGAAAAATCAATCAAACTTTTGCAGTAATATGGTGCTTTTGTGTTAAAAGTGCCAATGGGATATGTGCTTGCCTATGGTGACCAGATTTAGGATTCGAAAATCTGGAACACTTCGTAATAATACAAAGGCACTTGTATTAATTACAGTACAGTAGTTCAAGGTGAAAAGTGGGTAATTTCGTGTTACACAAAAATATAGTAACTTGTGACCATACATAATTAACTACACAGAGAGAAATATCTTATATCAGGTAGATTATGCATTTGCAGGACAGAAACTGTGCACACATTTTTCAATCCAGTTACATTTATTCACGAGTTCCACATTTTTTAATGTAAACAGGTCAAGTTTCAATTAAAATGTAAATTGGAACTTGCACAGTGAAGTCAATCATATAATTGATATTATTATAGTTCAACTAATCCATATTTTATATGAATTAGGTAAGTTTCCCTTATGAGAAATTATAATTCTACAGCACATGTAATACTGCTTTCAGTGTTCCTATTTCCATTCTTTTTCTTCCATCTGTACAACGTATATTCATGTAGGAGAATATCCTTTCAACATTTTCATTGTTAAATAGAATTACAAATAACATTTAAAATTTTTATGCCAATTCTTAATACCCATTTTAGAAATTATATATGCTAGCTGTGCATGCAAGTTCTTAAAACTATGAAAGTATATGTTACTGACATGAAAAGAAATTGGGTTAATTCTATGTCCTGAAGTAGTTATTGGGACATTGGAACAATGCCAATTTTTCAGCACATCTAGTCACTCTATATATGCCCAAGGTTGCCACCACTCCTTGTTACTATGAAGCACAACACAGGTACTCTAGAAAATGACTAGGATGATATTCAGAATTTCTGCTAAGGGAGTATAACCTCAATGCCAATAAGTTAGTTAGTTCCTGGAGCATTCAATCAGTTCGTGGAGCAGTCACAGAGACCTACGAACATAGAACTTGTCATATACAATTATCACAGTAGCTTTCAATCTTTATTTACAAAAATTTGTCTGCATCTACATAAATAATTACAACAAAAATAAAAAAAACACCTAGAACTCAACCAAACAACAAAAACAGACAAGTCGCTTAATCATACAAATTTTATTATATACATGTTTACATATATGTTGATATGTTGTGCAGTATAATATTGTCACTCATATATTCCTTTACAGAATAATAGGCCTTTTTACATAGCTATTTTCTAAGAGCAAATTTAAAGGAATTGTCATTGTTTACCAAGGCTTTCAGGCTAGAGGAATGAGCATTGTGTACTAAAATGCATTCATAATAACCACCTTTTTGATGGCATGAAAGTGCTCAAGTTGGGCGATGTAGATTTGTTTTTTATCTATTATTTTTACCATGTATATTTTGATTTTGAACAAATTTTTCTTTGTTTCTTATATAAAAGTTCATGAGGGATAAGATATATTCACAAGGAAGAGTTAAAATTTCAAATTTCCTAAAGAGGTTTCTGCATGAATGTCTGCTGTGTGTACCAGCGATTATTCATGACTTTTTTCTGTAACAGGAAGACACGTTCACTTTTAACTGTATTTCCCCAAAATATTAGGCTGTACTTCATTATTGAGTTGAAATATGCGTAATACTCTAGTTTCAAAGTCTTAATTAACTCCAACATTACTAATGCACGTATTGCATAGTGTGCACTGCTAAGTTTAGGTGTAATAAGATCAATGTGATCTTTTCAATTCATATGGTTATCAATTATTAAACCAAGGAATTTAATATATTTGGTTTGTGAACATACACTGTTATAATATCCTATCTGTAATTGTGGATCTCGAGATCTGTGAGTATTGAATTTCATAACATTTGTTCTGTCTAGATTTAGAGACAATTTGTTTGCTTTGAACCATACACACAATGAACTGAGAACCAAATTTAACTTAATGGCACAATCATTAAGGCTCTTTCCATTTATCAATATGTTTGTGTCATCTGCAAATAGAACAGCATGTCCTACATCTTGGATAGATAAGGAGAGATCATTTATATATATCAGAAAAAGAAGAGGTCCCAGAACAGACCCTTGAGGCACTCCATGGTTAGTCATTCCCCACTCTGATGCATTGTTTTTATTTTTGTAGGGACAAATATCACTACTTTTGTTTCCTTTTGTCAAGGTAGGATATAAACCATTTTAAATATTGGTTTTTTATTCCATAGAATACTAATTTATCTAACAGAATTTCATGATTGACACAATCAAAAGCCTTTGCAAGTCACAAAATATTCCTCCTACTGTGCTCTTTCATTAAATGCAGTTAAAATTTCATTATTAAGTTTATAGATTGCATTTTCTGTTGAAATTCCTTTTCTAAAGTCAAACTGATCACTAACTAGAATATTGTTGCCTATTGTACATTACTTTCTCAAACACCTTAGAAAATGTAGGTGAAATAGCTATAGGTCTATAATTAGAGATATTTATCTTTTTTCCTTTTGAACAGAGGCTTCACAATTGAATATTTTAGCCTCTCAGGAAATACACCCAATGTTAAAGATTCATTACACAAGTCACTAAGGGGGGGTACTATTTCCTTTGCACAGGCCTTTATGACTTTGCTGTTGACTCATCATAGCCAGAAGAGTTTTTTTATTTTAGTTTTCTAATGATATTACTAATTTCTAGTGGGGTATGATACCTGGTTTGAATTCATTATTTTGATGGGAGTTGATGATTGTAAAATTTTTAATGCATCTCTTTTATCACTAGAATATAAATTTAAATTTTTTGTTACTTTAAGAATGTAATCATTTAACATTTGCTACATCTGCAGGGTATTGTATCTTTTGATTGTTAATGCTAAGACTATTGCAGCATCTTGTTGCAAATTTTTGCCTGTTTCTTGTTTTATTATATTCCAAGTAGTTTTTATTTTAAATATTGTACTTAACGAAGCTGTTGATAATGGAGTGGTAATATATCCTAAACTTAGGTATTCATTTTTTAAACTAAACTCCATTTACTTACAATAAAGTAAGTTGCGTTTCAGGAGAATCTATGCTATCTTCAGTTGCTCACTGAACTGCCGTTTCAAGTAGTGAGTTTCCAGTAATGGCAGTTCAGTGAGCAACTGAAGATGGGAGAGATTCTCCCGAAACGCATCTTACTTTTATGTAAGTAAATAGAGTTTAGTGTAAAAAATGAATACCTAAGTTTAGTTTTTATTTTGTTTTTTGACTGACTGATAAGTGTTTGGTAATGGAGGCCTATCGCTGCTTTTATGATTTTCCTAAGTATCTAACAATACTTTTTAAAATGTATTTTTAATTTAGGGTCTTTACTGAGCTTTTGCTCATTATATAACTGTCTTTTATGTTGACAAGATTTTTTAATTCTTGGGTTAACCATTCCCTGCTAATATTACAACTTCTTTCTTTAATTTTTAGTGGGGAAATATGCTTCAAAATGCAATTTAAAAATCTGTAAAAAATTGTTGAATTTACTATTAACATCATTTGCACTGAAGACACTATTCCACGATTCTTGTTAAAGTGTCTCTGCCATTTTACTGAGGTTAGCATCATTAATATCTCTATACTTTATACATCTGTAACATTCTTTGAGTTTTATTGTAGAATTTTTTTCACTATTACTTGAGCATCATGGTCAGAGAGAGCATTGATCAATGAAGACATAGAATATAATGACAGTTTGTCTGAATTTACAAATATATTATCTATTGCTGTGCTAGAGTTTTTATCAATCCTGGTGGGCAAGTTAATTGTATGCACCATATTATATGCAGTTAGAAGGGAATTCAGTTGATTCAGTTTTACACTTGGCATTAAGTAATCCATATTTATGTCTCCACATATAATCATTTCATGCTTAGGCTTAAATAAAAAGTTTAAGGTATCTTCAAGTTTCTAAGTTTCCTAACAGAGAGCGACAAATAGCAATTATAATTATTTTTTTATTTTTGCTATCTAATTGGATTGTGCATAATTCAATGTCCTGTTCTGAATTAAATTTTGATACATCTAATGTTTTATTTGGTACATCCAGACTGACATAAATGCAAACTCCTCCATTATTTGGTTTTATTCTTGAAGCTCCTGCTCCCAGACAATAACCATGTAATGACAATTCTGATAATTCCCGTTGTTTCAAATGATGTTCAGATAGGCAAATAATATGTGGTTTTATGTTGTCACAAGTTAAACTGTTTAATAATTCATCTGTTTTGATTTTCAGTTCTCTAATGTTTTGATGAAATATACAGATTTTTAATTGTTTGCTGAATACTCTTCAATTTTACTTCATTTTCTGTGCAATCTTATGACCATTGATACAATTGCCATTTGGTTTAACGTTAACTATTATTAAGTTTGGCTTGATGAATTTCTGGCCTGGATCAGGTGTCTTTATCCTAAAAAATGGGACCTTGAACTTATTAATAAAACAATAGGAATCTTAACCTTGATTCTGTCAGCAATAAGGAGCAAAAGCTGCTTTTGCCTCTAAAATTCAAGTGCAGGCCATGTACCGTAAAGTTAACTCTACCTAGGTGATTTACATCTATCATACAAATGTGGGAGTTTCTGGGTATTATCAATGCACGCTCAAGCCTCAGATTCATACTCCGCAATAAGTAATACTCATTTGTTCACTTTCTAAGACTAACCGAATCATTTATTTATTAGAAGTCATCCTATTTAAAAGTAACTTAGGAGATGAAAATCTTGATGCAAAAAAGTATTTAATTGACAAATTAACTGCACCTGACAACTTGTGGTCAATATAACTTCCATTTATCACTGTAACAGAAAAGAATTAGAAACGTACTTCTGATTGGGCTCTCACAAAAATTATTGTGTTGAGATTAAAGATACTGAGCTTCCAGGCTAAAGTGCCCATACCACAAAACAAACAATATACAGCAAAATACATTCCAGAGCACTATTTTGCTTTGAGAATAATTATACTTCTCCAATTCACTTTCCATCAAAGATAGAAAAACTCCATTCAATAAAATACAATATATATTTATTTTTAATTAATGCACATATTGATTAATTGATTAGTAAGCTGGAAATGTTTGTTTGCTTCGCTTCACACAGTACATTGTTTATGGGAAAATTCTGTTGTATTATTAGCTCTCCTTGCCAAATATCAATTTTCAACAGAATACTAAAACAAGAGCTGAAAATGTGCAAATAATGCAAATTCAGACACAATGAGTAGCATTTTGTTAACATGAACCTTCCAAAGTTTAATGCATTGTTCTTACATCATTAAAATTTGTGATTTTACCATTAAGACCAGAAGAACCTTTATTATCTTACTAATGAAGAGAGGAGCAGTTAAAAATAAAAAAAGATAACCCATCAATAGGTTTTCTTAACTTCTTTTTTTGTCCATTTGAAGAAATTTGTCTTTTTTTTCCCTACATTTTACAACCAGCAATTTTTTTCATGTTGTGACACTGATACCAAATTCATTGGCTAAGTTAATCACCATTTTCTCGTAACTCAAAAGACATCGTTGGACCAAATACCACAACATAGTCAATTACTGGCTTATAAGCTTTAAGGTTACTTATTTTGTGAATAACAAAAGTTTTAAAAGAAGGATCAGTTGTACGTACTTTCTACATTTACTTTATGCAGTAGAATCAAACAAGGTCCCATGTGAGACCCATAATATTAAAGTACCTAAGACGTACTTTGGCAGGGCTTTCAAAATATGGAAAATATAACAAGCAGGAAGGCAATTGAATAATCTGATGATCAATTAATTAAGATGGGGACAATCACTATTCTACTGCATACTTATCAGTATATGTGAAATTAACTAAATCATATTAATTTATCAGCAAAATAGCATCAAATATGACAGCTATTGCTCCAAAAGAGCTAGCAGATGAAGTTACCTCCAAAATTCTTGCTTTCTACTCTGCCTTCATTTTAATGCTAGGTGAAAGATGCTGATAATTTTCAATAGCTTTACCATGTAAAGTTACAAATAAACAGCATAACACATTTAGAATAATACAAAATACCACACTGAATTTCAAATATTCCATATTTCTCCCATACACCTTATCCCATGCTATAACTCTTAAGAGTTATATGGCAGTATTACACATTACATTACATTACATGTTTGATAAAGTCTGGTAGTAAGCAAGTTTCCAACAATTTTATAGTGTAAAACTTGTTCATATAGTTCCAATTGTTTTGTATAAGTTATAAATTTTCTTCACTTCATTTCTCATTTATCATCAAAATATCTAAATCCAAGAAGCAATACAGATAAAAAAATAGTAAACTGATTTCTTGTTTTCCCTTAGCAATGCAGACTATAAAATACAGTTCTTTATTTAAATGGCAAACAATGGCTTATTCTATTAGCACAACACTTTGTCATAAAAATTATTTGCATAGCTGATAAAACTACAATTAATCTTATGTTGAATTAAATTCCCTCGCCAGCTCCTGTAGTCGTTTAGCAAGACTTGTGTAATAATAGTAATGATCACTATTTTCACTAGAATTTCTGGACTTCTTTCCCAGTTCCTCCCTCACTGATAATTCACTATACCATTTTTTCAAGCTCAATACAATGTTTTGGGCATCTGGATCAGATTTAAAATCATTCATACAATATTCAACTAAAGCTAGCATTGCTTCAACAACCTTCTCCACTACATCATGCTCTGGTTGAACAGGAAGGTCTTCTTCACCAATAATTGAACTCAAATTATCTATGCTTTCAATTTGCCCTGAATTACTTGCAGAAACCATGAGCAGCTTTGGCAGTCTCCTACACCACCCTGCCTCGACCAAATGCTGAGGTAAATTTACTATATTATACTGCCTTTGTTTTTCTAGTTCTTGAAGATCTAGTCCTTCGGAAGGCACCTTAATGGCTTCATTTGCATATTTGTGCTCCATTACAAGATCATAAAGCAACGTAACCACCTTTACCTGAAGTTTAAGATCATCTTGACCTTCATTTTGAAAAAAATCTCCTAACACGGAAAGACCACCACCATTTATCATTTTAAGTTGAGCCACTGGAAATCTGCGAATGAGACAAGAAAGGGCATATATTGCACGTGCACGAATGACAGGAGATTTGTCAAGCACCAAAATACGTAACAGAAGATTAATGCTTCCAATTTCCAGAGCCATTATTTGTAACTTTGGATTACTTTGAATTGCAGAACCCAGTAATCGAATAGCTTCTGAACGGATAGCTACAGATGATGCATTTAGACAAGTATAAACTACATGTGTGAAACCTCCAATGTGTGCAAATTCCTGTGCATTGTCATAGTGATGAACCAGGTATTCCAAATCTGTTAAAATGGTAATTATTTCTTGTTCATCTATTTCAAGAGCAATATTCTTTAACCTAAATCTAGCAACTAATTCACCTATAAGCTCTAGATCTGTTTTGATAAGCAAATTGAAATCTTGAAATTCCTTTTTTAAATACTCATAACTTCTAAACTTAATATGTTCTTGGTCCACATTTTCATTGGAGGTTGAAATATATCTATGCACATTATTTAATTCTTCTATTTCACCATGATTATTTTCCGTATTGTGGGGTGCTAGAATTATTGCCGATCTAGGGTTGCTTACTTTACTGCTTTCATCTAGAAGTTTGGCTTCTTTCAGTCCTGTTTGAAGATTCATTCTGTAATGCAGTCCTGCAGGCACAACCTGTCCATCTCTTATCACCTGCCACTCATGAGTGGGAATAAACGTTTGTTTCTCTTCATCTCCTTTATTACTAACTTTCGAATTTTCAGCACAAACTTTTGATGTATTAATCACTACTAATAGTACTATTAAACAGGTTAAATCCATATTGGCACGAGGAACTATTTGACGTTGCAATCACAACGCACTAGCAGTCTTTCAACTTAGTGAATTACTATTTTGCCGAAATCAGTATGCTTATTTTCGAAAACATATTGCAATGTTGTGTACTTAAACATAGCATATTACGTTGATAATCAATTTCATTTTATCTCATGCGGTTTGCAACTGACCATGCAGCAAGGACAGCAAACAGTACAGCAAAAAATATCTCTTTTTTTTTTTTTTTTTTTTTTTGAGAAGTACTACAAACATTGCTACCGAGTTTATCAAGTTTTACAAGCTGTGCTGGTCAGTTGAATAAGTGGTGATGGAGTGGAAGCCTTTGTTTATTTGGACCTTTCACTTACTCATTTGTAGTATATACAATTCGGCGAAGGACTAGAAACCTGTGTGAAGAATTTCAATCTTTTACTTATTTATTTGTAGTATATACTATTCCAAATATTGTAGAGAATTACGTTTCATGTTCAGTATTTCGCAATTCAAAGTGATTTATTGAAAAAATACCAAATAAAGTTATCCTCCGGCGGGAACCCACAGTCATACTGCACTGCAATTTAGTAGCTACAATCTCATATCCAACCTTAAGCAGTGGTACAACGCAATATGTCTATAACATAGTATGTGGGTAGGCTATGTTTATACGTAGTCAGCCATAACATTGATCAAGAAATTAGTCGATTTATGGGAGAATTTATGTATGTAACATGCTATGAATAAAATATGGTGTACCTAATTGATGTGTTGTGCAAGTTACTTTATTGTTTATCCGGTTTTTTTTATCTAAATTTGGCGACTTCCCAGCTGGCCACTGTACTTTGCTTCTGTGTTGTATTTGAATTATTGGAAATTTAAATACTTGGTTAAATAGAGAAGTCACGTTTTTACAGTCGCATTAATAAGATCCTCTGGGATATGAGCATTTTCGCATATCACATCTGATTTATTAACAGCACGGCATTCCTCCCCTTTTGAGAAGAGATGCCCTGGAATGGAAGAAAATCGTACTAAAATGTTCTTTTCTGCTTTCTATAGGGTTGATTAAACGTATAAATGATAAAAGACTATACTCAGGTTGGTGTGAAAAAGTCGTCATGTACCACTAAAGTGCGTATGAAATAAGAGGCGCACAAGTTCCTCCAATCCGTAATCAGCTATGGTACGCTGTTGCCGAAGTGCATTGCAATGCGAAAGAAATAGAAGGGAGATACGCAGGTGCGCGAGGCCCGTAGATAGCGGGAAAGACAGTGAAAAATACAAAGTGCACAATTAAACTATTGTAACTATTTTGTTCTCTTTAAATTCCTCGTTTGAACAGGTAATTTTTATTTGCAATATAATGTTTCATTAAAGTTTACATTTTAAAATGGCATATCCTGAGCTATACATTTTAAAGAACTTATGTATCTGAAATCACAAAGCAGTGATTCCTCCCTTCCTCCTCTTCCCCTTTCTCCTTCCACCCTGCTCCTCTCCTTCCGTAACCACTTCTTCTACACTTGAATACGAATCGCTGTCTCTATAGTTTATTAATAAGTTCTGAAAAATGTTGTCTCTTGCTACTTTTTTGTGAAATCTTCCTCTTGAAGATTTTCAGCATGAGCGACACGCCTCGCCCAGTCCTCCGCCGTAACTTTATCGAGGGCCTCATGCATAAGTTCCTTTATCGAAACCTAGCAGAGCAGAGTAGATCCGAAAGGACAGTTTGCATTCCGATACATGGGCTGTGAATTTCAAAGTTTGTTTTTCTTGTTCTTCTTTTGGACATTCAGTGTCACGTATAGTAAAACAGGGTAAAACAAACGGGGTTTAGTCATTTAACTCCCCCGCAAAACACTGTATTACATAAAAGCGTGTTTCAATCTGGACGACTTTCAAAAAGACTTTATTTGCAGTACAATTCTTGAAATGTATAATAACGGTGAATATCCTACCATTAAAAACTTATTCGTTTGAACGGAACAAAATAGATTTTAAAGGTTCCACGTCACCTATGGGGCTAATATGAAAATATATAGGATTTCTTTCTTGAAGAACTAATGAAGGAAGGAAATTTCTGTTAGAAAGTAAGAACGTCGTCGTTGTCTCCAGAAATTATTTTTTTTTTTTTAAATAAGTGAAGAACTACGGGTTCAGGTAATACTTGTCCCATATTTTATGTTGACGAGACCTGAGTGAACCAAGACCACTTTCAAAAAGACATCTGGCAGGATTCCTTAGGAAATGGTGGCCTCAAAGTTTCCCTTGGAAAAGGTAGTCGGCTCATTGTTTGCTATGCAGAATTTGAAAAAACAGGTATTATTCCGGAGAGCAAGGATGTTTCGTTCCCATTCGCAAAATCAAATTTAGACGACCACTCAGAAATGAATGCAGAAAAATTTAAAGGCTGGTTTGTGATTTTTAAATTTACTAGAAGAGGAATCAATTAACATCATGAACAACGCAAGTTATTACTCTAAAGTAATTAATTTTTCCCACAACAAAATCCATAAAACAACACATTCAAGAAAATGACTGCGAACCCACAAGATAATATATAACCCCCCTGAAACAGTAGCAGAAGTACATCAAAAAGTTAAACAGAACAAGCCACAAGAAAAACAATACGAATTAGATGAAATTGCTTTGGAAAGAGGCCATCAAATTATTGGATTAACTCCCTGTCACTGCCAGTACAACCCGCTGGAGTTTGGGCAAAAAATGTGAAGCTGCTATAAGAAATTCAACATTTCGGCTGGCAGATGCAATGACATGTTTCACTCAACACAGCAAACTTGCAGGCAAATATCACTGTCCACACTTGTGAAACTTGGAACACTTATAAGGTTAAATTAAACTGCTTTTCAGAAGGCCTTTACACCCTTGATAAAGAAAACATACTGCGGTAGAATAAACAACCACTGTGCAAGACATGTGGCGTTTGCTACTGCTGGCAGCAAGTCTATTCAATTACTCCTAGGTTGGGCTAAAGGTTACCTAAAATATTGTTCCTATGACGTCAGGTTAAAAATTTGCAGCTCTATTCAGTAGAATAGTTTACAATAACGAGCAGTTGTTGGATTTGATAAGCCCAAAAAGAAAAGTGAAAAATAACTATTACGCTAGAGTAGCGCGGTACCAAACTGGGCAATAGCGCCTCTCTATGATACATTGCTCGCTCTTGCCTTCCCTCGTCTAGCTCTGCCTTATGTGCCTTCTTATTTTGTATGCACCTTAGTTTTGTATACTGAACACAAGGGGGAGGGTTAGCTTAAATTTCCGAGAATGATAATCAGTAACATGATTTATTGAAAGCCAATTAGAAAACATGAAATTAAAGTTATGGTTGAATGTATATCATTCATAAATTTTATTATATGACCTCTATTGTAAAATGCTAATATTTCCTGTGACATATGAAAGGCCATCCTCTTCAGTTTGCGAGGTTACCTTTCAAGATGTAGCTATATAATATTATAGCGGTATTTGAACTACTTTCCATATTATTAATACAATTATAAATTGAAGTATAGTTGTAATATTATTATATAAATATGTGTGTGCATGTAAAAGAAATATAACAAAGAATAGAGGAAATATGCATAATATAAACACACCTTTATTCATTAATAAATAAATAATTTTTAACATACAGTCCTCTAAAATTAGCGATTCTAGAGATTTTGACATTTTCAGAAAGCACCGGCCACTCTCTTTCAAGGCTGAAGATTCCGGCAACAAATTTCCCAATGACACAGTTTTCATCATTATTCATAAATTTTTGTATTTAACTGTTATTAGATATTATCTTATTAGATAGATTAGATTAGATATTAGATTCTTTTAATATCCAGATAACATGACACCTAAACATCAAGGTTGCATATGTATAAATACACAACAACAACAACAACAACAATAATAATGATGATGATGATAATAATAATAATAATAATAATAATAATAATAATAATAATAATAATAATAATAATAATAATAATAATAATAATAATAATAATCGCATTATCGACGCCGCAGCCTTTCAAGCTCTATAAGCTCTAGTGACCACTGATTTTAACAAAGGCCATTCAGTTTAAGAGAAAGGAAGCTAATTATAGACAGCCCCTTAACTGTACAGGAAGCCATCTGTGGCACCTTTGTGTGTGTGGGAGCTGAACTGGGAGAAATTATTCCTGCGTTCGCTGTGCGTTTTTTTTTTTGTGTGTGTGTGAGTATTGTTTTGTATATAAAGAAAAACCCCAAATCTTTTCGTTTATAATTTGGTAAGTTTTAATAAAACATACTCATAATAGCAACATTTAATGTTTACGAAATGGCAAGATTGAATAACAAAATTGTTCATATGTGAAAAAAGTTTGCTTATGTTATGGCAATATTTAATAACAGCATTTTTCATAATAGCAAACTTTCATATTTATAACATGGCAAGATTGAATAACAAATTTGTTCATAGTGAAAAATTTTTTATTTATATCATGGCAAGATTTAAAAACTTTTTTCATAACACCCAACTTTCATGTTTATAGCATGACAAAATTGAATAACAAAATTGGTCATAATACCGATTTTTATATAATGACAAGCTTTAATAAAATTTTACACAATAGCAAATTTCTTGTTAATATTGTGGTAAGATTTAATAACATTTTTATCATTCTAAAAACATAGTAGTTCACCATATTTTAATTGTCTACGTGCCTTACTTTAAATGTAGTGCTAGGGGCATTCATAATATAGGTACTATTAGTCTACAATTAATGATACAAGAGCTTAGGAACTGTAGTTTAGATTATTATAAGTTCTTCTTCCGCAGAACATCTGTTAATTTTATCACTTGCACTGAAATATTCAGTTTTAATTCCAATAAATATACAACAGTTCTTACACTGTGACTGAAAAAATAATAAAAACATTTTCAAAGCACCCAAGTTGAAACTTGGAGACTTTGTATTTATTTTAATTAACTACATTTTTAGCAAAAGTTTCATCATTAAACTAAATATTTTAATAACTTTAAATATATTGTACAAAATTGTAAGTACCATATATAATATCCACACTGAACTATGTACAAAATATTCTTCTGAAATTGCAGATTCGCATGTTCTACGCAAGGAAGCTAATAGGAAATTTATTGCAGATATACCTAATTCAGAACCTTTAAATAATAGTATGCTATGGAACGTGCCAAATAATATAAATTGTGTGCTTTTTTCGATAAAAAAAATTGCAAAATATCTATAAGATAAGAGGAAACATCTCTACATAGTATTGTTTAGTACTATACAACCACAGAAAAGTTCCTCTTTTTGTGATTTGCTATGAAGGAGAATAGAGTTTACTGAAAATTAAAGCTCCACATTTATTAATGCCAATCTAATTTTCTCTGTAGCATAGTACGGGCTTACCACAGACGTGCGCATACCACACCGGCCCTCTAGACCCTTAAGTCACGGCCTATTTCCTAACGGTATTATAAAATAAGTGTACAATTTATTAGAATTCAAGAGCACACGAGATAAATGTTTAGAAGTAAACATAAAACAGCACGGAAGATAGAGTGCCATCGTACATTGAATTGATTTAAACAGTCTCCAAAGTCATGAACTCTGACATTAGCAGATTATATTATCACTCACATAAAATTGATGAGGATGAAATGGTAGGTTGAATCAATAATCCTAAATGTTTTTGAAAACTACATATGCATTTGATCCTGAACGCTCCACAGGATGAAGAATGCAAAGTGTTCCTGATATTGAGGATTAAAGAAAATAATTGGCCTATTAAGGATGTATATTGTAAACTGCTAATTGGAGCGGGGAAAGGACATTAACCTTTCTTCGAGTACATGTCAGACCTCACTTGGTAAGCTTTGGGAAGAACAAAAAGCAACAAATCCAAGAGTTTTAATAAAATCTTATACATGCGCGCATGAGCGTTTCAGTTTTCACTACCGATCTATACACAAGGCATCATCTGTTCAGGTTTCTACCTCAGTTGTCCCTCACTGTGAAAATGTGAATACATGGTAACATTAGGAACCAAAGAACTGCAGGCTCATTCATTTCATGCATTGTCTCGAAATGTTTGTATGGAATGATAAGCGGATACATAAACATTACTGATGACGATCATTGTATAAAGGACGCAAAATAGCTAAGGTCATTAGAGCCCAAACACACTAAAAGTTGTGCCAAGAATAAAATAAATAATCTATCTACACTAAAATTCAGTGTAAAAAAAACAACATAAGCACATTGGGCAATAAAAATAAAAAAAAAAAACAAATAACAAGAACAATATGGTCAATAACAAACGAAAGACTGGTATTAAAATACAGCTGCAAGAGCTGAAACCACAACAGTCTTGTAATGGCGTTTTAAGTTGAGGGCATATTTGAAATTCTTGTTGCATATTTCACAGTGATAGGCGCACGATTGCTGTCTTTACGCCTATACCCGGTATATTCTTTTTAGAATAGGCGCGATAAAATTCAAAATTTTACGGGTATACTTTAAAACATACTCTCTTAGATTTTTATTGCAGTTACATTCCTTCCCACATTAAAGACATGCGAAGTGTTTTGATGCACTCGATTGCTGTCTTTTTAGAATAGCTGCGATAACTTTGACCTTTTCCTTGTGTACTTTAGAAACATGCACTCTTAGATTTTTATTGCAGTTGTACTCCTTGCCACATTCCAGGAATACGAACTGTTTCGATGCACTCATTATTACATATATTTTACACTACACTTACGCTTTCTCATTGACACTCCACCCAAACGGATAACAATTTGCATTCTCACTATTCCGCTCTCTCTATCACTTTGAAGCTGTAACAATGAGATGACGTCCCTATTTAACATATTATAAAGTATTAACATAATCAAAGATATTAAAGTATTATTAAGGTTAGTGTGTACAATTTATGTACATACATGTTAGTTGTTAATTTATTCATGCATTGTGTATTTTTGTGTATTTTCTGGGTAACAGAAGAGAAAGTCTGGCGACAGACTTTTTAGAATAGATGCCAGACAATATAGAGAGGGTGAATAAGTTTTTTATCATAGACAAAGAACAGATGACCAGGAGTCGCCTTTGTATTTGGTCCTTTGTACAAGAAAGGGTCGCCTCTCTAGAGCTTCATTTTTTAGTTAGCCTGGAGAAGGGAATAGTAGGAGACCTTTGCAGAATAGAAAGTGAAAATAAGTCAGATTTCTACACTTGTGTGAACCATAAGGGAGAAAAGGAAATCAGATTAATATGAAGGCCAAAGGGAGGTCCGAAGCTACAGGGCAGTAAGGGTAGAGCCGTCAAGGTGGAGAGAAGGAATCGGGCAGTAATGGTCAGTCCCTGAGTAAAGGAAAGAGTCGAGTGATATTGAAGCGTAGATAATCGTGATCCGGGAGAGTGAATTTTAATATAAAGAATAAAGTCCTTTTGAACTAACCAAAATTAAAAGAATGAAAATGTTACGATAGACAATTAGTTCGATTAGGGGGAAGCAATAATACATATCGTCCAACAGAACTTAGAAAGGCTATCCTTTGCAGATAACCAGTGGCAGAAGGAAATAAACAGTATCATCATCAGTCTTGAACTTTGATTACATATTTACCAATTCCCGACTATTTTCACCGTTGACCTGAAAAGGTAACAAAATATCCAGCTATATACATAAGAAGCTAGCCGTGGCACCGAGACGACGCGTCGAGACAGGAGCCGGGGAGAAGTACTTTATTTGATTTCACAATTATTATTAAATCATAATTAACTAAAACCATCATCCATTATCCATCTTCCCTTCCCCCCCCCCCTTAGAGCTATTTCTTTGGTTGAGGACTGTGCAGAGAAATATGCGCTGGGAATATTTGTGGACATACAAGGTGCTTTTGACAACCTATGGTGGCCTGCCTTATTTGGCAGACTTAGAGAAATGAGATGCCCAACCATACTGTATGACACCTTGAGAGATTATTGTAATCAGAGGTATGTCAACATTGAGTGCAATGGACAATGGTTGTCAAGATTCCTTTCAAAGGGATGCCCTCAGGGCTCCATTTGTGGTTCAACCTTAAGGGATATTGGATTTGAGCCTTGCCTGGATGCAATGGTAATGGACACAGAGGTCTATGGCATAGTGGCTTATGCTGATGTCGTACTTCTGTTGATCCAAGGTAACTCCAGGTTGGAGATTGAACGTAAAAGTAACCTAGTCTTGAAGAGGTTTAACAAGGAGTGCAGGAGAATAAAGCTTTATATCTCTCCTGAAAAGACCAGCTATATGCTTCTGAAGGGTCAAACTGCAGAGGAACTCTATCGTAAAACTGGATCAGATTCCCATACGCAGATCCTCATGTGTAAGATACCTAGGAATCACACTGGATGAAAAGTTGAATTTCCGAGCTCATATGGAAGAGGTATCGGCCAAAGCCTTTGCAATTTTAAACAAAATTGCTAGAATTTGCAAGGCACACGGGGCAGTACCTTATAAACCGATACGTTTATACAACAACTCTATACTTTCCTCCATTATGGGTTATGCGGCAGGAGCCTGGTGTCGCAGATCTGGAAATAAGAAGGAGAGGGGCGAGGTACTGGGTACGTAAGGGAGATCTCCCCAGGGCATCCCAGCTTGCTGGGGCCCCGGTTACTGATTAGTTAGAGATCCAAGATGCAATAATGAACGAATGGCAAAGCTCCTGGGAAACGAGAGATACAGGAAGAAGAGTTTTTGAAATCTTCCCTAGTGTAGTGGAACGATTGCAATTACGATTCTTGAATCCATCTCGGGGGTTTGTTCATTACATATCTGGACACGGCCCGTACCAGGCGTATCTCCATAGGTTTGGGCTAAGTGAGAGTGACCTGTGTGAGTGTGGCCAAGTAGATACTCCGGAACATCCAGTTTGGGAGTGTCCGCTTAGGAGAAGTGTTCGATCAATCGCACAGTTTCACATTCAAGGCCTAAACATTTATGAGATCGTAAGAAATAGAAGGGACTGGATCTGGCTAGATAGGGCTTCCAATGACGCATCGAATAAGGCTGAAGAACTTTTCCTGAGACGTCAATAAGTTTCGAGGACAAATGCAGGACAAATATTCTTATTTCTCGGATTGGACATGTTAGGTGTGTATTGCCTGTGCAGTGGGTCAGCTGATGTTCTTTAGTTAGTAATAGTTCTTTAGCTATTAATGGTGTGGTGTTTAGGGATAATTATACTGTTTTATATATATATATATTATTTTGTAAAGGATGAGACAATATGTATTAAGTTTCCCAGGGAATTCTCTGGGAATGTGTTATAGAATTCAGATGAGCATAAGGATACAAAAGTAGGAACGACAGACAGAGCATGAATAGTCGAAGTGTACTTTGAAACGAAGGAATCAATTCAAGAAACCAAGTCTCAATTATGAAATAGATATAGAATTGGAGAATACTATAGCACGACACACTGTGCCACCCCCCTGTTATCAAAAAAGTATTATTATTATTATACATGTATAATGAAAGAATTCAATAAAGCTGCGAGGGTAGGGCCTAGTTTAAACTTTTAAGGTACTAGGCCATTATAGAATCGAGGAGCCCGTAACCTTGGCGCGCATGTGCAAGGCTACGGGCCTTTTTTTTCCCCCTCCCCCCATTGAAACTGTTTCAACTTCCTTATTCTCCTATCCATGCAGTCTCATTCGGGACTGAGGAGTTCAGCTCTCTCCGCTATCACTTGGGATGCCCCCCTACCGCACCAGCAGCCAGAATGTCCATGCTGTATGGATAAATGTACATTTGCGTATCCCATTGCACATTTGTGTACCGATGGGGTGTGTCAAGCTGAAAAAGGGCACGCGGAGCTCTTTCAATGGCTGCAGAGCCTGAAGGGAGGGGGCTACATGCAAATGTGTGTTCTCTGTGTACTCCCAATAGTTCAAGGGACAATTTTTAGCAAACAAATATTTTCGATATTTTGACCGTTTTAGAAAAAAAAAACTCATTCCTAGTGTCCCTTAAATATACTATAGCATCCTAAGCATTTATATTTATTGTTTACGTTAAATCTTGTTTTTGAATAAGAATACGTAGCGAAACTATTAAAAAAGGTGAAAGTGAGTTATTTCTTTTAGTAAACGTGTAGTAAATATTTTACGTCAAATATAAATTCAATACTTGTGCTGTAGCTGTGAGCTGTGATATGAATAAAAATGCCAAAGTGTTGGAAGAACTGAAATAAAGAAAGAAAAACTAAATCCTTTGAGCTGATTAATGGTGTTTTGATGTAATACATTCTAGGATTCCGAGGGATGATTATAATGTGGCACTCAGAAAGGGGATGTGTACATAATCACATATGCCATTAAATTATACTAAGAAAGTTTCTGGACATAACTAACCAAGTACGAGTGAGCATGAAAAGTTTTTACTGAGGACATTTTCCTCTTGTTCGTGTCCCGGTTTTCTTAACCATCCAAATTCATCTGATGCAAGGTATTTCATTAATCGCCCATTATTTTCAGAAAATACAAATGTCATTTCTTTATTCTTAAGCACATCTGTGATTGATGACGTGGCCCAGGTACAAGTATTATGAAACCCAATGAGACCACCGCAGTGTTGTTAGATATAGGTTTTTATTGCCCTTTTAGACCATTAAAGGGCTGATGTTTTTCGCTATTGAGACTGTTTTAATACCTGTCCTTTATTTGTTGACCGTTACACCCACTTGTTATTTGTTATGGGTTTTTATTTTGTTGCACAACGTGCTACTGTTATTTACTTCAAGATATTATTTGTGTCAACTATTTGTTTTTAGTTCTGGCGCAGTTTTTAGTGTGTTTGGGCGCTAATGACCTTAGATGTTTTGCGCCCCTTAAACAATAATCATCATCACCAATGAGACCAAAGGGGTTTGATAGATTTTATTACAAATTAAGTTTTCATTGATATTTTTGTGTCTCCAGTGTCTGAACCGTTGGTAAAGTATTCGGAAGAAATTGCTTTGTTAAGTGAAGTAAACTCCGGATGGTAGTTGCGCATGTCACCTAAGATACACTAAAATACCTTGCAGGTTATTTGGTGCTTTGACAAGACACTGCTTCAAAAGAATGGTATCTAGTGCAGTGAAATGGGTTCAATAACTGGATATCTACTATTTTTAAAGAGTCTTACAAATCCCAGTCATGTTGGACAAGCAGTGTTTTTCAAATGATGCTTAGTGTGTTTCATGGAAGATGTAAACGTATAAAATATAAATTTAAAATCTTTACCAACTAAATCAACTTCCCAGAAGTAAATGAAAGAATAATCTTCCTTTATCACGATGTAAGAACTAGGACTCTACAAGGATGAGGGGTTTGAGTGCTAATCGGAAGCATCACGTAATGAGAAAAAGGGGCAGCTAAGAACTATAAGCTTTTGTCTGTGTAATCTTCAAAGTCATCGCATTCCTTTCAACAAATACTGGGTTTAAGCACTTAAATCCATTAAAATGTACAATAATGTATATTTACCTTAGGGTAATACAATTGTGTGCCCTTTGATTTGGTTTTTACTTCATTAGCAACAAATAAATGCATTTTGATTTCACTAAGGTTATTTTAATTTGTATTATTGCGTGCACAATCCATTTTATTGCCTTTAAAATGAATTTCAAAACACTACACATACAAAGGTTTGGCGTATGTTCTTCAAAGGTGTTGCCGGTTGTCATCCCATAAGTTCAAAACGAGCAAGTGAGCATAAACTCCCCATTTCGAAAGAAGCACACGAGCTTAATTAAAACATAAGTTGTACAAAGGAAACCAAACGAATGATAACACTATATACAAAAATTAAAACAACAAAATATTTTTAAAAATATGATTATAGACTCCCCAATCTGCCTATTGCATCTACTTTTACCTCAGTTCAACTCGTCTATTCTTTGAAGGCGTCGATAGCAGAATCTTGAAATGCTTGTTGTTTCTGAAGTTTTTTTCAGCAACGCTTTATCCACTGATTTTAAGGAACGAGAAAAGAGTCTATTTTGGATTTGAGTGTTTTCAGATAAGCATGTATTCTCTGAAGAGCTGAAAACGATCGTTCTGCTTGTGCACTACTGGTTTGTATGGTCAGAATAGTTCACTATTACTTCTTTTTATTCATTTATTTCTTACGTCTGGCAAAGTTCCGTAAGTCCCATGTAACTCTTGGTGGAGTTCATGGATTGCGTTGTTGCGGAAGCCTGAGGAAGAATATATGTAACGAAGTTCGTTTCTCAATAGCAGTATATTGAAGTACTGTTCCTAATTTTTAAGCAAAGCACTAAATATAGTTTCTAAAAAAGTTTTTTCATGCTCTGCAACGATACAATGTCAAGTAATAATAGAAACTGAATTCAGTCACTATCGAAGAGCTGTTGTTTGTTGGTCTAATATAATATTGACAATCTAATGAAACACAAGCCAATAACTTGGAATCTTGAGGCTTTCAGTTTTTCAAACTTCATTGAAGTTTCTTGCTCTTCCTGGTCACACTCCATTTCAGATCACACTCCATCTTAGACCAAATCAAAGCTACAACAATTTTACTCCCGGTACGCATATTGCTTTTGAATTCAGTAATCTTTTGTTTGCAGAAACCAATATAAAACATTTTTCTGTAAAATGTTATACAAAGAATCAGATTTGGAAAATGATATGAAAATACTAGTAGTAAAAATCGGAGGTGCTAGATTATCATGGTTTGATAGTAGCCCACAGTGCAAATTCTTGTTTCGCGATTCCATTCATCCTCATCTTCAGTCAATGAGTTAAACAGGACAAGTTCAGTTTTCATGTTGAAAGTAACATCAATCATCCTGCTTCTTTAGCTCCATCTCGTAGTAGATGCTGATGCAATGCGTTTTTGTAACCCTTTATCTAGAGCTTCAGCAGGTTTGGACGACTTTGAAAAAAGATACACAGGTATTCTGGTTATTGTTTGGAAAATATTTTATATTTCTTTATTTGGTTTACTAATCGTTGCAGAACTAAATTAAGACAGTAAGCGTAACAATGCACAAAAATAGTCCGTTCATACTTTTTTCTGACTACAGATTGCAGACCATTGTGATCACCAACCATCACCACTGCCCTGCCATGCGTTTGAGCCACAAGTTTATCATCACATTTGAATTCAACTACAAGTGCTGTGCGGTCATTACTTATGTCACAAAACACAGCGAATATTTTCTCTACACTTCCTAGGGGCGTACCGTAGCGGAAAAAAGAGCAGTAACTCTTGAGCTTTGTTGGACATGTCTGTGATGTTATTCCATGATAACTGATGCAAAACTTATTGCCTTATTTTTTTTTTTAGAAACGAAAATGCAATGAATAATGTAATTTTGGATATTATTTGAAGTTTCAGGAAACGCAGTAGCTGTCTGAAGATGATGCTTTAATTTATCACCTGTTTGCGCAAGTAGTGTAAATGTTCAATACAATTGTCTCTATTGCAAGAACTGTCAAATTCATCACTACTCTAAACGGGAGCTCCTGCTGAGCCAAGCATCGCACCATATTTATGAAATGACACTTTATATATAATTTCCTTTTTACAACTTCGTGGTACTTCTGTACAGATTTTTCAAATGCCTCTCTTAAAGAAGTATCAATTCTTGCTTTGCCAAATCGCACGAGAGAAATAACATAGGAAATACACTGTTTTGAATTTTCATGACGAACCCATAGGGTGCTAAAGCTATCTATGTTGTCGATTCTGCCTCTTCTTTTCACTTTAAATAAAAGCAGACATGTCCAACAAAAGAGTCTAGATAATCCTGCATAACCACACAGCTATGAAAAAGCAGCGTATAAGAGATGTTAAAACGTCTTTCAAAACCTCCGCGTGACTTGATTTTCAGAATTTTAATTCAGGGACTGGTCCTCCTATGGAAACAATGGCATAATTTCCAAAGGCCGTTTTAAAAGATTTTCTACAACAGTCGCACTCACTGGATGAACATTCAGCAGCTCTTAACGAAAGGAACAAAATCACGTTTTGTTTTTACCTTCTACCGGCAACAAAGCTACTAACCAGATCCTTCTGGACCTTCTCAAGTTCATTAACCTCTTACATATTCTGCCTTATTGAAAAATCTTGAAGGCAACAGGAACAATTGGTGCGATATGGAATCACGACAAAACTTCCATCACCTCGGCTGTACATCCGGCTACTGAACAGCGTTAACTACGAAGCTATGAATGAGCAAGCCTATTGCTGATGAAGATGTAAAAGTTAAATTACCAACTGAAGTAATTTTCTTAATTAATTATATCCCTTAGTTGGCGCCGGCAACAACGGGAACGAGCAGTCACGTCCATAAACACATATTATACTGATGTGACATTTTGGTTTTCATTGGCTATGACCTTGGAGCAAAACAAACAGAAAACATTTTATTATTACAATGACACAGACGTGAGAAATAATCATTGGAATTACAGAACAGCTAACCGTACCACACATAACCTTCATTATCGGTGACGTCAAAATCTTGTAACAAATGGGCGCTACAAATGCCGGAATGGAACTGAGAAAGCGACGAATGTTACCTCTGACACACTTGACTGATGGGGTTGTTGGTTTTAATCCGTTGTTCTATCTGAACTTATGCTAGGTTACAGATTGTATGATATACACTAATTAAAATTAAGGCCGAATGCAGAAATAAATGCATACATTAGCTTTACAAGAGTAAATAATAATGGTCAATAAGAAATATGGTGCTTCTGTGCGACACCAACTGCACTATTCAAGTGACCAAATTTCCTCTTCTCATATGATATGGAGTGAGAATCGACCATTAGCCCACAAAAATTTACAAAATTTTCAAGTGGAAAATGCTTATGACTTGTTAACTCCGGGTTAATAGAAATGCAGAAGTAGTGAAGAAGAAGTAATATTACGAGGTTGTTGCTCGTAGTACATGTTTCTTAGCCGAATGGACGAGTTAATCGGTGGTCTTGTGGCAGCTGGTTTTTGTACAAGGTATTGCTATAGCTATATTTGAGGATAGTACGCAAGAGGAAGAAGGAAAAAGAAAAAGAAAGATGGAGGTTCCGAAAATGAAAATTTTCATATACATGCTGACATTTTTAGGATATGCTTGGAGCGGGTATGGAGCTGGTGTAATTACAAATTTCAGAGATGCAATTCTTGCAGCGGAACATATATTCGTCGACGTTTTAGAAACTATTGTTGCCGTAGCAAAGAGATGGAAAACTGTGAATGAAATATTCCTTTCAGCTGACGAAGAGTGCACATTTACATGTCCGGATGGTAGGTTTTTTACTGTCGTAAATAGCATGCAACCTTTTCAGGTTTGATGAGTTTACTAGGGCATGAGTCTTAAATCCTGCTAATATATTTTCCTACCGTATTCCTACCTAATTATTCGGAGTTGTTACCCGCCTGTGGTGCCTCGGTAGTGAAAACGGTGTTAAACACCATTAAAAAATATAGGTTGTAATACTGAAATAACCGGATGCAGTGTGGCGTTCTTCAGTAATAGGTTAAAAAGTTTATTTTGCAATTATAAAGACCTTATTCTAAGAGCAAATATGAGAATAAACGCACAGACCCATTTCACTCCGTTGAAGGTTAGCATTTGACTTGTTTTTTATAGTAAACAATGTTGCCAAAATAACGTTACGACCAGCATAAGAGAAACACGATTTTGAGTGTTCAAAATAGCACCCTGAAAACCACAATATGTGATGTGTGGAATATCCTTCAGCTTCGAGCACCATGGGATATTAAGAGCAAGAACATCTACTAATACTATTAACTACCACAATTTCATAGTTGGAATTAGTCTTTACTGTTATCGGGAATAGTGGGTTAGGTGTATACTATCATACGAGAAATGTTAGGTTAGAAAAAAGAGTGAACTTAGCATATTTTTAACGGTAGTATGGACCTCAGGCAGATGTTAATGCTTGTCATTTGTAGATTGTGTTGTTGTGATCATCCGTATTGGCCAAAGCTCTGGGCTAAAATGCTGTGTTTTTTAAAAAAGGCAAAATAATGCAAAAGTTTTCAGAATTTTAAAAATGCAAAGATATTCCATAGAATATAGAAAATGTCTTGACAACAAAGTGAAATGTGTAATAGTAAGCGTACTGTCCTAAAATTATTGTCTAGGTATTCCTTTATATTGCAAAAAGGGGAGTAAATAAGAATTTCTAAGTGTTTTATTTTGTATGTTATTCCTGTAGATCGTGAGTTGAGCAAGAGCTCTAAGATGTAAAACATGTCATAAACAAAATATAATATATTTATATAAAGTCATGTGAATTTTTGAATAATGTGAATTTACATTCAATACCTATTAATTTAATTCCATTGGGTAGGTTATTTTATACCTGAATGCCACAATAGTAAGCAGCCTTCTGGAAGAGGTGTAATGAGCTAGCTGCTTATGCAAATCATTACTGTTTCTAATATTTAGGCTATATACACTGACATTTGATTCAAAACTTTTCATAACACATTAGGTTATAAATATTTCCTTAAGCACATTTAAGTTTTAAAAAAGAGGTCTACTAGATTCTCTTCTTTTCCTCCCACTGAAAATTCTCATTGCTTTCTTTTGCAAATGGAAGATTTTTTTCTCAAAAAGAACATTTACCACAAAAAATAATTCTATACTTCTTTGCAGAATGAAAATATGTAAAGTATACCATATGTAATGCATCCTTTTTAGGGAACCATTTAAAGCTCTTTAATCAAAAAGTGTAAAGTAAGTTTGGGAAGTTATCATTTCAAAATGCTCCTTCCTGTTAAGATTTTGATCACTTTGTAATCCTATGTATTTTGTATGACTGATATAAATGATGAGCTTTCATAAAGTCATGTGACATTTTAAAAATAAATTGGAAGACTATTTATATGTGCACTGCAGATTCTGGAGAATGTTTTGTTTTAGCAATCTGTTGTATGTCTATGTTGCAGTCATGTACTGCAGTATCAGTCTCAAAGTCATCGTCATTATCAACTACATAGCACAAAGCCAAATATGTGTGTGGGGAAAATAAGGTTCTAAACTAAAAACCTACATGAATGCAGATTTTAGACACTGTAAAGAATTGATAAAGCTCTCTTCTGCATCCCAAATATTTTCTTACTATGTACAGAATTACTCCAGATAATTATCCCATACTTCATAATAGAATGAGCAAAGCATACAGTTTAAAATATTTTTATATGCAGAAGATTGTTTAAAAGCTCTTAGGCTGAAATGAATGAATTAAGCTTCAGAATTATGCATTGTCTAT
The DNA here is from genome assembly GCA_030762175.1 of Metallyticus violacea. Taxonomy (NCBI): domain Eukaryota; kingdom Metazoa; phylum Arthropoda; class Insecta; order Mantodea; family Metallyticidae; genus Metallyticus; species Metallyticus violacea. The sequence goes on from CM060846.1 coordinate 228,178,698, forward strand.
GCTTCTTCAAACTGAGTTCTTTACCAATCTAATTGCATAAATTTGTATGAGAAAATCATTTGTTTTATAATTGGCATATTTAATAATTACTTATGGAACAACCTTATGCTTTGTTCTGAATTGCAAAAATTTTGCTTTATCATAATTTAATGATAATTTATTTGCTTTAAACCACATGTTAAGTTTTTCCAATGTCCTTATGGTAGTCAAATTGTTTAGTTTATTTCCAAAATATACATATATAAATATCATCTGCAATGAGCATAGTTTTAGATATTTTTTATTTAATAAAATTATTTTTTTCTAATACCATAGAATAACTCACTGATGAACATTTGAAAGAATAATGACTACTGCGTCAATACCTATGGAACTTGGTACTTTAAAGCACCTGGTTTTGATTCATTGCAGTTAATTGAATTTTTTGATACGTCTATAAATATAAATGACACAAATTGTGAGAACGTTTATTTAAGCCATAAAAGCAAAAACCTTTTGAGTCATAATATTTTGATTTATACTATGAAATAATTAGGCTAAATCACAAACATTTCAAATGTGAATTGATTATTGCTTGAGGCAGTTAATATAAGGGTTCCTAAATGAAAGTGAGACTCTTTGGTTTTTTCTGTAATGGTTTACTGGTTGGAATGTGTGAACATAGAGGATGTAATAGTGATGTATGGGTTACATATCAACTACACATTTTCTTAAAAATCCACACAGTGAAAATATCATAATCTTAATTGATATCATTGTATGATTGAGTTGAACTACACACTCTTAAAGCTTCACTTACTTTTCATAAATGTTCTCGAAACCGGTTCCATACATTTATGAAAAGTAAGTGAAGCTTTAAGAGTGTGTAGTTCAACTCAATCATACAATGATATCAATTAATATGATTGGCTTCACTGTGCAAGTTCCAATTTACATTTAAGTAATATCGCAATCTTGTTGAATTAAAAGTAAAACTTCTAAAATCATGTCAATATATTAAACTCTCTTGGCATTTTTCACATAATGCGAAACGTCAAGAGAGTTTAATATATTTACATGATTTTAGAAGTTTTACTTTTAATTCAACAAGATTATACATTTTCTGTTCAATCGAGTTTTCCAGCACATCAGTCGATTATGAATACCCTGAGCAAAGAGGTCTATTGGTTGGCTGTGGAACCAATCTTAAAAAGTGTTATCATGCAGCTTGGCATCTCTGGTGAACATTGGTATACTGCATAACAGACATCTGCCCTTATAAATGGAATAAGCGCTTGCTGGCTGGGGGCTTGGCATCTTTGATAAACATTGCTATACTGTGTAACACACTCATTCTCATACACAGTTTTCATTTTATATAAATTTTGGTACCATCAACGCCTTCTGCTTTTGAAAAATTGAATAAGGGCTTACTGTGAATGTTTGGACAAATCCATATTGATGACCGTACCAATTCAACATTTTTCTATACATGAAAACAACACATCTTCAAACAACCACTATTGGTCACTGAGGTCATTAAGGTGCGGACTGTGAATGCGAGGTCTGGGGTTCGAATCCTGCCAGGACTGTCCTCCCTGATTGAGGTTTTTTCCACATTTTCCTCCGTCCTCATAAATGGCAAATGCCAGGAAAATAGCCTAAACTTAGGCCTGGAACGTTTCCTTCCATAAAAATCCTTTCCCAATATATAATTTCATTTCATGTATCATCAGTGTCCACCGCCTGTGGTGCCTCAGTAGTAAAAACAGGTGTTAAACACTACTAAAAAAAAACCTTCAAACGTACCTCTGCTTTCTGAATACAACATCATGTAACAGAGCAAGCATCAACTTGTTTTTGTGCCACCATACTTCCACAACTTTGAAAGCTCCCTAGAAGGTATACACTTGCCTCATAACCTGTTTCCCCACCAGCTCATCAGGACAGAGTTCTCTCCTCCCCTACTGCAGCTCTCCAGCTCCCTATGTTAATGAAACACTCCACTTCCACTTGAAAAATGTTAAACACTAGTGTTAGACACTTAACTGAACCAAAACAAGATTCTTACTAAAGGAAGAAAGTCATACTTAACAATAGAACCCTATAGTAACTGAAAATGCATATCTGCAGTGCTTGGGACCTGACAAAAAAGGTGCAAAATTTGGCAATAGACAAGTTGGCTGTCATTTATGACTGCGACATGTGTAAAAAATGATAGTATATCACAGAAATTTTGCACTGTCAAGAATTTTCTTTGTTATAAAATTCAAACATTTAAGATCATTTCATCTGCAGCACTGCCCCATCTATCTGTTCAAGATTGCAAATTTTCCAATTACAAATCGTTTTTAACTGAATACAAAAAATTTAAATTATACTGCCATATATTTGTAATAATGAGATGAATCATATACCAATTTTGCTTGAAACGTGGCTCTTTAATATATTTTTTCAAATTGAAAATACAACAAATTTTTGAGTTTCCATGAAATAAAGCTAAAGTTAAAATCTTGCCTCTACATAATGTGGGAATCACTTAATTGCTCCTATTTGTTTTATGCAGTATCATTGGTTGATGATGGAGAAGGAAAGCAAATGGTAGGGTTACTGTTACCCCTCCAAACAGTAGCACTTGCTCAAGGCCAAGAGATTTTTCAAATTTGTTAAACTATACAAAAGGCTTAGTTTCTATCGGGCAACCCCTAAATTTCTGTGGTAAGCCTAGGCACCTGACATCCAGGTTCTGAAAGCAAATTGGGAAGTTGTTGAAATATAATTTGAATTAAAATAATTGACATTACTATTCATTCATAGTGTTCTGCCCAAGGATAGGGTCCTCAACTGCACATAATCATGTCATATTAGCAGTTTTTCTGGGGGTAAGATACTACAGAGTTTCCTTTTGCTTTCTGCAGGGATAAAGATGAAATTATGACCAATGGCAGAATGAATGGCAGGAAAAATTGGTAACCAGTTAGGCATGGCACAATCTGAAATTACTATAGCAAAATGTTTTAAAGACCTTTGAGAATGACATTAAAAGCAAGATAGATCTTAAGTTTGCAGGCACTATTACAAGATGAATGACCCTTCATGCAACCGATTTCGCAGCATGGGGCCGGCTGTCGAGGCTGGCTGCTGTGTTCGCAGGTGCTACTTGCCCAAGATTTCAACTTACACTGAACACTCGTGCAGCGCAGGGGAATCTCCGGCGACATAGGTCTGGTCCCTCAGTTACATCAAACGATGCTCACCATATATATGCTAAACTCCTTTTTTGTATAAAGACTTAACTTAGTCTACAGGCTTAACTTCAAGCTTTCTGAGAATATTCCTGTCCCGAATATATATTTGCAGATGTGGCTTATAGGTTTGCATATTTCAGAAAAGTAGCATTCTAAAAATGTTTCCTTATTTCATTCTATACATTTAAAGTTCTGCTTTTAAATAGTTTAAATAATATATACACTCAGTCCATAAAGTAATATTGCAGATTTGAACACTTATGACTAAACAAAAGAGACCAAAGGATGAAACCTACAATAAATTAAAGAGTATATCAAAGAGTTTCTGAAGCATAAATTTTGTGTGTGTGTGTGCAGATAATGCTGCAGCACAACAATGAAGCAAATCATGCCATTTATTCAAAATGCAGACAGTGAAAAGGAAATTTAAATGCATCCTGTGGCTTGCAAAATTTGAATCTGTGATACGCATTTATTGTGAATATCAGTTCATGCACAATAAAGAGCAGCCACATAGAAATAAAATTCATTGGTGCGATAAGCAGCTGAATGAAATTGACAGTTTGTTGGACCAAAAATGTTCAGGTAGGCCTTCGGTTAGTGATGAGTCATTTGAATCTATATGGGATAGCTACTGAGGAGCCCCAAAAAATCGGTGTGTACCTGTGCTCAAAATCTAGGCCAGAAGAAGACTACAATTCATAAAATTTTTAAGAAACATCTCCAATTTATGGGTTACAAAAGCCATCTGCCCAACTGAAAATCCAAACGATATGAGTTTGCTGTACAGACTTATATATATATATAAAATCTGTATACGCTACCCTGGTACCTGGTTTCCTAAACCAGGGCGTGTATATCAAATTTTCCATTTATTGTTATTATAACTATACAATTCAATAATATTTTAATACATTATTTTACAGATTTTCCTAATAACTAGATTAAAATAATATAATAAAACAATAAACAAAACAAAAATAATTAATTGAACCAAAATATAAATTTACTTAACTACTTCCCAAATTAATCTTCCAAAATCTACAAAACTACCAAATTAACAATTTAACAATATTATTACTGGGAGCCAGTAGGAATTATAGCTGGTAGCCAGCTATTCTATCCTTTAAATTTATTCCATAACTATACAACTATACTATTACTAACCACTATAACTATACTATTACTAACCACTGGTTACCAGCGGTATGTACTGGTATCCAGTACTCGGCAGAAATTCTCTTAAATTGGACATTATCATTAATTGTTTTAATTCTCCTTAATTTATTACAATTATTATAATATCCTTCTATTTGACAATTTACTTCACTTAAAGTTCATTTATCATTATTAATCTTTCCTACACATTTCATTTATTTGTCCCAACACTTGAACTCATTAAACACTATCACCTTGCTTCCACCATATTACTCTCCATCTTTTTTTCCCAACCATTCCTTCTTCCATCTCGCTTGATCCTCCTGGTCCCCTGGTTGCACCATTTCTTGCTCTCAGCTCCTCCTCTCCGGACACCACTACTCCATCCTCCATCTCCTGCCGCGGCTCATTCCCATGTATCTCCAACATCCTTCCTTCTCCTTCTGTAATCTTCCTTCTTCCATCTTCTTCCCGATGTCAAAACTCTAATAGGTATATTCTCTACTTCAGGTTGTAAATCAACATTATCCCCGTTTATTATATTTTTTAGGCATTTTCATCTCCATATTCCCTTCTTCCTTACCTTTATCTTCTCCTTCTAATATTCTCTTCCTGTTGATTTAATTAAAGTTATTTTCTATATTTTTTATTCTTGTTAGTTATTTGTGTTTGGGGGTTGTCTTTGCATACGTATGCGTTCTGATCTTCTTACCTCGTCCTCAGCTTTTTCATTACATCTTATTATCTGCTCTTATGGTATATTACCTCTTCCCTTGCTAGGTTACTTATTTTGAGTGCGGCCTGCTCAAGGTATTTATATAGACCCTTATTTCTAAGTATATGTGCCACCTGATGGCCACTTAAAATTTCTCTTTCTTCTCTCACATGTTCTAAATAGCGTGTGCATTCAAATAACACATGTTCTGGGTTATCCTGTGTTTTGCAAAGTGTACAGATATCGTCCTCTGTTCTGTTGATTTTCTTCCAATAAGTTTTGTAAGGCCCGTGACCTATAAGGTAATGTATCATGCCTTTGGTAGGTTGTATAAATTTTAGTTTTAATCTCTCAAAAATGTTGTTAAATAAGTCGAAAGTTCTCCTGCCTGTCTCGGCATTTTCCCATTCGTGTTGCCATTGTTCTTTTAATTTATGTTTTATTTCATTTAAATTGTTGCAGTGACTGCCGATTATTAAACTTACTTTCTCCAAGTTGCCTTTCTTCAACCAATAAACAGCGTCTCTTAATTTAATCAATAGGTCAATTGGCCATATTCCTGTTACTACAAAAAGGGCCATAGTGGGTGAGGTGCTTAATGCCCCTGTAAATCTTAACACCTTCCTTTGTGATCTTCTTAATAAAGTTTTTATTTGGACATCCTTCATCCTCAGAGCCCAGACTTCTGCTCCATTAAATCATTATTGAAGCAAAAATGCTCGTGTAGTATGCTGTAATGGCATTTAATGGAATTTTAAAATTCCACTGAACTAATCTTGCTAACTTCATCATAACGTTTTCGGATTTTTTTCGTACGTATTCAGTATGTTTCCTAAAGTTTAGTTTCTAAGTAAATTCCCAAATATTTTGCTTCTTTTTGGTGTCTTATATTTTGGTTGTTATATTTTATGCATGGATCTCTTTTGAGATTACCTTTCAAAAGCATGTAGGCTGATTTAGTTGGAGCGACTTGGAGTTTAGTTTTACTGCACCAATTACTTAATTTATTAGTTAATTTATTCACTCTTCTTTCTATATCTGCTCTATTGTTTCCTTCTATTAGAAATAAAACATTGTCAGCATAAGCGATGGTTTTTGCCACATTTTCATCATTGTTTAGTTCATCTAAAAGAGTTCCCAAAACTGTGTCCCAAAAAATTGGTCCTAAGATCGAGCCTTTGGGACATCCCTTAGTTATATCTCTGTAAATAGTTTCTTCAGTACCTTTTACATGAACCCTTCTGTCTTTGCAGTAGTCCAGACTGCTGTACAGACTGATGAGATAGGCGATAATGAACAATTCTCACAGAAGATTGTGTTTACTGACGAGGCCATGTTACATTTGTGTGGTCATGTTCATTGCCATAACATCAGGAAATGGGCTTATGAAAGCCTGATGCCTACATTAAGTATGAACCTGACACCCCTAAGGTAAATGTCTGATGTGCCCTCACTCATGATAAAATTATAGGCCCATAAATCTTTATGGTGCAGACTTTTTTATTTTTTTTTATTTGGTTTATTTACGGATGCTCTTTAACATCTCAGGTCATCAGTATCACATTGGAATTGAGCGTGAAATGTGCAACACGGGAACCACAGCTCTACTCCCCTTCCAAAAGGAAGCCATACTTTGGTTTTTTTTATGCCCAAAAAAATCGTAGGTCCTGGCCGGGATCGAACCCGCATTCTTGGGTTTAGGGAGCAAGTATGGTTACCACTACACCAGGACCGACAAGGAGCGGACTGTGAAGTGAAACAACTACCTTGACATGTTGCAATTTGTAAAGTGCCACAAGTTCAAGATGATTGTATAGGTATCATCTTTCAACAAGATGTTGCTACTCCACACTATGCCAACATTTCACATATTTCTAGATACAGCATTTCCCCAGTGGTGGATAGCAAGGGGTGCATGGAAGGCATGGACCATGATCGCCGGACCTAATGCCTTTAGACCTTTACTTGTGGGGCTATGTCAAGCAATGTTTGTACGATGTTCATATCAACAACCATTTAAAAGAGAAGATCAGAGATGCTGTTCACCCTGTTATACCTTATGTCCTCAGGCATGTGTGCAATAAACTAGAATATTATTTAGATGTTGTAGGGCAACAAACAGAAGCCATATCAAACTGCACTGAACCAGTACACAAACTTGGAGAGATTTCTTTCATATGGAGAAGGATTTACATTTCTATCTTGTTTTGTTGCTTCTATGACTGTTCAAAACTGTACAGTGATTTTACAGCGCACTCTATGTAAATGAAATCCTTCGCTTAATCAGTCAAATAAATAATTAAATGTAAATTGGAACTTGCACAGTGAAGTTAATCATATTAATTGGTACCATTGTATGATTCAGTTGAACTACACACTCTTAAAGCTTCACTTACTTTTCATAAATGTATGGAACCAGTTTCGAGAACATTTAGTTCCCATCTTCAACCAGGCTAAAGTTCAACTGTCGGATTATTCGTTGAGCTGTGGGAATGTATATTCTGCTCTGGTGGCGGTGTGATAAACTTGTAGTTTATGTTTTCATCCCCAGCAGTGTCGAAGTTCATTATGCTGTCTTTGTATTTGTAGATATAGATTTTCTCCCAGGTTACTAATTCCATAGGTCCTTGTACTGATTTTAATAATTTTGTTTTATTTATTATGTTGTGATTTTGTGTCCAAAAAATGAAATGCTACTGCTGATTTTTCTATTTGCTTGTACTTTATGTTCCCGAAATGTTCCTTTAACCGTGTGCCTATGTTTCTCTTAGTTTTTCCAATGTAGATTTTTTCACATTCTGCACAGTTTATTTTGTAAATACCTGATTTTTCTTCTTGTGGAATACTGTCATTTACATTATCTATCAATAAGTTTTCAACATTAAATCTATTAATCATTGCCAACCTGATATTAAAATCTTTAAGAATATTCTGAAATTTATTTGTGGCTCATGGATGATATGTGAATTTTTTAAAAATTAGTTTATCTTTTCTTGCTGAAAGTGTTGTGGTTTCTTTGATATGTTTTTGTCTCTTGAATTTCTGCACCTTTTTATGTACAAGTTCTTTTTTAAAACCATTTTTAACTGCTGTTTCTTTTATTTGTTTGTATTCATTAAAATATTCTTCTTTGCTAATTTGTAGGTTAACTAGCTGGTGTGTTAAACTGTTAATTACTGCATGTTTGTGCACTGTGGTGTTAAAACTGTCAGCTTTGATGTGATTATTTGCATGTGTATTCTTTCTGTATATTCCAAATTTAAGATTTTCTTGGCATTTCATTATTTTAATATCCAAGAATGGCAGCATGCTAATCTGTTTCTATTTCGTATGTAAATGATGTGTTTATATCTTGCATATTCAGAAGTTTTAAGGCATCGTCAATGAGTTTTTTGTTAACTATGGCAAATATATCAACTACATGTCTGTACCATACCTTAAATATGTATGGAAAAGCTGTGTTGATGTATGTTTCAAATCTACTCATGAAGGGGTTAGCTAGAAATGGAGATAAGGGGCTGCTCATTGTGAGTCCTGCTTGTTGTTTATAAAATTTTCCTTTAAAAGTAAAAAAAGGCTTGGTTTATGCAAATTTCTGTGAGTTTGATGTATTCTTTTATGTGTGTATCATTAATTCCACTTGTTTTTAGCCAATCATCTAGATAAATCAGGAGTTTTTCTTTTGGTATGCTCGGAAACAGAGATTCTACATCGAAAGATATAAGAGTGTCAGAGGGATGCAATTTTATGTCTTTAAATTTTTCTATTAACTGATATGAATTGTGTATGCTCCTGGTTTGAAATTTTGGTAATGTCTTGAATCTATTAGCTAACCATTTTGCTAAATAGTGAGAGGGAGTATTGATGTTGTTAATAATGGGGCGCATACCATTTCCAGTCTTGTGAATTTTAGGTAAACCATATACCTTAGCTATTTTAGGTTTGCTGTTCTTTATTTTGTATATTGTTTCTTTTGGAATGACTGTACATGTTTTCAGAACCTCATTGATGGAAATTAACACACTCTTTCAATGGGTCTGACTGGATCAGAACATATTCTTTTTATTTAATAAATTCTGCATTCTATTATTATAATCTTCTTTATCCAATATTACTACTCTGTTTCCTTTGTCTACTTTAGTATAAACAACATCTTTTTCATTTAAAGATTTTATTGTATTCTTATAAGTCTTGTGTACTGTTGTATTATTTTTAACATTGCCTTTAAAAACTTTTTCTGATTTAATTCTATTTCTTTTTCTTTGTTCTTCAATCCTTCAATGGCCACTTCCAAATCTACCAAATAATCCTCTATTTTAGTGGAGTATTGTACACAAGTTTTTAAGCCTTTATTTAGAAATGCTAATTCTTCTTTTTTGATATTTTCATTAGATAGATTTTCTACATAATTCTGTTTAGGGTTTGGAGTTTTCTTTGGTTTATGATAAAGATTACTAAATTTTCGTTTTTGATTGCTGACTTTTTTGTTTACTCGAACTTGTATATGTTCTAAGGCTTTTCTAATTAAATTATCCCATATTATGCAACCTAACCTCTTTGAAATCTGTAGGTGTTTTCCATATAGTTTAAGATCAATATTTGCCATTTTAGTATAATGTTTTCACTTTTCCATTTGAATAACTTTTTTCTTGGCAGCTAACTGCTTGCGACTGTTGTGGTTACGTTTAACGAATTTTTGGATGAACTGAAAACATGTACAGTCATTCCAAATGAAACAATATGCAAAATAAAACAGAGCAACCCTAAAATAGCTAAGGTATATGGTTTACCTAAAATTCACAAGACTGGAAATGGTATGCGCCCCATTAATAACAACATCAATATTCGCTCTTACTATTTAGCAAAATGGTTAGCTAATAGATTCAAGACATTACCAAAATTTCAAACCAGGAGCATAAACAATTCATGTCAGTTAATAGAAAAAGTTAAAGACATAAAATTGCATCCCTCTGACACTCTTATATCTTTCGACGTAGAATTTCTGTTTCCGAGCATATCAAAAGAAAAACTCCTGATTCATCTAGATGATTGGCTAAAAACAAATGGAATTAATGATACATACATAAAAGAATACATCAAACTCACAGAAATTTGCATAAACCAAGCCTTTTTTTACTTTAAAAGGAAAATTTTATAAACAACAAGCAGACTTACAATGGGCAGCCCCTTATCTCCATTTCTAGCTAACCTCTTCGTGAGTAGACTTGAAACAGACATCAACACAGCTTTTCCATACATATTTAAGGTATGGTACAGATATGTAGATGATATATTTGCCATAGTTAACAAAAAACTCATTGATGATGCCCTAAATCTTCTGAATATGCAAGATATAAACATATCATTTACATACGAAATAGAAACAGATAGCATGCTGCCATTCTTGGATATTAAAATAATGAAATGCCAAGAAAATCTTAAATTTGGAATAAACAGAAAGAATACACATGCAGATAATCACATCAAAGCTGACAGTTTTAACCCCACAGTGCACAAACATGCAGTAATTAACAGTTTAACACACCGGCTAGTCAACCTACAAATTAGCAAAGAAGAATATTTTAATGAATACAAACAAATAAAAGAAACAGCAGTTAAAAATGGTTTTAAAAAAGAACTAGTACATAAAAAGGTGCAGAAATTCAAGAGACAAAAACATATCAAAGAAACCACAACACTTTCAGCAAGAAAAGATAAACTAATTTTTAAAAAATTCACATATCATCCATGGGCCACAAATAAATTTCAGAATATTCTTAAAGATTTTAATATCAGGTTAGCACTGATTAATAGATTTAATGTTAAAAACTTACTGATAGATAATGTTAATGACAGTATTTCAAAAGAAGAAAAATCAGGTATTTATAAAATAAACTGTGCAGAATGTGAAAAAAATCTACATTGGAAAAACAAAGAGAAACATAGGCACACGATTAAAGGAACATTTCAGGAACATAAAGTACAAGCAAATAGAGAAATCAGCAGTAGCATTTCATTTTTTGGACACAAAATCACGACATAATAAATAAAGCAAAATTATTAAAATCAGTACAAGGATCTATGGAATTAGCAACCTGGGAGAAAATCTACATCTACAAATACAAAGACAGCATAATAAACTTCGACATTGCCGGGGATGAAAACATAAACTGCAAGTTTATCACACCACCACCAGAGCAGAATATACATTCCCACAGCTCAACAAATGATCCACAGTTGAACTTTAGCCTGGCTGAAGTTGGGAACTAAATGTTCTGGAAACCAGTTCCATACATTTATGAAAAGTAAGTGAAGCTTTAAGAGTATGTAGTTCAACTGAATCATGCAATGATATCAAGTCAATTAAATACTCTTATTCCTCCACTTACTAACATTATTGGCAGATCATGTTTCACGGATCCTTTCATATCCTATGCTCCTAGTCGACATTTTCATTTTCTAAGGAAATGGTGTGTTTACTCTGAATTTACACAGAAAGTCATGGTATTCTCTTTTAAGCAATCTAGAGAATCGATAATTGCATTATTTGTTGCACATTAATCAACTGGGCCCTTATTTTCTTCAAGTATATTGACAAAGTATGCATTCAATATATTTGTAATGTAATGAGCATTATTGGACTCAACATTGTTAACAACAATGTTTTTTCTGTATTAACAATACCTATTTTAGATTTGATTTCTATTTCATATAGCATTTAATTTATTTACCTTATCAATTTTAAAAGATATCTGCCCTTTGCTTGGCTAATTATTTTTCTAAGTTTCTTATATTTTATGATGTGCTTTATGATTTGGACCGTTACTGTATAGTATTGTAAATATAAATTTCTTTTAGTTATACAAGACAGTCTTATACCTGTGGTTAACCATTTCTTGTTCTTTATATTGGGGAGCTGTGAATATTTTTTGAAGGAAAGTTAGCTCATACATTGCTAATTTAGTACTAATGATTTGAATTTTTCAGTTGTGCACAAGAATGAACAGGTTCCCAATTCCCATTGAAATCTTGTTTAAAATGGTTCATCTGCACATTCTTCAGTATCCTATTTTCATGGTATCATCACTTTTCTTACTTGGGATAATATTTTTATTGAGTGAGAGTACCATGAGCCTTTGTGCATCATGACCTGAATGGTCATTAGTAACTGGAGGAACAATGTAATTTTGGATTTTCATTTTAGCTATAAAAAATATTTTATATAGCTGTTACAGTATTCTTGGCCATTCTGGTTGAAAATTCAGGTATATACTTTAACAAACATATTATCATCAATTTGGTGACTGTGAGGTAATATTATTATAAGGATTAAAAGTTTGGTAATCATAAAACTGATGGCATCACATTGTCCACATACAATCATAGTTGGTCATCAGGTGAAGTTGCAAGTAACAGCTCTCAAAACATGTAATGTGAAAAATGCTAACTAATGAATTATTTTGTTACAAATAAAATTCAAAATTGTGTTACAAATGACTGACCTTTAAAACCTTTTAATGTGTATTGCAAATAAAGAGACTTTTTAATTAATTTTTTTTTAAAAAATTGTAAAAACTTTAAAAAATTCATATGGAACTAACAAAGGAACTAAAAGGGACTTTAATTAGATCATCCGAGTATTTTTTTTTTTCTATCCCATGATTTTTCCAGATATGTTTATGTGGAAAGAACTTCATACTATGAGGTTAAAAGGTCAGTTGATGCTAAAACAGAAAGTGAAGACTTGTTTTATGCGGAAACGAAGTGTAGCAGAGATGCATCGACGTTTTTGCGTTCATTTTCGTACGAGATGGGCCCCCTGCAAACAGACAGTGTATAGACTAACCACACAATTTGAAACTGACGGCAGTATTTTAGAGCAAAAGCGACCTAGTGTCAACAGAGTCCGTATTTCAGAGAATATCGTGGCTGTGAGAGTGGCTTTGACACGAAGTTGCAGGAAATTCACGAGGCGGGCTTCAGCCGAATTGGGCATCTCACGGCGTTCTCCTCAAAGAATACGTCATGCCGACGTTTTTTTTTTTGGGGGGGGGTATTCACGGACGCTCTTTAACATCTCAGGTCATCAGCGTCCCATTCTATTCAGGGCATGGAAAGGCCGATAAATTTTGCTCAGAGGTTCCACGGCTTTACTTCCCTTCCGAAGGAAGCCATACTTAGGATTTTTACGCCCGAAAAAATCCATCGGTCCTGGCGGGATCGAACCCGCGATCTTGAGTTTAGGAGGCAAGTATGGTAACCACTACACCACCAGGACCGACTCATGCTGACGTGAACTAATTCCCATACAAAATGACAGTGTTGCACAAACTGACGGAAAATGACAAGGTACGGCGATTACAGTTTACGACTTCGGCTCTTGCAAATGATGATGCCGTGATTCCATAACACATGGTTTTCTCATGAGGTTTACGTTCATTTGAACGGTAGCGTCAATAGGCAGAATATCAGATTTTGGGCACGAGAACCTCCTGGTGTTGTACACGAGATTGAAAATTGCGGAGAAAAAGTTAGTGTATGAGGTGCCATTTCCAGCCATGTAATCATTGGGCCAATCTTTTTCAACAGCAAAGCTATCAGTGCGCGCTATATGGACATGTCGCAGAATAATTTTCTTCCGCAACTTTGTGCAAAGGTTACCAATGGAGACACAATGGATCATTCAAGATTATTCTGAATTTCCTGCACCAACATTTCCGGCTCCATGTGATGTCCCATCGGTATCCAGAACGTTTCCAGGGCAGTTCAATACGGCCGCCACACAGCCCGGATATTAATCCCTGTAATTATTTCTTATGCGGACATTTAAAGGAGACAGTCTACCGCAACAAACCACGCAATCTAGTGCAACTGCGAGCGGCTATCACAACATTTTTCCAGGGAGTAACAGAAGACTTGTGTCGTAGAGCTGTCGGAAACGTCACAGTTCGTCTCGAAGAGATGGTACGTCAACAAGGTGGACATATTGAACATGTACTGCACGTTTTCTGAGCATACATATTCTGATGATTAATGTAAAAAAGAAAAAATTGACACCTTTTATTTATTAAAAGTTTTGTAAAATTTCAATGCATGAAATTTTGCCCTGTAACTAGATAACACTAATGTAAATTCCACTGAATTTTTCCACTTATGTATCATAAGTTTAGTTTGCAGACCATTTATTTCATTCATCTATGGGAAGATTAACAGTAAACATTGTGAAACTCAATAAATAAAAACTTAAACTACAAGTTTATTGAGGTGAAAGTGGCTAAAATTTCATTCTTTCATATATATTACGTAGTGATGTTCTTGTTCTTTAGGTCCCATGGAGAGCAACGTTCAAGGATATTAAACACCATACTTCTTGTGAAACATTCAAACATGATATACAAATATAATAATAAATCAACATTTATATTACTATATAATGAGCATGCCATGTAGCTTTATAACTGTCACTTATTACTTAATAAAAGACACTTCACCACATTTAGCATATACTGACCTAATAAGCTGGAAGACTGTTATATACTTGTATTCCAGAATAATAGCTGCTGCTCTGAAAAATGTCTGAAAAAAGCTTAAGTGAATATGTTGGTATATTCACGACAGTAGTATGCCTAGTATTATAATTATTTTTAGATAGGTTAATTGGAAAGTTACCAACACTATCAACAACAAAGCTCCAAAAGAATGTATATACTCTTCAATGCTAGTGAAAATATTGAGCTTCGTAAATAATGGTGTACATCAATATTACAGAGGATTTTTATCACTCTTTTGTCCAAAATGAATAGTTTTTTACTGTGGACAGAATTACTTTAAAAAAACTATCCCATATTTTGATACAGAATGAAAATAGGCATAATACACTAATTTTAATGCATTTTGGTTCACAAGTCCATCCAAACTTCTCAGAGCTAAACAGGCAGAGCTGAGCTTTGAAACTGTAGTCTCTATTATGTTTCTTCCAATTTAATTCCTCGTCCTTTTCTAGCCCTAAGAACTTGGTTTGTAAAATTTTCTTAGGGTAAAATTTGCAATAATAATCCTAATCCTAATACGTGCTTGTTTTTAGTTCTAAATTAAATAAAATTTGACAAATAAACAAATAAAATTTGTTTTTTATGAACTTATACTCTTGAAGCTATTAACATTACAATTTTTGGTCAAAGTTTAGAAGTCTCATTAGCTTTACACCAAATATTTAGATCTTCAAATACCTTTGTGGCTAACTCTGAAAGCTTAGCATGTGACTCCTCAGAAATAAACAAATAGGTTATCATTTGCAAAAAGTACTATCCTAGATTTATTACTCAAGCTACAAGGTAAATCATTAATAAATATTAGAAAGAGAGTGTCATTGATAAATATTAGAAAGAGAATGGAGTCCCAGGTTTAGTAATTTCGCAGTTAGTTCACAACTATTGATGATGGTGCCTTTTAACTTGATTATTTATATGCAAAGATTTAAGATAGCTGGTCAATACTATAGAATTTCAAATTCTCTAACAGCAGTTCATGATTTATGCTCTCAAA
Source organism: Metallyticus violacea (assembly GCA_030762175.1). Lineage (NCBI taxonomy): Eukaryota > Metazoa > Arthropoda > Insecta > Mantodea > Metallyticidae > Metallyticus > Metallyticus violacea. The sequence goes on from CM060846.1 coordinate 228,194,343, forward strand.
AGCCTTAACCAAGCCACAAAATGTTCTGAGAGTAAATTTATTTTTGTTTAGAATAGATAATATTTCAATGGTGAGTTTAAATGTGGCATTGCTAATTCACAATCTCTCCTAAACCTGAATTAAGATACAGATTGAGTTCAGATAATTTACAATGTGGTTATACATAGCCTTCTCTACAACCTTGGAAAATCCATTAAGATTGAAATAGGTCTGTAGCTGGAGGGTATATAATTAGCACTTTTTATATAGAGGTTTAATTATAGCCTGCTTCATTCTTTCTGGAAACATCCCCATTAAGAATGAATGGTTACAAATGTGGCTGAGAGTTTCTCTTATTTCATAAGAACAAAATTGTTACAATTTGATGCTTATCCCATTCCAACCATGTGAGTTTTTGTTCTATAATGACATAGTAATTTTTCAATTTCTAATGGGGTTGTGAAATTTGTTTTAAACTCTTGCTGAAGTTTTGGGTATGCTTGCTGAAGTAGACAAGAATGCAGTAGCATTCAAAATAATTCTAGGTGTTTTCCATTCAGCTTCAGGTAAGAAATATGATTTCAAATCATTTGAAGTGTCAGTCATATGCATCCGTTAATCTTCTAAAATTGAGTCATGTTAAAATTGAAAGCATACATGTGGTCCATAAATTGCAGACTTATGATTCTGATATTTGGGTAAATTTCTGTAATTGGATATTACAGAATGTAAATGATGAGTAATTGATCCAGGTTTTAATATTCTTTACCATAATTGCATTTATGTGGTCATGTTTCAATGAAAATTAACAGGCACTGGAATACAGAAAACTTCATTTTTATGCATTAAATCCTCTTGCATGATAAAATTGGTGTATAGTAAGCAATAAATGCATACAGAGTAATAGGGCCTATCTTTTTAATAGTATCATACATGGCAGAAAGATACAGGAATGATACACTGACAGTAAATGATTTTTATTTATACGAATGAAAAATAAAGTAAATGGAACAAACCCCCACACATTAGAAGAACTGAAAGAAAATATCACTTAAGAAATTGACTCAATTCAGAAGATGAACTGAAGTGTGTGAATGAAAATTTTCTAAAAAAAATGCCAGAAAGGTATGGATGTAACAGCACATCCAACTTGTGTCATAAAGTACAAGCTTATTTTCATTAAAATTGTAGTTGTTATTGTAACAAATTTGATAAATGCATATAAATTTCTTCAACTTTCTGCATTTTGCTTTATAATTGATTTAATACTGTTATGCTCCACTTACCATTAAATTATCTAGAAAAGGTTCTAAATAATTTGATGGTAAGTGAACCATACGTGTATTTAATTGACTCACCAACTAATTAAGAATCCATATATAATGTTAATTTTTTGCAATATTTTTGATTTTCTAAAGCATGTTGTTAGGTTATACAGAGGATCATAATTAATTAAATTTTTATCTTAGCATTTATGAAATTCCTCAGCAGTTGTAACATTGTACAAGATTTAACACAGATCTAAACCTTTCTGTTTACATTTCCATTAATCATATGAACAGTTCGCTTCAATGGAAAGTCAAAAATTAATTTTAACATCAATCTTTCCTTGAAAAGCATAAGTAGTTGAAGCATACTTGTTTTCAATTAAGATTTGAGGAAAATTGAAAACGGTTTCCAGTTTATTTAGCTTTTCATTCAGTTTCTATTGTGCTCTGCAAATATTTCCACAGAGCATATTTAACATGAAACAGATGGTCACCTAAGACTTCATTCCCAAACAAGTTCCCACCCCCACGGGTGGCTGAGGTTGTTAAAGGTACAGACTTGAGAGTGGCAGGTCTGGGGTTAGAATCCTGCCAGGACCGTCCTCCCTGACTGAGGTTTTTTCTAGGTTTTCCTCAATCCCCATAAATGGCAAATGCCAGGGAGGAACCCTAAACTTAGGCCTGGAAAATATTCCTTTCCCAAGATATCATTTCATCTCATGTATCATCAATGTCCACCATTTGTGGTGCCTCAATAGTAAAAAGGGGCATTAAACACCATTAAAAAAAATTCCAACCCAAGGTCAAAGGAGATCACCTGTTCAAAGACCAGTGTGTCGACTGTAAGATTATTGAACAGTTATCTCAAAATCAATTTGTATTGCATAATCTTTTTTGGTACAGAGATTATTTTGTCCTCAAAATTTACTACTTGCACAACTTTCACAAATGAATGTATCTTGATGAGGCACTGCTTTCGCATTTTTCTGAAATAATATCCTGTTTAGTTTTTCTTATGCTTGCTAGTGTTGGTCTCTTATTTTGTTTAACCCACTATCCCCTTAATGTCCAGACTTCTGCCTTTCATCCACTGGAAGAATTTAGTACATATTAAAATCACTTGAACATAAATATTTTCTATCATGCAAACTTTAATTCATAGATACAGGAGGGACAAACTTTGGTGGAAGTTAATAAAATAAATACTTTTCCACAGATAGATCATGTCTAATTTAAGGAGTTCGTGTGCTTCTTTCATTGCAACAAGCTATGTTTTTTATTTATCATTTGCAGGGTTTCAAAATATTTTATTCTTAGTTTTCCAGAATTTTGCTCATTAATGTTATTATTAGTGTAGAAATTAGCTATCTGTTGTTAAATGTTTTCAGATAATCCTTTGACTTCTGTTAATTTACCTATAAAAATGGCATATCATTTTGCAAGAGCTTCCTCCTTACAGCACTTTTTTTCTTGAGGTTGTTAGTAGTCCTGATGCAGATTTTTTTTAATACTTTTCCTGGGCTCTGGGAACAGTTGTAGGATCCCAAATTAGATATGGGTGTATTCATTGTTGCCTACTTTTCAGTCTTTTCTTTTTCAGATAATATTGCTGTTGTCGTGTGCTTTCTCCCTCTTTATTTTCAAAGCTTTCTTGTCTTTCAATAATTAAGGATTCCTTTTCTATCTGCTCATTTCCTCTCTCTCTCTCTCCTTTTCCAGTTTCTTCTTCTTCTTCTTCTTCTTCTTCTTCTTCTTCTTCTTCTTCTTCTTTTGATCCCCCTTGATACGCTCTTGATATCTTCTAGCTCAAACTATATAATTAGTTTTTAATCACAAGGAAAAAGAAATTTTAAACCCGGTTTTATAAAACTTCATATATAAAAATTAATCACTTAAATGTGTGTGTATATATATATATATATATATATATATATATATATATATATATGTGTGTGTGTGTGTGTGTGTGTGTGTATATATATATGAGTAGTGTTTAATGCCCGTTTTGCTACAGAGGCACCACAGGCGGTGGATACTGATGATACATGAGATGAAATGATATATTGGGAAAGGATTTACTTTTAAGGAAGGAATCGTTCCAGGCCTAAGTTTAAGGTACCTCCCTGGCATTTTCCTTTTATGAGAACTGAGGAAAACCTGGAAAAAACCTCGGTCTGGGAGGACAATTCTGGCAGGATTTGAACCGCAGACCTCCCACTCACAAGTTCATGCCTTAACGACCCCGGCCACCCGTGGCAGTCTTAAATGTAGGTAATAGATTTGAAATATTGTATTGTATTCTGTTACTAGTTTGCCCTGAACAGAATGTAAGACTTTTTCTTAGAAATTCTCCTACTATGGATATTAATAAAAGTATAAACTTATATCAGTAATGTGATTACAATTTTTCTTAAAGATTAAGTTAAATATTAAACATTTAAAATATTGTTTTGATACATTTGAAATTAGGTCCATTACAAGCCTTCAGACTGAGTGTTATGTTAATCATGAATAAAAAATATCACTTCCCAGTTAATTTTGTAATATTAAAAAACATAATTAAATGTGCAATAATTAGGCACTACATGTAAGAAATAATATAATTAAGTTAAATTGTCTCTTGGTACATACATACTTTATAAAAAAAAAGCTTTCTTATAATTTCTTTTATGGATGTGACATCCATGCAAGCAAGCAATAAAAACCTACATAATTAGAATTACAAACACTAAAAATTAATGTGTTTTGTAACACAGATCTTCTATGTACTGATCAAATAACTGCACACACCAAAGCCTAAAAATGTTACCAATATGATGCACAAAAAATCCCTGCCATTTCAAAACTAAAGTTCTCAGTTTATGTAAAATAGTTTAAAAACATTCTTGGATCCTATATAATTTCAGACTTTTGTGAATGCATTTAAACATTTTCCAGGACTTTATTTATATGTTTAAAAAGTTAACATTAAACTTATTCACCCATGAATTGTGTCATTTACACTATTATTAATTAATTTATTTCTCTTTTAATAAGGCTGTAGCAGTGTACGACACTTACAATGCTTAAAACATTTAAAGCTAATATGTAGGGTTTTTGTTATTGGCCAATTAGTTACCAAAATATAACATTTAATAACCTAGTAAATAGGTTATCATCTTTATTAATTTTATTTACCTATCCAAATTTAAAGGACAGATTATCAAGGTCCTCCCACAAATAATTGTGATTTCATATTGTAACTTGGCAGATATGTCACCCTTAAGACTGCTAGTCTTCTTGCATCAGTATTGCTGTGATCCATTAATGCAATCTGAAGAGAAGGAAATGGGACACACATTACATCTTTTTACACATACTCTAGAAAAAATTAATTGGCGGTTGATCTAATAATTTTTCCACTATGAATAATCCAAACATAAACTGTGACAGAGGTATGGGTGACTGCTGTAACTGTGCATTATTCTTTTATTTATTTATTTTTGCTGAGATTTGAAACTCTTGCTTGTATTTTGCTGCTGCTTTGGCATCAGGTAGTGGTCTAGGATGTGCAGATGTGCAGATGGGTCTATTGCAGTGACCTTGAAAAAATAAGTAGAAGAAGAAAGCAGATAGCCATAAACATGTACTGTATTAGAGCTTAAAGCACAAGAAACAGCATGTTTTGACAATTTTCATGCACCGCATTCCATGTGCTTCATTGACTAATGTGTAACCATTAACTGTAGATACACTAATATGGAAATTGTCTTTATTACCGATATCTGCTTAAGAAAATAAAAATTCTGTTAATGAAGTAGGTGATGTCTAAATCTGCACTGATGGCATCTGAGGATGTATAAATATTGCAAGAGGTACATAGCTCAGATTCCTGTCCTTCCATATTATCTGCTAATTTGAATCTTTTGGTGAACAAAGTATAAATTTATTTTTGACTCATTTTGAGTTCATTTCTAACCAACCCATCAACATAGAAGTTTACAGGAGACTTGAGACAAAGTGCTTTGTTGCAATTCTTCAACAACAAAACTTGGTGCATATTTAACAACATTGCAATGCTTTGGCAGGCTGATGTAATTGAAATTCTGCTCTGGCTAAAACTTGAAGAGCAGGATGCCAGTTTCTCAACGGCTCATGGTACTCGCACTTTCACTAAGCTTTATTATCTGGCTAGCATGAAATATATACAACAAATTGTAATAATGTACCCTTCTACATTTCTCTGCAAATGAGATGCTGTGGATTACAAGTGGAAATGAGCTAATTATCAATGTTGAAGTTACAGTTGACAAATATCTATACTCTATATGCAATCTGTGGAATAGAGTTAACTTAATATTTGTCAACATTTAAATAAGTACAAATTGATAATGCCACACTCATTGTATACCCAGCCAGTATCAAAAGAGACAGCAAATTTTTGATATGACCATTACTTGAGTATCCCAAAAATAATACTGATGACTCTGCTGCAGCTGTAACCTGCCATTGGACATCACTCCTAGTGGAGCTTGCCTACTGTTAATTGCTAGACTATTATTTGCTGAAACTAAAATATTATTGGTGCAGTCAGACAGAGATCTCTCTTTCGCTAAGCAAATAAACAGTTAATCTCGAAAGCTCTGAGAAAAATGTGACTTCATGCCATTGTTATCTATAATCCATTTCAATTGCATACAAAATAGCATAGCAATATTACAGGTATGACAGTTTTTTTTTTATTGTTGTTAGAGAGGTCATTATCAATTGAAAAAGTTTTTTTTTTTTTTTTTTTTTTTCTTTTCTTTTTTTCCCATTGTCACATTTGCAATGCTAGTGATGAATTTTTTCTTCATGCTTTAATTTGAAGTTGAATTTTAAACTCTTTCTAAACAAATGGATGTATGCTTCAGCCAGCTCAGGTCCCCCTTGGCTATATCACTATCCATAAGAAAGTAGGGCTGTTTTCCCTTTTGACCACTCCCAGTGCTTGAAGCAGTAGTAACTGCAGTGCTTTAGATTTTTCATTAAAAATTTCTCTCGCTATGTAACATTCAACTGTTCATTGTCTGTAAATTTTTTTAAAGATGTACCTCATAAGCTTCTTTCAGGCTTTTCACATTATTTCACATTATTTGCAACTAAGTAATGAGCCCTGAGGTACACCGTTCTCTTCAGTAAAACTTGATGATAAAACTGAACCCACGCGAACATTAAAAACCCAGTCTTTCATAAACTCCCGAATAAAAACAGACATACGCTCACATATATGCCAATCGCGAAGCGTTTGGAGGATACCGCTTCTCCAGCAAGTATGATACGCTTTCTCCAGATCGAAAAATACGGCGATCGTTTGGCACTCCCGTACAAAACCGTCCATTATATGGGCGGTTAGAGACACGAGATGGTCGACTGAGGAGCGATGACGCCGAAAACAGCACTGAGCAATAAATGACTGGACTCTAACCACCACATAAGCTACCCGTTAATCATGAGTTCCATCACCTTGCAGGCGCAGCTGGTAAGGGATATCGGACGGTAACTGGAAGGAAGGTGCGGGTCCTTACCAGGTTTAAGTATTGGTATGACGGCGGCCTTTCGCCAAGCGCTCGAAAATGTTCCATTGCACCAAATAGAATTAAAAATATAGAATAAAAAAGCCTTGCCTTTCGCTGACAAATGCTGCAACATAGCAACATGAATACCATCTGGCCCTGGTGCAGAGTGTCGAGAGTTCTTAAGGGCATGCTCCAATTCCCTGGAGGTAAAGGGGACATTATAGCACTCCTACTGGTCGGAGGCAAAACAGAAACCCTTCGATTCGACCTGTTCCTTTAGTGTGCAAAAGAAGGAGGGTAATTGGTGGAGCTCGAAATATCAGTGAAAGTGCGTCCTAAAATATTGCCGATATAAATCGGCGTAGTAAGCACTCGATTTGATAATCTAAGACCGGGAATAGGCGTAAATCTAGGTTTGCCCGCAACGCAGCGTAGCTGTTCTCAAATTAGAGATGAAGGCGTTGTGCGGTTAAAAGAAGAGGTAAAAGCAATCCAAGACGCCTTTTTGCTATCCATAATGACTCGACGGCATTTGGCGCGCAGTTGTTTATAGCGAAACATGTTTGCTGAAGTGGGGTTGCGACGAAAAACTCGTAAGAGCACCTCGGCGTACACGCAACGCATCCCGGCATTCATCGGTCCACCAGAGAACCGGTAAGCCTCTGGGGTGGCAAAACGACCGGGGAATAGCTTGATCTGCGGCATGAAGGATGACCGTTTCGAGGTGCTCGATCACGGCGTTGATGGATGGAAAATTCAACCATGAAAATACGGCCAGAGATCGGAAGAGGTGCCAATCCGTCTTTGCAATAAGCCATCTCGGGGCGCGCTGAGAATGTGCGTTTGAAGAGAATACATGTAAATGACACGGAAAGTGGTCACTAGAATATAAATCAGAGGTGACATTCCAATTAAAATGTACAGAGAGTGAAGTAGAACAAATGGATAAGTTCAAGTGTGAAAAGCTGTGAGTGCTGTCAGAAAGAAAAGTAGGTTGACCAGTGCTGAGCAGTACTATATTGTGACTAACCAAAAAGTCGGCTAAAAGGCTACCCCTGGCACACTCCGTGGTGGAACCCTATAGGGGATGGTGCGCATTGAAATCCCCCAAAAGTAGGACAGGGGGCGGTAGCTGAGAAAAAAGAAAATCAAGATCAGCCGTGGTGACTGTACCAGACGGAGGCCAGTATAAATACTGCAGATGGAAAAACTAAGGCCAGAGAAGTGAACTGTAGCTGCAGCAGCTCGTAAAGGAGTGTGGAGCTGTAATGGAGTACTGTACACTTCACGTCTAATTAAAATTAAAACTCCATCGTGAGCGGGAGTGCCATATTCTTGAGGAAGATCAAATCGCACCGAGGAGTAACCGCGTAAAGTAAAAGAATCTTGCGGGCGAATTTTGGCCTCTTGGAGACACACAAGTGGACAGTCATTCGAGCGTAAAAGTAACTTTAGGTCAGGTCGTTGACTGCGGAGTCCACGCACATTCCAAGAAAGGATAGCCATTGTTAAAATGAATTAAATTAAATAAAAATACCACCTTACTTTTTGCTAGGCCCAGGACGAATCAACCGTCCTTTTTTCAGTCGCGTGGGACTGGGTGGTTTATACGGAGCAGGCACATCCTGCTCCATGACCTCTTCAGAGGGAGGGCTCTCCCGCTGAGAAGCATCCACCGATTCCAACACCTGGAAACGGTTGAATGTGGAAATAGGCGGTGACGGCGACCGCCTAGCGGGTTTGCTCCCATCATGGGAGCGGGACCTCCGAGGAGGAGAAGGGCTGAAGAGGAGTTGACGTTTTCATAAAGTCAGTTCTCATGTAGGTCGTCCTGAACTTTATTTCAGGCGCATTGAAAACTACCGGCTTCGGTTTCTCGGTAACGCGCTTCGGAGATCTGGGCTTAGTAGGGACCCGTGTAAATACAAGGTCGCAAGTCTGCGTACTGCTGTCGCACTTCTTCACCGCTAAAGAAGCTGCAGCGCTGTATGTACCGGTCTTAGGTACTACAGGTTGACGAGATTTAAATCGCTTCCGGGCCTCAGTAAAGGAGAGCTTTTCTTTTACCCGGATCCCCTGTATACAGCGCTCCTCCCTAAAACGAGGACAGTCGCGGGATGAGGCTGGATGGTCACCAAGGCAGTTAACGCAGACAGGAGCGGATGCACATGCTCCTTCATGACTTGCTTGACCGCAGGTAGCACAGATGGAAATGGCACTGACACGATATGCGAGTGTGTCCAAAACGTTGACATTGGAAACATCGAAACGGGCTCGGTATATACGGGCGCACTTTACTCAGCTCATAGCCCGCTTTAATCCTCTGCGGCAATTTGACCCTGTTAAACGTGAGGAACAGAGTCGGCGTTGGCTGTAATTCCCCCTCTTTCCTTGCCTGTACGCGATAAACAGAAGTGACCCCTTGGTCTTACAGCCAGCTCTGGATTTTGGGGCCAGACATACCGTCTAATACATTAGTGGTAACAACTGCTCGCGACGAATTCAATGTCTTATGTTGCTTAATACGGATAGGATAGCCGTAGAGTAGCGTCGCCTTGAGCAATGGGTTGGTTTGGGACAACCCAAGTGTTTCCACCAAAAATGATCCGTTACGTAGACGGGTCCAGTTATGCCCTTCTGAATAAATGGATTAACCTTAGTAAACGGCTGGCCATCTTTAGTACGACTAAGCACTAAGTATCGAGGAAAAGTCTTCTCGTATACTTCCTTTACGTCAACTCTTTTTCTTTTAGATTGTGTATGATTATTATCATGTGCCATAGCGATTTAATCCTCCACCATTGCAACTGTCTCCGATGGCAGGCTGCTTCCTAGGCGCCACCCCGGTTCAGGTGACCTGTCCTGGCCTGGACAAAATCACCTCAGGTCACACCTTCCTGTGGGTTGACAAAGGGACTCAATCGCCTGCAGGAAGTCAACAGCTTATGCAATGGCCCTTCCCAGGGCCCGGCCTTTACCGGGATACGCTCCTGTTCTACATGATCACCCAGTGCTGGAAGTTACGCTATTACCCAGTCACTTTTTACCGTGTCAAACACGGGGGCATCTATCAGACAGAGAACAGGGAAGTAAAACGAATAAAAATAAAATGGAGGCGAAATTAAAATGAGTGAAACCCGCTGAGCGCGGATCTGTGGGAGCAGCTCGGGTGCCTCGGGGTCGCTACGCCCCGTACCCAATAAATTGGGTCCCTGAGGGGGATTTGACCGGCCACAAATAGAATCGATTCCCTTCTGGATAATAAAAGTGTTGACACGACTAAACGACCGACTCTCTTCCGTTCTTCTTATTACTGAGTAACGAGAAAAACTCTTCTGCGTTACTTCTTTTACATCCACTCTCTTTCATTTAACCAATTGGTGGTGGTGACCGCCACGGGTGGCCGAGGTCGTTAAGGCACGGACTCGTGAGCGGGAGGTCCGCGGTTCGAATCCCGCCAGGACCGTCCTCCCTGACTGGGGTTTTTTCCAGGTTTTCCTCAGTCTTCATAACTGGCAAATGCCGGGGAGGTACCTAAAACTTAGGCCTGGAACGCTTCCTTCCTTAAAAAAAAAAAAAAATATCCATTCCCAATTTATCATTTCATCTCATGTACCATCAGTGTCCACCGCCTGTGGTGCCTCAGTAGTGAAAACGGGCGTTAAACACTACTCAAAAAAAAAAAAAAAACCAATTGGTGAGAATTATTATGTGCCATAGCGATTTAATCCTCCACCATTGCAACTGTCTCCGATGGCAGGCTGCTTCCTGGGCGCCATCCCCACTTAGGATACTTGCCCTGGCTTGAACTAAGTAACCTCGGGGTCAAACCTTCCTGGGTATTGACAAAGGTTCCCAATCGGCTGCAGGAAGTGAACAACTCATGCAATGGTCCCTCCCTGGGCCTGACGTATACCAGGGGATATGCTCCTACCTACGCGATAACCCAGTGCTGGGAGGTACTCCATTATCCAGTCAAATCTACCGTGTCAAATGCGGGGGCATCCTTCAGACAAAGAACAAGGAAGTAGGAAGAATACAAATTAAAATGGAGGCTAAATTAAAAGAAGCCAAAGACACTGAGCGTGAACTTGCGGAAGCACAGCTCAGGTGGCTCGGGGTCACTACGCCCCGTACCCAAAATTTGGGCCCCTGAGGGGGTACCACGAAGAAATAATAGCTATCCAAATTATTTGTGAGCACTTTTAAAATCATAAGAAATCCAAAGAACATTGAGCCTCCGTTTTAACGGATTCGTCCTAGTAGATTCACAGAACAAGAATTGCAACAAATTCTAGGCGCCTACGTTTTGTCTTGATCTCCTACTTATACCAAAATAATGGTGGTAGACGATCTTCACAAGGGATTAATTAGTGTTTCTGCATAGCAAATGTCACATCACTACATACAAAACAGAACGTGCCAAATTTCTTTGGACATTGTAGTATCCTGACTCTTCTAGTATGATCACAAAATATACTTCGAAACTCAAAGAAACAATACGCTAACCTTTATTTCAAGCATGCCATAAACAAACAATGAACTAAATTAGAACTACAGTGACTGCTCATTCTCGCTCTCAGGTTTGTCAACCTTACTTAACCGTCGCCGCACATCACACGCTTTATTTCATATATGTATCCTAAAACATAAATGGACTTTATTTCTTAAATGAGAGCTAAGTGTTTTAAATGTAATATTTGTTTTTAATATACTGAAGCGAATACGCAATATGTATTTTAGAGTTAGAAATATTTTCATTGTTCACTAGTGTAACTTGTTCAGTGATGACTTTTCGTGCGAGATAACTATCTTATCTCCCCTGGTATGTCCACGGCTCATAGTGAAAAGTCTTCGCAACAACGCGATATGGAGGCTTTTCCGTTATCTGATAGTGTTCCCATAGTGTGATTTTGAATCTGTCATTGTTCAGCACCTCGAAAGCCCAATTTTTACCACTAAAGAACACGCTATACTCCAATTCTCTTCCCAAACAAGAGGCTTTCCTTTTTTTTTTTTTTTTTTATGTAGATTGATGCATGCCGGGCTCATTGCATACAAGCTGAGCTGCTCTTTGTGTATTTTATCTCATCTGTCTGCTCTGGAAAATGTGATTCATCGCAAACGGCCGCTCTCCAAATGCCATCGAGTACTGAGGGATAGCAAAAAGGTGTCCTGGGTTCTTTTCTTTTCTACCTGTAACTATTCCTCTCCTTTATCTCCTGTCTTGAATTATTTTCGTTACGTGTCCAGTAAGTCTGTATATTCATCCATACTGGACTTAAAGTACTCCCGCGCTAATTTCTCTCCCGTGTTTCGATACCTGAAATCACAGGTAATGTCTAAGGGCTTCTCCTTTGACCGTAACAACCGGCAGTGCTATAATGGCGCATTTGTAGCCTGCGAGCTGGAGCACCCCTTTCTTTGTCTCGTCATTGCGCTCCAGGACCGGATAGTATCCAGCTGTCTATGTTGTAGCAGCTTTCAGCGGAATCCATAGCTTTCCTACCCCAGATTTTCAATTGCATCTGTAATCACGGCACGTTTTCATATGCTTGGCCAGTGGAAACCGTCATACCGATTCTGAAACCTTGGAAAGATCTATACCTTTCTTGCATCTACCGCCTGATTTCCTTCAACAGCTTTGTTTGCAATGTGATGGAAGACGTGGTTAATGACGGCTTGTTTGGTGGCTCGAATTGAAGATTTTTCGTATTAACGCTCAATATGATTTCTGCCCGCACTGCTCTTCTATCGATTAATTAATGTGCGTTTCTACACGTTACGTTATATAATCATATTATGGAAGGATTTCTGCGCAAGTGCCAAATAGTTACCATAGGCATTGATGAAAAAAAAAAAAACATGATATGTGCTGGAAAAACGGTATCTTTCGAACACTTTATAAATGAATATGCTCGGTCAACTTTCTGTTTTTATTCACCAGTGCAAGAAAGACCGCGTTTTAATGTGTGTTTCTTTATGTTTATCCTCTCGTTTTATTCATAACAATCTTCGTAACAGCAATTCTGTCCATTTTATTTCGTATCTTCTTCTCTCGTTGTTCGTCGAAAAGATGTCGTTTCAGCGTGGTTGATGATTGAACATTGTAATTTTAGTCACCGTCACATTTTTAAGGGTGAACCTGCTCCATCTTGACCGCATTGTGGGTACCCATAGTGCGCTACATTTTAATGGAATGTGAACAGGTAGCGCCAATAGGAATTTCCCCGTACATACCCTCATGTCTTAAGGAAGTCCTCGCGGACCAATGTTTTTTTTGTTTTGTTTTGTTTTTTGATTGATTTATTTATGGACGCTATATAACATCTCAGGTCATCAGCGTCCCATTCAACTCAGGGCGTGAAACGGCCGACAAATTTTTGCTCAGAGGCCTCTCTTTGAGGCTTGAGGTTCTTTTTCGTGCCGAAAATGTACGACACGGGACCCACGGCTTTACTTCCCTTCCGAAGGAAGCCATACTTAGGATTTTTACGCCCGAAAAAATCCATCGGTCCTGTACGAGTTCGAACCCTCGATTTCGGTTTAGGAGTCCGGTATGGTAACCACTACACCACCAGGAGCGACTCTCGCGGACCAAGTCATTGCTGTTGACCTCGAACTCCTTTTTATCCGTATTAGAGTTTTTGGAGCAAGGTGTGATTTTTCAGTGTATACTTGACGGTTTTCTTTTTAAGATTCTTACTTGTATACGTTTTTGCATGTTTGTTGCTTATTTTTACCTTTACTTTTTTACTTTTAATGGAAATGGAAAGTTTTCGGTCGTTTTAGTTTCTTTTCTGCCTGCTGTTTCAGTGTTGGTAGTAATATCGTTAGCTGATCCAGTTTATGCTGTGTTCGGGCGCAAATGACCTTTGGAATTTCGCGCCCCAAAATCATAATCATCATTACTCGGTCATTAATTGGTGGGGTTCCTTCTTTCTTTAGGCCTCATCATTGTGATGAATTTATCTGAATATTTCTCTCATAAATTCCCTCTACTTTAAACTAGTACAAAAAGAGCTATAGAGAAATGGAAAAATTTTTAATTTTAAAGGGAGTGACTTAAATTTATGTGATACATGAATTTATCTACTATGGTTTTCAGTTTTGAACAAAATATTTATTTGGTTTCTTCTAAGATAAATAGGAAAAATTATATTTCCAAAGAACTGAGTCACTGCAGTTAATGTTTTATTCACTGTCTTATATTTTTATGAATTGATGTCATTGGATTTATGGACCACCTGAACGCTTCTGCCAGTATACAGACAAGTTCAGCCAGCTCATTAGCTCTGCCGGCTATTAACTCAAAAACCACACTGTGAAAGAGAGATAGAGGGGGGGGGGGTGGAGGTGGCCCAACATGAGGATGTATGGAAGTGTACATTTTCATTTCATGCTTATCAAGTTTACTTTTCCCCTCATCTACCAGTAATAGCCTGATACTTCTTTCTAATGCAGTAAATTCACATTGGTTTATGCATTATTAACTATCCTTATATTTACCTTGGTTCTTGCTAATTTAGTTCTTGCAGCTGGGCTATTTCTTCTTACTCTCCCTGAACACAACCATTTTGCTGATGTTATCAGCTCCTTAAAGAAAAAAAAAAAGGTATGAAATTTGAGAAAATATATATATTTATGAAAAACATATTCTATAACAGAATTCCTTGTTTTTCCATCAAATCTCAACAATCTAGGAATAAAATGGAGTGTTTTGCAGGAATGGTGCTTAAATTTGAATACTGATTATGTATATGCATTTTAAGCATGGGTGAACATTGTTAATGATTTAGATTTGCAGTCCTTAAGTGCATGAAAATTTCCAATTATTTCCCCTGTCACTCCTGTGAAAGAGATCAGATTATATACATTAAATTTTGGTGTACTTAAAGTGTACTAATTGCTGAAAGTTCCAATAATCAATTCTGAGTATTGCTAGAATTAAGGTCAATTTTTAAATATGAGATAATTTACTCAATTCCAATACTTTTTTATAGGGGTGAAACCTGTAAGAAACAAATATCATAGACCAAGTAGTAATGGATGTGGTACACTTGGATTGCAGGTAACTTTGAATATTAATATTATTTCAAATTATCCTATTTTATATAGTTACTGTTTGTAAATGTATTTCATTGTCACTAGCAAGAATCCACAATCATGCCTGCTCCAACAATATAAGAAAAACCAATTAGTAGCCGATCATAGTGAAACTTTTAGAAAAACTGTTTGCTTAAAGGATTGTGATTCAATTAATCAGCAGGTTATAAAATAGTTTGTTTTTTATTTTGTAAAGGATAGCTAAAGTGATATTCGCAACAAAATATCTTTTGTGTAAATCAGATTGTTTACTTAGATATTCTCTAACCCAAATCAATTTTTCTACAGATAGGTTGATGAAATTCACTCCAAACTCAATCATTTCTTGAGGAAAATGAAAATTTCTTTCTTTTATTAATCTGAATTTATTATTCATTAGTAATAGACTTTTTTGTTGACAGAAAAAAATAAAACATTTTTAAAAAGTTGGCTGGTTATAATCAATAATCTTCTTTCAGTATATAATAAAATATATAAAACATGCCTGTTTAAAAATGCAGAGTTAAAGGTGAAAATTAATGGTAAGTTTCTATATCAAATAGATTTCTGTGTCCCTAAACTTAAAAGGAATAAATATTGTGAACCAAACATGTGATTTCATCATTTAATTGTAGAATAATATTGGAAGGGAAATTAAATTAGTAAATAGTCTTGTCCTCCCCGAAAGTGAAAAGTATATTATGAATAAAACACGAGACATCTTTGTGAAAAATAAAGGATCGTGAGCGAAAAAAAAATATTAAATAAATAATTTGTCCTCGCCGAAAAATGGAGGACTACGATGATAATTGTTTAAAGGGCGCAAAACCGCTAAAATCATAAGCGCCTAAACACACTAAAAACTGCGCCAAGAATAAAATAAATAATCTATCTACACTAAAATTCAGCGTAGAAAAAAGCAGCATAAGCTCATTGGGTAAAACAAATAACAATAGTAATATGTTCAACAACAACAACAACAACAACAACAACAACAACAAGCAAAAGAATGGTACTAAAACACAGTTGTACGTACCGGTGTTAGGTTGCACAAGTACGAAAGATTGGAATCGCTTCCAGGCTTCACTAAAGGAAAGCTTTTCCTTCACCCGGATCTCCTGTATACAACGCTCTTCTTGATAGCGAGGACAAGAAGCTGGATGATTACCGCGACAGTTCAACCAGGTGGACAGACTCCCTCATGACTTTCAGTACCGCAGGAGGCACAGATCGAATGAGCACTCTTACAAGACATGCGAGTGTGGTAAAAACGTTGGAATTGAAAATATCGCATGGGGCTGGGAATATATGGGCGCACCTCCATAAATTCGTATCCATCTTTAAAACTGTGCGGTAACTCGACCCGGTTAAAGGTGAGGAAGAGAGTACGGGTGGGCTGTACTGCACCTTCCTTCCTCGCCTGTACGATAGACTGATATTACTCCTTGGTTTTTCAGACAACTCTGGATCTCCGAGTCGGACATGCCATCAAGAACATTGGTGGTAATAACTCCTCGCGACGAATTGAGAGTTCTATGTTGCTGAACACGGATCGGGTATCCGTGGGAGTGTTGTCGCCTTGAGCAATGAGTTAATTTGAGACAGTCCTAGTGTCTCCACTAAAAGAGAACCATTACTAAGACGTTTACAGGTCCAGAAATGCCATCAATACCCGCCTGGATAATAAAAGATTTCACTCGGCTAAAAGACTGACTTTTTTCAGTGCGGCTAATAACTAAGTTAATGAGGATAAGACTGCTCTGTTACTTCTCTTACGTCCACTCTTTTTCGTTTCGTTTGAATGTGAGGATTATAGTTAACCGTAGTGTTTCATTCTCCACCAATGCAACTTTCTCCGATGGCAGGCTGTTTCCAGGGCGCCACTCCGGCTTATGTGACTTGTCCCGGCTTGAACATAATCACCTGAGGGTCAAACTTCCCCGGGTCCAGACAGAGGTACCCAATTGCCTACAGGAAGTTTACAGCTCTTGCGATGGCCCCTCCCCGGGCCTGGCCTTTACCAGGGGATACGCCCCTGTCCTACGTGATAACCCAATGCTGGGAGTTACGTCATTACACAGTCACTTTTTACCGTGTCAAACACGGGGGCACCCATCAGGCAAAGAACAAGGAAGTAGGACGAATAAAAATTAAAATGGAGGCGAAATAAACAGAAGTCAAACCCGCTGAGCGTGGAACTGCGGGAGCAACTCGGGTGCCTTGGGGTCGCTGTGCCCCGTACCCAAACGAAAAATGGAGAGTGTGTTAGTGATATACCTTGAAATTTATTCGTAAAAAGGAAATGAGAATAAATTAATATGATGTTGGGCGTTGATTTGCCTGAACATGCAGCAGAAATTTTAGTGTCAGGTTCATCATCTGCTGCCAAATACAGCATCACTTCTTCATGGACTAGGTCACACCCGGCCCTGAATCCAAAATCTGCTTTTGTTTCTCCCGTTGATAGTATTAACATCAAAGGTAGCACTTTTGTACAGATATCACGTCAGCTCAATATCCTCCAGTTACCCGCACCTTCATTTCTAAATTGAGACTGGAGACTTCTCTCCAACAATCGCGAATGCTATGATGCCTAGAGTTTTCGCTGCTCACGAGCATACCCTCTGTTCACGACATAGCGTCCAGGGATCGTATATAAACACGTTGCTATGTTGCGGAAGTCTTCAGAGCAAACTAAGGCTTTCCTACTCCAGCTTTTCAAACGCACCTAGAGATAGGACACAGTTCCATTCCCTTGTCACCCTTGTACTCATTTCTAAACTGGAAATGAGCCCCATTTTCTTTCCAGCTATTTCCCAATTTCCCTCACAGATGTGATTGAAAGGTGATTGAACGCATGGTTAGCGAGCGGCTGTATAGCGGCTCGAATCTCAGAATTTTCTAAGTAACGTTCAATATGCTTTTCGCCGACACTGCTCTTGTCAGCCATTTGATGCCTCTCTGGGCGTATATAATGGACGGATTAGTAAGAAAGTGCCAGATTGTTCTCGTCTTTGTTGATCTTGAAAATTCTTATGCCTTTTGAAAAAACGGTACTTTTCAGTAGCTTCATTGTGGACATATTCGTGATCGTCATTGTGGTTTTATTTAGGAGTTCCTGAAAAACCGAATTTTTGGTGTACACGTATGTAATGTTTCATCCTGTATTTTTCTTCATGAAAAAGTATTGCCTTAGGCCTCAGTAGTCAACATAATACTATTTGCGATCGCAATGTGTACTTTCAGCAATTTTATCGTTCGTCGACGACTGTGCTTTTTTTGGGGGGGGGGCTATCTTTCTTTGGGAACGCCATCTCGTATACCATCTCTTCGCAGTCTCTATACTTGCAGTGTCTACAACGGCTGCCGCTTTTCTGCTGAAAAAACCATTGCGATCAAAATTGAATGAAAAAGAGACCAAGACACAAAATTTTCGTACACTATAGGTTATTTTAATAATCTCCAAACAAAAGGCCAGTAGATACTAGAATAAAATGAAGATGTATGTACAAATATACACAGCCTTTCATGGGCTTTTTGGAGCATGTGATCATTTGCATCCAAAGTTGCCAAATAGTCCTTTTTTGTTGGCGTTATTTTACTTTGCATGTTAGCAATTTTTTTCTTCTTCTTCTTCTGTTTGCTTAATCTTTTCTTCTGCATATTTGACTAAATGTAGCCAATGTTGTTCTTCCTTCACTATAAAACGTTTTGCTACTATACATTGTGAAATGTTTATGTGCTTTTTACCCCATAGCAATAATATATGATGTCACAGGAACCAGTTCAGGTTTATTTTGGAAATCTCTCAATGCATCTTTGATTGTTAAAAATTGTATTTAATGTTCGTTCGCACATAGAAGCCTTGTCCTTTATTAAACACCATCTGGAAACAGAAAAAGGGGTTTCAATGCCTACAGTTCCATGTAATAAAAAGAATTTAGTATTTGGAATTTTTTCCAATTCATTATATTTGTTATTCTCTGATAAATTAGTTCTCTTGAAAAGCTATAACGATAACTATCAATACTTCCTTAAAAAAATGTATCGTTATAAAATCTATTGTGTTAAGGGGTAAATAGGTAGTTTCGTGGTATACTTCGATAGCTTTGCCTTTTTTCAGAGGAGAAGGTTTTAAACATCCCAGAGTTTTCAACAAATAAAAATTGTTCATCGCCTTTTCAATCAGGTATTTGAAACCAACAAGATAATGTAATTTACCATTTTTCATGAACACCAAGTCGGATTTGGTTATCTAGTGGTAATCATACTTTTTCATAGATACAAGTTCGCCGGTTCAAATCCACCCAGGGTCGATAGTGTTTTTAGAGAGTAAAAATTCTTAGTATGGCTTCCTTCAGAAGGGAAGGAAAACGTTTGCTCTGTGTCGAAGATTTAAACACTAAAAGAACCTCACTCCTCAAGGGAGAGGCCTCTGAGCAAAATTTATCAGTCGTTTACCCCCTGAATCGAATGTTCCATGAATAAATGTCTTAACGTCAGAAAATAAACAAAATAATAGCTATTATAAGATGAACACAAAGAAATCTTTTTTCTGGAAGATGTGAAAGTTCCTTTCAAACTTACACTTTTATTTTATATATATAATGTAACCAAGTAATAGTAATTATAAAAGCAGAAAAGGACAAAATACTAAGAGAAAGTCACACCTGCAATCGCTATATTAGGAGCTCAACGGGTTCGAAATAAAGCCATTTATAATTACTGTTAATTTGTTACATTGTTAGTAGTGTTACTTTATTTTTTTAATTTAATATATATGTATATTTGAAATTCGCGCACAGAATATTAACACTTGTGTAAAATGTTATACTTATGAATATCTATCTATTCTATTCAGAAACCGTGAGACTGAAATGGATAAATGTTGACTACTACAATCGCTACCGTCTAATTTTCTAATACCAATTGAGAGAGAGAAAAGATAAAGATAACATACAGTGTCTCTATTTTTCTTTGTATTTTGTGGTTTGGAATTCCTAACGATAAGATCAATTTGCACATTGGACACATCATCAAAACGCTTTGAAGAACCCTCCATTTTGCGTTATGATTGTCGATTTTTCATGTTTTTGTTGCTATCAATAGCTCCCCACCGCCTCTAACAAAAGTAGTCAATGATGCGTGTTCAAGAATTATATAGTGGAGGTGTAGAGTTGGCTACACTGACCATAAGACAAATGCACGTCGCGTGATAAAACGAATTGGATTTTTTTTTCTCCCACAATTTCACTCCGTAATCCGGCTCAAAATTTATTTCGTTTCATTGGTCGATTTTAAGATTACGTCACATGAGTGAAATATTCATTGAAGAAGAAGAAGATTTGCAAACATGTCTCGCCAGTTTCCCTAGCAATTCCTATAAGATTTGAATTACAGATTCTGTTTGTTAGAATTTTTTAGCGAAGCTAGTAATAAATTCTACAGAAGATATAGTGATATATAAATATGCTTTGTTTGTTGAACAAAGTAAAAGGTTGCAATATTTTCGTAAGATCTGAAATATACGAGATAGTTCATAAGATAGTTTGAATATTTGTTGATGTAATGAATTAAGAAATCTTATGATTTACTTCTTCATGCGGTCTCGTAGCAGCAAAATAAAATATTAGCCTCGTAGGTGAACTATGTTTCAAGAATTTTCTTTGAATCGTAATGAGATGATCTTTAGTATTTTCATATTCCTCCTTCCTAGCAAGTCTGCTTCCTTGCTTGCTTGCTGCCGACCGCTTCGTTGGTTTAGTGGTTAGCGCTGCTGACTGCTGGCCGGAAGAACCCACGTTCGAATCCTGGTATCTGCTTAGAAATTTTTCTAATTTAGAAAGGTACGTATGGGGCCCACTCACCCTAATGAGGATAATTGGGGATCTACCTGATGGAGAGATAGCGTTATTGATCTAGAAAGCCTCGTGGTAGACGACCTGCGGGGTCCCGGCATGCTGATCACATGCCCCCTGCAATACTGCCCTCTATCAATGAAATCATAAGATGGAGGTAGAGCAAGAGGAAATTGCTGCGGCAGGTCATGGCCCCATCTTGGGTTGTAGAACAGAAGAAGAAGAAGAAGGCTATTCATAAAATTAATGGCAAAGCACAAGAACAAATTCAGATGCATCTTCAAAAAAGATATAAATGGCTTTCAGATAAACATTGTGGACGATGAATGGGGGGAAGTAGCAATATCAACCAATCCATTCTTAATTAAATCTTCATTGAGAAGTCGGTGAATTTTTTCTTCAGTCTGAACCTATAATCGGAAGTTTTGGAACTGGTAAATTTGCATTTTAAATATAAGTGTGAATTTGTTCATCAAGACTTGTGCATCTGCTTTACCAATAAAAAATACCTTAGCATTCGTTGAAACTATTTCTCCTTTTTTCTCTGACGAATATCTCACAAATATCTGGAGTTGTATTTTGTCTTTGATAATGTTTGTTCCATCAACACAAACTGAATAAAGAGATGTCCCATATCATAAGAGATCATCTGGTGAAAATACATTTCAGTGCATCAGTTATTAAATGTTGCATCTTTTTAGAGTTTAAAGAAAAAATCAGTTGGAACATATCTTGGAAACAATGTATCGAATGTGCCCTTGATTACACTGAAAGAAGACGCCGAAAAAATGCAACATACTCGCTTCATCACCGAAATGAGTTCAGATATTGTTGCTGCATTGTTTAAATGAGGCACTGAAGAACTATGGCTTGAACCAGGCTCCTCGATGCGCCGAAAGAATCAAGGGGATTTGCTGGGACTAAAAATCATCTGTTTAAGCGCTAATATATCGAAGGCAAATTTATTATGTTAAGTGCTGTCTGAGTGTTCGAAAAAAGCAAGGAAACGCCAGTTCTGAAAATCTATTGTACACATTAAAAGTTTGCAAAATACTTCAGTTTCATACACATGCTGACGTCATATGATGCATATTGTTCCTTTGAACAATATACGTTCTGAATTTGCACATTTCCATATTTTACACTTCAGTTCACATCATCCATCACCATGCTGAAAAGAAATAAATATATTATAAATTGCAAACAGCACAGCAATGCTGAAAATTTGTAACACCATTTTATGTTATAACATTCTCTTAAAGGGAAGAGTTATGAAGAGTTATCCCTCTATCGGATGTGGGACGCCCACATGCCTCCTCTTGTTACCTCTGACGTGTAAGGCACTATGGACATTGATTAATAAAAGTGTTACAGCTTTACTAGCTTTTGATGTCACACGAGAAAAAGCAATGCGCAGAGAACATCCCACACAGTGCGGTCTCTCTATTTTTACTAGACTCATTAGGTGGTCCTGGTTTTAACATGAATATTCCAGCGTCTTTAGGGAAATCTTAGTTTACACGCAACTGTCTCGATTTTTATGAAAAAGCGAAATACATACAATATTCTCTCAGTTATATCTATTTTTACCATTTTCTGTAGCACGGAACTGAGATAGAAAACAACTTGATTAGCCTAATTTTATTAAATTTTTCTTTATTTTAATTATTCATTTTATGAGTATGATTATTAATATCCTAATACCTTATTTAAGAGGTATATTTGTTTTTAATTTGGGTTTTTTTATTTTTTATTATTATCGTAAAACTTATTTCAATCCGTGAAGTTGTAATATTTTATGTTAAATATTTTCAAACAAAAAAAACCCACCTAATCAATAATTTAACTGATAAATACTAGTATGTTGATATTTAGAATGCTCACTTATTTTTTGTGCGACTGTAGAACAAAGCCTTTTATTTTGTATTATGACAGTATTTGCAACAACTTATGCACTACATTTATTTGCTCAAAAGTACAATTGATTACACAATTTCTAATTTCATTTTTCGTGTTTAATGTAATTTTTTATATATTAAACATGCATGTGCGCTTGGCATGAGTTTTCATAGCATCAGCATAATAATAAACATACAATGGGCGGATTACGCGCAATAAACCGATTTCGAAGGTAGGAATGTCAGAAATATAGGAGTAACAACTTTCTCCTATGCGGTGTGGGGTGCGAAGGAACTTATCGATGACGCGTTATCAAAGTATGATGGGCAAACTTTTAAGTGGAGTGTGCTGGTCAACCCATCAAAGTGTAGTAAGAAACGCTGAGCCAGCCTGCTCAATTCACTCTGTTCACATTACTGTCGTTTCAAGGACAACATGGAGCAAAAGAGGCATAGGTCTAAGTTTATCCGTCCATTCTGACTTGTGTCACTGTACTTCCTGTTCCATGAGCTCCTCAGAGAGAGGGTGGATGTCTTTCCGTTCTGAAGAGTCAACTTATTCCAGTATTTGAAGGCGGTTACCCGGTGAGGTTGACAATAAAAGAGATATACAATCACCGTACGATAAGAACTGACCTTCACTACAGCAGGCATTTGAAGTGGCATAATGACCTGTCACCTAAACTTTGCCACTCCTCCCTTACACATCTCACCTCCAGCAGGTAAACAAGCAGGTAAAGTTCTGTTTTTCACCTGGAAGTGGCGACCTTTGAAAATCATGCGTCTAATTGAAGTAATGGAAACTATAATTTCCTGATAAATGGTAACGCCTATTCTTCTGTATTAAAGAAGGTGATTATGTGCGGCGTCTGCTGTGTTAAATTAATGTGCACACTTAGAAGAAGCCACATCTTGTGATCAAGAACATAGTGCAGTTCAAGGTACCCTGTTATGTGTTTCGGCGAATTTGTAGCCCTATTTTTAAAATATTCAGCACAAATTTACTTAACAATAGCTTTTGTATTTCAGCACTGCAGCGCTTCAACAACACAAAGTCTTAAATTGATCATGAATATAGAACAAAACCAAGTAATAGGATGAAAAGACAGTGAAATGTTAGCAAAAGCAATTATTCAAGAAGCTATTTAAGTAATATTCGCTAAACTGCCTAAGCAAAAAAAAGTACCTAGGTGAATTAATTAAGAGAAATAAAGTTAAGGTAATTGAGTTAATATGTCTTGAAGAGAAACATAATTTGGATAAAATCATACTCTCGGGCAGGAAAGTAGGAAGAAGGGTCATGAAAATTGCTGCAGATATCCCACAGCTTGATATTAAATTTTTTCAGTTTGTAGATATCCCAACACGTTAGATGGAAGCCTCTACGTAACTGATACCGGTCAGCTGGTAATGTTCATATGTGGTGTGGATGAAAAACTTAAGATTAGTGAACAATTACTGGACCTAATCTCAATGAAAGATTGTCGAGGATAATCCTAAAGCGTTTGGTTATACTATAATAAGAAATTTACAGTGGTAGAAGTTGTGTTCTTCACCACGGATGGACACTGAAAATGTGTTTAAACTTGAAGAAAATAGAAAGGTCGAACTCACTGTATAGCATTCACTGAATCATCCAACAAGAGGCCTTGAGTGCTATGGTTGTTAATATGGGAAATGTAATGAATGATGTGAAAATCATTCACCATACCATAACCCAATAATTTCTGCATCGTCAATTTAGGAAGTTGCTGAAAGATTTAGGTGAAAAATATTAGGATTTATCCTACTATTGAAAGGTGGTCAGTCGTATCATTATGCTGAAGCAATTTTTTTATTTACGTACTGAAATATGGGTCATTTTGAAAAAGTAATTAATGAATTAATCGCCTTTTACATATTGTTATATAATACGGTTAGTATCTCTTTGAGTTAAGACTCAAATATATTCAATATAGTCTTAAATAATAATTATTGATTTTATCCCTTGAAAAATAAAACCATTCTGAGCTGGAAGACGAACGTTGGTTAACCGACATACCCTTTTTCTGTAATATTATCGGTCATTTGAACAAATTTAATGTTGCACTTCAAGGAAAATATCTCATCATTGTACACCTCTATGGCACAGTAAGCATCTGCTTCAATGGTTGGTAAAGAGAGTGTTACAATATCTCTTGTCTGAAATCAATTAATAATTCAACAGGCAATTAGGATTTGATAGCTATACTCAAATAATTCAAAATTTAATGCCAGAGCATCCTCAGAACAGATTTCTTGATTTTACCAAATTAAACTATGGCATATTTATTGTTTGTAAACCAATTTAGCTTTGATATTCAGCTTGTACATCCTAATTTACTGTTGATCCTTCGTTTGTGGGGCTACATCTTCACAATATTTGCATGCAGCAAAACTGTAGGAATGCACATTTATAAAGATATTTGTAAAATACAGTATAAAAAACTTAATTTTTCTGCTAATATTACTGTTTGGATCTACCTACCTTTGTGAAGTTTTTTCTTAGATAAATATAACAAAACCCAAAACAAGATCCAGTACTTCAAATGAGCCTCTAACTCAATAAATGATAATTACAATGTCAGATATCATTCCTAACTTCGAAAAACTTGTACATGTAGATGATGACTAGTGAGTTCGTATGTGGAAAGAGATTATTAGTGTTTCCATTAGCAGCATATTGCGATAAAAATTAATTATTTTAAATTCTTTCATAAACAATAATTGGCAAAGGCCTAGTATAATTTTTCCCCAGAAAAATGTAGGTTTATTCAATACATGGAGTTATGTTCATTATTTCTAGCAATTTTTTTAGTTTTCTTTTTTCGTGCATTAAAAATAGCTTTTAGACACTACCAACTTTAGACACACGGCCTTACCAATGTTTTTTATTGATTCACTGGAAAACAGAATCTTTCCTTTACAGAAGCCTGGAAGCGATGATATTGCCTCAACACTTTATCCTAATGAGCTATACCTACAGAGTGTTTCCGACGCATCAATGACTAAATGAAACGTATGATTTTGATCAAAAGCGGCGAATATAAGGAACAAGGTGCGAATCGGCGCTCTTGCTCCATTTTGTTTGATTGGCCGGGCTAGGAATATAAGGCCTGACCAACATCATCTCTGCGTTTTAGACACTAATGTTAAAAATGTAACCAAGACATGCATGCGTTCCTCAAGGAATTATTTAAATTATCGAATATTTCTGATTATATAAATGTGTTATATATTTTAGTTTCATCAAGTTAAAAGAGACAAATGAATATTATTGTGCGATATCATCATTTGCAAGCTTTATTTTGCATATTCACCACTGACCTGCCTGGCGCAGTCTTCAAGTATCCACTTTTGTTTTCACTTCCGTATCTTTCGAGCAAAGGAATTAAAACACCCTTTGTCCCGCATAACGTAGTAAGGCGTAGTAGATTTAAATGAACCCTGCTCCGCATATCGTAGTAAAACGCAGTGAAGCTGTACAGCTGATGGCACTTGATTCCATCAATCCTAACTTTTAACACGCCTTTTAGGGATCTGAAACATCGGAATACCACGTGGTTGTCACGTGAATGTTAAAGGATAGTTAATAAAATAACCGAGGGGTTAGATGTCTACTTTGTTCACCTTAGTCAATCTTCGACCACGGAACGTCGCACAAGTACCTCAGCGCATAAACGGGATTTGCCTAGGAAGATATTTGTTATAAGTGACGACATACAAGCTAAGATTGAGGAGGAACTGGCATACGAAAGGTTTCAATGCTTCATGGTTGGTCGGTCAGTTCAAGACAGGATATAGAACAGAGCGTTGTGATAGTGGCAGCAGTGCAACGGAGGAGAGAGATATTTCAGTTCAGCAAAAACTGTGAAAGATGTGTTCATAAAGTGGTCCCCTCAGCTCACTCTTAAGGAAATAGAGCAGTTTATGTCTCCTACAGGAATCGTCACTGTTTCGAAGTAGGAAGTGGAGAAATGGAATATTTTGGTATTTTCATAGACAGCAAATATTGTAAATTTATTGCATAAGAGACAAATAAATATGCAAAACTCTGTCAACTCAATAAGCCTAATGCGCCATGGGAGGAAACAAATGATGGGGAAATTATGTCTTTTGGGAATTCACAATTATATTGTAATGGCAGATCTTCTGGAATTTATTAATTATTTTACAGGAGACTTTAGTGTCTGTCCAATTATAAAGCAAGTCATTAGACTCCGTCGTTTTAAAAAAAGCTTTTCCAATATTGTCACTTAAATGCTGAATAAGCTAGACCAAAACAAGGATAAGAAAATGTAGATTATTATTAGTATAAGATCGCATCAGCACTGGACATTGTGAATATATTTAAAACCTATTATAAACCAGGCCACAATCTCTCTGTAGATGAAGCAATGAACAGTATTAAAGGGAGTTTTCATTTGAAACAGTAATCTACAAAATGGGGATTCAAAGCATGGCGAATTCCAGATAACTGTAATAGGTAATTTCTAATATTGCAAACTATACATTGGCAAAAAAGTAAACAAAAGTAAGCTTCTTGGAGATCAGGTTGTTATGAACATATGCGATGATTATATAGGCCAATGGTATCATATGTATTTGGCAATTTTTTCCTCCACCAGATTGCGCGAGTAGGAAGGGAAAATTACCCGAAAGAATTCAATAAACGTAAACAGTTAAAACTAAAATGGGGTTCATCTCGTGAACCTGAATATGAGGAGATAGTACGGCACGATAGCCGAGATGTTTTGTTACTCTCCACAAATTCACACCCAAAGAGGGACTCGGTGGTGGAGAGTTAAGGAGGAGAAAAATAAACATTCCCTGCCCTAATGTTGTCACAAGTTACTTGTATGAGGTAGGGGTGTTGACTTGGTTGATCAAAGAAGAGAATACTATGGAGTAGGAAGGCCTGGTAAGAAATGGTGGAAATATCTGCTTCATCTGATTTCTAAATTTGGCTTTAGTTGATATTTTTATCACTGATGATAAGCAACAGATACTAAAACAACACATGGAAATTGACTATTGCAGTACAGAAAAAAAAATGTGGTAATTCATCTGATTTGGCAGTTTCACGTCGCGTAAGTGTATGAAGTGGCAAAGCACCTTAACTAATGCTGCTTCATCCTCAACATCATATCACAATATTTTAAAGATTCGGGGTCACTTTCAAGTGACAACTTTCGGCAAATAATCACCAAGAGACACAGAACTCAATTGAGTCGTGGCGTTTAAGCTCAAGAGTATTAGCAGTGTGACATCCCGATATCAGAACTCATTTTCTCAAAAATAGGAATGGAAATGCAAAATATATAAATGAATGACAGAATATATGTATATTATATATATATATATAATACCTCCTAAAATGAAAATAGTGTAAAAAGTTGAACTTTTATTGTGTAACAGCGAACTTATTTTCCTTGCTGCAGAAGAGGCGTGCAGATAATAATCCACCATGACCGTAGGTTGAGTTCCAAAAACATTGCCCTTTTATATAAAAGCTCATATTTATAAAATTTAATAAACCAACACCTTCAAAGTATTCATTAGGTTTAAGCACATTTTTTTATATAAAAGCTCATATTTATAAAATTTAATAAATCAACACCTTCAAAGTATTCATTACGTTTAAGCACATTTTTTACTTGATACTAAGTAGGGCATTGTTGCATTAAAATCATTCCCTGGTACTTTAAATTTAAATGCCTGCAAATGAGTTGGCCTGGCTAGAAGAAAATATACAACTACTGAAAGAGGGGCAGAAGGTTAAAACATAAAAGCAAATATTACGCCAGGGTCACCATAGTAGTGTAGAAGCTCCATTTCCGATTTCTAATGATTTTCCGAACCCCCCCCCCCCACCGGGAACTTCTTACCTCAGCCTAAAGCTGCAACACTTATTGTGTGTATTTAGAGGCCGTTAATAAATCTTCAATCTATTGAGGCCAGGACAATTTACCTAATCAGGGTGTCACCCAAGAAGCAGTCCGCAATTGCAGACAGTTGTAGTGTGGAGGATTAACTCGCTATGGGAAATAAAGCTCTCACGAAATTATTTAACTAAAAGAGTAGTTGTGAGGGAAATTGCATATAATTGCCTCGTTACTTACTAATTACTATAACCGAGGAAAGACAGTGGTTCAGTCGTGTAATACTTTTCAATTTACAAAAGAATTTACATCAGAACTTCGGTCCTGTTAAACATACCCGTGACTGCGCAATGATTTTATTTTGACGAGAATGTTGGAATGGACCCATGCGGAAACCTTGCTGCTGGCTACTATCCTTCACCGTTTTCTGGTTTGTGTTGAGGAGTAAACAATTCTGAATTCATCACAGGTATCATTAACATCAGTAGTATCGATGGAATGTCTGACAGCGCACTTCAAGGTTAACTGACTGAATAAGGCGTAACACCAATTTAAAATAGCGAGGTGGTGGGTGCTGATCCGTGCCCTGTTCCTTACATTAATTCAGGCGGATCTCCCGCCGAGAATGAAAAGGGGGTTACAAAGTCATAGACACACAGCGTATCGTGCAGGGCTCTATTATGATCTTCATTCCCCTATAGGCAGCAAAGTCAAGAGGGAGCATGTCTGCTCACTTCCGTCTGCCTGACTGGTGCGGAGATAATCCTGCAGCTGTCCCTGCTATCGCGAAGAGCATAACATTCAGTGACTGCGGGTTAAAGTAAAGTTTTCCTTCACTGAGGCCCGGAACGCTCTTTAGGCTCTCTACCTGTTACTTCTGAAGACAAAAAGCTGTAGTGAGGCCACCTGTATAGAAAAGGCACTACAGTGCGCAAGCATGATATTTAATATCAAGAAAATTCCTTTTGCGTCGCAAAAAACTAAAGCCAAAACGTATCCAGCGGATGGTCTTTTTTCGGAGCCGGTTCACCGAGCGCGGTCTGCTAGTTAAACTGCTGCTTCGTTTCCGGTCTATAGCAAGGAATCCATTTTTCGTCCAAAACGTAAAATAATTTCCTGGATTCTTCTGAAATATTTCCAAACAGTGAGCCATGCGTTTTTACATTTGTCCTTCATAAGTTTTTTGTGTGTAATTGCAAAAAATAAAATGAACCCACTCAATTAAGATGTCTGTGGCTTTTAGTAGCTTGCGTACGTTTACTCGTGTGTCATCCGGAACAATATCATGGACTTTATCGATGATATATAGTCTCACAGCTGATTTTGGGGCTCCAGGACACGTACATCTTTGATGCTTCTTCTCCCATCATTGAACTCATTTACTGAAGGTCAAGCATTTCTCTGGAAGGGAATGCGTCAAGCAATGTATGCAAAATCCATTCATGAATTTCCTTTTCTGTTTTGTTTTCCAGAAAAAAGAATTGCTCACACTACAATTTCATACTTATCCATTTTATTGACATTCGAAACGCTTATGTTTACACAACTGTCAAGCAACGAATTAACACAAGATTACTTGTGTGCGTAAAACATTGATAAATATAAAGAAAACTTTTGACCACATATAAATATTTTACTGTAGCCCTCTATAAGTATGCGAAAAAAGTTAATTCCCAAACCAGCCGCGTATCCGAGCTGTAGCTAGGAGCTCCATTTTTTCCGATTCCCTGAGTACTTTTTGAAGTCCTCGTAAACGGCACAATTTCCATCCTCTCCTGTACATTGCGCAACCTTTTAATTCGGTTCCTTCAGTTGACTGCGCATAGATCTGTCCTGTTTTTGACTTCTGCTCTGTATGTTGTTCAGGCGGAGGATGCGATCGCAGTCGAGCGCGAGTTGCGTTTTATTCTGCTTTGTTGTGTGTAGAATGAGGCATTTTCTTAGGAGGTATATGTGTTGGTTTTCTGTTTTTAGCACTGTTAAGACCATTTTTTCATTAGTCGGTGAAAATTTTACTGTTTAATATTTTATATTTTTCCTCTCGTGGTTAGCTATTGAATTTGTGCTGTTGATGGCAAACAGTACTTTTTGATTAAATTTTAGAAATTAGCGTTTATGTTTTTCTAATTGTTCCTTGTTTTTTAACATTTCCGCTTTCCTTGGTAATGAATTGATTCTACTTGAGTGCCAACTATCATCGAATTCGTGAGTTCTTAAAGCATAATCAATAAATCAGTCGGAGAATATATTCGCAAAGTGACACTTGTACACCTAAAGTGTCAGGAATAGAAATTCCGTTCTGAACCTTAACATAGAGTGTGAGCGATTCTTTGGGCTTATTGGCTACGGATTGAACTTATCCGGCACAATATATGTAGCCGTCGAAAGGTTCAATCAGAATAGGAAACCAAGACGCTCTTTTGTTTTTGTTATTTTGTTTGCTATTTTGGAGTATTGTGCGGCTTTTGGCATTCCACTTTTTATATAGTAGAATTTCACCTGAATATGATCAGAGTATCTCTGCGAACATATACTGCATCTGGGCATTCACCCGTTCACCAAAGAACCGGTAGTAGTCTGGGAAAGAAATGGAACCGAGGAATGGATTATTTTGCATAAAAATAGCTCCCTTAAAGTGATCAACTATGAAGTCGGCGGAGTCAAAGTTGTCATCCACAACAGTACAAAGGTGCGCATAACTTCCAATTCGTTTTGTGCTAAAACCGTTTTCGTGCGTGCTATGGAGGTATATAGGAATACATACATTACTTTTACACGGAAATTGTTCGTTACAATAGCTTTCAGAAATGATTTTTCAAGTAAGATTAACTGAAAGTGAGGCAGTGCAGTTGGGGAGATACAGATGGAATTAATTGTTTTGGGGATTGGAAAGAAGTAGGTTGCCGGCGCAGATAAGTCAGAGATTTTGCGGATGGTATCACATTACCTTACATTGTGTTCCCTTTTAATATCTATGGGTTAGTGGAATTTAGCACTCCTAAATGCTACGACAAAGACCATTACCAGCATTACTACTTGTTTTACTCTAAAACACGGACTTCTTTATTGGTAATCTACTTTATTCTGTTTTGAACTTTTCGCCTGAATATTTTTATAAGCTCTTAAAATTATTTTAGCACTCTTTGTCTTTAGTTTAATTTAAAAACAAATCAAGCATTATTTTATCAATGATTGGAGATTTATCTAAGCCTTTGTTATGGCATTTTGACCACCGAAGTGGAGAATGACAATACTGTAGTACAATAGCTGCAATTGCTGCAGAAACTGCAACATTAGCTGGTTGGTGTTGCTTCAACATTGCATTCCGCCACACTTTGTGGGACCAGCACGGCGGCCGAGATCGTTAAGGCGCGGCCTCGTGAGCGGGCATTTGGGATTTGATTACCTCCAGGAGCGTCATCTCTAGCCGAGTTTTTTTTTTTTTCCTCCAGATTTT
This sequence comes from Metallyticus violacea, assembly GCA_030762175.1. NCBI lineage: Eukaryota > Metazoa > Arthropoda > Insecta > Mantodea > Metallyticidae > Metallyticus > Metallyticus violacea. The sequence continues at coordinate 228,226,325 of CM060846.1, forward strand.
CCCCAGCCCTCATATGCCGGGAAGGTACCTTAAAAATGTAAGCCTGGAACGTTTTTTTTTTCTCCTTAAAAATAAATATCCTTTACCAATTTATCTTGTCATCTCATGTATCACCAGTGTCTACCGTCTGTGATGTGTTGGTAATAAAACCGGGCGTTAACACTATTAAAAAAAACCTTGTGGGTCAAGTGCAGGTCACACCTTTTGTAGTAGGTAAATTCAGCGGAGAACAGCAGAATTTCAGATCTTCCATTTTTTTTTCTTCTTCTATAGAGCTCTTACAACCTTGGTGCATTTTTATCCTGATAACCTGAGACGCATTTTGTTAGCAAGAATTTTTGTAGTAGTCTTAGTAGCACTACATTGACTACGAAGTCTGTTTTGTCTATATTTTCGTGTGATAATGTTAAAGGCGGTCATTTTGAAATAGTTAAAGCATTTATACTATTTTCTAAAAATGAAGTTTAAAACGCAATATCGTGCCACTTTTAATGACACTCTAATATTCCGCTATAGGAAAGGATTTGATTGTTCTCTCTGTATTACTTCAGATGTCTCACTTTTCTTTTTCTTTCTTTCTTTTCTTTTTTGGTATCTTATAATTTATCGTCGAATTTCCGAACATTATTTATGTTTATTGACGTTACCAGTGAGCTGATTATACAGCAGTACTGGTTAGGAATGCTTGAAGTTTTTAATAATTGTTTATCATTTTATTGGTAACTGTAAAGAGTATTGCTAGTGCATATGAAAATTTATTTCTTCTGTTGTTAAATGAACTATTATGACACACAATAATACTGCATTCTTTGTCCTTTGCATCTCAATTGTTTTTTTTTTCTGAGAATAGCGGGGTAATACTTTTCCAAATATGAGTAAATAATGGACTACTAACATTTTTTACAGGTGCCTACAGAACATTTGCCTGTGGCCGAAATGACACAATGTTGTGATGAACATGACTTGTGCTATGATACATGCAATCAAGAAAAGACTAATTGTGACATACAGTTCAGAAGATGTTTGTATAACATTTGTGACAACTATTTGAAGAATGTAGGTGAAAACGTCGTTAATGGTATGTACATTTTTCATAGGTAGCATTTGATAGCTGCAGTTAGGATACAAAAAGTGTGTTTTATTGCCGTTATCCAAATATGTAACTTTTTGATGCTAATATTCAATAATTCACGTTTGGAATAAAATTGCATGATAATAAAAAATGTATATACTGGTGATATCAGACTATTTAACATGGGAAAATATATTGTACCCAAATATATTTCTAAGGCTCTAAAATTAAAACGTAATTCCTTTTATTATATTTCATGGTGTCTCGTAGAAATACGGATCTGAATATAAAAGCATATCGAAGATAAACTCGCCTGTAGCTTTATGCATTTGTTCCTGCATCTGTGAACGCATTATCAATTGTCTCAGAAATTTAAGCTTCATTATGGTAATCCATCAATCTGTTACATTTTAGTTCGGAGCACCTGCATCGAAAAATCGCTTAGTGTTTCACAAAGACTTTCAATGTCTCAGTTTTTGCGAGAAGTAACAAACTTCAGGCACCTGAGGTATTACGAATTTCATGTATATCGAATGATTTAACTCACTTTTGCTTCATCCTCCTTCGTCATCCTTTTTTATCCATGTGTGAAGAATGCCGCATAATTGACGCAGTAAAATGTAATTTCGTAAGTCCTAGAGACGCGTAAGGTCAAATTCGGGTTTTAGCTTCCTAAAGACAATTGGATTCCGCTATCTACCGCTGGGTATGTTCCATAAAGCTTCATAGACACGAGCACCCCAAATGCTTGCCAGCCCCTAGTGCACTAACAAATACCCGAATGCGATTCATTTTTAGACGCACTTTCAAAAAGAGCCCCATATTTCAGCATAGATAATAACAACTCAGTTTTCTCCATGCTTGGCGCGTTGAAGTATTTAGATGCAAGTTTCTACCCAATTTAGCTCTAAATCGGTTGCACACCAATTATACTAATGTTTTAGTTTATTTTCTTATATTTCTTTTACATTACCGGAGGGGCCACCTGTGTTTCACCGGTAAAAGGCGGCGGCACCCAACCATTTAAAACATGTACATCCATTAAGAGGAACTAGGCCTGGGAAGAATTGATTATGTGAGTTGTCCCGCTTTTACTTTCGTATTGTTCGAACCCTTCTGTTTTTTGATCGGTCAAAGTTGACTTTCGTGAAGGTTTATCGCCCAGTACTGGGTTATCTGTAGAACGGGAGTTCACTTTTGATATAGACTAAGGGGAGAGCAGTGAATAAACTCTTAACTTTCTGAAGGCAATTGGATTCCTCTGGAGGTGTGGCTCGCAGATGAATCTGGTACAGGTCAGAGATATTCACCTAAGCTGGGGCGGCACGCAGGAAAAATCTTTTCTCCAAAAACACTCGCGGTGTAAAAAAATTAACCCGCCTGCTCCGGAAAATTATGAGTTCTAAAATAAAAACGATAAAAAGCAACGAAAAGTTTTTGATTTGATTTATTTACGGACGCTCTTTAACATATATGGTCATCAGCGTCTTATTCTATTCAGGGCGTGAAACGGCCTACAAATTTTGCTCAGAGGCCTCCCTTTCAGGCTTTAGGTTCTTTTTCGTGCCGTAAATGTACGACAGGGAACCCTTGGCTTTACTTCCCTTCCGAAGGAAGCCATACTTAGGATTTTTACGCCCGAAAAAAAATCCATCGATCCTGGCCGCATTTGAACGCGCTACCTTGGGTATAGAAGATAAGTTTGGTTTCCACTACACCACCAGGACCGACACAACGATAAAAATTTATCCTAGGGCGTAGTCTGTTCTCGTTCCTTGGTGATTATACGAACTTCAGAGGGTTAGGTTTTTTGCAGGTGAATCCAGTAAACTTTTTAAATGCTTTGATCTTGCTACATGTCTGCTAAATTTTATGCTCGAGTGAAACGGCACCCTATTGTTGGAGACGCCACCTCTGCTGAAACAAATGGGTTATTGAAGTCCATGCTACAGCACCGTTACCTTATCCGCATAGAGAAGCACCGACACATGCACTCTTTGCAAGGCAATGTCAGTGCCCGAAGGTATGGCAAACGATGGGATACAGGAATACCTGGATTAATAGAGCATATCTAGTCTATGGGGTGAAAATCAGGCATAATAGCGCGGAAAAAAGATATTTGGGTAAGGACATAACTTCTGGCACTGCGTTATCATTTCAGGATATAGCGCATCTCCTGTTACGGACAAAAGGAAGGATTGCATGAACTTTCAAACTTCCTAAAGAAAAGGGTTTGCCTCTCTGTGACTTTGGAAGCTGTGACCGAAGTGGATTCGGTCCAGGCCAGGCCTACCCACCTGTATATTAGGTTCTAATGACCCTTGTAGTTTTGCGCCATTTAAACCAAAACAATCATCACCCACCTATGCCGGGGTGACCCCAGTAAGCCGCCTGCGTTTGGAGAAAGTTGCAATGGTGATGGATATCTTTGCAATGGTGAATACTAATTTTTCTCACCAAATTAATAAAACAAAACGAATCGACGTAAAGGAAATAAATGTGCCTTACCTTCCCTATTTGCAATCACAAGAACTAAATGTCAGTCTTTTATCTCATCAATTCTTTTTTTATCCCAGAAAGGTTTTTACAAGAGTTATGGCCTTGTTAAATCTTTCACGCGCTTTAAGGGTATCTTCTTGTAGAAGCATTCGAACAGTGGAATAAAGTGGTGAAAGTCAATACGCTCCACCACTAACTTACTTGCGTTGAACAGCATCAAACTTTAAATTTTTCTTGTTCTTCACAGGAAACAGTAGTAGGAAAGTGGTAACGTGAAAAGTGATTTGAAGCATGTGGATTTGACGGGCTTATTTTTAGTTAAAATACTGTAGGATTACAGCCACGATCACCATCATTTACTTTAGCCTTTACTTTAGTAATAGCTGGCGTATTTTCAAAGAAGTGCCCTGAGAGCACCGAAATGTTTTTTAATTATGTCCAAACAATAGTGATCCCATTATATGGCGCCATTTGGGTACTGTCGACAATGGAAGGACAGTTGATACTTCTAAAAATAACACATATATGACTATGTGCCCAACTTTATTGTAGGTAAAGTTGTAAAAAGTTTCTCGTTCTAACTTAAATTTGTAACTTCTGAAGTATCTTGTACCATCCTGATGTATCTGTCTACTTGATATTTTGTGGTTTTCTATAAAATATTATTTGATATAGACGCTTTTTCTTTCTTTTTGGGTACTTAGTTTTTTGTGCATAACAATTGTTTGAAATTATGCTATTTGTTCAAAAATAATGTTGCACATTATAAGAATGCTAATGATTGCTGCAGTTTAGTGTTCTAAGAGTACAGTACTGATATTAACGGTTTTTTATTAAGTTACTGTTTACTTATATGGAAACCTATTAATTTTACTTATATATGGCAATTCTCATTTCAGGATGCAAAACAGCAGCAAAAATGCTGTTCACTGGAACAGTGACTATGGGCTGCAAGTCTTATATTGATAGCCAAAAAGAAGCTTGTTTTTGTGGTTCTACTAAGGGGAAGGTTGTATTAGGTGGAGAATATGGAGAACTGTAATAAATTACCATCAACCTTTTGGGCTGATTGCCATTACTTAATTTATATTTTTGGGTTATCAAAATTTTTCTTTCTTAGTCTATTATACTAGTCGTCTCATTTGATTTAAATCTATGAGCTTAAGTAATGTCTAGTCCCTTGAAAAATATTTTTTTTTAATTGCATTGTCAGACCATCTAAGAATTAAACCAATTATTGTTTAAAATTATGTTTTAGTAATGAGAGATTTTTTTCTGTAAATACAATGTATATGCTGATGTAAAGTTATGCTTATATTTTATATAAAACATTCATTTTTATAAGTAGCTTGCACTTCTAATTTATAAAGTATTTCATAGTTGAAACATCAATAATATTTATTGTGCTACTTTATACATGGCAGCTGATACTGTTGTGAACCTAATGTATTGTAATTTGCTATGAAGTTAAATGCCAGTATTGATAAATAAATCTGAAATATTGATAAAATATTAAGAAGTTGAACCATTCAGATATTTATATTGATTATGAATATTAAAATTAATAATATTAAAGATACATAAAATTAAGTAAAGTAGTTATAAAATTGGCATTTAAAGATACTAGATATAATAATAAACATACTAAATTAGTAAGTTTAATTTCTTTAAATCTTTATTTCCTTTTATTTTTCTGCGTAGATCATAGGAATATTTTGTCACTGAAAGGTTTGATTTCTAAGGATATATACTTCACAGATTTATATTCTCGTAGACCCAAGATCGCGAGTTCATTGCAGCTAGGTTTGGTGGCTTTTTACTGGCGTAAAATCCTAAGTAGGGCTTACTTCGGAAGGAAAGTAAAGCCGAGAGTTTCGTGTAGTAGATTTATTACAGGCGATAGAACCTTAAGCCTGAAAGAAGAGGCTACTGAGCAAAATTTATCGGACGTTTCATGCCCTGAATTGAATAAGACGCTGACGACTGTTGACCTGAGATGTTAAAGCCCCTCCGTAAATAAATCAAATCAACAACACGAATTTATCCCAGTTGCCACATGATAGGAAATTTATAGTTGTATATGATTGTTGAAATTGACAGTATAAATCCCAGCCGTGTCCTGTTCTCTGGCATTTTTCTTGAGGAAGATAGTTATGTTAAAATAAGTTCATTTAAATGAAGAGCAAACATCTTTAAAGAAAACTAACAACTGTAAACATGAAACATAAATCATGTGATTTCCTTAAAGATTAATCAGAAAAAATATATATAATTCTTTAATACTTAGACAAACAAAGATCAAAGTCTAGTATTTCATTACTGTCAAATTAATTTTTTCTGCGCCTTCTGTCTGTCTGTTTCTCTCTTCGTTGTTTACATACAGTTTATAGCGTTAGAATGAAATTCTTGCATTGATGTTTTACACATTTGAAAAATGTAAGGATTCATATTATAAAGAAAGTAATTTCCTCTCTCAAGAAATTTATGGATTGTTTTTGTGAAAAATACAAAACGCTTAACAAGTTATTACAACCATACAAATGTTTTGTTTTGTTTTTTCGCCTACTTATGAGCATAAAAATTTATGTATCAGAAGTATATTTATATACGTGCTTTTAATGCAATAAAAACCACCTGTAGAACCCTATTCGTTCTATACTTTTTCCCTTTTTCATTACATCATTACACTGCAGATTTTATGGATTTTAGATCATGAATAGAGTAAGAACATAAAAATTTATCTTCATTATATCTAGAATCAGAATGTGAGAAAGTGGTAAATTCTTCATTTAATAAAAAAGTGGGGTTTCTAAAAAGTAGGGTTTCTACATTACCTTCAAAGGAATGATGATTATTGTGTAAAGAGCGCAAAACTGCTAAGGTCATTAGCGCCCAAACACACTAAAAACTGCACCAAGGTTAAATAAATGAATAAGTAATCTACACAAAATCAATGTAGAAAACAAGTAACAGCAGCCCTTTGGCCTATAAAAATAAACACACTATGACAAATAACAAGGGTAAAATTGTAAACATTAAACAAAAGATGGGTAATAAAAGGCATCAGCAAGAGCTGAAAACACAACAGTCTTAAAACGGTATAAAATACCGTCATAAATAAAATGATATAAAATCACACCTTCCTCCAAAAACCACAAACACGGACAAAACAGATCACTTACTCAACAGCAACCACATCATCTGCAAGCACTTCCTCAATAGAGGGGGAAAAGCCCAGGGACAGTCAAAAAGATGCTAAATGAGTGCATTCAAGTAAAATGTGACGCACTGTATAGGGGTGATCACAATTAGGACATGCTGGAGATAGTTCACCATTAAAGAGGTGACGGTGACTAAAAGGCAATGCCCAATTCGTAGATGTGCTAAAATTACTTCTTCGCGACGAACAGCACGAGAAGATAACCAATCAAAAGAGACTGTTTTACATTGTCGAAACTTATTATTTTTGAGTAAACTCCATTCCTCGCGCCAGCACGAGAGAACGCCTCGACGTAAAGAATGTTTAAAATTTCCGAAGTAAAAACGTTGCTTATATTGAGCAGGGTCTAAAAGGGCGGATTTAGCTGCGACATCTGCGGCCTCATTGCCTGGAAGTCCCACATGTCCAAGTACCCATAGCAGTGTCACGCTGACGCCAGCGTCAACAAGCGTAAACACTGCGACCTGGATTATCTGTACAAGAGGATGGTAATTGTACAGGTTTCTAAAAGATAAAACGGCACTCAAAGAATCAGAACCAATAACACTGTTCCACGCCGCTGTCCAAAAACTAATAAAATCGCCCGATAATGAACATAAAGCTCCGCTATAAAAATAGATAAGACCAAATAGATAGCCCTAAGACCAAATGTAAAATTACATCCATTAAAAATAAAGGCACATCCTACACCTGTGTCCGATTTCGAACTGTCGTTATAATTAAAACTGCATCTGGCAAAGGAAGACACGATTTCGCTAAAACGACGACGATTTATAGGTTCTGCGGTCGAAGACATAGGACATGACGTAAGCCTAAGATGAAGGGGGACCTCTGCTAAAAGCCAAGGGAGAGAAGAAGTTTCCCCGGTTAAGAAAAAGGATGTTACACCGCGTCCAAATTTCTTAATAACTCCCGAAAACGAAAGCCAGCAGGCTTAGGAGTAAAAGACCGTGAAGCGTAAAATGGAGCGAGTGACACATTAATAAACGGCTCACTCGTTGGGTGTCGAGGTTGCGCAGCTAATCTACAACCACAAACAGCAAGTAAAATATCCCTATGATAAGAAAAGGGGGGTTCTCTAGACTCCGCAATTAGGCTGAACACAGGACTCGTTGGGAATGATCCAATGGCAACACGGATACCCCGGTGATGAATGGGGTTAAGGCGACGATGATCTGAAGGATGTACAGAGTTATAAACTACACTGCCATAATCTAGTTTGAACCAGATTAGAGAACGACAGAAAAGTAAAAGAACCGTCCGGTCAGCTCCCCAGGATGTGCCACTTAAAACAAGTAAAAGACAAAGAGAACGTTCACTTGCCTCTGAGTTGTGCAATATGTGATTACCAGCATAATTTCCTATCAAACACCAAGTCAAGGTTCCTAACTTCGTCTTCAAAAACAAGGGCATCTGGGCCAAGATGGAGAGATGGTGAAGGATAATACTTACGGCGCCAGAAATTCATGTAGACGGTATTCTCTGCCAAGAAACGGAACCCATGGTTTACACAGAAAGCGTAAAGGCGGTCTTGACAGCATTGGAGGCGGCGTTCCGTAAACAAGTTCTCCGAGAGGAAAGAAAAATGGTAAAATCGGCGACAAACAACGACGAAAGGATTTCCGGCGCTAAACACTCTGTAATGGAATTAATAGCAATGGCAAACAGTGTGACACTAAAACCCGAGCCCTGAGGTACCCCATTCTCTTGAGTAAAACGAGATAATAAAAATGAACCCATTCAAACATTAAAAACCCGGTCTTTCATAAACTCTGAATAAAACCAGACATGCGACCACATATATGACAATAATGAAGCGTTCGAAGGATACCACAAGTAACATAGCCTTTCTCCAGATCAAAGAATTGGAACTTCCGCACAAATCCGTCCATAATATGTGTGTGGAAAGACACAAGATCTTTGACTGAGGAGGGATGACGACGAAAACCGCACTGGACGTTCGTCAACACGTGCCTCGTCTCTAACCACCACATAAGTCGCCCTTTAATAATGCATTCCATCACCTTGCAGATGCAACTGTGGGGAAAATCGGACGGTAACTGCAAGGAAGGTGTCGGTCCTTTCCAAGTTTAGGAATAGGAATGACGGTGGCCACTTGCCAAGCACTCGAAAACGTGCCATCACACCAAATGCAATTAAAACGCTGGAGTAAAAAAGCCTTGCCTTTCGCAGGTAAATGCTGTAACATAGCAATATGGATGCCATCTGACCCCGGTGCGCAATACCAGAAGTAGAACGAACATGCTCCAATTCCCTGACGGTAAAAGGGGCATTATAGCACTCAACCTGTTCCTTTAATGTGCGAAATGAAGGAGGATAATTGGCAGAAATCGAAACATTAACGAAAGTGCGCCCTAATGTATTGGTAGTATCAATGCGAGTACCAAGTACACGATGTTGCACCTTAAGACCGGGTAGGCATAAACCCAGGTATGCCTGCAACGCGGCGAAGCTTATTCCAGACCACAGACGTATTCGTGGTGCGGTTAAAAGTAGAGGCGAAAACTGTCCAAGACCCTCTTTTGCTATCCTTAATAAATCGACGGTGTTTGGCGCGCAAGTCTTTGTAGCGAATCATTTTTGCTGAATAGGGTGGTGACGAAAAACTCGTAAGCACCTCGGCATGCACGCAATGCGTCCCGGCATGCAACGATCCACCAAGGAACTGGAAAGCGTCTGGTTTGGGAAGACGACTGGGGAATAGCCTGAACTGCGGTTGTAATGATGACCGTTTCGAGGTGCTCGATCTCGGCGTCGATGGATGGAAAATCACACTCTGGAAATGCGGCTAAAGATCGGAAGAAATATCAATTTGCCTTTTCGATGGGCGCGCGATGAGAATATACGTGTAAAGACAGGATATGTATCTGATACGGAAAGTGGTTACTTGATTATAAATCATAGGTTACGTTCCTGGTAAAATGCATAGCAAGTGAGGCGGAACAAAATAAGTCAAATGGTGAAAAACAATGAATACTGTCTGAATGAAAAGTAGAATGACCAGTATTGAGAAGAATAAGATTGTGGCAGTCAAGAAAGTCTGCTAATATGCTACCCATTGCACATTCCATGGTAGAACCCCATAGGGGATGGTGAGCATTAAAATCCCCCAAAAGCAGGACAAGGGGTGGTAGCTGAGATAGAATATTATCTAAATCAAATTCTGCGACTGTAGCAGATGGAGGTAAATAAGTATGGCAATCTGTAACATTAAGGTTAGAAAGATAAATTGTAGCTGCTGCAGTCTGAATAGTAGTCTGGAGGCTCACGGAAGAACTGTATACGTAATCTCTGATGAAAATTAAAACTCTGCCATGCGCGGGAGTGCCATCTTCGGGAGGAAGATCGAATCTTACCAAAGAGCTACCATGAAAAACTTAATGGATCCTATGGTCGAAGTTTGGTCTCTTGAGGGCACACAAGCGACTAGTCAGTCAATCCCATAAGTAACTCCAGGTCAGGTCTTCGAATACGGAGTGCCCGCATTCCATGAAAGGATAGCCATTGTTAAAATTTGAATAACATAAAATAAATAAAACACCATCTTACTTTTTGTTCATCCTGGGTGAAACAACCGTCCTTTCTTTAAGCTTGTGGGACTTGGTGGTTCATCTTGAGCATGCACATTCTGCTCCTGAATAACATCCTCAGTGGCAGGGCTATTCAGCTGAAAACAATGAGATGGCTCCAACACCTGTAAACGGTTGGAGGTGGAGAGAGGCCGTGGCGGCGACCGCCTAGTGGGTTTGTTCCCAGATCCATCTTAGGAGCTCGACCTCAAAGGAGGAAAAGGGCTCGATTTCTGCTTCTTATCAATCGTAGTGGGTGATTTCAGGAAGTCAGTAGGATGTAAGCGGTCTTAAATTTAATATTCGGAGCATAAAAAACAATGGCCTTCGCCTTCTCAGTAGAGCGCTTGGTGGAAACCGGCGCACTAGGAACCCGTGTAAAAACTATGTCGCGGATCTGCGTACTGCTATCTCCCTTCTGGGCCGCAGAAGAAGCCACAGAGCTGTACGTCCTGGTCTTAGGTAACACAGGTAGGCGAGATTGGAATCACTTTCGGTCCTCACTAAAGGAAAGCTTTTCCTTCATCCGGATCTCCTGGATACAGCGTTCTTCGCAATTACGAGGACATTCGCGAGACGAAGCTGGATGATCACCACGGCAGTTTACGCAGACGGGAATGGATGGACACGCTTCCATGTGGCTTTCAGTACCACAGGTTGAACGGATCGAATGAGCACTATTACAAGACATGCGAGTGTGGCCAAAACGGAATTGAAAACATCCCATGGGAGTGGGAATATTGGGCGCACTTCAATAACCTCATTTCCAGCTTTAATTCTCTTTGGTAACTCGACCCGGCTAAAGGTGAGGGAAAGGGTACGGATGGGCTGTACTTCACTTCCTCGCCTGTACACGAATGATTGATATTACTCCTTGGTCTTTCAGACAACTCTGGATTTCCGAGTCGGACATGTCGTCTAATACAGTGAAGGCAATAACCCCCGCGACGAATTTAGAGTTCGACATTGCCCTACAAGGATCGGAACCCGTGGAGAATCGTCACGAGCAATGAGTTAATTTGGGACAGTCCAAATGTCTCCACCAAAAGAGAAACATTACACAGGCGTGTACATGACTTAATGGGTTTAGAAATGCCATAAATACCCTTTTGAATAACGAACGAGGTTACCTTGCTGAACGACTGACCTTCTGCATTGCGAATGACGACTAATTAACGAGGAAAGGTCTTCTCGGTTACTTCCTTTACATCCATTCCTTAAGTTTCATGTGAATAAAATTATTTTCTTGTACCATAGCGAAATAATCCTCCACCATTGCAACTGACTCCGATGGCGGCTACTTCCTGGGCGCCACCCGGGCTTAGTAACTTGTCCTGGATTGAACAAAGTCACTTCAGGGTCAAACCTTCCGGCTCCAGACAGAGGTATCCAATTGACTACAGGAAGTTCACAGCTCTTGCAATGGCCCCTCATCTGGCCTGGCCTTTACCAGGGGATACGCTCCTGTCCTACATGATAACCCAGTGCTGGGAGTTACGCCATTACACAGTCACTTTTTAACGTGTCAAACACGGGGGCGCCCATCAGATAAAGAACAGGTAAGTAGGAGTAATAAAAATTTAAATAGGGACGAAATATATAGGAGTCAAACACGCTGAGCAAGGACTTGCGGGAGCAGTTTGGGTGTTTTTGGGGTCGCTACGCCCCGCACCCAAAATTGGGTCTCTGAGGCGGAAACGAATAATTCACTGTATTCCTATGTTGAATGACAAAATAATTCCACTGTGAACTTACGATGCACAAGAATCACACCCATATCTTTATATTTGAGAAATTAATTTCCATATTCAGACATAATAGCAGAATACATGAAATAACCGAATTTACTAGCAGTTAGTTCTTCAATGTCACCTATGAGGAAATATCATCCTTTTAACACTGGTCTATAGAGTTTGATGTTTTGTACACTGGAAATGCGTACACAAATTGAAGTTGTATTCACATTTTGTACCATATTCCATATTTTGCCAATGCATTGGCAAAATCATGTTCCACTTGTTAGGTAAAATAATTTCATCATTTAACAATGATAATTTTTTGGGCAGTTGTGCGACACACATGCCAAGAAATGTAACTTGTTTATAAAAAACATTGTCACTCAACTTCTCTATTGCTGAAACTATGCAGATTCATATGCCTCTTGCATTCTCCATATTCGTAGTATTGAAAAATCGTTTTTCTATATAAAACTGGCAATAATATATTGTAACTTTAATCCAGGTTTGTCTCTGGAGCAGTTGCAATGCTGTGCAGCAGTTCTTTTGTATTTTGACTTTAGGATGTCAACATAAACATTCTTGCTCTCCCGTTCTGGGTGCCATCTGCAAAATATTTTCTAAAAAGTAGTATGCTGTTTGTAGCATACAGAGCAGTTGAATCTAACCTTTCCAGCTGTACAGTAGCAGTGTAAAATTTAGTATGGCATAGTAGACACAGCACCATATTAAGAGTAACTGTCAGAGAGTGCAAAAGTATGATATTCTTTTTAAATTTGCTAATTGTATATTCATGCTATAATTGTAATAAAGCATAACAAACTGCAAGCTTTTTACTTTATACCTCTGAACATTTTATTTTGCAGTACAAGGACAGTACAGTTAAATGAACTGATTATAGAAATATAATATTTGCATCATCATCCTCAAAATAATATGAAATTTAATAAATGCAAGAAATTATACCAATTTAGTGGTTTGGAAAGAAACACAAGAGATAGGCACTCACCAGAATAAACCAGAGTAATGCATTTTTTTCTTGAAACTCTTCTAATCGTTATATCAAATTAAAAGTTTATCACTGCTATTATAAGTTTAGTTAAAGATTTCGGAAAAAAAATATTATTAACTAATTAGATTTATGGCATCTTCAGGGGCCATTCTAATTTATTTATGCCTTTTTTTCAAGTACAGTGAGATTATTTCATTTGCGGGCCAACAGATCGCGTATTGGGACAAAACTCAGGCGGTCCGTAACCCAAATAACCACACAATACTTAGTAATACAAAAGATTCTTTTCATATTGTGTCACCCCACCTAGGCTACAGGGAAAATTGAATTCTTATTAAAATCAGCCTCAATGATGTGTTCACCAATTCTCTAAGCTTTGCTGTTAAACTACAGATACATTCAACTATGAAGGAGCATCCTGATATCCGACATCCAAATAATACATTCAATGTCCTGCTTGGCTACTATACAGCCTCTTGCTTTATATGCTGAAATACCCTATTTACCCCTTCTAAGTGCTAGCCCATAACAGTGGCCATTACTTTTCTCTTTATCACATTTGCCCCGTAGACCCAAGATCGCGGGTTCAACCCCGGCAAGGGTCGATGGATATTTTCGAGCGTAAAAAATCTTAAGTATGGCTTCCTTCGGAAGGAAAATACAGCCGTGGGTTCCCGTGAAAAACCTCTAGCCTGAAAGTAGAAGCCTCTGAGCAAAATTTATCGGCCTTTTCACGCCCTGAATTGAATGGGACGCTGGTGACCTGAGATGTTAAAGAGCATCTGTAAATAAATCAAATCAACACTATCACATATGCTCGTATAGTAAAGTTTTCATTATTCTTTATACTTTGATCAGTTGGTATGTATTATTTTAAGATTACTGAATTGCTAATAAGCACTGCAGCCTTCCGTGTATCCATTTTTAATAACTATTCTAACATTCTGTGCTAGTTTTTAAGATGGTGTCTGTCTAGTATCTCTTTTGGAATTATATTTACCCCTTCTCGACGATAAAAACTGAATCATTCGGGTGATTATATTATGATGAATTATGCTGTTGTGAGGTGTATAAGATAAAATCGTAAGGATGAAGTGTGATTTGCAAATGACACTAACGCAGCATATCATAACAATTCCCTAGTTCTTAATTCTTAACCTATGCAACCAATGTTCTCAGCTATTAGTTTTTAAGCCAGAATGCGCAATGCCCACCCTCCAAAGAGAAAAAAGCAAATAAAGCTAATAAAGGAATTACATATTCATTCATAGCACGTTTAGATGTGAAAAGAAAAGATATCAGAAAAACAGTAAAACAAAACAAAACCTAGCCATTTAAATATGTTCACTGATATCATGAAAAGTTATGTTCATTTTTACACACTACAGGCTTTTGGCCTACCGTGGTAGCCGCTGCGTTCTCTACTTCCGTCTTGCGACACCACTGATAGTGTGTAGTATTGCATAAGGACATATGTTCAACACACCTTATTCTGCCGGTAGCTGCATTTTTTTTTTTTTTTTTTTTTTTTTTTTTACCAAAGGGCGTTACCTCTCTATCGGGCAGTTTTCCACTGGATGGACCCCGTTCCAGATCTCTCTAATTTAGAAAATTCCCTAGTAGGTGCCGGGAATCGAATCTGGTACCTCCCGTAAAGCAATCCGCAAAGCTAAACCACGAAGGCGATGAAAATCTCGTAAATTGTAAGTAGAAGTTCCAGGTGAAGGTGGTGCGATAGAGAACTTTTTGGGAGGGGGAGAATTCTTCTCCTTACAAGCGACATTTCCGAATTGGTTCGTTCACACATCACCTTTCGATAGAAAAATACAAGTACAGATGGGACTAAATATTAATTTGCGATAAATATGTTACAACAAATGCCTAAGTTTCCACAACATTCGGCTTTTAATACAAATTAAGGAAAATCCCTCACTTTTTTTTTACCAAATATTAGGAAAAGTTTGTAACTTTTTACCATAAATTGGGAAAAGTCCCTAACTGTTTAGCAAAAATTGGAAAATTTCGTCACTTTTTTTAACAAAAATAGGGAAACTTTGTGTTAATACGTCAAATCTAAGAGTTGGTTTGGTGCAACATTCTTTCACAAATCCAGCACATGGAAATATTCACAAGAAAATAATAATAACCTTTAAACTGGCGCGCCAGAGCACTGCGTGCTGGATCCTTTCTCTCTCTCTCTCTCTCTCTCTCTCTCTCTCTCTCTCTCTCTCTCTCTCTCTCTCTCTTTCTTTCTTTCTTTCTTTCTCCTACGGAGCATTACGATGAGTACGCTGGGCATTTCCGGAAGCCCGGTCGCATATTTTCCTTTGAAGGCATTTAACAAATGTGTGTATTGTGAATGTTGTTTTCAAGAATCCATCGCACCTGTGGTTGACCTGTAAAGTGATACTGCATTTTTGCGGCACTAAGCACGGCACGAGCCCAGATATGTAGGTGTAATGTTAGTTTATATAGAGACATATCAATTTTGTGAAGTATAAGTACTTAGTATGCTCAGCTTGAAGTTGTAATAATATTTTTTCCCATGTTCTAAAGCTTCATACTTCAAAAGAAATAGAAGCAGTTATCATCGAGGTACTGGAAGAGGAGGAAGCATTAGCTGATTTCTCTGGCGAATCTGATAGAGAAGATGATAGTGATAGTGACTGAGAATTATGCGGAGAATGTAATCATGAAAACGACGAGGAACAAAATGTAGATTATCGCTTTTTCGAAGGCAAGGACGATGAAACTATTTGGATTAGTACTCCCGAGGGGGATTTCAGGTCTAAAAATACAATAAAAACCTTGCCAAGGTCTACAAGAATAATGTGAAAAGAAGAGCAAAGCTGTAAGCTACCAATCCTGCCTCTGGTGTACTTTTCTCATAGCTGTCAAAAAAGGCAGGCGTGCAAATGTTTTGGAATTATGGAATACAGATGGCATTGGAATGGCTATCTTGAGAGCTGCTTTCAGCTAAAAATGTTTTACTGCGGTGTATCAGATTTAACAATGTGAAAAACAGAAAGGACCGCCTAAAAACTGAAAATCTAGCAGCATTCAAAGAATTTTTCACAAACTTAGTTGAGAATTGTAAACACAATGATAGCCTCGGAGAGTTTGTTACTATAGACGAATTGCAATACCCTTTCGAGGTCGGTGTCATTTTATTCAGTATATGCCAAAAGAAAGAAATAAAAACCGTCGAAATATGCCCTAAAATTGTACTCAATGTGTGACAGCCACAACTTCTAAAGCTACAATTTCGAAATCTCCTGTAGCAAGCAAAGAGAAGACCCTTACTTAATGTCGAACAAATCTTATGATGTGATGAGAACACTAATAGAGCGCATCAAACACTCACACAGGAACTTGACACAGATCTATTACATATTGTAACGCTGTATTTTCTGACTATTCTTTCGCCTTTTGAAATGAATCATTAGCGAGTAAA
This sequence comes from Metallyticus violacea, assembly GCA_030762175.1. Lineage (NCBI taxonomy): Eukaryota > Metazoa > Arthropoda > Insecta > Mantodea > Metallyticidae > Metallyticus > Metallyticus violacea. The sequence continues at coordinate 228,242,908 of CM060846.1, forward strand.
TTCATACAGTACATCCGTACCATTCTTTAAACCATGTTTATATAAAATATTTAAAAGAAACAGAATATAACAATTATAATCTCTATTTTGTTATTTATCAATCCCGTCTGTTTTTAATCAGTTGCATGTCCAAAAAAGCAAGAAATAAGCCGCGCCCTCCAGCATTCGGAAAAAAGAAGCTTAAATATTCAGTCATTTATGTATTTCAAGGAATAAAAAAAAAAAAAAAATCTGGATTACCTCATTCACATCGACTCTTCAACCATCGATTGGCGTGGGTGCTGTCGATCAATCGATTACGCGTGGCTAGTCCAGGAAGTAATGAATTTCTTACAACAAATATATACGCGACAAATTGAAACTGATAAAAATTAATTTTATAGTAGTTGTTTGTTATCATTATGAAGGAAAATAAGGGCAAATCTTACGTTTGATCGGGAAACGGGAAACATTCTACAAGACTAAAACATTTCGGTGAATCCCGCCAAAACCGTGAAATTTGGCAACTCTACATCTAGTAGACCAAAGAAGTTGCTTCTACTTGACGTTCCTCTGTTTGTTTGAGGAAAAGCAATGTTAAGACGCCTGCACAGATGGCAACCTATACCTAGACTTCTCTATTCATTCTTAGAATGGCTCCTAATGTAAAGATTAACCGCATAGACCGCGTGACAATCTAATCACACAAAATGTTGCACAGTCTACTACATACACTTACAAATGGAAAATAAATTGTAATTATACATATAATACTTCAATATTTTATATTCATAAAAATCCACGGTCTACTAACGGTTATTATTCATTCATATCAAAATAAAAACACGTTTGTTTAGATAAATAAAACAAAATGGCACATCATTTGCGGAAAAGCATTCCACACTCGCAATAAAAAGAGCATTGAGTATGTTGTGACAGTAGAAGAAAATACATTTTGGGAAATGGATGACCTTTGTGACACTCTTGTCGATCGACTAGTGATCACATTTACGTGAATAGACATCTTCAAGTTGCAGTGGGAGTGATGAATGAGGATTATTACTAATTTTCCATAAGGTAACCTATAATAACAATAATTATAATGTACTTTCATTATTAGTATTTTCATTAATATTATCATTTATTAATAATACCGTTTATAACTAAATTGTTTTTGGCGAATGGATATAAGTTGTTTTGTTTAGTTTGAACCGATTCTAAGAATGAATTGAGTTTAGGTGGTTCATGCTTCTGTATGTTTGGCCTACCATCGCTGCGGCGGGAGTACCACTAGCTAGTTCGCCTACGCAGAGCGAGAATCGGCTTCTTCAGCATTTGCAGCAGTTGGACTGGACGCAGTAAACACCTATGCGTCAGAAATGACTAGACACAATTGATTAGTTACTACACAAGGTTTAGTTTATGTTCATTTATGAAATCTAACAAAACATGGTGCTTTGTAGACATTTTGTTGTTAGGCATATTAGTTTATGCTTTGCTTTAACCAGTTATATTGCGGAGTTCCTTAACAGTAATGATTTTGAGGCTAAGAAATTCATACATATAGGTACCCACTTCAGTACTGAAGACAAGTGATACATTTGCACTTGCATAATATTAATTTATGAAAAATTCACGCTTAGTAAAATTTTAGTTACATAGTTCTACATCTACTTACTAACAATATACGTTTTATTATCACGCTCCCATTAGTTTCCGCAAGTGTAAACAATTTTGAAGGCAAAATACTTATTGCATATGCGTAGACTTACCTTTAGGTACATCATAATTATTGAATAAGAATAGTTTGCATTTATTAATAAAATGCACTTTAAACGAAATACTTTTCCCATAATAATTTTAATTTAATTAGTTTATCGGCTTATTTTGCAGCAAACATAAACATTAATATGCATCCTGATTGGTAGTGCATTTTTGATATTGTTTATTTTCAACTTTCTTGTAACCTTTAAGTGAAACACGGCGAGAAGCTCAGAGGCAAATGCACCACTCCTGTTAACCCACATTAAAGGTATTATACTATATTTACAGTAAGTACCATAGGTAGACTCACTTTTCTACAAGCATAGCCAATTAGGTAAAGTCGCTCCATATTTATTCTGAAATGAATTGAATTTACGCGTTTTAAAACCAACAAGTTGGTAATAAGAATACATTTCAAGTTAAATTATGTCCAGGTGAGCAAAACTAATTAACTCTTGGGATAGTAAAAAGAGCACAAATTAACCTAGGCTGAAAGGCTAAACAGTTCATCTCCTTGGAGATCCTAGTAGGTGAAAAAATATGTAAGCTATAGAGTGAAATTAATGATATTAATTGTGCCATTGAGTTTGCAACTTATTTGTTCTTAAATTTGCTAAACATTTTAGCAGAAGTGCTTACACACCTTCATACCTATAAGTGAAAATATTCCATCGTTCTAAAATAACTTGAAATGAGGACTAAGTCACAACAATAATTCGAGAGCAAGCAATGGGCGCCTTTGCAAAAAAGAAAAACAGAATTGCACATCTGCCTATTTTATCCATCGACGTATTAAATGCGTTTTCATTCACTTTTTCTCAGAGACAGTAAACAAATTTTAACTCACTGTTTGAGAATAGTTTATATTTTAATATTAATACAACTTTTTACAATTTATAGTGCTTACGAGTAAGAAACACTGCACTTAACAAGAGATTTCATTTCAATAGTAAATTTATGCAGCGGGTAATAGTCAACACTCCATTCCTATTAATTTTATCTCTGCTATACTTAAATTGTTTCAACAAAATAAAAATTTTGTACTTTAATATCAAAGTTATCTTTCTTGTTCTCTTAGAAAAACACGCTTATATGCATGCTTTGTACCAAATATTTTTTTTCTTCATAAATTTAAACCTTAAATTAATTTCAGGTATTGTAAATGGCGAAGATAATTCCGCAGTGCCCATACTTCAGTTGCTAGTACGATATATTCTATAACCTTGTTTAAATAATTAATTACTGGGATATATGAAAGTATGAAAAAGTGTGAATAACATTAAATTTTAAGATGCAACAATTAATTTATCGTTTATTTTCACACAGAATTATAATAGTAATATAAACCTTACCACACCTTGTAAAAGAATAGATAGATATTGCCTGCTATAGAACACCACATACATCATAACTTAGCTTTAGCACACTTTTATAATTATGTTAAGAGTTAGTCGATAAAAGGTACAAGTGCTCACTACTTGTAATTTTCGTATCGCAGTTAAGTATGTTAAAGCAAGCACACCCAGTAATTCTATAATTCTGAATAGGTATAACATTTTTCTATAAGCACATTGTATCCGGAAGTATTTTTTTAATAGTGTTTAACGTCCGTTTTTACTATTGAGGCACCACAGACGGTGAACACTGATGATATGTTAAATGAAATGATATATTGGGAAAGAATTTTTTTTAAGGAAGGAATTTTTCCTGGCCAAATTTTAGGGTACCTTCCCGGCATTTGCCAGTTATGAGGACTGAGTAAAATCTGGAGAAAACCTCAGGTAGGAAGGACGGTCCTGGCGGGATTCGAACCCCAGACCTCTCGCTCACGAGTCCGCGCCTTAACGACCTCGGCCACCCGTGGCGGTATCCGGAAGTGGTTAATAATAATTCATTTTTGTAGAATTTTTGTTTAATATATTTTTGGAAATGTGATTAAATTGTCACAAGACATCGAAACATTGTATGATTTTGCGTAACAAATCAATCACCATAGAAAGACAATAGGGGAACTACAGACAATGTGGACTCGAGTTCCACCTAGTAGATTTAAACGTGCAAATATTTGTTTCTTCGGTTGAAACAAGGTAGACAAATCATGAACAATATCAGTGAAATTAGAACTTTTCTTTTATGCCTCTTCACAATTTAACTTTTGTGCTTAAATTTCAAATTAACAGTTGTGAACGCAAATTGAATTGAAGTATGTATAGTTCACTTTTAAATAATTCTTCTCATATTTCGGAACCGTAATATCTTAGATTGGGAAGTAAGTAGCCACTATCATTTAGTTAATGCAAATGAGACGTAACAATTGAATGAGTATCATAGAGCAGTGTCCATGATTAGCTTGGTTTGGGCATCACTCCAGAACCAGAGAGCTTTTATGGAATTTTCCCTCAATGCTAGGTAGCTTTAGATGAGAATGGACACCGCGTTCATGTGCGTAGTTACAATTTATTACTTAAGTCCATTTATCATCTAGAATACATTGCCAGTTGCAATGGAACATAAACACTTGAAACTAATGTGTCATTTTCAGTGGTTTAAAGCCGTGTGCATATAAACAGCACAATTAACTATAAAGGTTAATATCTTCCAAAGGAAGGCACTTTTTGTTATTTTCGTCTTCAGAGTTTAACAGACATGTAATTTTTTTTTTTTTTTTTTTTTTTTCCCCCTCTCTGTCAATTTCTTATGCTTACTGAGCACATTCTAATTTCCATATATACTCGGTAGGTGGAAGTTAAACGAATGGTTGATATACACAAAGAGTGTGGAGACCAGATGTGTTTGATACCATTTAATGACCGCTTTTAACAGTAATAGAAATCTAATTAAGGTCAGAAGCAGATAGCTTACTCATACCGGACTAAAATATATATCATCAGCAAGTGAAACATGTTAGCATCTCTATACATTACAGGTGAATGAAATAGCACTGAACTGGAACTAATAGAGATGAGCGCTCAAAATTCATATTGTGCAATGATTCATTTTTGTAGACAAATGAAAACCTACGTACTGAAGACATTCTGTTATTGCACAATATGAAGGGAGCATTCCAATGTGCTTTGGAAAGTTACTGGAAGAGGAAGGGAAAATTGCATGTTTAGAACTAAGGAGTAAATTTTGCGTCTAGCAGTGGACACAACGCATGATGAAACAATAGTGAGAGAATGTATTAATTAAATAGCTGTACCTCTAAAAGGAAATGACTTTCAATTTATACCGATTGTGTGTAAATAACTTCAATCGTTGTAACACTTCTGCAGTCCATGATTACATGTGTAAAGGTCAGCCAAGCAACTCAGTGCTTTCTTGCTTCTCTTGGGTATTAGCTAAGTATTTTTGTGCTGTGTACGCAAATTTATTCTAAACAACTGAAGTCACAGCTTTCGTAACCTGCAGTTCTTGAGCCACAGTAGAGAGCGTAAATTGTTAGAGGAAGAATTTTCTTATACCAGTCAGCAAAAAATCCCCCTAGCAGCTGTTTTTATTTTGTGCAAAAAGTGGGAAGCGGTGTTAGCGCAACACCCATAGGTAAGTGTTAAAGAAATATTCTTGACATTTACTGCTTTGGTTCAGCATTTTTTTCTTCGCATTTCATTTAGGCGAGAGAAGAAATTGTTGCTCATGGAATTATATCACGTTCATTAACGTCTGGTTACTAGGCGTTAAGACATTTGAAGAGAGTAGGTTCGAATCCTGCTTGGGTTACGTGCATTACTCACCTCTCCAGAGGTTTCTGTATACTGAATAGTTTTAGGCTCTTCCGGTTTGTGTAATGTACATTGCAAGCGTAAGCTCCCAAATACCTCAGCAGTTGGCATGAAAAGTAGGAGATAATCACAAGCGTTGAACATCTTAGCAATCAGTTTCAATATGGAAGAGTGGTAATAAACGTATAATCATAATGAAACTATCTCATCGAAGCATGCCGAACAACTGTGATTGGTTTGATTTGTGAATTTCCTTATACCGAATATCTGTAACGTTGCAACATCTTCATATATGAATATTCAATTAATCTAGAAATGCATACCGAGGATCCAATTTTTAAATTGTTTAATTTTGGAGCTTACAACACTGCGCTTTAAGCCATAACTCAAATTAATAATCTGTTATATTTTATTAGTATTCCAGGTGCTAAGAGGACTGCGATTTACTTTAAATGTTGTTGCTTCTAAAGTTTAAGTAGTTTGTTTTAGGTAAACTGCACCATAGCATGACTGCAATAAATTATGTACAACGTTTATATACGAAATAAGGCTTTATAAAGAACGTTAGTGGGTTCCGTTGTCCTGACTGAAATTTTTCGTAGGTTTACCGCCCCCCTTGGCCGCCAGAAACGCGTCAGGTTCGCTCAAAAGTTACAGGCTGGGGAGGCGAACACCACTTCTATGTTGAACTGTGATGACAAATCCTGATATCTTGTCAGCTTCACCCCATAGGCAGTGGGTCTGAGCTTTGGTTGAGCACTTTACATTTTGTCTTGTATATGAAGGCAAATATCAGAAAACTTAAGAAGCCAACGTACTTAAACCTAGTTTGCTACATATTTATTGTATTTTATTAATCGTTCAGAAAATGGTGCGATGTGAAAAATTGATTTATTTTTATTGGCACAAAAAGCGCGGGTTTCTTATAGATTTTTTTTTTAAAAAATAGTATTTCTGAAAAAAAAAATTGTAACTAATAATGTGGAATTAGCTGCAGTTGGTCCTCCAGTTTACCTAGTTCACTGTAAACAGGAGTTGATGAATGAATAATTATAAAACTTATTTTTATTGAAAAAGAGTTGGTGGTGTTCTAAGGCCAACAAATACTATTAATATTATACAATGGGCAGTTGACATATACCGCTTACAGATATAAGCCTATACGAGTAGTGACATTAAATGTGAGAATAAATATTTATATCCAATATAGAAGAACCAGGTATTCCGGCTTACCGTTACTTTAGCCTCTCGGGCCGTTCATTTAGTCAAGATGAGAAAGCTCTAAAAATAACTTAAGCATTGCTGCGAACTAGGAATTTCATTTCCGAACGTTAAAGTAGATCTAGGAGAAGATGATTTCCAACTTCTGAATTACTCCGTTCTACAGGAATTAACACTGATATTTTCTGCCAACCCAAAGTCCACAAGTATAATCCTGGCATTCTACAGGGGAATAGAAAATGCTCATCTAGCAGTATGAAGTTTAAAGTTTCAAGTACATTTTCCACCTGGGTTCAGGCAACAAGTGTGTGCTTATCAAAGGATGTTTATTGATCCAATTCTCTATTTGATACTTTATTTGGATGAGATTTTTTGGTATTTTGCATAATCCTTAAAAGGTATATATTATGTAACTCGAGCACCAGTAAACTGCGATTTCATTTGCACTTTCATTCGTTGATTTCATTAATGTTCACGAATACCTATGACTTTAGGCTTATGGAGCTGTAAAATATAATTATGTTTTCATTGATAGGTTAATACTCGTACTTATACCTGATATATGGAATAAATGTAAAATATTCACTTTGAAAATAAGAATGCTGCTAACCAGAAAGAATCTCACCCTATTTTTAACCACACTTTTTCAATATGTCTTTAATAATTTTTAAAATGTATAGTCGGTCCTGGTAGTCCAGTGGTAACCATAAACCCAAGATTGCGCGTTCAATCCCTGCCAGGTCCGTTGGCGTAAAAGTCCTAAGCATGACTTCCTTCGGAAGGGAAGTAAAGCCGTAGGTCTTCTGTCGTAGAATTACGGCACGTAAAAGAAACTCAAGCCTGAAAGGAGAGGCCTCTAAGCAAAATTTAACGGCCGTTTCAAACTCTGAATAGAATGGGACGATGGTAACCTGAGATGTTAATGAGCGTCCGTAAATAAACCAACTAAAAGTAGTTAAAAATATAATGAGTGAAATTTCTGTGAAATATGATTTTATATATATATATATATATATATATATATATATTACATATATATTACATATTTTACATATTTACATATTTTTATGAAATTTATATTTTATTTATATTTATATTTATTATATTTATATTTATATATTTATATTTTATATAATATTTATTTATATTTATATTTTTATGAAATTTACATATTTTTATGAAATTTACATATTTTTATGAAACCTATTATAACATTTTCTTTCCTTTGCACAAAAAATTCCAATCAACAATGTGTCAGGATGTTTTGTAAAATATCTGCTGTTTGAGGTAAACATCTGCACGAATTTCAACACATTCCATATTTTTGGCAATGTTTCTGAAAATAACATACTTTTATTGGTAGCAAGTATTTGTTACCTTCCTTCAATGAAATAACATTTTCGGAAAATGCTGAGTAGAAACGAACTTAACCGCACAGCAATAAATGACATCATCATCATCATCATCAATTCATTATATACAAATCCCAACGTTTATGTGCACTTATGCAGTTGAGTTTTATTTATTAAGAACGGAAACAGATGTAGCTCAGCTTGTGTCCATAGAAATTTCATAATGTAGGAAATAATTTCTGTGTTAGCATTAATAACAAATTTTTCTGTTACATCCAACAAATATTTTTGTATTATGAAATATAAACAGCTATAATATTATTTTCAGACTCATAAAAATGCACTGTTTTTGGTTTATTGCTAAAAGTATAACTTCTGTAATAGTACTAAGAAGTCTAATGTACTCATTTCAACCATCAATCAGATCTCTATTAGAATTTAAGAAATTATTGATGTTTTAAAAATGTTGTTTAGGGGACCACATTTCAGCGACCTCACCCAGTATTTTCTCATTCTTTTTTTCTTCTGTCTAAAGTGCTTGGGTACAGATTTAAAAATTCTGTTTTAATTACGAAAAATGAACAAATAAATGGGTATATGGAACAAAACCTTATATATTCTTTCATGGAATAAACACATACCAAAACACCATTATGGTACTGCAAAAATAGCCTATTCGTGGTTGCAGTTCAAAAGCACCTAAAACAAATCAATGGCAAACCAGAGAACTAAAGAGTATAATATGACTACCCTAAGTAGAATTTCGTAATTCCTGTCATATATTCAAAACGGTATTAATGAATTAAAGGATGTATATAATATTAATCAAAATTAGTATTTTGGTGCAATATACGAATTCGTAAGACAAATACTTTAAGGTCAAGTATTCTTTTACTTCATCGTCAATTCTATGCTATAATCGTCACTGAATAGAGCTGTGTACCCATGTCCGTAATGTGCATGGCCGTAGCCAATTAAACAGTACAGCGTTGCACAAATACAATGGCCGAATACCTTGAATTCTATCCATTCACGAGGAATCCATTTCTTTGTCTCTCCGGTTGTGGACCATTTCTTTATCGAATATGGTTAAGGAGATATGTAATGAGAGGTCTATTTTGCTATAATTTCGGCACTTAAGAAGAAATATGTAGCATCTTTTTAAGCTCGCGAAAATAATTACATACAGGCTTTCGCCATGATTAATTCTATTTTTAATGTGTGGAGCATTAACTACATGTTAGGTTTTTTGTTTTACATTTAATTAAAATTCATAGATTACTAATATTTAGTAACTTAAAACCAATCTGCTTGCTTGATACGATTTTTCTTTGCACGTTGGAACACTTTTATGAAGCAATTTATTAGTACGAGTAGCATAGTTAATTCCTAATCTTTATAAATGAAAAGTTTTAAATATGTTTGGCAGACTTGCTAAATTATGGTTCAAATACAGAGTTATTATGCATCTACAAAGTATGCCTATTTTGTAATATTGCATGTTTTCACTTAATAATTTTAAATGAAAGGAAATTAACTTAACGCCGCTAGAACTAATGTGATAATTGAAGCATGTACGTTATTTCATCCCTAAATACAACAGTTATCATGTTTTGTCTACCATTTACATACTAATACTATTCTTGAATATGCCCAATGATGCTCAGGCGTTAAGATATTGCTTTGAAGTGGTACTTGCGGGTTCAGTTCCCTATAGCAATAAGATGCAAATGTAAAATAAAATTTGAGGATTTTCCATTTCTCTAGAAAGAAGAGTATCAGGTAATATTACCCTATAATGGATTCGGTTAGCTGAATTTCATTACTCGTCTCCAAAATGTTTGGCACTGGGCATGGAACGGTAAAGGCCGAAATATATGATCATTATAACTGAACGCACGGATTACCCCTAAGATTTTACTGGGTGAAATAAACCACGCTAGATATGGGCAAACTAAGTGCAATCATAGCAAAGTTGCTAAAATTATGCGTTTGCAGCAGCTATTATATAACACAAGGCAAAATACAGTAGTAAATTAAAATCCATTTATGCATAAGGGAACTCAAACCAGAATTTCTTATTTATTCGTCCCCTCAGGGGCCCACCTTTTGGGGTACATGGCGTGGCGACTTCGATGCACCCGAGCTGTACCCCCCGGTACACTGATTGATGATTTTAATTTCGCCAAATGTTTAATGTTATTGTCCCAACCTTCCTGTTCTTAGTCTGATGGATGACCCCGTGCTTGACGTGGTAAAAGGTGACTAGGTGATGGCGTAACTCCTAGCGCTGGGTTATCATAGGGACAAGAGAATATCTCCTGGTAAAGTCCAGGTACGGCGAGGGGCCATTGCATGAGCTGCACACTTTCTGCAGGCGATTGTGTCCTTCTGTCTATACCCTGGGAGCTGTGGCCCTAAGAAGAGTTTTGTGCAAGCCAACAACACACACAATCCGGGTGGCGCCCACGAAGCAACCTGCCATTACAGACAGTTACAATGGTGGAGTAAGAACCCGCAATGGTAATAGTAATCCTTGCCAACAAATAAAACGAAAAAGAGAACTACCCAAATTCTCGTTCTCTCGTTACCTACTTATTAGTCAAACTGAAGAAAGTCAGTTGTTTTGCCGTGTAAACCCGTTTATTATCCAGAAGGATATCGATAATATCTCTGGCCCCGTTAAATCCTGTACGCGATTGCGAAATGGATCTCTTTCGAAGGAGACGCTGGATCTAAGCCAGACACATACTTTATTAAGGCAACCATTCTTCATGGGCATCCGATGCTTGTAGAGGAACATAGAACCCTGAATTCGTCTCGCGGAGTTATTAACACCACTGTATTCGACAGCATGTCTAATATAACGAAATTCAGTGTTATCTGAAAGAACTAGGCGTTATATCCGTATATCACATGGGGCCGAGGAAATAAGAGATGTACAACTGACCCCTACTTACTTTCTCACCTTTATCCCGGTTAAGCAACCACAGTGGATCAAAGCGGGATAGGTGAATTTAGAGATGCGCTCGTATATTCCCAAACACATGCCATGTTTTCACTGCCAACACTTCGGTCACATTCGCATATCATGTAAGAGTGCCATTTCTATTTGTGCAACCTGCGGACAAGAAAGTCATGACAGAGTATGTCCATCCGCTCCCGTCTGTGTGAAGTGCGATGGAAACCATTCAGATTCATCCAGCGAGTTTGCAGGCTAATCTGGACGTACTATATACGACATCATTCACGGATTTCATGAAATATTTACGGTTGTCACCTAGTTAGGAAGTAGCGTACAAGAAATGCAGAATATAATAACAATAAAGGCGGGATTCTGTTCCATTACCCAGTAATTATCAACCACTAATGTATTTGGAATTAGTACATTTCTCTAATGAAATTTTGTTCTAGGTCCAATGTAGCAATTAACACGAACACTCTTAGAGTCTTAGAAAATAAAAATACTTTTAATGAAACTTTCTTATTATGATATTATGTTTACAGAAAACGCTGTAAAGGGAAATAAAGAACACATAATATGGAAGGTGAAATCAAACGAGCACCTAAGGAGATTAGCTGGCCGCTTGTGTTGCTCCATATCCACCTTCACCTTGGCTCTCTGTATGCTCTGTACCTCATCTTCACTGAAGCATATGTTCTTACTACGGTTTTTGGTAATGAATGTTATTATTCTATTTCTTAGCATTTTATACCTTATAGCATTCGCACAAATTCCTCATTTTTTAAAAACAACTTCTTTATTTATGTGAAATGGATTAGATTTACAACACAAAGACCATAATATTTTTCAGGAATATATATACACACACAATCTAAGGGCACAAAAATTATATGCAGAATGTAAGAGCTTGGTGAATGAATTTTATTAGTGATTTTATATTGTAAATGCAACAACAGTTTATATTACTATTTTGGTCCTTGACATTTCGTTTGGCAAAACAAAATTAATTGCTGTACTATTTTTCATATGCTGTGACTTGTTAGTGAGACGAAATTCATATATTTTGATCATGATAATGTTTACGTAACCAGAAATAGAACGAACGCGATAAATGAAAAATAGCAAAAAACATATTTCGTTATCGCATGCAGGTAAGGAAATATGGAGAAGTACGGTCGACCTGTACTCTCTTCCTAAGATTTAATACCGTTGAACTCCAGCAGAGAATCAAAGCTCGATAAGAGGTAAAAGTGGTGCGTCTATAAATTCCCAGTCTTATTCGAAGTTTTCATGTTCTACATTTGGTCTCACTCTCATGTCTTGTTGGATTGGTATTTCAGTATATGCAACTTGCTGAAAAGCAACTCATGAGGAGGCATACATACACTCCCGTTTGCGTTAACTGCCAGGAATAGCACCCAGCTTCGGTCCGCGGCTGTTCTCACTACCTCGAAGAGCGATGTGTACAGAAGCCCCGTTTGATGGGAAAACTTTCATTTTCTGATGTCCTTAAACTCTTTCAATGTCGCCAGCAAGTGATGCCTAAAACTAGAGAATGCAGCCCCTGTAGCCTCTACTGCAATAGACAAGCGGGAGAGCATGACGCCCCTCATAGGCTCTCTGTTGGGTAAAGGGCGTAGCGACCCCGAGGCACCCGAGATGCTCCTACAAGTCCACTCTCAGCGCGTTTGACTCCTTTTATTTCGCCTCTATTTTAATTTTTATTCGTTCTACTTCCTTGTTCTTGTCTGATGGCTGCTCTCGTATTTGACACGGTAAAAAGTGACTGGGTAATGGCGTAACTTCCAGCACTGGATTATCATGTAGTACAGGAGGTTTTCCCCTGGTAAGGCCAGGCCAGGGGAGGGACCATTGCAAGAGCTGTAAACTTCCTATTGGCAATTGGGTACCTCTGTTTGACCCGGAGGAGGTTTAACCCTGAGGTGGCATTGTCTAAGTCAGGACAAATGAAACGTAAACGAGTGGGGGCAAAAGAATTTATCTAGAAGAATATCCTCGTTACTTAGTTATTAGAAGAGCAGAAGAAAGTCAATCCTTTAGCAGGGTACACCCACTTGTAATTCAGAATGGCAATGATACCATAGCTGGACCCGTGAAATCCTGCACACGGCTTCGTAATGGATCTCTTTTGGTTAAGACACTTGGAATGTCACAAAGTAAATCATTGCTTGAGGCGGCGATTCTCTACGATTATCCGATTCGTGTTGAGCAACATAGAACATTACATAACTGTTTAAGCTTTCACGGCCGGTGTTAATCCAATAAAATGATATTTCCGGGCTTATATTTGAGCTACAGAAATCGAGTGGTGAATAGTTATTCTCTGAAGATGCCCGATGGAGTGAAGGGCGAAACGTCAGGTGTTTTTACGTCTTTTGGACCACGGCCAATAAGCCCGGAAATATCATTTATTGGATAGAACATTACATTCATTGCGAGGAGTTATTACCACTATTTAACTAGCCGGCATGTCCGACCCGGAAATACTGTGTCTGGAAGACTCAGGGCTCACATCGGTATATGGAGAGCTGGCGAGGAACGAGGGTGAGGACAGCCGACCTTTACTCTTTTCCTCAAATTTAAATGGGTTGAATTACCGCAGAGGATTAAAGCTGGCTATGAGGGGATTGAGGTTCGCCCTTATATCCCCAGCCCGTTGCAATGTTTTCAGTTCCAGCGCTTTGGCCATACACATATTTCTTGTAAGGTTGCCACTTCCATCTGTGCAACCTGCTTCAAGGTAGTCATTAAAGGGCATGTACATTTGCTCCCATCTGCATCAACTGCCGCGGAGATAATCCAGTCTCATCCCGGGACTGTCCTCGTTTTACAGGAAATCCGGGTAAAGGAAAAGCTCTCCTTTACTGGGGCCCGAAAGCGATACCAATCTCGCCAACCTGTAGTACCTAAGACTGGTACATACAGCGCAGCAGCTTTTTCAGCAGTCTACGCAAACATACGATCTTGTTTTTACACAGGTCCCTACTGCGCCCAGTTCTCCGAAGCGCTCTGCCGATAAGCACACAGTAGTTTTTAATGCCCCAGAATCTAAACTGAAGACCAGTTACAAAGATCTGACTTCTTGAAAACGTGCACTCCAATTGAAAATCAGATGAGCGCTTCTCCTCCTCGGAGGCCCTGATGGGAGCACGCCCGCTAGGCGGTCCATGGATTCCACTCAGCGGAAGAGCCCCCGTCTGAGGAGGTCATGGAGCAGGATGTGCCTGCTCCTGATAAATCACCGAGTTGCACGCGACTGAAGAAAGGGCGGGCGGTTCTTTCGTCCTGGTCAGTATAAAAAGTAAGGTGGCTCTTTTCTTACCCCAAATTTTAAAATTACTATCCTCTCGTGGAATATGCACGGATCACGTAGTCGAACACCTAAACTAGAGTTACTTTTACGCTGGACGGACTCTTCGCTTGTGTGTCTGCTAGAGACTAAACTTCAATCACAAGAATATTTCACTTTAAGCGGTTACTCTTCGGTGAGATTCGATCCTCCTCCCGAAGATAGCACTCCCACGGATGGGGGAGCATTAATTCCCACCAGGGAAGACGTGTACAGTTCTTCACTGATCGTTCCGACTCCTACACAGGCTGCGGAAGCTACACTTTAAGTTTGTGGATTTTATTTTACAGTCTGCACTGTTTACTTGCTTCCGTGCTACTGTCACCGTGGCTGATCTAGATAGTCTTCCGTCTTAGTAACAACCCCCAGTCTTACTTTCGGGGGATTTTAATGCGCATAATCCCCTATGGGTTTCTACCACGGAATGTGCCATGGGTAGCATGGTAGCAGACATTTTAGGTCGCCACTATCTTATTCTGCTCAACACTAGTCAACCCACTTATCGTTCTGATAGTTCTCATTGATTTTCGCATTTAGACTTATCTGTCTGTTTCGTCTCGCTTTCTGTACATTTTACCTGGAACGTCATATCCGATTTACACTCCAGTGACCACTTCTCGCGTCAAGTATGTATCCTGTCTTCTCACTCACATTCTCAAAGCGCGCCCAAGTAGTTTATTGCCAAAGCGAACTGGACTCTGTTCCGTTCTTAAGCCATATTTTCAGGGTGTGACTTTCCATCTACTAACGCTAAGGTTGAGCATCTCGCAACTGCCATCATTACAGCCGCTGATAAGGCTATTCCCCGGTCGTCTTCCCACCCCAGATGCTTTCCGGTTCCTTGGTGAACCAACGAATGCCGGGATGCTGCGCCTACACGCCGAGGAGCTTTGCGAGTCTTTCGTCACCACCCTATTTTGAAGAACATTATTCGTTATAAACAACTGCGCGCTAAATGCCATCGAGTGATTAAGGATAGCAAAAAGGTGTATTTTTTATTGCTTTCCTCACCTTTTAACTGCACAACGCCTGCATATGTAGTTTGGGATGAGCTTTGCCGCGTTGCAGCAAACCTGGGTTTATGCCTATACCCGGTCTTAAGATACACCATCGTGTACTTGAAACTGTAATTGATATTGCAAATATGGTAAGGGGGCACTGTCGTTAATGTTTCTAGCTCAGCCAATTATCCTCCTTCATTTTGAACATTAAAGGAGCAGGTTGAGTGTAAAGGTTTCTTCTTTGCCACCGACAACCAGGAGTGCTATAATTTCCCTTTTACCGCCAGGGAATTGGAGCATGCCCTTTTTACATCTCGGCATTGCGCACCGGGACGAGATGGCATTCTTGCTGTTTTGTTGCAGCATTTGTCAGCGCAAGGCTTTTTACTCCAGATTTTTAATTCTGTTTGGTGCAAAATTGCACATTTCTGCACTTGGCGAGTGGCCACCGTCATTCCTACACCTAAACCAGAAGGGATCCACACCTTCCTTCCAGTTACCGTTCGATTTCCCTCACCATTTGTGACTGCAAGGTGATGGAACGCGTGATTAATGGGTGGCTTATGTGGTAGTTAGAGTCTAGGCCCTTATGGACGAACGTCCAGTGCTGTTTACGCCGCCATCGCTCCTCAGTCGACCATCTTGTGTCTCTTTCCACCCACATATTGGACGGTTTTGTACGGAAGTGCCCAATGATTGCTTTGTCCTTTGATCTGGAGAAAGCTTATTATACTTGTTGAAGAAATGGCATTCCTCGAACACTTCATGATTGGAATATATATGGTCGTATGTCTGCTTTTATTCAGGAGATTATAAAAGACCGGGTTTTTAATGTTAGCGTGGGTTCAATTTTATGATCTTGTTTTATTCAAGAGAACGGTGTACCTCAGGGCTCAGAACTTAACGGCACACTGTTTGCAATCGCTATCAATTCCATCACTTAGTGTTTACCGCCAGGGATTCATTTTTCCTTGTTTGTGGGCGATTTTGCCTTCTTTCTTTCCTCTCGGAGAACTTGTCTTTTGTAATGCCACCTCCAATGCTGTCTAGACCGCCTTTATGCTTGCAGTGTAAACCACGGGTCCCATTTCTCTGCTGGGAAGACCATCTGCATGAATTTCTGGCGCCGCAAGGAGTATGCCTCGCCATTTCTCCACTTTGGCCCAGATGCTCTCACTTTCGTAGACGAAGTTTGGTTACTTGGCTTAATATTTGATAGGAAAATTGTGCTGGTCAACGGATATAGCGCAATTCAGAGGCAAGTGTGAAAGTTCTCTTTGCCTATTACGTGTTTCAAGTAACACGTCCTGGGGAGCTAACCGGAAGGTTCTTTTACCTCTTATACCGATCTCTAATCCGGTCCAAACTGGATTATGACTGTGTTGTTTATGGCACTGCGCGACTTTCCGATCTTCGTCGCCTTAACCCTATTCTTCACAGGTGTATCGGTGTCGCTATTGGAACATTCCCTGCAACTTCTGTGTCAAGTTTATGGGCGGAGTCTAGAAATCCTCCCATTTCTTAAGGTAGGGATCTTTTACTTGGAGCTTATAGTTGTCGGTTGGGTGCGCAACCTCGACATCCCACAAATGAGCCGTTTATTAATGTGTTGCTCGCTCCACTTATGCTGCTTGCTCTTTTACTCCTAAGGCTCCTGGCTTTCGTTTTCGGGAGTTGTATTTGCTTTTTTCTTAGCCAGGGAAAGTTTTCTCCCCCTTGGCTTGTAGAAGAGGCCCCCGTTTATCTTGGGGTTACGTCCTATCCTAAGTCTTCGACCGCAGCACCTATTTATTATTATTCGTCGCCATTTTAGCAACAGCATGTCATCCTTTGCTAGACGCAACTTTATTTATACCGACGGCTCGAAATCTGACACAGATGCTGGATGTGTCTTTGTTTTTAATGGAGGTAGTTTTACGTTTGGTCTTAGCGCTGCGGCTGGGGGATATTGTTGTTTGTTCTAATTCTTTCAGTGCCCTTTTATCTTCGAGGCGTTTTCTCGTGTTGGCGCGAGGAATGGAGTTTACTCCAAGATAAGAAGCTTCGACAATGTAAAGCAGCCCCTTTTAATTGATTATCTTCTTCTCGCGCAGTCCGTCACGAAGAATGTTAGCATGTTTGAGAATTAAGCATTCCCGTTTTAGTCACCATCACCTTTTTAATTGTGATCCATCTCCACTATGTTCTTACTGTGACTACCGCTATAGAGTACGTCACATTGTACTAGATTCCCTCATCTAGCGGGTTTTAGGGTCTCCCTGGGTTTTCCCTCCTCTACTGAGGAAGTATTTGCGGATGATATGGTTGTTGTTGAGCGAGTGCTCCGTTTTATCCGAGTTTGTGATTTTTGGAGCAAGCGCGATTTTATATAATTTTATTTATGACGGCACTTTGGACCATTTTAAGACTGTTGTGTATTCAGCTCTTGCTGATGCGTTTTACTATCAGTCTTTTTTTTCTTGTTGACCCTTGTACCCTGTTATTTGTTATGGGGTTGTTATTTTTATTGTCATTAGTACTAATATTGCTTGTTTTTTACAGTGATTTTTAGTGTAGATAGATTATATATTTTACTCTTGGCACAGTATTAGTGTGTTTGGGCGCTAATGAACTTTGTAGTTTGGCGCCCTTTAAACCTTAATAATCACAATCATCATCATAATTCAATATATCTGCCTCCGCTAAGCGCTGTACGTCAGGGTACAAACCCGTAATTTTTTATTCTACAATTATTCATTTTAAGACGACCATAAGTGACTTTTTGAAGTTATCTACTATTGAAGTTAAGACTTTAAAGCGATATTTCTCGCCTCACAATACAGGTCTAGGAGCAAACCCAATAGTTAGTACATTCACCGTCTCTCTCACTGCCAACCGATTTTAAGTTGTAGGAATCGATTGTCACTTTTCTACGGGAGAATTCTGCCTCTGAGGATGTCATGGTATCAGGATGTGGCTGCTGCTTTTCCGAGCATATTTAGATGGGACGGCTGATTCGTCCTGCACCGGCAAAAAAGTAATACTTCCGATATGCTTATTCCAGAGTATCTTTACATTTGCTAACCTATTATGAAATGTTTGTGGTTCATCCTTGAATACTTACACTGGAGATATTGATGTGGTTCACTGACTTTGTAACGTAATTTTACTGGCAATATTTAATTCTGCTAAATAATAATAATAATAATAATAATAATAATAATAATAATAATAATAATAATAATAATAATAATAATAATGATCATGATCATAAGCCCTATTCATTAGAACCCTACTTAGGAATACTTGGCAAGGAATGAAGCGCAAAAATATCAGAACTGCTAACCAGAATTACTGATATCTATTTTGCTTAGTGCTTGCATATTGCAACATCTTCAGTTGAAAAAACTTCAATGTACTTGTTAATGTCAAGCAATGACAGGTTTCATATTTGGCATTTAATTTATTTGTGTATAATTAACAGAAAAGTGAATTGAGTAGTGTGTTATATAATATATGCAAAATAAGAATATGAAAGGTGAATATATGTTTACATATAATGCTTTGGTTCGTAATAGGCTTGGTAAACATCTTTTTATAAATTAACTCGCCACCCACAGTGGTTGTTCACATATGCTATAGTGTTTGAAAACAACTTTTCTAGAAATTATAGTGCATTGTTATTTCAGCATTGGTATTGGGTGCTTTTGCCATTCTGGGTGTGACTGCTGGAGCACATAGATTATTTGCACACCAGTCTTACACAGCATCTACACCACTGAGGGCATTTCTCATCTTTTGTCACACAATTGCAGGAGAGGTAAGTATAATTTGCCTACTTTTTGTATGTTATATATTGAGGGTAGTAATTAACATTTTTGTCCACCTCTCCCAACTAATTATGGGCATATGTATTATAGTCTAACCAAAAGAATAATGAAACTAGTATTCAATATACAAATGAAAAACAATGAATCTAATATAATAACACATAAAGCTTATACATAAAATTCCTTTGGATCAAATTCAGTTGTACTTGTTTATTTTTGCCCTTGTTATTTATTTATGGGTTTCAAATTTTATGGTAAACCTGCTATTTAGTTTCTTTTCTACTCAATATTTGGGAGTAGGTACTTTTATTTAATTATTCCTTATTGTTTGCACAGTTTTAGTATTAGGACGCTAATGGTCTAAACAGTTTTGAGCCCTAAATCAACAATCGTCGTCAACTCTGGATAGAACTGTTGAGCTGCAATGTAATTGCACAACAAAATTCATTAATCTATATCATATCCAGATATTCTGAACTTTACATTTGTAGTATTACGACTTGTCATGCATACTTGCACCAAGTATCAAAATAATGGGGACAAAGGAACAGAAAATTCTGAAAGGACTTATTGAGTTCTCTGGTTCGTAGTTTGCTACTAATAACAGAAACAGGAGTGCTGTTGCAACCAACATGCTATATGCGATGTTGCAAACTCTTTGATTGAATCCTTACTGTGTCTTCAAATAAATGATTCCTTATATCTAACGAACGAGAAAAATGTGCACTCAATTAAAATAAGGCAAAGCATTATTATTATTATTATTATTATTATTATTATTATTATTATATATTATTATTATTTTATATAATTATTATTATTATTATTATATATTATATATTATTATTATTTTATATAATAATAATAATAATAATAATAATAATAATAATAATAATAATAATAATAATAATAATAATAATAAACCTGCACAAGATTACTGTCGTTGTGGGCCAACATTAGAATTGCACCAATAGTAATGCAGTTGAAGGGTGCTTGCTAAAATTGTACGAATTAATACTCTTTCTGAGAAAACTATAAATGTGACGCCAATATGGTATTACACCTTTTTTGTTATATACAGAGTGAACTAATGGCAAAAAATTGCGTTGTTATTTCACTTCCATTCTGTATATATGAATTAAAGAGAAAATAATTACTAGTCGGTTAGTTTATTTTATAGTATTATACCATTTACATTTTTTTATTTTATTTATTTTTATTTTTTATTTATTTATTTTTTTTTTTTATTTCTAGTGCAGCTTATATGATTGGGTTAGAGACCATCGATTGCACCATAAAAACTTTGGAACAGAGGAAGATATATACACGTCCAGAAAAGGAATATTTAATTCCCATGTTTTAGCACATATGGTGAAACCCAATGAGGAGTATGAAAGGCATGCAGCAGTAATTGATATGTCGGATATTGAGAGCGATTCCATTGCCATGTTCCAGAAAAGGTATGTGTATTTTATACATCCCTGTCAGCTTAAGAATTACTTCTTTTTTAATATTTATTGAAAATTCAATTAAACATGTAATTGAACACTCCGAATGGCTTATCTATAACGAAATGCCAAGTAATGTTTCTGTATTTTATTTTTACAAAAATTGAATAATAGCAGAAAGTTATCTGTAATAAATCACCTGCCATTTTAACTGTTACATCATTATTGGCTACTATTATTATCCAATATTAAACTATGTAAGAAAAGTTTGTGCATTTTAATCATGGATTAAGATGATTCAGAAAATAACAATGATTATAACAGTCAGAGATAAATATTTAAATGACATAAATGATACATTTGGATATTGCTGTTGAGTAACTTTGCTCAAATGTCCATGTCAATGTGGCAGAAGTTGGGAAATAATGAAAAACATTTTCACTTAATTCACTTCTAGAGTACATACATTTCAAACAGTTTATCGCACTCTCTACCTCCGTCCCTTTCTCTCGCTCTCTCAACATTTCTAATTTCATAACATTAAGTAGTGTCTCCGGTCATAAAAATGTAGGAGAGACCTTGCAGAGATATACATTCAGACTTTGGGCTCAGATACTGCTATGAAAGCCTATAGTAACTATTGTTAGGACCCTCAAAACTTTCGTTTCGCAAATTGTTTTACTATTAGCAAAGCTTACTAACTCAATAGGTTAATTTTAAGTTGCCATTAGGCAGAGCTGGTGCACGCAACTCTGCATTCGGTTCATGTCATACAGCCGAAGGCAGTTCTACTACCTGTTACGAGGACACTACCGGAACGGCATGTAAGGTAAATAGCACACCGCATATAATGTAATATTTTGATGTCTACTACCTTAAAATTGCCAATTACATAAAATAATATGTCACACAACGCTTTTTCCTCCACTTGTTGCCACACTTTTGCTTTTTTATTCAAGCACAGAACTACAGTGTTACCAGATATAAGGAAATACGCTGTACGTTCTATATGCGGAGTTATCTTGGCTACGGGATCATGCATAATGTTCAATAAGGGGCTGGTTACTGTAATACCTATCGTTATCTATAATTATTGATAAAACTTGAGAAATTTAGGGAAGATTTGAGTACCTAATCAATTGAGTAACATAACTCCCATTTGAATACTACTTTTCTTTTTTGGAGTATGCCTGTGCTATTTTCTTCCACATTTAAAATGTTCCTTTCTTTAAATGCATTGTAGAGTTTACTGGTGGTAGGTGGTGTTTTCCCTAGCGTTATAAAATTCATGAAGTAAACATTTTATTTTATGCTTTTATCCGCTATTCTTTTCTGGTTTTAACTCAATATTGCTTCAGGTACAGAAAATTTGATACCATTGCTGCCTTCTTCATTATTTTTTCTACCAAACTTTTTGACACATTAATAGCAATACTAAATAAATCAGTAATTTATACACAATTTCACGAGTCTGACCACGTATGGGACGGTCCAATGTATTTCCGTGCAGTGCTTTCTTTAGATGTCGAGGTACTTGCTATTAAAAATCGAAATAATTAAAAGTTCATTAAGTGATCTATTTAATGGTATAGTAAATGAATTTCCACTTCACACATTTTACACAGAACATATCACGTACTGAAAGCATGTATAAAGTTCTTGTAAGGAATAGCACTTACTATGTCAGTACCGTACAGGTTGTAACGGTCAACTAAATGCGTAGACACAAACTTTAAAGGGGCCGTTTCCTTAAAAACTGCCTCTTGTTCTGCATAATGATAAGAATAACCATCTGGTGTTTTGGTTCTTGTCGCTGAGACAATAGTCGTGACAATGTGTTCTCAGAACCCAAGAGAGTAGATCAGCTTGCAAGGCTTGTGACTGATCTGTGATATTCTGAGCACAGGACAACAGAAGTAGCACAAGATGGCAATATTTCACATATCTCTGTACCCACTGCAGGAGGATCACTCTCAGAATATTTAATATTTACCATATGGTTTAACGATATGTAATGTTTTAAGCAACTGGCCAACATAAGTAGTCCAAGATGGAAAGATGTCACATATCCCTCTACCTTCTGCAGGAGGAGTACACTAAGAATATTACATTTATAGGATACTGCATTTTTTATTTATTTTTTTTTTTTTGCAAATTGGCAGTTCTTGAACTACAAAAAAGAAGTAGATAACGAAATAAATAGTGCAATAAACCAAAGAATTATACAATCGGGCTGCTTCAGTGATATATGAAAATGATGACAACATAGAGCTAGTCTGGGAATCAGAAAGATTTACGGTATCATATATCCTTATGTCTGGCACCACTATAACGTTTATGTATTTTTTTTTTTTTTTTTTAGAAATGATAGCTGGCTGAAGAACACAGTGAACAGACAAAAATGGTTTTAACTCTCTCACTGAGCTTGTTCCCCCCCCCCCCCCATTTTAACAGATTCCAAATGCATAGCTATATTGCAGGAGCTCTACCTAAACCAAAGAAGATTAAGAAATAAAAATGAGATTAATCAAAATTTATTGCAAAATACAATTGTGCACTATCTTGGCGCATTAAATGGTTAATTTAACAGCAATGGCTATTAATTCAAATCTCTGTATTGCAGACGTATGAGCATGGTTTTGTATTATTCTTTCCCTGCTAAAATGTCTGATTTTTCGTAATATATTTGGAAAAATTAAGTAAAACTAGCGTAAAATTTGCATTCTGTTAATGAAATACAAAGGGAAAATAAGCAATACAAAACGTAATAATCCGACTATAGCGCTAATTGGTGGATGTGATAGGTCTTAAAGCACAGACATTTGTGTTTTAGTGCTATTATTATTATTATTATTATTATTATTATTATTATTATTATTATTATTATTATTATAGCAGCAATAAATTTTGCACATCATTTGTGCTGTTTCTAAATAAATTATTCTCATGTGAGAGAACGGTCCTCTTGTGGAATCTTACATACTCTGCCGTAGTACCCTCTCTTCCATCTGATTGATGGAAGAGAGGGTACATTGGCCAAAGGAGAGTTAATTTCCAAGAGAAGTTTCCAAATGTTGTTTAATTAGAAGCCAGCATTCAAGTTAATATAGTTTTTGTATTTCAAATTGTAATGGCTTTCAGAATATTTCTATTATCAAAATATAAGACTGTTGCTAAATTTACGGTCTTATAATCTTGCCCATCGTGTTTGGGCTGGAGAGAGTTTTCTATTACAGCGGATCTGTTTGGGTGGTTCAGTCGAATGCAGCTAACTTCTTGGTGTTTATGAAGTCCCTGTCTACTTTATGTAAGATTTTTTCCAAAATCACATGGAACATGAAATACTCCAGGAAAATTGTGGGACTAGAGTATACTTTACTGGTCTTTACACAGGAGGGAAAGGACCCACCTTAACAAACAGGAAGTCAGAATACCAAAACTACATTCTACTAAGCCAGCCAGATAAACCTACTGTAGCCGAACACTCGGCCCGATACAAATTTAATGCGGAAATATCAAAGACTTTACTTTTAGCATGAATCCAACAATTTATTCATAGCAATGTTTGTAAAGTCATCAAAATTTATTAAAAATAATATTTACATGAAAGCCTCTATTGAAAAAATGCTCTATTGGTCAGTATGCTATCAACCAGGTGGTGGTAGATACGTTACATCAAAGTATATGAGCTGCTGCAAAATAACTGTTTTCTCACACCACAACAAGCTGCAAAATAGCACGACATCAAATATTACTAAACGTCAACAAGGACATTTTTTGGTAGGATGCTGCGAAATCCGGAAGTCGAGATGAATTATATTGAGGCGAGCCACGGATGTTTAAAACAAAACTTTGATTATCTGATAGAAGAACTGCAATCGGAAACTGCCAAAAATAAAGCTTACACTTTTGCTTTAATTACCGGGAGATATAATTACGAATATATATATATATATATATATATATATATATATATATATATATTCGTAACTGCTTGTTAACAATGACCCTCATAATGCTACGTTTGAAATCGAGTATAAATGTATTTTAAACTTAAAATTAAATGAAAATCCAGATGTTTGGTCCCCTCAGGGGTCCACATATTGTGCAAAGGGGTGTAACGAACTACAGGCACCCGATCGTTCCCTCCATCCGCGCTTAACGTGTTTGACCCTATTTTAATTTTGCCCTTTTAATTTTTTCATTCTCCTAACCTTCATGTTCTTAGTCAGATGGATTCCCACGTGGTTGACGAGGTAAAAAGTCACTGGGTAATAGCGTAACTCCCAGCACTGGGTTGTCATATATGACGAGAGTGTATCCCATGGTAGAGGCCAGGCACGGCAAGAGGCCATTGCATGTGCTGTTACCTTCCTGAAGGCAATCAGGTCCCTCTGTCTATACCGTGGGAGCTGAGACCCTGAGGTGACTTTTCTTCACTTAAAAATAACTCACCTAAGTCGGGGTAGCGCCCAGGAAGCAGCCAACCATCGGAGACAGTTGCAAAGGTGGAGGAAGATCTTGCTATAGAGAATGATAATCCTCACCAACACTATAAGCCGAACAGAAGTTGGTCGGTCGTTTGGTCGCGTCAACCATTTTATCATACTTAAAGATATGAATATCATATGTGGCCCTGAGAAATGTGTACGGGATTGAAAAGATGTTCTGTATTGGTGGAGACGCTGAGACTAACCCACTCTAATTGAACACTTAATATGACAATTCTCCACAGATATCTGATACGTGTAGAGTAGCACAGGTTCCTGAATACCTCTTGTGTATTAATTAAAACCAAAATACTGCTGGGCATGTCTGATACAAATTCAAAGTTATCTGCAGGAACAAAATCCGTTTATCGCGTGCAGACGAGGAAAGATGGCAAAGTACAGCACTCTTCCTCATATTAACAGGGTTGACCTACCTGCAGAGGATAAAGACTGGATACGAGGTTATATAGGTAAGTCCGTATATTCCGAGCCCCATGCAATTTTAAGTGCCAACATTTCGGCCATACTCGCAGGTTCTGTAAGAGTGCTAATTCAATATGTGCAACCTGCGGTAAATAAAATTATGAAAGAGCATGTCCAGTCGCTCCCATCTGTGTGAACTGCCGCGCCTATCATGCAGCTTCGTCCTCCAACTTCCTGATCTGGGTTCCTGATCATAAGGAATTCCAGGTAATGGGGCTGCAAATGTCGCAGCGAAATCCGCCTTTTTAGACTCTGCATCATTTCAACGTTAATTTACTAGGGATATTTTATGCAATTTTTACGTAGAGACGTTCTAACGCTCTGGCGCAGAATGCAATTTGCTTTGCAATAACAGTCTTCGTGATTACAAATATGCTCCTTTTCAGTGGTGAACTTCTTCTCGCGCATTTCATCCCAAAAAAGTAGTTTTAGCGCGGTTGCTAATTGGGCATTGCCGTCTTAGTCACCGTCACCTTTTTAAAGGTGTACTTGCTCCAGTGTGTCCAAATTGTGACCACTCCTTTACAGTGCCTCACATTTTAATTGATTGTCATCTCTAAGAGGTTTCTAGTAATTCACTAGGTTGTCTATTTCTCTTCAGAATTGTTCTGGCCGATGAT
Source organism: Metallyticus violacea (assembly GCA_030762175.1). Taxonomy (NCBI): domain Eukaryota; kingdom Metazoa; phylum Arthropoda; class Insecta; order Mantodea; family Metallyticidae; genus Metallyticus; species Metallyticus violacea. Next base: position 228,269,132 of record CM060846.1, read on the forward strand.
GTGGTCGCTGTCGAGTGAGTTTTCTGTTTTCTGTTTTTTTTTTTTAAGGTATTTGTAGAACCTGGAGCAAGACTTATTATTTTTATTTTAATGTTATATGTGACGACTTTCTTTTAGTGACTTTCACGCCTTTTTTCCCCCAAAAATTGCTTTTGTATTTTATTCACAGTGCTTTTTATGTTGTTACATTATATTGCCCTTTTTATGGCATTTTTATTTTCATTGACCTCCTTGTTATTGCCGCTTGTTTTCTGCACAGTACTTAGGTGTAGATAAATTGTATAATTAATATAATACTGGCACAGTTTTTGTGTATTTGGGCGCTAAGAACCTTCGCTGCTTTGTACCCTTAAACCACATTCTTCATCATCATCCTCTTTCAGCTTCCTACCTATTTCTACTTATGGTTGACTTTGAAGCACATTACCTCCTATTGGCCCCTTCTACGTAGTTTGTGAGGGATAGTATGTACGCTTCATGAATTACATATTCCTTGTTCGTTTTAAATATGAATTCAGTAGTTCATGAAAGACCGGGTTTCAATGCATGCACTGGTTTTGTTTATCATCTTGTTTTATTCAGGATAACGTAGCACCTCATAACTCGATACTCAGTGTCATACTGTTTACCATTGCTATTAATGCAATCACAATGCAATGCAATGTTTACCGCCAAGTATTACATCATCGTTGTTTTTCGACGACTTTGTAATCTTTCTTTCTTCTCAGCACACTTGTCTCCTGGAACGCTACCTCCAATTCTGCTTGGACCGTCTCAATGTTTGGAGGGTCACCAACGGCTTTCGTTTTTCTTCTAAGAATACCGTCTGCATGAGTTTGTGACGTTGCAAGGAGTATCCCTCGCCTTCTCTCCATCTTAGCTTAATTCTCTATCTTTCGCGGATGAAGCATATACCTTGGGTTAGTTTTCGACAGGAATCATTTCCAGTCATTCCATATAGCACAACTAAAAGTCGGTGTTAACGTTCTGTGTGTCTTTTACGTGTATTCAGTTGCGCATCGTGGGGAGCTAATCCGACGGCGTTTATTGCGTATCTACCGTCCAAATTCGATTATTGTTGTTTTGTTTATGGCTCGACGCGACCTTCAGCACCTCGTGGTCTTGACTTCATTCATCACCGGGGAATGTGTCTCGATTGGAATCTTTTCTAAGAGTACTCTGTCCAAGCTGTGTGCATAATCAGTTGAATCTCATCTTTCTTTTCGAAGAGATATTTTACTTGTGGATATGGTCATTTATTGACAGCTTAACCTCTCTATCCCATAAATGAGCCGTTTTAATATGGGGTTTTTACACCTTATATGCTGCTAGGTCTCTGACTTCTAATACCCCGTGTTTCGATTTCGAGAACTGTTAAGAACATTTGATTGCCTATTTGCCTACTTATATAGCAGTTGGGAATGCTTGTTATTCCTCTTAGCTATTGGCAAAGACCCCTATCCATGTAGGTGTGACGTCCTGTCTTAAATCCTTGACCTCAGCTTTCATTATTCGTCAGCACTCTAATCATTTGAGTGCTGCAATTTTATTACACCGACTGCTCGAAAGCGGACACAAGTGTGGTATGTGCCTTCGATTTTAATAGATATTGCTTTATTTTTGGTTCTCAGTAGGCGACGTATATTTTTAAGACGAAATTTTACCCCATTTTTATAGATTAACTTTTATTTGCATCAGAACAGCAGCTGGGTGACTTGGTAATTTGTTCCGATTCCCTAAGTGCTCTTTTAAGCTTTCGAAACCTGTACAACTCCCATCCTCTTGTACAGAAGAGCCAGGACGCAATATTTGCGCCCATTGAAGTGGACGTCTCCGTAACACCTCTATGGGTTCCTTGACAAGTGGTGTTTCAGGGTAAAGAGACCACCGATATCGGAGCGAAATCATCTCCTTTAAACGACGTACTTTTTCGCGGAATTTATTGCTTTTTTAGTAAAGCCGAGCTCTCGCGCGGGCGCGAAGAATAGTGTTTGCTACGAAATAAACAAACTTTGGTAAAGGATATGTGCCCCTTTGACTTGGTATACCTCTTCCCTCACTGTTTGTCACCAGAAGTAGTTTAAGCACGTTTGCAGATTGGTCATTTTCGTTTTAGTCACTGTCACGTTTTTGAGGGTGGTCTTGATCTAGAATGCCCAATTTGTGGCTGCCCATATACAGTGCGTTATATTTTATTTGAATGTCACCATCTAGAGTCTTTCAGAATTCCCCTGTGTTTGTCTCCATCTCTTAAAGTAGTTATTGCGGACGACATCGTTGTTGTCATCCGATTTATTGGTATTTCTATTTTCTGGAGCAATAGTTTATTTTTCATTTTATACGTGATGGTTTCTTTTTATAGTATTTTAGGCCTATTTTATTTCCGGCTATTGTAGGGGTATATTTATGTGCTGCACTTTGTACAATGTGTAACATATTTCCTCTTGTCATTTTAATGTGTTTTTTACTTTTATTTCCTATTTAACTAGTGTTTCTTGATTTCAGGGCACTGTTTAAATGTAGGTAGTTCTCTTTACTTATTTTAATTTTGGGGCAGCTTTAGCTTGTTTGGGCCCTATTGACCTTGGCAGTTTTGCGCCTTTAAACAATAATCGTCATCATCCTCTAGTTTAACCTCGTTTTGACACGTGGAAATTTTTATTTAAGAAAACATACACTATGTTTTCATTGTTGAGTAGCACTACAACAATTCGCATTAGACCAATAAGTAGTGGTGGGAGTGAAATTTTCCTAGGATCTCCGGGAATTTTCCTTCATATAATATGTATACCATAATGTAGAAAAATTGGTCTGGGTGATTCTAGCACTTTCTGTCCTTTTTGTAGCAGCGCTTTGTATTCACCCCGAAAGCTAATAGTACACAAATGTGGTAGCTGCAATGAACGCCGTAATCTTATCCGTTTCTCTTCTTTCTTACCCAGTTGTCACCTGTTTACAGTTGCCAACTGCTGCCAGTGCCTGAAGTATAATTTTAGGGATCCGAATTGGAAACGAACATTCTTATAAACGACCTTTCTTCCGGCTAACCGAATACTATATCATATATTAAATATACATCTGATGTTAATGTAAGTTTGCGTTGTGACTACAAACGTCATAGTTTATTAAATGTTATAATATTTATTTCCCCATATTCTAAAATTTCAGGTAGAAAAATATGATTTAATCGGAGAAATTAGTGTTTTTTTTTTTAATTGCACTGAATACAAAAACATCCCTGGACTGTAAAAAAGGCTTTAAATGCACACACGTGTAATTCTATGAAGAGTTCTAAATATAAATTCATTTTAAGATGCATTTTGCCATACGAGTTTGATTTGTGGAGGATGGAGCGCCATTGAAGCCCCATCAAAGCTTTCTGCAATCTCACATTGCGCTATAGATTGCTCAGAAACTCCAAATTAATATCAGGTGTGTGTTAAGCCATGTCGCTAAAGGGGTCATGAGCGTAATAAGTATAACAACTGGTACCCAAAATAGCCAACATTGCTTTAATTAATAGCCTTGCGATATATGTTCGGAAATTACATGGTTGCGCAAATGAACAACAAGTTGTAGGTATTGGTGACAATGAATATCAGCGATAACGTTTGAAACAAGACAGACTAGTACGGTAGAACAGTTGGATAGATCTGAGTGGCAGAAAAAAATTCAACGCATTAGATGGAAATGGAGGCACACAATTGCCTAGACATAGAAAATGTTACAGTCTAAAACGTCAGAAGTGAAATAAGATCTCGAAATCTTTATTGTATAGTTCAGAATTGGGTGCTTGGTTGCAAGATTATTCGCGAGGAGACAAACTATGTTTGAACATACACAGGTGAAACAAAAAACTGCATATTTGACGAATTTCTTATAAAAGAAAAGATACGAGTGGACATTTGTTTTCGCAAATCCACCGGTTGCACCAGTTTCGTTATCTGATAAAAAGTCCTTTCGCACCATAGGGTAGCCACTCAGAACAACGGGATCCTGAGGATGCAGTTTTGTCTTCTGGAGAAGCAGAAGCTAAGCAGTTGATTTGTTTTATTTACGGATACTCTTTAACATCTCAGGTCATCAGCGTCCCATTCAATTCAGGGCGCGAAACGGCCGACAACTTTTGTTTGTTTGTTTTATTTATTTATTTATTTATGGACGCTCTTTAACAGCTCAGGTCATCAGCGTCCCATTCAACTCAGGGCGTGAAACGGCCGACAAATTTTGCTCAGAGGCCTCTCCTTCAGGCTTGAGGTTCTTTTTCGTGCCGTAAATGTACGACACGGGACCCGCGGCTTTACTTCCCTTCCGAAGGATGCCATACTTAGGATTTTTACGCCCGGAAAAATCCATCGGTCCTGGCCGGGTTCGAACCCGCAATCTTGGGTTTAGTAGGCAAGTATGGTAACCACTACACCGCCAGGACCGACTACAATTTGTTTAAAGGCCTCTTCTTTCACGCTTGAGGTTCATTTACGTGCCGTAAATCTACGTTACGGTACCCCTTCCTTTCCGAAGGAAGCCGCACTTAAGATTTTTACGCCCGAAAAAATACATCGATCTCAGCCAGCATTGAACCCGTGAACTTGGGTTTGGGAGGCACGTATGGTTACCACTACACCACCAGGACCGACTGAAGGATTCACAAAAAACTTCAATTTGCTCCATTAGTGAGAAAATGGGGCGAATACACAAATTTATTGCCAGAATTAAAGGCAATAAGAAAACGAAAAGGACCAATACTTAAAATGCGTTTTTAAATGTGCCGGCCCCTTTTTAACTTTTCGGAAGAAGGGTACTCTGTGTACAGACTTGTAACCGATTTTGGTTCACATGTTCCACTTGCGTCTCATGCTCATAATTTGCGCAAATAAAAATATTTGCTACCTGAGTGTTTCCAGTGCTAAAACCGCCGGAAATTTCTTTCTGCATTTTATCTGTTGAAGAATCTCTACATAAATTCTTTCCCGGGAAATTTCTGCGTTACGATATTTGTTGTAGGAAAACTTTTTCACGCTCCATAGTCGTTTGATTTCTCAAAAGTGCCGTTTATTTTGAGACAGAATGTTTCCTGAGTGCAAGCCTGGTATAGTAGCGTGAATCCTGCCGGAAGCAATTTTCCCTTTTCCCGTGTAATACAGATTGACAGAATGTTCCTTAAGGAATATGTAAGTCTTGCAATGCACGCCGCTCACTCCTTCTGATGACCAACATGGAGGTACGAATAAATAGCAAACCCGGAAATAAAATAAAAAAGGGAACCCAAACTCAAAATATGCGCAAATAGGGCAACCTGTCTTGCTCACATCAGCTACTCCCAAATAATGTATGTATAATTACAGTAAATTTCTGTTTTTAAGGCGCTACTATATACTCTATATAATTACGCTTCTTTCCCTTTTGTTGCCTTGATTTTTTGTTTTAGGTCATAGGTTTTTATGTAATTATTTTAAGTTGTTGTTTTAATTTTTAAGCAAGTAACATATAGATTTATTCATTTACCAATATTTGGTGACATATATGCTAATGTTTCAGATCTATTTAATTTTAATTTCTCTTTTCAGGGAGCTTATTTCCAAGCAAATTAACAATTTAAGATAAATATATTGTAGGTATTTATATTCTAAATATTATATGCTATTTGAGCTTCGGACGCATAAAGCTTAAAACTGAGCCCTGTTACATTCTATTACGTTTCACAAGCGCTATAACCATCAGAACATACCTAAAAATTTTGGGAGGTACTTTATTCCAGAAGATTTTTATATGATATTATATTCATTCTCTAAAGACATTTTCTTGAAGGCGAGGTTATGGAAAACATGACACAAGATATAAAAAGCTAAAATGTCCTGGAAAATTATCTAAATGGAAGATTATCAGAGTAAATGTAAATACTATGGCATTGTACGTTTTACTATTTCATAACTATCTGATGTGCAAAACATCTTTCAGCTTGTTGTACGTGTATTAAGTTTTTAATGATTTATTATATATAATTATATGTATTTTGGCTTCTGCCTTTGAAGTATAGCGAAAATATTATAAGTTAAGCGATTTATGTATTGCTGCTTCTCTAGTTATGGTTAGTTTAGTTACATTTTTCCAAGAGGTACTATTTTTTACTTTTATTATATATACACATATTTGATGTGACTAGGTTAGCATTTTCAAAACGCTGTTAATCTTTATTATCATAAATTTGGTATTCTGTGCTTTGTTTAACATACAATTTTCTATTTCGCAGATTCTATTGGATTCTTATGCCCATTTTTTGCCTGCTACTACCGGTCAATGCACCAGTAGAATACTGGGGAGAAAGTATTTTGAACTCTTGCATGATAGTGGGCGTACTTCGTTATACAGCTGTCTTGCATTTTTCATGGCTCATCAATAGTGCTGTACAAGTTTGGGGTTTAGGACCTGGAAATGAGTGAGTAAAAAAAAAACCCGTTTCTGACGGAATAAGTCTTTTCATTTAAATTATTTTGGCTTACTGCTCGCGCTAACTAGTTGTACTTACACTACACGTCTTTCCAAAAGATACATGCTACTGGTAATGTGAAGTATATTGGTTGCCTTGACTAAACACGATTATAAGTCGTATGTTTCTACCCTGTGACTACTGTAACTATAGAAAACAAAACATTTACACTTGTAGAACTGTTTTTTTTCTCTTTTTTTTCCCCCCTTTTCCGCTGTAGACGCTGAATTCAGCTTTAGGCAATTCAATCTTACACTCCTTTTGTGCCGTTCTTTAAGTCTACCCCTAAATGCACTGAAAGTGTACATTACAGCTGGATAAAAGACATTCTATACGTACTTTTATGAAAGAGTTTTACGTTTTCCTTCTCCTCTCACCTACATTTAGTTTTAAAAAGAAAAGTTTATCGTTGGCTTTTCTGCTAATGCTATAGCAAAGTGAGTTCATTTTTGCAGTCATGCTACAATAAGATAACACCCTTATATATACCTACCGCCTGTGGTGCCTCAATACTAAAAAGGGCGTTAAACACGATTAAAACCATGATATGGGCTTGGTAATGTTACTTCATCCCCTCAGGTGCCCACTTTTGGGTACCGTCGTAGCAACTCCGGGGCACCAGAGCTGCTTCCGCAGACCTCGCTTAGCGTGTTTGACTCATTTTAATTTCGCCTCCATTTTAATTTTACCCGTTCTTTGCCTGATGGATGCCCAAGTGTTTGACGCGGTAAAAATGACTAGGTAATAGCGTAACTCCCAGCACTGGGTTATCATGTAGGACAGGAGCGTATCCCCTGGTAAAGGTCAGGCCTGCAAGGGCCGTAAACTTTCTGTAGGCGATTGGGTACCTCTGTCTGTACCCGGGGAAGGTTGAAATTGAGGTGACTTTTGTTCAAGTCAGGACTAGTCACCTAAGCCAAGTTGACGCCCAGAAAGCAGTCTGCCATTGGATACAGCTGAACCCGTTAAGTGCTGTACTCGTCTGCGAAATGGTTTTCTTTTGGTGGAGACACTTGGACTGCATCAAACAAATTCATTGAACGGGCAACGATACTCCACGGTTATCCAATTCGTGTTGAGCAAAATAGAAATTTGAATTCTTCGCGAGGAGTTGTCACACCAATGTACTAGACGGCAAGTCCGACCCGGAAATCCAGAGTGGTCTGGAAGACCAAGGGGTCATATCAGTGTATGATGTACAGGCGAGAAAGGAGGGTGAATTACAACGGACCCGTACTCTTTTCCTCACGTTTACCAAGGTGGAATTACCGCAGAGGATTATGACTGGCTACGAGATAATTGAGGTGCACTCGTATATCCCCAGCCCGTTGCGACGTTTTGAGTGTCAACGCTTTGGCCATGTACGCACATCCTGTAAGAGTGTCATTTTCATCTGTGCAACCTGCGGTCAAGGCAGTCATGATGGAGCATGTTCATCCGCTCCCGTCTGCATGAACTACCACGGAGATCATTCGGCCTCATCCCGCGACTGTCCTCGTTTCAAAGAGGAGCGCTTTATACAGGAAATTCGGGTGAAGGAAAAGCTCTCCTTTACTGAGGCCCGGAAGCGATACCAATCTTGCCAACTTGTACTGTCTAAGACCGGTACATACAGCGCAGCAGCTTCTTCAACGGTCAAGAAGTGCGACAACAGTGCGCAGACCTGCGACCTTGTTTTTACACGGGTCCCTAATGCTCCCAGTTTTCCGAAGCGCTCTACCGAGAAGCTCAAGCCGGTAGTTTTCGGTGCCTTGGAAATTGAGTTCAAGTCCACTTACTAAAGGACTGACTTCTTGAAAACGTCCACTCCTGTTAACAAGAAGAAGAGACCTTCTCCTCCTCGTAGGTCAAGCTTCCACCTTCGTCATCGGGTCATTTGTTCTACGCGGTTTTACCTTTTTCCAGAAAATAGAAAGACTTTGGTTAGCTTTTGATTTTGTAGCGTTAGTTTTCCAGTCTGTAATGTGTACCTAACTCCGTCGGCTACCATCCCAATGGCTATATGAATCATCTTCTCTCCCATCTAGCACCCCATTTTCTAATTTTGGAGCACTTCAACGCTTTTCATCTTCTATAGGTTTCTTCCACGGAGTGTGCGAGGAATGACCGTTATCTATTTTTACTTAATACAGATCAACGTACTTTTCATTCAATAGTTCTAAAGATTTATCGCATTTGGATCTCTTTATTTTCTCAATCAATGCTTTTATTCTTACCTGGAACCTCCACTCCGAGTTAGAGTGCACTTTTTCCATTGCAGATAAATTACGATCTTTTACGCGTACATTTTCTGCTCGCACCAAAGTGGGCTATGGGCAAGGCGAATTGGAGATTTTTGGTTTTCTAGCCCTATTTTCTAGGTGTGCCTTTTTTTACTATATAGGCCATTAAAGAGCACCCCGGGACTATACTACTTTTTGGCGCAGTACAGTTTTTTCCCGGTCATTATCTTCTAGCGCTTCGTACAATTAAGGAACCGCCGCGGGTGGCCGAGTTCGTTAAGGCTCGGCCTCGTTAGCGGTAGGTGTGGGGTTAGAATCCCACCAGGATCGTCCTTCCTGACTGGGTTTTTTCCAGGTATTCCTCAGTCTTCTTCACTGGCAAATGCCGTGAAGGTACCCTAAACTTAGCCCTGGACGTTTCCTTCCTTAAAAATATCCTTTCCCAATTTATCATTACATCTCATGTATCACCAGTGTCCACCGCCTGTGCACCTCAGTAGTAAAAACGGACGTTAAACACTACTCCATTTTACAATTAAGGTACAAGAGGAATCGAGGGGATACTGTTTTGCCTCAGACAATCGAGAGCGTTATAGTGTCCCATTTACTGTTAGGGAATTGGAGAACCTTCTTTCTATATCTCAGGATTGCCCTCCGGGACTGGGTGGTATACATTTTGCTATATTACAGCATCTATCAGCGAGAGGTAAGGCGTTCTTACTCCGGATTTTTAATTGCATCTAAAGTGACGGCACATTATCCTGCATTTGGCGAGTGGTCACGGTCATACCAATTGTAAAACTTGGAAAGGACCCCTCACCTTTCTTTTCATTTACCGTTAGATTTTCCTGATTATTTGCGTATTCAAGATGATGAAACGCATGGTTAACGGGCAGCTTATGTGGTAATTAAAATCGCAACACCTCCTGACGAACGCCGAATGCGGTTTTCGTTGTCATCGATCTTCTGTTGATGTCTGTTGCCTTTTTCACCTATATAATGGATTTTTTTACGACAATGCCAAACGATCGCCACATTCTTTGATCTAGACAAAGCCTGCAGGGGAAATGGCATGTATCGAACACTTCATTAAAGGCGTATACGTGGTCAACTTTCCATTTTCATTCAGGAGTTCATGATAAACCGGGTTTTTAATGTACGCATGGGTTCTGTTTTATCAGCTCGTCTTATTTATGAGAACAGGGTACCTCAGGGCTCAGTACTCAGTGTGACAATGTTTGCTATTGTAATCAACTCAATCAGGCTGTGTTTATCCCCAGGGTTTTACATCGCTGTTTGTAAAAGACTTAGCCATTTTCGTTTATCTCAACGTAGCTTATTGTTGGATCGCCTCCTCCAATGCTGTCTGGGCAGCATCCTCCATCTTCTTCCCATCTTGGTCCATATCGTCTCTCCATCGCAAACAAGTAAAGCTTGGTTTTTGTTAAGAACCTATCTTGATCATTGCATATATCACAACTAAAAGGCCCCTGTGAAAGTTCTCTGTCTCATGTGTTTTAAGTGGCATATCCTGAAAAGCTGATCGGACGGTGCTTTTGAGCACTTATCGATCTATAATCCAGTCTCAAATCAGTAATGGCTGCATTGTATATCGCTCTGCGCGACTTTCAGTAGTATGTCGTCTTAACCTGATTCATCACCGGGGAATCAGCGTCCAAATATGACCATTTCCTACGGTCTTGTTTCCAGGCTTTTTGTAGATTCGGGCGATTCTGACCTATCATAGAGACATTTTACTTGGTGGTTGCAGTTGCGAATCGGCTGTCCAACTTCAGCATCCTACTAATAAGCAGTTTTTTTTAACATGTCACTTCGTTGTTTTTGCGTTGCTAAGTGTCCGGTACCTAAGCCTCTCTGTTATTGTTTTCGTGAGATGTTAAGAACTTTGGACATTCTGTTACCTGCATCTTTTCTCATTTGGGGAAGTTTGTTACCACTTTGACTTTACCACAGCCCGCCATTCATCTTGAGCTTACGTCTTGTCAAAAATTTTCGACGTCAGCTTCCATAATTTGTCAGCATTTTAGCGCAATTCTTTCTTCATTTAAGGACTGTCATTTAGCTATACCACAGGCTCGAAAACGGACACAATTGTTGGATATGCCTTCATTTTTAATGACTGTAGTTTTATATTTAGGTCTTAACTCTTGCAACTTATTATTTTATATTCAAATTTTACGCGAATTTTCGAGCGTTTTATTTGTATACGAACAGCGGCTCCGGGACTCGATAATTCGCTCAGATCCTCTGAGTGCTCTGTTGAGCTTTCGCAATCTATGCAGTCCCTTCCTCTTGCCAGAAAATCCAAGCTACAGTGTTTGCGCTAGTTTACTTGGGTGTTAGCGTAACACTGCTATGGGTTCCTGGCCATGTGGCAATTCAGGGCAACGAAGCCGCAGATCATGCAACCATATAAGATCTTTTAGACACTGCCATAAAGCGGCAACGTATTTACTCTAAGGATTCTGTTCAGTTTTTGTGTAGAGCCGTTCTCTCGCGGTGGCCCGCAGAATTATATTTGTTCCGAAATAATAAACTTCGGGAATGTAAATCTACCCCTTTGGTTAGCCTCCTCTCATGTTGTTCATCGCGAAGAAGTAGTTTTGACACTTTTTCTGATTGGGCATTTTCGTTTTAGTCATCTTAGCAACTTTAAAGGTGAACCTGATCGAGCGTGTCCAAATTATGACCATCCCTATCAGTGCGTCACATTTTAATTTGTCATCATCTAGCGGATTTTGGAAGTTCCCAAAGTTTGCTTTTTTCTCTTGAGTGAGTTCTTGCTGATGATCTCGTCACTGTCGAGCGAGTGCTCCATAATATACGTATTTATGGTTTCTGGATCAAGATATGATTTTTCATTTTATAGGTTAAAATCCCCTATTTAGAACATTTAGCCTATTTTGTTTCTAGCTATTGCTGGTATATTTTATGATCTCTACTTTGTACATTGTTGAATTTCTTTTGCCATAGTTATTGTTAATTGATTTTTAACTTGATTGGCGGACTAGTTTGTGTAGTTTGTTTTCTGCGTTGTATTTCAGTGCAGATGGATTAATTTTTTATTTTTATTATTGACAAAGTATTAGTGTGTTTAGGCGCAGTTTGGCGTCCTTAAACAATAATCATCATTTGTTCTCTGCCAGACTGGAGAACTTATACGAGATTTGTTTTTATTTCAAATATTAGTAATATCTAAGTTTTTACACGTACAGGTGGGTTCTGTATGTCCTCTCGTTTTATTCAGGATAACGGAGTACTTTAGTCATGGCGCTGAGCGTCACGCCGTTTATCAATCATGTATTGTCAATGAGCGTGTACCTCAGGTGATTTAGTTGTGTTTATTTGTTAAAAATCTGTGTCATTTTGCTTTGTTTTCAGAATACCTATCCATTTATGTGCGAACTTCAATACTGATTCGTCCCCCTTTTGCAGAACCTTCGTTTTTCTCTAGAATTTTTAGCGGCGCATTTACTTTCCTCCTGGCTTTATTTTGGACAAAAACGACTATTCTTTGCGGAGAAAGTACACTTCCCATTTTTAAATATAAATTATGTTAGTTCCCAAAATTAAAGCAAATGAGGCCATGGCATAACTATTTTTGATTAGCCTATTTAAAGCAACTTCTGGTGGTAGACTGGATAAGTTCCGCCTTATTCTCTATAATCCGGTTCAAACTCGATTTCATATGTCGATCCTACTAGCATAGTGGTAACAATACTTTCCTTGTAATACCAAGATGCAGGTTCAATACCGGCCAGAGTCGATGGAATTTTTTCGAGCGTAAAAGTTTTGTGTGTGACTCCCTTCTGAAGGGATAATAGATGCGAGTCCCGTGTCGTAATTACGACACGTATAAGTACCGAAAGCCTGAAAGAAGTGGCACTAGAGAAAAAATTATCGGCCATTTTACGCAATGAATTGAATGAGTCGATGATGACCTGAGATGTTATAGAGCATCCATAAATCAAATAAATAAAGCAATAGCGTCATTCTGGAATATTCATCTAGCTTTCACATCTGCTACGTCTAAAACTGATACATTTGGGCATTCATTTTGCCATTGACGCGTTGTGTACTCAAGTCCTGTATTGAGCCTGAAACTACTTTTTCGTTAGACGGGAAATTTTGTTGGTATTTACGGTTTCAGTTGACGGCTGAGGTTCTACATCTCACCAAAAAAACCTAAATTTTATGCATTGTTTAACTGCCTTTGGAGCTTTGTGTACTCTATAAACTTAGTATACATACTTATGAATAAGGGTTAAAGGATTGCATACTTTTCTCCGTTTCTTTGACCTCTGTAATGATTCTGTGTACGCAATACAATTCCTATTCACATGTAAAGTAAAAATCTACGTTGCTGGATTGTAGCAGGGCTTAAAAGAGTTCTATCGCGGCGAAATCTGCTGCCTTGTTGCCCCGAATTTGCACATAGCCAGGAGCCCATAGCAGTGCTGTGCTGACACTCTCGTCCACTAGTGCAAATACTGCGTCCTGGATTTTCTGCATAAGAGGGTGGGAACTATACAGATTGCTTAACATCATACTCACAGAATGAGAACCAATTATCCAGTTCCCCAGCCGCTGTTCTGATATTAATAAAAGCGCTTGATATGTCACACATAGTTTCGCCATAAAATGTCTCAGAATTAAGACCAAAATTGAAACTAGATCCATGAAAAACGAAGGCAGTTCCAAGAACATTGTCCGTTTTCGATCCGTCAGTATAGTTAAAATTTCAATACTCAAATCAACGGAGAATCACGCTAAAATGCTGGCGAAGCATGAAAGCTGCGGTCAAGGAGTGCAGACAGGGCGTAACCCCAAGATGAACGAGGGCGTCTGCTATACATGGAGGGGAATATTGACGTTCAAGGTCTGAAACATCTTCGGAAATAGAAATTTAGGCGGCTTAGGTGCCAGAAACATAGCAGCATATAAGGTGTCAAGTACATATTACAAATGGGCTCATTTGTAGAATACTAAGATTCAGCAGTCAATCGGTAACCGTATCCACCAAGTAAAATATCTCTAAGCTAGGACATAAAAGGTTCACTCAACTCTACGCACTGGCTGACATAGGACTTCTAGGAAAGGCTCCAATCACAAGACAAATTCCCCAATAATGAATCGGATTAAGGCAACCTAATACTAAAGGTCACGTAGGGTCATTTAAAACGCAGCTATTCTCAATTTTGTACCGCAAAATAGAACAGTAGAAACGCAAAACACCCCGCGGTCAACTTGCCAGATGTACCTTTTAAATCACGTAAAAGACAAATATGAAGATCACTCCGTCCTTTCAGTTAAGCTATATGTAATTACCAGCATAGTTACCTATACAAATCCAATTGGAAAAACTTAGCACCTTCTTCCAAGTACCTGGACCAACATGGAGAGAAGGCGAGGGATACTCTTCTCTGTACCAAAATTAATGCAGACGGTCTTCTTAGCAGAAAAGCGGAAGTTGTGGGTGACACTCCAAACATAGAAATGGTCCAGACATCATTGGAGCGACGTTTTAAAAGACAAGTGCGCTAAGAAGAAAGACTACAAAGTCTAGACGAATAACCACGTTGCAATCCCTGGCGATGAACAATCTGTGATGGAATTGATATACATGACAAACAGTTTGACACCGAGTACCGAGCCCTGAAACACTCCGTTGTTCTAAATAAAACGAGTTGAAGAAACAGAATCCACGCATACTTAAACACCCGGGCTTAATGAACTCCTGATTGAAAATTAAAAGCCGACCATGGTACGCCAACCATGAAGCTCACAATGAGTACCACTTCTTCAGCAGGTATCACAGTTTCTCTAGATCAAGACAGGGACCGTTTGGCACTTTCGTACGAAACCTAAAATATGGGTGGAACGAGAATGAAATGATTCACAGAAGGGGGTGATGACGATTACTGCATTGGACGTTTGTTCAAAAATACTGCGTTTCTAGCCCCTACATATGCCTCCCGTTTATTATGCGCTTCCTTACCTTACATGAACAGCTGGTGAGGGAAATCAGACAGAAATTGGAAGGAAGGTGGGGGTCTTTTTCAGGTTTCGGTATTAATATGACGGTGGCCACTCGCCTATCAGATGCCATTTAAAATGTGCAGTAAATGCAGGAAAAATACCTTAGCTTTCGCTGATAAAACATTGCAACATAGCAACATGTATACCACTTAGCCCCGGAGTGAAATTCTGAGAGGTACAAAGCGCACGCTCCGATTCCGTGGCTGTAAATATGGTATTATAACAATTTCGGATGTCAGAAGCTAAGGAAAATATCCTCCCTTTCACTTGAACCTTAATTATACGAAACGTGGGAGTTCGAACTCTCACCGAAAGTGTGCCCTAATGTATTGGCAATATCCACAGGAGAATTAAATGCATGATGATGTACCTTGAGATCTGTATGGATGAAAAACCAGGTTTACCTACAACGCAACGTAGCTTACCCCAGTCAACAAATAAAGGGTTTGACCTTTACCTTTCGACTGTAAAATTATGGAGCAAAAGAACTCATGACACTTTTTTGTTATCATTCATTACTCAACGGCATTTGGCGCAAAGCTGTTTAAAGGGAATCATTTTTACCAATGTACTGTCGCCACAAAATTCTATAACAGCACTTCGGCGTGCACACAATACGTTCCAGTATCCATCGGTCCACCTAGGAATAGGAACCGGGAAGTGTCTAGGGTGGGGAAATGACAGAGGAATAGCTTGATCTGCGGTAGCTATAAGTATTAGCTCGAAGTGGCTATCCATAATGTCAAATGAAGTAAAAGCACGCCCTGAAAACATGGCTAATGTACTGAAAAGAGTTCAATTCACTTTGCTGATAGGCCACTTCGGTCGCCCTGTGAATGTACTTGGGAAGACAAGATATCGATCTGGCCAAAAATGATCATTGGAGTATAAATCAGAAAAGACGTTCCAAGTAAGATGAACAAAAAGAAAAGGGAACAAACAGAGATCTCCAAAAGCAATTAACTGTTAGTACTACTGGAAAGAAAAGTTGGCTTACTATTAGGATAGATTGTAACGATGTAAAATGTACGCTAACTTGCTACCCCTCTCACAATCCGTAGAACCCCATAGAGAATGGTACGTTTTAAAATGCCATAAGTAAATAAGGTGGTGATAGCTGGGAGAGAAGATCATCTATGATGAAAACAGACGGAGATAGGTGTATATATATTACAGGCAATTAAGCTGAGCATATTACTCCAAGGCACCTTAAAGAGCGTCCATAAATAAATCAAAAAAACCCAAGGCACCTGAGCTACCCCCTCAGATCCTCGCCAGCCTATTTGACACCTTTTATTTCGCCTCCATTTTATCCCCTTGTAACGGCCAGGCCCAAGGAGGGGCCAATGTAAGAGCTGTAAACTCACTGTAGATTGGGTCTCTTTGTTTGTATCTGCAATCGGAGACAGGTGCTATGGTGGAAGATGAACTCGCTATGTGTACAGAAAATCTTCACTTAAATACGAAACGTAAAAGAGTGGACGTACGAGGGGTATTGCCAATACATTAGAGTGCACTTTCGCTGATACTGTCCATAACTTTTTTTTTGATAATAAAAGGGTTCAATTGCGTAAGGACTCCCCTTTCTCATTTCTACCAATTACTAAGAAACAGGAAATGACAGGTATTGGAATCGGTTGATTACTATCAACGGGAGAGCCCTCCCTCTAAGGATGTGATGGAACATGATGTGTCAACTACAGTTAAACCAACGAGTCTCGCGCGCTTAAAGTATGATTCCTTCTGCGCCTATGATAAAGTAGGTCAGTTGTTAAACCCTATCCCCTTATCCATTCAAAATGACTATCCTTTCATGAAATGTATGAGAAATCCGTAGTTGCAGACCACAACTGAGGTTGCTTTAACGGTAGAATACCTGGCCGCTTGTGTGTCTCCAGGAGACTAAACTTAGATCACAGGATTGGTTCCATGTTCACGGTTACTTTTCGATGAAATTCAATCTTTCTCCCGAGGATGGCACTCCTGAGCATGGCAGAGTTTCAATGTTAACCACAGTTTAAATGTACAGTACTCCCCTGAGTCACCAGTCACCTTTACAGGCTACAGCTGCTACCGTTCAGTTTTCTGGGGTTAGTTTCACGGTCTGCAAATTTATATACCACCATCTATTACTTTCGCAGAGATTGGTCTCAGTTACCTCCCCCTTTCCTATTTTGGGAAATTTTATTGCGCACCATCTCCTATGAAATTCTGACACGGCGTGTGCAAGGATTAGTATAATAGCGAACTCTTTCGATCGCCACCCTACTCTACTCAATACTGGTCAGCCCACTTTTCTTTCTAACAGTACTCACAGTTTTCCACATTTTGATCTATATTTCTGTTACACCTCACTCTCTGTACTCATTCTCTTGAACGCCCCCTCTGATTTGTACTCCAGTGATCATTTTCACTTCAGATCCGTATCCTCTTCTCATGTACATTCTCAGCGCGCGACAAATTGGCTTATATACAAAGCAAATTGAAATCACTTCCGTTCTCTGGTCATCTCTTCAGCTGGTGCATTTCTATCAATTAACGCCATGATCGAGCACTTCGATACGGTCCTTATTAGAGCCTCATATCACGCTATTCCCCGGTTGTCTTCCCAACCTAGATACTTTCTGGTTCCTTGGCGGACCGATGATTGCCGAGACGCATTGCGTTCACGCCAAGGTGTTTTGCAAATTTTTCGTCGACACCATGCGTTGGAGAACATTATTCGTTATAAACAACTGCGTGCTAAATGCCGTTGAGTGCTTAAGGATAGCAAAGGCCATCTTGGAATGCTTTCTTTTAACCACTCAACGCCATTTTATGGGATAAGCATCGCCTTGTTGCAGACAAACCTGGGTTTTCGTCCATACCCGATCTCCAGGTAAAACACTGTGTACTGGCTATTCTTGTAGATATTGTCAATACGTTAGGGCACCCTTTCGCTTATGTTTCGAGCTCCGCCACCTATCCTGCTGAATTTAAGCAACTTTTTTTTATTCAAGGGATTTTAAGGAAGATTTTCGTCGAGGCGTTCTTTCGCGCTGGCGCGAGTAGTGGATTTTTCTCCATGACAATAAGCATCGAGAATGTAAATCCGCCCCTTTTAATTGGTCATCTTCTTCTCGCGTAGTTCGTCGCGAGAAGAAGATGACCATGTTTACGCATTGGGCATTGTGTTTTCGTTACCGTCATCTTTTCAAAGCTGAACGAACTCCAGAGTGTTCTAATTGTGACCATCCTTTTACCGTGCGTCATATGATTAAATGCCATCATCTAGTGGCTTTTAAAATTTACCTGGGTTTGCCGTCCTCTCTTGAGGAATTACTTGCAGATGATGTTTCTGTTGAGCGAATGTTCTGCTTTATCCGCGTTTGTGGTTTTGGAGCAAGGTGTGATTTTATATAATTGTATATATGACGGTTTCCTTCTAGACCATTTTAAGAATGGTATATTTCCAGTTATTGCTGATGTATTTTACTATCAGTCTTTTGCTAATTGTTTACCCTTTTGCCCTTATTTGTTATTGTGTGTTTATTTTTATCGCTAATGCTCTTTGTTCTCTATACGGAATTTTAATGTAGATATATTCGTTAAATGTTTTCATAATGGCACAATTTTAGTGTTTTTTTGTTTATTTATTTAAGGACGCTCTTTAACACAGTTTTAGTGTGTTTGGGCGCTAATGACCTTAGCAGTTTTGCGATCTTTAAACATTAATCATCACATTGTTATTGGATCTACTTTATTCTGTTCTAGTAATAACTAGGTGACGTGGACAACAAATCTCAATTACATCTTTTACGTACTTTTTGTTTCTTGCAAAATTACAGTGATAATTATATTTCGCTATAGCGAGTCCATCCTCCAACTTTACAACTATTAGATGACACAATGCTTCCTCGGTAAGCAAACGCTTCATGCGTTGTTCGTCGCAAATAAAGTATTTTAGCACGTCTGAACTTGGCACCGTTATTTTATGTCACCGTAACTTTTTAAGAGTGAATCTGCCCCAGCGTTCCCAAATTGTGACCATCTCTATGCATTACGTCACATTTTAACTGAATGTGATCATCTTGCGGCTTTTGGAACTTCGCAGCGTTTCTCTGGAGGAAGTTGTTGCAGATGACGCTGTCGCTGACGAGCAAGTGCTCCGTTTTATTTATATTTCTGTTTTCTGGAACAAGGTATGATTTTTCATTTTATACGTGAGGTTTCCTTTTTAGCTCATTTTAAACATATTTTGATTCCGACTATTGCTGGTGTATTTTAAGATTTGTACATTGTTAATAGATCCTTTAATTCTATTGGCCATCTAGTGTGTGTCGCTGGTTTTTGCGTACTATTTAAAAATAGACCATTTAATAAGTTTCTTTTATTTTTGTCCTTTTTTTCATGTTTGGGTTCCACTGACCTTAACAATTTTGTACCTTTAAACGATAACCATCATCAGCTTATGCAATGGCCCCTCAATGGGTTTAACCTTTACAAGCCGACATGTTCGCATATTACCTGAAAATTCGTGGCCAGTTCTCGTCATACATTCATCGTGTTGGCATACTACATTAAAATTCAACGCTGGGAGTTCGCCGTTATACAATCATAGTGTATTATGTAACACGCGCTACCGCCACGGGTGGCCGAGGTCGTTAAGGCACGGACTCGTGAGCGGGAGGTCTGCGGTTCGAATCCCGCCAGGACCGTCCTCCCTGACTGGGGTTTTTTCCAGGTTTTCCTCAGTCTTCATAACTGGCAAATGCCGGGGAGGTACCTAAACTTAGGCCTGGAACGCTTCCTTCCTTAAAAAAAAAATATCCTTTCCCAATTTATCATTTCATCTCATGTATCACCAGTGTCCACCGCCTGTGGTGCCTCAGTAGTGAAAACGGGCGTTAAACACTACTCAAAAAAAAAAAAAAAAAAAACATGTAACACGCGAGGGCGTGAGCCGGACATGATGTGATGGGACATACATCATATTGAGAATTTTTTTTCAGAGCACAAAAAGAATAGGGTCGATAACCAAATGAGCCGAAATTCAAACAGTCTTATTTCAGGGAAGCTCGGGGTTGATACGACTTGTATGAAAAAAGTGGGCCCTTAAGGTTTTAAATATGTATTGTCTATTAGTTTATACATTACAAATATTATGGGCAAGTTTTACGGCAAAATTATTTGCCTTCTTCTAACGCTTTCTATTTGGATAGTTGAAACCATTATAATTAATAACAAAAATGCATTTTGTTGCAAGGATTCAGCAACAATTTTTACTTCATTATTTACGGAACGTATCTAACGACACTTAATTACTGCTGTTTCTCTTGAAGCGAGGGATTCCATTAATTTATAATTGCCAATCTATGCCCCTGTCTGTATATTCTTAAAGCTTCCTGGTCCTGGGTTTATAGGGGAAAGAATATCGTTATAAAAAATTTGTCTATTAAATTAATTTCCTAACAGGTATAAATTCCTTGTCAACCACCAAATAGAAAACTACTCTGCTGCACTGAAAATTTAAAATCACTTAAAAATACCGTAACCTTTTTGGTTATAATAATCAGTATTAGTGTAAAATGTATAATATTTTGAAATTAACTTAAACTTTTTTCCATTTTTTCAGAAACCCAGCAAGCAGCAATCTCATATTTTTCATTACGAAGAGCTATTGGCCACAGTATCACTATCTCCTTCCATGGGATTACCAAACCGGAGAATATGGGAGTTATGGAAGTGGTTGCACTACAGCTTTCATCCGAGTCTGGGCCACACTAGGATGGGCGAATGGACTGCGTACAATAGACAGCAACTCTGTGCGTCAAGCTCTTGAGAGTGCAGTAGAAACAAAAAGGCCATTGCTGGACTGTCTAAATGATGCTGAAAAAAATTCACGAATAATTAACGAATATTCACAATACCTAAGTCCTCCTGTAAGAATTTAAGGTTTATAAGCGTATTTATGATATGATGGATTTTTATATCCGTCAAGGTATGACTTTAGTACATTCGTGTATTTCAGTCATATCTATAAAATAAACATAAATACAAGGCTATTTGATATTTGTATTTTCTGTTTCCAAAGATATTAAAACAGAATTAATTTGTGAAGAACACCTATGTGGAATAACTAATATTTGTTAATCTTTATATTTAATAAAAAAGATTTAATTTGTCATTAAAAAAAAAAAACTTAATTATCAAAGACATTGTGCCTCTTTGCCGAATGTGAGTTCCATCAGTTGCTCTTGGCACTGTTTACGCCAGTATGCGCTACTAATAAATTGACCCCGGACGCTATTTTCAATTAGCAAGGACAATTGGACGAAAAACTCCGGGGCTACCCTATGTTCGTGAGTGAATTTTTAGCGTCCCCTCAAAAGTCAATATTGGGTACGGGGCGCAGCGTCCCCAAGGCCCCCGAGCGGTTGTTGTTTTGGTTTATTTATGTTCATAAGCGTCCCAATCAATTCAGGGAGTAAAATGGCGGATAAATTTTTGCTCAGAGGCCTCTTCTTTCAGGCTTGAGGTTCTTTTACATGCCGTAAATCTACCACATGGGACCCACGGCTTTACTTCCCTTCCGAAGAAAGTCATACTTAGGATTTTACGCTCGAAAAAATCCATCGATCCTGGCCGGGATTGAGCCCGCGATCTTGGGTTTAGGAGGCAAGTATGGTTACCACTACACCACCAGAACCGACCACCCAATCTGCTCCCTCCGGTAAACCTTCAGCGTGCTTGACCGTTTTAATTTCGCCAACTATTTAAATTAGTTCTTCTAGCCCCCCTGTTCTTAGTCTGATGGGTGCCACTGTACTTGACGAGATAAAATGTGACTAAGTCAGGGCGTAACTCCCAGCATTTGGTTACCAAATTATCAGGTAGGACGAGAAAATACCCTCTGGTAAAAGCCCAGGCTCGGGGAGGGAACATTGCATGAGCTGTTAACTCCCCGAAAGGGATTGGGTCTCTCTGCCTAGAACATGGGAGGTATGACCCTGAGGTAAGTACTATTAAGGGCAGAAAAACTCACCTAAGACGGGATGGAACCAGGAACCAGCCTGCTATTGGAGACAGTTGCAATGGTGTAGAAAGAGCTCACTATGGTGAATGATAATTCTCACCAACAGATGAAGAGAAAGAGAGTGGACGTAAGAGAGGTAGCAGAGATGTTTTCCCTAGTTATTTACTTATAAGCTTTACGGGACATGGGTAGTCGTTTAGTCGTGTCAAACCCTTTATCATTCAGACGGGTATACACAAAATATCTGGCCCTGTGAAATTCTGTACGCGATCGAGATATGGGTCTCTTTTGGTAGAGAGGATGGGACTGATCCGGGCAAATACGATACTTAAGGCGACAATACTTCAGGGCTACTCTCTCTGCATTAAACACCCAGAGCCCTAAATTCGTCTCTTGGAATTATTAACACCAACATACTCGACTGCATGAGATATCAAAATTCAGGGTTATATGGATGAACAGGAGGTCATCCGTTTATCGCGTGCAGGCCATCCAGACTCTCTTATTCATATTTAATAGGGTTGAACTACCGCAGGGATCAATGACAGATAGGAGGTAATAGAAGTGCGAGCCCGTAAATTCTCAGCCCTTTACGATATTTTCAGTTCCAAAGTTTCGGCCACATTCGCATGTCCTTTAGGAGTATTATTTGAGTATCTGCAACCTACGGTAGCAACTCACAAGAAAGCATTTTATTCGCGCTTGTCTGCGTGAACTGCCGTGGAGATCATCAAGGTTCATCATGGGACTGTCTATCGCGAAGAGCGATATATACAGGAGCTCCGGGTGAAGAAGAAACTGTCCTATTCTGAGGCCCGGAAACGCCATCAACCTCGCCAACCTGTGGTATTAAAGACCCATATATACGCTATGTAGCTTCTACTGTAATTCAAATACGTGACAGCAGCAATCAGAACTGTGACTATACTTTTACTCAGGTCCCTGTTGCACCAAGTTGTACCACGCGCTCTGCAGAGAAGCACAATCCTGTAGTATTTCATGCTTCCGTCATTAAATTCAATATGGCCTATATCAAGACTGACTTTCTGAAAACGTCCACTACTTTGTAAACATGAATATTTCCAGTCCTTTTCCTACTTGGCGATGATACAAAGAAACAACCTGCTGTGCTGTGTACATCACAATCTATTTCAACTTGGAATCGCTTGACCATTCTCAGTGGGAGAGTCCTTCCTCTGAGGATGCTATGAGTAGGATATGCCTGCTCCTGGTAAATTATCCAGTGCCACGCGTCTAAAGAAGGAATGTTTATTTCATCCTGCACCGGTGATAAATTAAGCCTCGCTAGTGGCTTAATTCGTTATATATTTACAATGGCTATCATATTTTAGAATGTACGAGAGCTCCGCACTCAAAGACCTGAACAGGAGTTATTGTTACGGTTCACTGACTCTGCCAGTGTGTCTTTAGGGAACAAATCTTGGTTCACATGACTTGTTTCTCCTCCGCAGTCTCTCTAATGTGCGATTTGGTTTTCCACCAGAGGATGGCACGCCTGCGCATAGCCTTGTTTTAATATTAATAACAGGTGAGGTGTTCAGTTCTCTGGTGAAAATACATTTTCAATTGCAGATCAACGCAGTTACATTTTTTTTTTTTTGCGCTCAATTTACTGTGTGCAGTATCTACCTACCTCCGTCTGCTACCATCGCAGTGATTACTATTGATCATAATTTGTACAAGGGGTACTATGCAAGCGGGCGTTTTGTGCAGCCACATTTTTACTTAATGCAGGTCAGTCCACTTTTCTTTCGGATTATACAAACATCCTTTTGCATTTGGATTTCCCTATCTGTTCTGCTTATTTTTCTGTTCATCCTACCTGAAACGTCCTTTCAGGTTTATATATAAATGACCACTTTCCGTACCAGATTCATATCTTGCTTTCCGCAGTTCATTCTAAGCACTCGCCGAAGTGGCTTTTCAACCCGATGAAATGGAGTCTTTTCAGTTCTGTAGCCCTATTTTCCAGTGTGCTTTTATTTTTATTGACTCCATGGTCCAGCACTTGGAGACCGCAATTAATTCTACCACAGATCAAGGTATTCCCCTGACATCTTGTCTCTCCATAGGCCTCCAGGTTCCTTGGTGAAAGGAAGAATATCGTAGGTGCCGAGACACACTTAAGAGTGTTTCGTCACCTCTCTACGTAGGAAAATATGATTCGCTATGCACAGGTGTGTGCCAATTGCCGTTGAGTACTGAAGGATAGCAAAAATATCTTCGGGTAAATCACCGTGCATCTCATTCTCATGCGGACATTACCGATATATTATGGCGCACTTTCGTTGATATTTCATACTCTCCTCTCACGTTTTGCACAATTAAGCTGGAAGTTCAATCCCAGCGATTCACCTTTGCTTCTGACAATCGAGAGTATTATAATGTCCCATTTACTGTCAGAAAATTGGAGAATGCGCTTTATACCTCTCGGCATTGCGCTCCGGTACCAGATAGTATACGCGTTACTATGTTGCGACATTTACCACAAGCTGAGATTTTGGATTCCATATTTTAATCGCATCTGGTGTAACGGCACGTTTCCGTATTCTTGGCAAGTGGCATTATCATACCAATACAGAAACCTAGAAGGAACCCCCCCCCCCACTTGCCCCAAAATAAGCGTTGCAAGTTCCCGTTTACAATGATTTCATTTAACTATTTCAGGATATAGTTTCACTCTTTTGGCTTCAAATACATCACAAATTCTTCTCTCTCGATGTTGTTAACACAATTAAAAACTAATTGAAGTGTCCTTCGAAAAGCCCCTTTTCTCCAGTGTTAGCATTATACCGTACTATGTTGTATTCCAAAATTTTCGTAATTTTCAAATTTACGTTTCCTTGTTCATGGCAATTTTAATTTCGTCCACCAGCCGCGTCCCCAAAATGGTTCTTTCTTCGTCGACGAGATTGCACCTTCCAACTTATTTTCCGCTTGCACGCACGCAGGCATAGAGGGAACAGTAACACACAGTTATCTTTTTGGTTATTATTCCGGTGGATTCAAACCTAGTGTTCATTGTTTTCGCTTCTCGTGCCTCCAAGGACAACCATTCTATTAAAATAAAATCAACCTTATCCGTGATAGAAGCAAAAAAGCAATAAGTACTTGATATTTCTACTATTTTCTAAATCTTCTCCATTGCCGCCGACTTTACGATTTAAAATTAACACCTCTCGACTATTTAACGCTTGCGAAATCGATACATTTCGCTGTCATTACAGTTAGTTATGCCATATGAGAGCAATGCGCAACTGTTTATCCCACAAGCATATGCGTATAGGGGCATCAATGAAATTCTGCACTTAGCATGAAAAGTTTTCCATAAACGTTTATGCAAGTGTTGTAATACTTACGGATTTCCTAAAATGAATAATATTCCTTTCTGTCATAAACTCTTTTCTAAATATTGACACACAGAAATATAATACCTGTATGTTCATTCTGCACAATATTCTACCAGTTCCTTTCGCATGTCAAATATGCACTTTGAAGAAACATTTTAGAGCACCATTTTCAAAACTTTTTATTTTGTCCGTAGTATTTTCTTTCGCCTATCGTGTTAACATAGTTTGTATTATCTAATTACACAAGGAGGAAAATATCCTTTTGATTCTTCTAGTGTAGGTGTTTTAGAAAATTTTGAAGGGGCATATGGAGTGATATTTAGAGAATCCAAAAACGTAATGTTACGGTATTTTATTCCACATATGCTATTTCCATTCATGATTCGTTCGGACGTCCACTCGACAGTACCCACCATGTATTTCCACAGAATGTGAACATCATAAGAGTTTAAATTAACAGTATTCACGGTTCCGCTAAAACCCCCACGGGTAGACGAGGCCGTTAACGCGCGGACTCTGAGGTCTGGGATTCGATTGCCACCAGGATTGTCCTGTCTGACTGTTTATTTTTTCAGGTTTTCCTCAGCCTTCATAAATGACAAATGCCGGGGAGTACCCAAAACTTAGGCCTGGAACGTTTCCTTACTTAAAAATATATTTTCCCAATTTATAATTTCATCTCATATATCATCAGTACAACAGCATGTGGTGCCTCAGTAGTAAAAACGGGCGTTGAAAGTATTAAACAACGGTTCCGGTCTTCAATGTTATACGCTACAAGTTAATGCGTTGAAATAATTGAAGCACGGATCTTTTCCAAATACCCCAATGACAATATGATTGCATTTTCTCGTCAACGTCAATGCATTTGTTGTAATTTTAATAAAGTACGCATAAATTTGAATTGTGTTCAGTAAAATGACTTCGAGAACCCTTTGGCTTCTCTTGTGTGTACCAAAGATGCACGTATTCCAAAACATTTCATCACAGGTGTGCCAGCTTTCCGAATCTTAAATTCTATAATTTATTACATCCATCGCAAACTTCTTCCACATCGTATACAGATTCATTTTGAGGATAAAAAGGTCCTTTTTCGAATGATTGCTATAACAGGAATATTCCTTAAAATTACGATTACATGCATTGTAAAAAAAAAAAAAATGTATGCGTTGAATGACGTTACGCACGGTAGTCGACATTTAGTACATGTGCAACCGAAAAGGAATTCTCTGTTATATTTGAAAGGAATACATTGCGTACAATAATATGTACACCTAAAATGTCTGTGTATATGCACTGTATTAGCATGATTGTCGTGCTACGTATAATCCCAGTGTTTATCGCTGTCAATTGATGACTTATGCAGTCCTGTTCACTGCGCAACCGTCAAAGACAGTGAAACCGTACTGTTTCAGTGGTTTTTCAAAATGTTTTACCTCTTCTATAGTGTGTGATCTATTTACATCTTCTCCGATAAACTGAAATAAACGTGTACTTTTGGTTTTTTCACTCTTTCGCACCTCTTTATCAAAGTATAGTTTGAATCCCTTTCTAACTTTGCAACACATACTGTAATTGCTCTAGATAAACCTAAAAGGAACAAGTTTTAATTAGTTTTATACCTTTATTTCTGTTGCACAACTCACAGCTAGGAGAACAATTTCCTCCCACAATTTTTGTGTAAAAACACGTAAATTTTAAAGTGATGCTAAGAAAAAATCACACTTGCTTTACATTATCGATTCTCCAGAATTTAAAATAAATTTTATGCTGATTTGATAAAATCTTCTAACGCTAACGTGAAAGCAACCCTCTGAATTTTCAATATTAACGACAATACATTCCAAAATACCTTAGTTCGCCATTTAAAAATTCTTTGTTTACAAATTCAAAACTGGAGTAATTACCCGATGTATCCATTCTATATGATCGACTTCTTCGGTATCCTCAGGATAGGGTTTACCGAAACTACTGTTTCAGAATTCCTCGAATAACTCTATTCAAAGTTCTGGCACGATGCTGCAATATTGTAAAACTTGAACAATACGACGGTTTATAAGTTCACAGCACAACGTGACCGCGCAATGTGAAGCGTAGCTTTATTTGTTGGCATACAAATACACGGGCAATTAACTTACAGTAATGAATTATTCGGAGCTTTAATTCATACAATGGTACTTAGGGAGACAAATAAAATGTACTACAAGAATTATGTAAATATCAAAATATTGTGGTGATTTAAAATTTCTCAATCTTCATGAGCTATTGTTACAAATTTAAAAACAGAGATCTAAAAACTGAACTTTAACCTGCAAAGAAAGCTTTTGAGAGAATCAATGCATGCCATATAGTAGATCCTGAGCGTAGACATAATAAATGTTCCGAAACCAAAATTTTGAACAACATAAGAACTGCCGCATCTCCAAATTTTTTGTCACGATAGGGAGGAATGGAATCAAACTGTACCTTTCAAGGAGGCTGGCGTCCCCACACTTTTTGTCAAATTGGGTGTGCAGCTGTAAACAGAGGTACAGAATCGAACCATAACCATGGTATGAACAAAGTTACAGGAATCGACAACAAATATGTCATGACTAGTAAAGGACGCGGGATTGAGACCATACTCCAATAAAAAAAAAAAAAAAAAAAAAAAAAATTGGACCGGCGCCTGCACCAAATTTGTTAAATTTGAGGTGGAGCGGCGTGCGGAGGTATGGGATCGAACCATAAACCTGGTATGAACAGTCACAGGGACTGGCGCCTCCACAAAATGTGTTAAAACCAATCTCGGTAACCCAGTTCAGGAATACTCAGTACCAGGTCTTGGAGTGAACAATGGGGAAATAGCCCTACTAGAATGATGGTAGAGTTTTATAAAAGAAAGTGCTTTACTCTGTTATTAGGACCATTTATTGGCATTATATTTGATACTTCAGGAGGACCCATTAGTAATAAAAATGATAGTAACCACTCTTCCTTTCCCTCAGAGATTTCAGTGCTGAGGCCAAATGACTGATTACGGCAATTGGTGCTTCAGCGGCTTGGCTGTGTCCCGAGGCAAGGCCAACTAAGTCACTGGCCTTGTCCTGCTCTCTCCCCGGTGCTGTGCATGGCTTCTCTAGTCCTTTCTAGCGTCTCTCTCTCTAGAGTCACCCTTATTGCCCGTTTTTAAAGAGGGTAATAACCGGAAGTGGCTGTAACATCTCCATGCCCCTTCCTGCGAGAAGTTGATCCTTTTGTTCTTATTGTTATCCTAGAAGTCCAATAATTTCAATGGTAAAAATTGAAGCCATCCAACCATTTAGACATATCTATGCTCCGGGATGCAAACGTTTAAAAATGTGCTTTGTGTGGCTAAATTTTCCTGGAAAAAGATTAACCTAGGGATTTGTAAAAACTGCAGCCATCCCTTTGTCCGTGCGTGGCAAGCAAGAAGTGGTTAGTGGCTTCATTGCCAGCTAAGTCCGGGCTGTTATGAAACCTTATGGCCGTACGTTCCTCCTAGATTCATTGCTATTTGCAATCATTCGAAGGAATATAAAATACTTCATCCATCAACTACATTTAACTATTTTCTCTAATTTTGTGACTCTATGACCTGAGCACGTCACAATACATAACTTACAGAAATGCTTTGGTCAGGGGTGAGGTGTACAGGAATAACAATCTTAATTTCAAAATGTTGGGCGTAAAACGTGTTCACTCCTCGAAGCTCCTACTCCTCTCCGTGTTATCCAAGGTATGCACTCAGTATCTCCAGAGCAGAACTATGACGTCATCATAATGGATGGTTACATACCAGCCTAGACCAATGAAAGGAAGGACCCAGTGAGTCCGTTAATATGTGGATGAAAGGAAGAGGGAACAACAACAGGTATTTGGGCTTTAGGAGAAGCCAACTCGATGAGCGTTTCGAATGTACCCGAGTGGTCAATAATATATTTTGCACGAAAAGTGACAGCTGGAGTGGCTATCAAAAAGTTTCAAGTAAGATGAACAGAAAGTGGAGTTGTATAGACAAAGGAATGTACCCGAGTGGTCAATAATATATTTTGCACGAAAAGTGACAGCTGGAGTGGCTATCAAAAAGTTTCAAGTAAGTTGAACAGAAAGTGGAGTTGTATAGACAAAGGAATGTCATAATACCGACACATATTAGGTTTGAACGCCATTATCTGATTGAGTTCTACGTCTCATTGCTGAACATTGGATACAAGTTTCTCACGACCCTGAAGCTTTATAATATTGTGGTATGCTGTTGGGAACGAAACATCCATTTGGTAAGCTCCTTTGCCACCCCACACGCTTACGCGACGTGAAGTTTCCGATCAGTGGCTTACCAGATTTTTCAATAGTGCAACAGTCTGTTTCGTGTGCTGTCTTAGCAGGTTTGTTTCTCATGTTATAGATAATGAAACTTAACTATTGCCCCATTTAAAATTAAATGTTTCCACCATTTCTTAGTAAGCCTTCCTAATGCATAGTAAGGTAATTTATGACAGCATTAGAGCAGGGAATGATCATTTTACCTCTTCCTACCGCGTTTCCTTTCCACCTCCGAGTCCGCCATTGGGTCTGAATTTGTGGAGAGTAACACAATATTGTACCAAACTATCGCCGTTGTACCCTCATGTTGAAGTTTACGAGATCCGCCCCATTTTAATTTCAAATGTTTAGGATTATTGCGTTCTTTTGACTAATTTTTTTCCCCTGCACGGGCTGTGGCATAAGAATATAATTTCTTTTCTATGACATTTTCATCAATCTGGTGGAGGTACAAAAATTGTCCAAATAAATATAATGCTACCGGCCTATATAATCCCAGCAAGTGAATAACCACCTACTCATCAAGAAGAAGCTCATTACATTGCCTTTATTTTTTCACAAGTTATATGTTGCTATTTAGAAGGTAACCATTACTACTATCTGCAATTCATCATGCTTTGAATCCTATTTTGTACATTTTGCGGGCATATACTACTTCAAATGAAACCTTCCTTTGAACCCTATCATTGTTTTATCTACAGAGAGAGCACGGCCTGGTTTATAATAGATTTTGAATTTATTCACAATGTCAAGTTTAGGAAGAACCTTATGCAAATAATATAAAATTTCTTCTCCTTGTTTAGGTCTAGTTTCTTCATCATTTAAGTGGAAATATTGGAAAGCTTTTCAAAATGACGGAGTGTCCTCTTCGTTTTTCACTAAGAACTAAGAGGAATGTGGGAATACGTCTAAAAGAACATATGACAAATTTAAAATACAAACAAATAGAAAAACCAGCAGTGGCATACTAAGAGGAATGTGGGGATACGTCTAAAAGAACATATGATAAATTTAAAATACAAACAAATAGAAAAACCAGCAGTGTCATATCACTTTTGGACCGAAAATCACGATATAAAGGAAAAAGTTGAATTATTGAGAGCTGTACAGGGACCGGTAGAATTGGATATTTGGGAAAAGATTTACATCTACAAACATAAGGATCATTTGATGAATTTTATCATTCAGAAGGAAGAAAATATAAATTTTAAGTTCATAAAAGTTTCACCAGAGCGGAACATTGCTTGTGATACTACGTAACAACAGCCTTTTACACCAGTCGTCCACGGCCGAAGATGGAGATAACGTATCTTTGAAACCGGTACCGAATATTTTTAAGGTTAGTGAAGCATGAAGAGTGTTCGACGACAGATTCAATTACTGTGTAGGTGTTTGACCCTTTCCAACATTGTGTAACAGATCCAAGCTTAGCATGTTTTGCTTCTTACCAGGCAGAGATTAATATAATACCATGTAAGCAGCCTCTTAAGTGACTGACCACTACACTGAAATTCCCTAAGGTGATCAAGTTAAAGCAAGGTATGAAATATAAAGCCAAACAGATTTTAGTTTCAAAAATGTTAAATTTGCTACACCCCTTTCAGCAATGCATGAAACACTATGGTACATGTTATATAAACGGTAAGGTAAGCGCTCCCCGTTGCAGTTTATAGCCATTGTTGTGCAAAGGAAGGCACCGCCATTAGTTTGCATGACACATTTTGTTTAAAATGATCAACTAATTAGTACTCACCCGCATTATGTTGTTTCCATTTCTCCTCACACAGGACTACTGCCTAGCTTCCGGTGTCTTGGCGAGAATTGCTCCGGGATACTGATAACCTTTGAGATGACTGAGATACATTGCATTGTATTCTGCTAATAGCTATCACGAGCCAATCTTGTTGTGTGCTACAGCACTGAATAGTCAGTTTTTAACAATTCTCTTAGTATGTGCTGACCATTATCTTGGTTTTGTACGCTTATTCTGTCCTTTTTTTTATTTACAGTCCCCTTCCTTTTCTTCTTTCTTTCCTTCCTACTCTCAATCTACGGGAGAAAGGAATTCTAATCAAAGGTTGTTAGTATGATCGCAACCTAGAGGAGCTATTTACAAATTATCCTGAAGTTCTTAACTTATACATAATTGTGGTTGCGACAAAAGGAAAAGAAAAACAAATCAAAATTTAGAAATATCCGGGAGATCGAGATGAAGAAGGAAGGAAAAGCACAATTATTAAACAGAACACATATCAAACTTCACAATATAATGACTGGGCTTTTGGAATATTTCACATAAGATAAAATATATTTCTACATTATCCTACTCTTAACCGCAAGACCAGAGGAATATTGATGTGGCTTGTAGTTTTTCCCCATCCTGTTTCCCTCCTTTTCTGCTTTTCCTCTCAGTCTCACTAGCTTACTTGTTTTACTAACATTTCTAGCTTTTGTCATTCCCATCTGCACAGCTGCCTTACGCCAACTTCCTGATAAATGACCAGAGCTACTTTTCCTTTAGCTAACCTGTGTTTACACGTTGACACATCTCGCACTCACTTGTACCCACTTCTGGGTACGGGCATAGCGACCTGGAGGCACCTGAGCTGCTCCCTCAGGTCCACGTTCGGTGTGTTTGACGCCTTTTATTTTGCGTTTGTTTTAATTTGTATTCTTCCTTCTTCCCTGGTCTCTGTCTGATGTATGACCCTGTGTTTGAGCAATAAAAAGTGACTGGATAATGGCGTAATTCCCAGCATTGGGTTATCATGCAGAACGAGAGCCTATCCCCTGATAAGGGCCAGGCCTGGGAAGGGGCCATTACATGAGCTGTGAACTTTCTGTAGGCGATTGTGTTTCTTTGTCTGTATCCAGGAAGGTTTGACCCTGAGGTGAGTTTGTTCAAGGCATGACAAATCACCTAAGCCGGGGTAGCGCCCAGAAAGCAGCCTGCCATCGGAGAGAATTGCAATAGTGGAGGATGAACTCACTATGGTGCAAGAAAGTCTTCACCTAAATACAAAGAGAAAAACAGGGACGTAAAAGAGGTTAATGACGTGTAATTTCCTAGTTACCAAATAATTAGTAGAGCTGAGCAAGGTCAGTCCTTAACTCACGTGAACACATCATCCAAAAAGA
Source organism: Metallyticus violacea (assembly GCA_030762175.1). NCBI lineage: Eukaryota > Metazoa > Arthropoda > Insecta > Mantodea > Metallyticidae > Metallyticus > Metallyticus violacea. The sequence goes on from CM060846.1 coordinate 228,301,751, forward strand.
TTTGGACAGAATCGCTGGCTCTGTGAAATCGCGCACACGTTTACGAAACGGATCTTTATTAGTTGAGACGTTCAGTATTTTTCAAATTAATACACCTTTTCAGGCCATTTTACTCCGCAGATACCCAATCCGTGTCGAAGCGCATCGCACCTTGAATTCATCCCGAGGAGTCATTGCGACCTCTGTGACCGATACAGACATTAAGGGCTATTTAGCGGAATAAAATGTTACCTCAGTTTATCGAGTGCAGGCGAAGAGAGATGACCAGGACAGCCAACAAGTACTTTATTTTTCACCTTGAGTTGCCAAAGATCAGGGAGGGTATGAGGTGATAGCGCTCTACCCGTATGTTCCCAACACCCTACGATGTTTCCAGTATCAGCCTTTCGGCTACACTCGATTATCTTGTAAGAGCTCTGTATTGATTTGTACATGTAAATTAGAGAGTCGTTAGGGAGCATGTACACCCGCTCCCATTTGCGTGAACTGCCGTTGTGCTCACCCGGCAACACCCCGAGAATGCCCTCGATTCCGTGAGAAGCGTTCCATAGAGTAAATCGGGGTTAAAGAGAAATTTTCTTTGCCCAAAGTCCGGAAACGCTTTCTATCTTGTCAACCTGTTGTAATCAAGTCCGGTACTTATATTTCCATTGCTGTCCCCGCGATATCCAGAACTGACTGTAGCACTCAAGCATGTGACCTGACGTTTTCCAAACTTTCTACTGTGCCTGCCACCGCTATGCACTCTACTGCTGAAGCCAGACATGTTGTTTTGGTGCTAGTCCCATTAAATTTAGGACGGCTTATAGAAGGACTGACTTTTTAAAATCGTCCACTAGTGAGGGTAAGACTAAGAAGAAAAATCAGAAGTTCATCACCTCCTCCTAGGTCCAAATTTCACAATGGCTGTGGGAGCAAGCCCGCTAGGCGGTCACCGTCACCACCTCTCTCCACTTCCAACTCATCTCAGCGAAAGAGCCCCGCCCCTCTAAGCATGTCATGAAACAGGGTGAATCTGCTCCTGCTAAACCCACGCGAATGAAGAAAAAACTGTTGATTCGTCCCGTACCGACCTAAAAATTTAGTGTTATATTTCTTTATTCCAGTATTTAACAATGGCTACCCTTTCGTGTAATATACGTGGACTACGTAGTCAAAGACCAGAACTGGAGTTACTTTTACGGTTGAAAACTCTCCAATTATGCGTCTCTAAGGAGGCCAAATTTCCACTTCAGGACTCGTTTGTCCTACGCGGTTGCTCTTTGGTGAGATTCGAAATTCCTCCAGAAGATGGCATTCCCGCGCATGGTGGAGTTTTACTGTTAATCAGAGATAATGTGTACAGTTCTCTGAGCCTTCAGTCCCCTATACAGGCTGTAGCAGCTACTGCCTACCTTTCGGGCACGAGTTTTACTGCCTGCAATTTATATATACCTCCATCTGCCACTATCACGGTGGCTGATCTAGATCTCTTCTTTCATCTACCACCCCCTTTCCTACTTTGGGGGGACTATAATGCGCACCATCCCCTATGGGGTTGTACCATGGAGTGTGCAAGGAGTAGCATAGTAGCGGAGTTTTTAGGTCGCCATAATCTTACTCCGCACAAAACTGGTCAGCCTACTTTTCTTTCTGACAGTACTCACATTTGGATCTATATTACTATTCCGTCTTACCTTCCGTACACTTCACCTGGAACGTCCTCTCTGATTTGTACTCCAGAGATAATTTTCCACGTCAGATTTATTTCAAGTCTTCCCACGTACATTCTCAGCGTGCGCTAATGGTTTATTGACAAAGCGAATTAGAATCGTTTCTGTTCTATGGTCATCTTTTCAGAGTGTGCTTTTCCATCTATTGACGCCATGATTAAGCACCTTAATCGGGTCCTCATTGCTGCCGCAGATCAGGCTTCGCCGGTCGTCTTCCCACCCCAGACGGTTCCTGGTTCCTTGGTGGGGCTATAACTAAACACATGCCGAGGTGTTTTGCGAACTTTTCGTCCCCCCACATTACGTCAATAAATATGATTTGCTATGAAAAGCTGCGTTCAAAATGCCTTCGAATAATTATTGATAGCAAAAAGGCATCCTGGATTGCTTTCGCCTCACCTTTTACCCGCTCAAAGCCTTCGTCTGCTATCCGTGATAAGCTTCGCTGCTTTGCAGACAAACCTGTGTTTTCGCCCATACCCGGTCTAAAGGTATAACACCGTGTACTTCCTACATATATTTTAGCTTTTATTTTTACGGTTTTAATTTAAACTTTTCATATTGCATTCCGAGTGCTTTTATGGGTTTTATACTTTTTAGAAGTTTTTTATTATTCAGTATATATATATATATATATATATATATATATATATATATATAATACACAATACATTAGGTCCACTTTCGCTGATGTTTTGAGCTCCGCTAATTACCCACCTGCTTTTCCTACAATTCAAGTGCAGGTTGAGGTACAGGAGTTTCTTTTGTGCCTCTGACAATCAGGAGTTCTACCATGTTCCATTTACATCTAGAGAATCGGAGAATGTGCTTTCTACCTCTTGGTATTACGTTCCAGGTTCAGATGATATCCATTTTACTACGTTGAAGCATTTATCAGTGGAAGGCTAGGCATTCTTAATACAAATTTCTAACCGTATTTGGTTTGATGGCACGGTTCCATGCGCTTGGCGAGTGGCAACCGTAATTCCTTATCGAAATCCTAGAAAGCACCCACACCTTCATTCCAGTAACCGTCCGACTTCTCTCACCAGTTGCGTATGCAAGGTGATGGATGGCTTATGTGGTGGTTAGAGTCGCAGCACCTTTTCAGTCTACCATTACGTATCTTTTTCCACTCATGTCATGGAGGATTTGTACGAAAGTGCCAAACGATTGCTGTATTCTTTGATCTGCAAAGAATGTATGATACCTTTTGGAAAAGCGGTATCTATTGCATGCTTCATAATTGGCATATATGTGTTCGGATGTCAATTTTTATTCAGGAGTTTATGAAAGACCGGGTTTTTTTATGTTGTGTGGGTTCATTTTTATCATCTCGTTTTATTCAGGAGAACGGGGTACCTCAGGGCTTGGACTTAGTATCTCACTCTTTGCCATTGCTATCAATTTCATTACCGTTTACCGCCGGGGAAGGTTGTTCTCCCCTTGGCTTTTAGCAGAGCCCTTGTTCATCTTAGGCTTATCCAAATCTTCGACTGCAGCTCCTATTATTCGGCACCATTTGAACGCAAAAGTCTATTCATTTGCTCGATGCAATTTTATTTATACCGACGGCTCGAAATCGGACATAGGTGTGGGATATACCTTCGTTTTTAATGGAGATAGTTTTACTTTTGGTCTTAGGTTTGCGATGTCTATTTTGATGTGGGAGCTTTATGCTATTTATCCTGCGGTTTTGTTTGTTTCTGAACAGCGGCTTGGGGACAGTGTCATTTGTTCTGATTCCCTGTTTGCCATATTGTCTTTTCGAAACCTGTACAACTACCATCCTCTTGTACAGAAGATCCAGGATGCAGTGTTTACGCTATTGGTGCTGCTAGTTGCAGCGTAACACTGCTATGGGTTCCTGGTCATGTGGGATTTCAAGGCAATGAGGCGGCAGATGGCGCAGCGTAATCCGCCCTTCTAGATCCTGCTGAATTTGAGCAATGTTTTTACACGGGGGATTTTAAGCATTCTTTACGTAGAGGCGTTCTCTTTCCCTGGCGCCATGATAACAAACTTCGAAAATGTAAATCTGCATCTTTTAATTCCTCATTTTCTTCTCGCGCAGTTCGTCGCGAAGTATTTTTAGCAGGTTTACGGATTGGGCATTGCCATTTTAATCACCGTCAACTTTTTCAAAGGTGAACCAGCTCCAGCGTGTTCTAATTGTGAGCAACCTTTTACAATACGTCACATTTTAATTGAATGCCATCGTATACTTGCTTTTAGGCTGTCCCTTATTTGCCCTCCTCTCTTTAGGAAGTACTTGCAGATGATGTGGTTGCTGTTGAGTGCTCGGTTTTATCCGTGTTTGTGGTTTTTGGAGCAAGATGTGATTTTTATATCATTTTATACACGACGGCTTCCTTTTAGACCATTTTAAGACTTGTATTTCCAGCTATATTACCAGTCTTTTGTTCATTGTTGACTTTATTGCCCTTGTTATTTGTTATTGGGTTTTTATTGTTTTTGCCCCCCCCCCGTGCTTATGCCCTTTGTTCTTTACACATAATTTTAGTGTAGATATATTGGTTATATGTTTTTAATAATGACACAGTTTTACTGTGTTTGGGCGCTAATGACCTTAGTAGTTTTGCGCCCTTTAAACAATAATCATCCACCTGCACAAAATTTGAGCAATCTTTGCCAGCATTTTACTTTTCCACTGCCACAAGATAACTAGAAACTGTACTGAGAAATTATTTGCTTATTTATTTATTTTCATTTATGATGCCACCAGTTCTGAAATACCAAGAGTAACCAAATGAATATTTCGATTACAGTAAACATCTCTCAAAATGCTATGGCGACGATGTGTATATAGCATTAATTACCATATTGTAATATTAACTAAATTATTTTTATTATTACTATTATTATTTAATTATACATCATAAATTAAATTTCTGTACAGTGAGATTCAAGCAATACCAGATTTTTTCCCTTTCGTTTTTCTCCTCTGCTTCCGGCACATTCGGGGTTTAACCAGCGACCATCTTATTATAACTCTCATTTAATTATTTTACATCTATTTGCTCTTCAAGTTTATACCTTGGAATTGCTGAATTTTTATTTATTCGATGTATGGACGTTAAAACAAAATCAAAACGAACAGGAACAAAATATTGAAGAATGCAATAGTGGCAGCCTGTGAAAATTATTCTCCTTTAGCATCAACCGAGAAAGCTCGTACATAATGACGGGGGTCTGTCTAAGCCTAATGATAATTGTTTTTTGCCCCAAGAGAAAAAAAAAATACTGAATTCAAAAAGCACAGACAAGCACAAACGTTATTTTTGTTATTACGGATGGAATATCTGTATGCATAAGCAAATTTAAATTTTGGTTTTTTAACCATGTATTTTTTTCCTTTTCTTCTTACTTTATTTATTTGTAGCTTTAGTTATCTTTTATTATTATGTCGGTATGTCAAATAAGACTTTTTATTGTACAAAAGTTTTTCAGATGCTTTTTCCGCATAAATGCGCTTGTTTTTCGGCACTACTGCCTTGTGCTGTACGGGATAAGATCAACAGATCTGTGAAGTGTTTACAGGGACAGCTTATGAGGCGTCATGTTTCGGCGATCGGAATTTTTAATAGTAACTTGAGTGCCTGATGCTCTAGCTGATGGAAATATTGCAGGTATATTTTATGAAGTGTTGGTGATTTTATTTGCTATTATAATTCCAATCCTCATCTCTGCTGTAGCTTATAGATCTTTTAAGTTATGCTTGCAGGTGTATCGCATTGATCACAGTGCCACGGGAGTGGGGGCAACTTTGACCGACAACCAAGGGACCAGTGGCGTGCTCTTATTAACGCTATTTGTAGCGCAGTGTCGAACTCCATCTGCCCCCCTGGAGGTGAGGCCGGAAGCAATTACACAATAACTATATGGTGGCGACCTCTAGTTTGATGCCATGTTTATGGGTCTCATTTCTACAATGCTGTATAGTTAACTTTCCATTAGGAGGCAACGGTCTCCCACATCCTGTTTTTCAGCTCGGGAGAAATAGCTTGCCATAATTTTTACATTGTATTCTTGATGCATATGTAATAATACTGCTATGAAATAAGTATTCATCTGCACCCGTGGCCTCCGAGCAAGTTCCGCAAAAAAGCAAGTTTAGTGTTTGAAGCGTATGAGCTTCCGTATAGCACTTTGTGCTGTTTTATATAGCCAGGCACGCCATTAATGTGTCAGCTTTAACAAGTATCGAATTGTTACTTACTCCTATAATCAATTGTGCTGTCTTTACTACTCATGCTTGCAGTTTTATGACAATAAGGCTATTTCGCTTTGGTTATGTCTATTTAAAACCTGTCTAGTTTACTTTGAGTGTTATTGTTGTTCATTTTGTTTATATTTGTGCTTACATGTGTTTATTACAGAGCTTACATCCTACCTGATGTTTGACGTGTGGTGACTTATTTCAACGCCACATATTCTCTGAATCTTGACATTTCCAGAAAGCTCCTCGACACACCGATAAGCACGCAGTCTTAAGTTAATGGATATGTGAATCTAACTCAATACTACGTTCTCACATTATTTTGGTTAACTATCAACTACTTAAATTATATGAATCGTGTGTAATATCCGGTCCCAACTTAACTACTTCAGAGTTCATTCTAATTTTTATAAACCATTGTTTTTTTTTAACGTAATGTAGTACTATATTTTTCTTTTTAGCGTCTCCTAAACAAACATTTTATGTGCTCATATAAATTGAAATGATTTATACCTGTCTGAAATTGGAGAAGCTCTTCCTTTGTTTGTTTTTGTTTTTAATTTTGTTCATTATTTTGGAATATGTTTCACACTGTTTTTTTCTCAGCACTTTTATTCTTACATATTTTATGTACGTTTACAGGGAATATCTGCGCTACTATATTTAAGTGGAGTTTGAGTTATGTATTTACATGTCGACATTATTCATATGCTTTTTAATGAAATGAATTATCGCTGAACATATCTAAATCATATGCAAATTGCATATAGGTGTCATCTTTGGAGCCATCAGTGCAAAGTAAAGAGTACCACGATAAAAATGCTGATGAATTCTGCCGAAGAACCCCATTAGATGTGCTGAACTTTAATAAGCGTCATCTCCAAATGGAATTAAGATTCACTACACAACCAAGGGAGAAAACGCCTTTCTTGTAAAAATGGCAGGCATTATAACATCCAGCATATAAATGCTTAAACAGGGCAAAGGAGCCTTTAACACGTAGCCGGCAACCGTAACAATAGAAGCAGGGTTGCCATATGCCATGGATTTTGCGGATTGTTCACGATTTTAGAATGTACGAAGAAAGTTAGGGATGAAAAGATTGGAAGTGAGCGATTTTTAACACACGTGAATAGAAATCTGAAAAATTGCATCAATATATGCTATTTTAAAATTCCCCACGTAAGCACATTTAGAATGTTTGAAAATTATATTATAGTGCCCCTCTATTTGAAAACAGAGATATATCAATTATCGAAAATAAATGCTTAAAATAATCGTTAACGTTCATTTCCATTTCTCATTCTATCGCTTAAAAGTCGCAAGGGTATTAGTTACAGAACGTTTTATTCGGGATTAACATGTATAATCCATAGCACATCATTGTTTAGTTTTTTACTTGCATATCAAGGGAAATGAAAAAGTGAAATAATATATGAAACAAGTTCAGTGTGTAAATCGAAACAGGACAGGACACGAAGCTTTCTGCAAATTATGCTTGTAGGCAGATATAATACAAAAATAAAATAAAGCATGTCCATAGTATTTTGTTAGTATTTAAGCAAGATCTTACGTTAATCTTTTTCATGTTTCAAATAATTATTGCACGAGTAAATACGTGAGCATGAAGAGTATATCTTTTGAATTTCTTCTACTAGTCACATAATCTCAAAACTGGAAGAATGTTTTTCACTTTTGTTTTCTAAAATAATAATTGTGGTCCTTATTAAAAAAAAACAACTTTTATCACTCATAAAACTGTACTTTTTCAGTACTTATGTGACTTATCATCAACAGATTGCACTGGTCATGTCAATTCCAGAAAAATATAACAGGGTTGTGAGCTCAGTGTAGAGTTCCAAAACCACTTATACTCAGTCACAGGGAAAAACAACTGCTCCAGAAGTCACTTTTGTATTTCACTATGAAGCATCAGCATTCGTACAATTTCACTTCAAACAAGCAAAATTGCATATATCTGAAATTTTCAGTGGCCGTTTATCTTCAAAAATGTTCTGCGCAAAAACCAAAAGCAGTGTCACATTAAATACTGTGAGGTCATCGTTCATTAAGATTTCCAACATATACGAAAAATAATCTTTTACAAGAAAATATGCTGGTATTAATAGTACTGATGGCTACAATCGTATATATCTAACTGTTCCCCCATTGTTATTTTTTTAACGAGGCGCTCAAACGAGATTAATAAATTTAATGAAAAATGAAAGTTGAGATACTGTATCAAAATGTATGTACTTGGACATTTACAATTACAATATACATGACTAAATTAGTTCTTTTGGGGGTGTTGCAAAAACGAGGAAGATTTATATTTATAATTGCAGAGTAAGCTGAACATAATTAATGTGGGAGGTAGGCTACCCTTTGTTCATAATCCTGTTCAGAAGATAGTCAAGTGTATCATAATAAAAGTTCACAACTGCTTTTTTTTATCTATACCGATTGTGTGGCACAGATTAAGGAATTCTCTCATTTTGTTTCCATTTTGTAAAAATATCTCAAGAGACACACACACCTATCATCAGCAATTTACATATATTTGTATTTTGGTTGAAGTGTCCAGTTCTGACAAGATTTCCATCTTTTTTCTGATTCTTGTAGTGTCTTATGTAGTATTTGCATAATTTATATGAACAGATAGATAGAAAGCTATTACCGGCATTAAAAGGCAAGATATTTCTGTGACGAATGAAGTAAGACTGAAACTTGAAAACTTAATGAAGTCTTGCAAGAAAGGGGGGAAATGTACGCTCTTTACTTCTAAGGTTAAAGAGTTTATGCCAATCTCATGCAAAATGAACAGTCAAAGTTTAAGAAGTTCATCTTGATATATAAGTGCTTCATATTCTTCCTTCCGCCGAGCGAATTGTGATTGTATGAAGAGTACACAAGCAACTCTATTCTTCACAACTTAACACGTGGCTAAGTTAAATTGTAATGCCTTTAAAAAAGCGTAAACTAACACGTAAATGGGTTAAATGTTCGCATTAAGAGAAACATTAGTATAAAATATAGGCACTTCTATTAATCCAGAAATAAAGTATTTAAAATTACGATACTCAATAACTAACGTTAATCCGAATACCAGTTTCTTTCAGATCTTTACGAACAGTTGTCATATTCAACTGTTAATTTCACTTTTGCATCTATTCACACTCCTGGATGGGTTTCTATGAACTTGTTAAATACATTTAAAACGATTTGCTTTTGGCCATTTTTCCTTTGTAAAGTCTCTTTACTCCACAAACGCATAAATTCCCACTCATGTTCAAAGCAAGACACTCGTTAACGGCCGCCATTTTTAACTGGCCGGAGGTAAGGAGAAGGAAGGGGAAGGTCTCCTTAATGATTTCTACAATGCATTTCATTATTTGATAAATGCCGGGAGAAATTGCATTCATTTTAACCTCTTATGCTTCCTTTTAAATTGTATCTAAGCTATAAGACACAATTTTAAAGGAACTACTTTTTACAGTATTAAGCGACAGCGTTGCTTCGGTACTAAACCAACGTGAATCGAGACACATTTAAGTGTTTGCGTCTTGTATGGTTCTTACGGTGAACAGAGATTAGATTACTTGCTTAAATGGAGCGAATCTCTTTCTGGATTTCATCATTTTGACTGAATACTGGTGAAATTACTCTGAAATGGATACAAGACGATAAAGATAGTCTATTGTGTCCCATAAGGGCAAAGATCTCCTAACAAATAGGGAAAACTCGTCTTTATTAATGTGGCGAGCTATTTCACGCTAGTTTTTCGTATGCTATTTTATACACCGACTGATTTGTTCTTTGGTTACTCCAATTCTCACTGCACTAGTCGCTTCTCGAGAGATTTCCATTTTTCTATTCTTGATGAATCTGGACCTGCATGTTCCTTGAAGAGTCTGTCCATCTTCTTCTTGTGTTCTTTTTCCTATCCGGGGGTCCCACATGGAGATCTTGTAGGCCCATCTATTGTGCATTCTTGCGATATGACCGTCCCATTGCCATTTGCTTCTGGTAGCTATTTGTGCGATGTCTGTTGTCTGAGATAACTGATTTATTAATACTGTAGGTATTTTGTCCTTCAAAGTTATTCCTAGGATCTTGCATTGCATTTTTCTTTGGCATATTTAAATTTTGTTCTTTTGTTTTTCTGTTAAGTGACCATGTCTAGCATCCGTATAGTAATACACGAGTTTCGAGCGTATGGAATTTGATTTTCTTAATTAGTGTTTGGTCTAACAATATAAACTTAAGGGCCCAAAATGCTCAACTGGTTAATGAGATCCTTCTTTGTACTTCCTTTTTACATTTTATCATGGAAGGAAATCTGTTGTCCTAGGTATGTATAGTTCCTCACATATGTGAGGACTGTTATATCTATTTTTATTGGGGTTTCAGGTTCGTTTGAAATTAATTGCGTCTTCAATTTGTTTAGTGACAGCCCTGCATTTATGCTATGCTCAAATATTTGTTCCAACATAGTTTGTAGTGCTTTCGGTGTTTTGGCAAATAAGACGCATCGTCGGCAAATCTTAGATCTGTTAGTCGACTGCCGATTCCGAAATTATTATGCCAGTTCATTTTCCTGAATATATGCTCCATTACAAAATTAAACAGTTTGGAAGAGATTGGATCGCCTTGGGGAACTCCTCTTTTCAGTCGAAATGATTGTCCTTCTATTTTTACTTTCGCAAAACTTTTGACTATAGATTTTGTGTAAGATACGGATGTACTTTGCTTCTATTCCTTGAGCTCACAGAGCGTGTGATATGCTGATATGTTCGACCGAGTCAAAGACCATACTATAGTCAATAAAGGCGATATATTGTGTCAGATGAAATTTACTTTCTCCATCAGCTGGTTTTTAGTTTGGATATGGTCTATTGTGCTGAATCTTGTACGGAAAACTACTTGTTCTGGTGGTTCATTTTCATCCAGAATCTTCGTTATTCTTCTAGTTAAGATTTTTGTAAACAGTTTGTATATATTTGACATCAGGTTTATAGGTGTGTAATTGCCTATATCACCTCCAGTGCCTTTTATGTGTACAACAATTGTGCTGGTTTTCCATTGTTCAGGTATATCTTCTGTTTCTAGAATTGAATTGAAGATTTTGGTGATTTTTTGTGTTAAATGGACTTCTGCAAGCTTAAGCAGTTTGAACTTCGCTGTGCAAGATAGTTAAAATTGTGTGTTTGGGATATTTGGTATCTGGTTCCTCGACTGAGTTGGGATGGAGCTTCCGTACAGGTGTTTGTTGTAGTCTGTAACCGAGTTCAAGATAATACAAGTGCCTTCTCTTTGACATTGGTCAAATTGAAATATTTCCTAATGGACAACAAAAAGGATTTCAAAATACATTTTCAAGCAAAATCTGGGTAAATATTTTCAAATTTTGTATCTGTGGAGCAGTATTTAGAACTCGTAAAAATAATAAGAGTTTTATTTCCCTGTACTGGACATAATGGTTATATTGTAACCATTATGAATGCTCCGTGGACAGAAAAAAAAAAAGGAACAAATTACATTTAACTCAGTAAATGCAACTCTACAAATACAGTATAATGTGCAAGATGTACATTGTAGCGAATTTCAAAGTAATCCAGAAAAAAAAGCTTTTTTTTTTTCTTTTTTTTCCCCTTCTGTCCACAGATATGAGAAACATGGATGGTACTGCATGTTGATACAAACGTTTGAACTGCCTGCTGCTAAAATGAACAGTAGTAATATGGCCAAATAAAGTGATGGATACCATAAAGTTAAAATGTATCCCTGAAATCTTTTGTCCATACTATATAAATTGGAGATATTTGTAGTATGTATAATAATGCTATAACAGCTACATTTAATATCCATACTAAATAAGGTAGTTAATTAATGTTTTTTAGAAATTCGTTTTCTTTTTCGCCAATTGAATTAATCTGTCACATATCGATGATGCCCTGGGTTTCTGTTCATTCATTATGACAATCCTAGACAGAAGAGGCCCAGTTGCTTCTGCGCAGTATCAACCCGTATAGTGAAAAGTGCACAATTGGATAAGCAGATACCCTTATTATGTATGCTGCTCCGGCGATGCAGAATGGAGTGCACAATTCAGCAGTAATCCAGGTCTGAGTTCATGCTGAAATATTTTAGCAGCTACTCAGAATATTATTTTAATTACAAAACTGTTACAACTGTTCAAAATACTATCCACTGGCACTTATTCTCTGAAACCACCTATTAAAATGACTCAGTCCACGCTTCCTTGGAGATGTCAGCTGTGCGGCTGTACGCTGCGATGGCCTCTTCATCAGAAGAAAACCTCTGTCAATAATTTTTACATAGCACCATGAAGTCTCATTAAACGATTGTTAATTTGGTTTATTTACGCACGCTCTTTAACATCTCAGGTCATTAGCGTGCCATTCTATTCAGGGCGTGAAACGGCCGACAAATTTTGCTGAGCGGCCTCTCTTTCAGGCTTGAGGTTCTTTATCGTGCAGTAAATGTACGACACGAATAGTATTATTTTATTAGAATATAGAAATATTCAATTTGGGATAAGTCTTGTCTTGGGACCCACGGCTTTACTTCTCTTCCGAAGGAAGCCATACTTAGGATTTTTACGCCCGAAAAAATCCATCGATCCTGGCCGGGTTTGAACCCGCGGTCTTAGGTTTAGAAGGCCAGTATAGTTACCACTACACTCTCAGGACGGACCACATTAAGCGAGGACAGATAAATAGGGTGGGTGTGACAATTTCCCCCAAAAGTATAATATGCGCTGAAGTTTTGCCAAGATGCGGCAAAATATGTGCACTGCTCGATTTTGGGTGCTGTGACCTCCATACGGCTAGAACTTTGGGAAAGCGTTTTTACTTAGCACTCAGCAGTTATTGTACAGTAATAATAATTTGTTTTATTACAGTTATTGTACTATGCCCAAAACCACTGAGGTGAGATGACCAAGCTTAGAGAAGAAACTTGTCACCATTTTCTTTCTGGGTGTCCCGCTAACTGCCAAGATCTTTTGGAATTAAACGAATGAAACAACGCAAATGAGTAAGACTGATAACGTTTTCTTGTTAGCGACGCCGTCGTGACTCACTCCCCGCCAAAGAAAACGTTTAGGCACGAAGTCGCCTCTCGGTCATCCAGACTCTCTCACGACCTAAGAACTTTTCACAGTTGCAGCTCTCTTTGATAGCGAAACATTTTCATCCATAAAATTTTTTTGAAACCTGCTAGTATAACAGGTAATTAGGATTCTATATATCATCCCTTCTGCTTCTTCAGAATTGGGCTAGGTAAAAATGTCCAGTGAGAAGCGATAAGCTTTTAGTTAAATGCCTTCTATAAGCAATCTGGAGATGTTCATGGGCTATGACTATTTGCTTCCGTACTGGATTAGGCCGAATATGAGCCACCACTGCTTTGATACCGTACTTATTTTTCCTCGCAGAGTGCGGGCGTCCGGTTCTTGAAGATTACTCAAAACACCGGTTTCACTGAAGCGGGGGGCGGGGCGCATGCAAATTTTCACTTGTTAACAAGTCTGGGAAATATTTGGTGCTGACTTACCAAGCCTTTGGAGGCAATCACAATAACACTGTACTCATAATCTCCCCACTCCATGACAAATTTTAATAAAAGACTATTTTTATTAATGCTGTAGTGTCGCAAAGTAAAAGTTAGTCCTTTCTTGCGTGTACTTGCCTTTGGTTTTCTCCGCTGGCCTCTAGCATGCCTCCGGGATGACTGCCATTGAATAAGCTGATTAGAGTTTTGGATTTAAACCATAATGCAATTCGTAAACAATTTACTCCTGCATGCTGAAATAAAATGATTCTGACTGTACCTCTCGTACCGTAGACGAAAATTACAATCAGCGTCCCAGGGACCGTTCTGGTGCTTGATGTGTTAATCATTACATTTATCATATATAACAAATGGGATTCTATATTTATCACAGTTGCAGTATGTAGTACATATACATGAAATTAACATGATAAAAGTCAAACATTTACACAGGCAATGTTTTGGACACTGTAGTTGTAACAGCAGTTGAACAAAGATGTGTGAAAAATTTCATACCTGCTTGTCCTCCAGGGAAGTAACTCACAAGATAACACAAGAGTGCTATTAATTGTCCAAATGAACATAATAAAATTAAAGGCGTGCTCTGCACAACAAGAGCAAAATAAAGCGTTATAATCATCGTCCCAAAATATGTCACTGTGAATGGCAGTCTTTCACATGATAGAAGATGTTTCACATGTTTGCCTGGACCATGCAGAAATGCAAAGCTGAAAAAAAAAAAAAAAGGCAAATGTTATTAAAAGAAATATAAAGTGCTTATAAACTTATTTTATATCTGTCCAATGATAACACCGGCTCAAATTTTAAATTTCTCTATGCTTCAAATATGAAACAAAATAATTTTCTGTATGCTTCAGAGACAAACTAAGCAATAGAATTAAAATCACTGCAAAGATCAGGTATATGAGGAATTCACTGTTCATAATAAATATTACACATAAATATAATATAATTAGGCTACTAGCGACACCAAAACTCGGGGTGTGTTTCTAAACATTAAAAGCACAATATACAAGATGTAAAATCTCGCAAATATGATGCTTCTTTATTGACTTCTAATATGAATCTAGAGGTGTTGATGCATGATGCTCCAATAGTAGTCTATTAACACTGATGACCTCAATTTCTTTTGGCAGCACTTCTCCATATAGAGGAGTACTGATGAAAGCATTCATCATGTCTATCACAGACAAAACCACAGTTGCCAGAGAAAGAGTCAACATGAGAATTGGGGGAGGGGGTGTTGATGACGTGTATATTTCACTTTTGCATAACACAACAGTTTGTTTCCATATTTGTCATTATGAGCTGTGTGGCTGCCAAAATAATTATATCCTGGTATAGCTATGTTCTGAATACGTAAACCCTGCGGGACGAAGAACTGGGAAGATGGGAAAAAGTAGAAGATTGAATGGTACTGACACGGGTGGCCGAGGTCGTTAAGGCACGGACACGTGAAAAAGTCTGGGGCTTGATTCCCGCTAGGACAGTCCTCCCTGATTTGAGTTATTTTCCAGGTTTTCCTCAGCCCTCATAAATGGCAAATGCTAGGGCGATACCCTAAACTTAGGCCTGGAAAAGGTACTTTCTTAAAAAAAAAAGAATCCCTTCCCAATTTATCATTTCACCTCACGTGTCATCAGTGTCTATTTCCTGTGGTGCCGCAGTAGTATAAACATGTGCAGAGCACTATTAAAAAAATTGAATGTCTGACAATACGCAGTTTACACAATAAATCAACAGCTCTGACCCACCGTCTATGTGACTTCTCTCAAGTCTATTTTGTTCAGGGAAGCTTGCGTTAGTGTATTGAAAGACTAGCGTAAGTTTAGTTATATGTTAAAGGATTGTGATTTCTTTGGAGGACAGCAGGGCCCTATACCACAAAAGTGTGGTCTAATACACACTTGTGAAGAATGGTTTTTAACTTTCTGTTCCAAGAAAGAAATACTTTTGTAAAGTATTAGTAAAACGTTACAAGTGACGCCATATAAGAGAAAGATTGAGGAGTAACTGTTTGCCACAAGTCACCACATCTTGAATTAGGTTATCCTTAGTAATAAATTCGTATTTTATAACGTAAAGAGGATTATTGGCATTCCTTCTAAATGGGTCTTACATTTTTTTTCAGATGTGACAGTTAAAATACTTTATTATATCAATATTCAAGCGCAATAATCCATTTGAGACGACGGCCGCATACTGCTATTTTTAGGAGCATCAATTAAAGTCATCCGTAGATGGCAGCAGAATTGGGCTTTCAGATGCTCTCGGTCATGTATTTTATTAGTAAATTTGATAATTTAGATTATGTATTTGTTTATATTGCTTAGCAATTACGTTCTCATTATAAGCATAAGAATTGGGAAAATTGTGTTAAAAGAGATTATTTGAAAAGAAAATATTTTTCTGTCATGTAGCAAGAACTTTATTAAACATAAACTAAAATGCTGGACTGAAATGTGCATTTGAAATAGGAAACGCCAATATCAGTCATAAGCCATACTTTAACTGCATTTAAGTTAACTTTTTTACTGTATACATATACTAAATTATTTTTTCTTTATATATATTAGCTAATACTTAGGTCAACCGACTCCTAAAATTATTACAAATATATTACTTTTGCGATAGTATTTGTTTACACACTTCATACTTTTGTGGAGCAGGGCCCAAGTATCACAATTACCGTCCTCCTCTGAAACAGAATTGGATACGGAATTAGAGCTCCCGCTATTGTGAGAACGTATGCTTGTAGAGCACGGAAATCTGCAGAAACCATGAATTTCCCTTCGCATAACTTAAATGCGAAAACGCACTTCTGAGAAAACAAAGCAAACAGATGTGTACTGTTTTTACCTATCATGAGAATTCTCTAAAAAGGGTCTGAAAGACTTAGTCCTACATGACCATCTTCTAAATTACTAGAATTTTATATATTTTATACATAAAAAAAAATGACATTCTAATCCAATCTGACTTTTTCTGAAGCAGACATTGTTTCACTGAGAGGCGGGGAACTTTGTAGAATTACGCGTTCTAATAATTGTTGAAATCATTTGATAAACCCTTGTCTGAACTTCATTTTGGTGAAAAGAGTGTTTCAATAGCACATTTAGTTTCACAAATATTTTTAGGCGGTTGTTTTCAGTGATTAATCCTGTATATGCACTGCACTAGGTGAGCAAACCTCTGCTTAATTGCTTTTCATACACCAGGTATTGACATGTAAATTTTTTCAACAAATGTCTTGATGCTTTGCACAATAACTTGACAGCAACATCAGCATCCTATCAACCAGAATATAAGAGGCTGAAAATGCGTTACCCACAAATCTTTTCTTCTTTACTTTTGCCTCGCTTAGGACATTTCCACTTAACTACGATAATTTTGTTAACTCTGTTGAAATAGGGAAAAACACAGTTTTTCTAGAATGGTGTTTCACCAAGCACTTTTAACTCTGTTAACTGTTACGAGGCAGTTATCTTGGTTTCAAACATTGGCAAATTTTCTGCGTTTTCTGGTCATAAACAAAGTTAATTTAGCAAAATAGCGCGGCAAACATTGCTAAATTCAGCATTTGAAAATGTGACAAGAGTGCAATACGAAAGAAATCGAATGCAACCGACGTAAATTAAGGACCGCAGTTACTATTTCAATTTATATGAATGTGCGGATTTAGTCATAAGATTTCTACTAATCAATCAATCAATCGGCACTTTCACAGGTACGTATCTTTGTGAATAAATTGAGGCGATTTTTGAGCTTGTTGGCCGTGGTCAAGCGCATTGTATGACTCGCAACTGGGAAGAGTTGACATGCCGTGGAAAATGCCAGACGCATATCCTGGCGAAACGTGGGGACCCACATACAATCCGCTAGATCAGACAAGCTCGAAAATCGCAATAATTTATCCACTATACGCGGTCGTGAAAGCCTCAGTGTGTATATACATTTTTAGGCTTGGTGCTTTGAATATGTAATCAATTATTTGCTCTAAGAGAGATTATATATTAATTCATAACAAATACAATTCTTCTGTGTAAAATTTTTGGTTAGAATGTCCACGGATCTTTTTTTTTTTTTCTTCTTTTTTTTTTTTTGTGCATTGTAAGAGAAGATTTACCAATATTTGTAGTCCTAACATCCATATGAAAGACTTAACATGATCCTTATTATAGAAACTGCTTTGTGCTTTGCAGGAATGAAGGTGTTTCGCCTGTTAACCAGTTTTAAATAATACTTAATATGCTACTGATTGCGATCAGCTTAGTATTGCAGATTATGGTGGTTTGGGCGCAAGGTAGGTACTTCCGAATTTCAAACATTGCTGAAAGTATATTACAAAGTAGATGGAGTTTTACAAAACTGATAAATTTCCGAAGGCAATGGGATTGATGGTCTGCACATACATAAAAATCAAAACTCCTAGAAAGTTAATGTTTTGGGTGTTACACATTATATGTCATAACGTGTAAATGCACTGATTAATGAAAAATTACGCCATAATGTATGAGTATCTTGTGAAACTTCAAACTAACTAGATTATGTCAGAAATACAGGGTATTAAGTTGTGTCAGCACCCATTTTTGAGCTACACCACAAGATTAACATTACACAAATATTTTACTACAGGTTTTTAATGTAAAGTAGTTCAATATTATTTATCAACACTGTTGCACAACGTTGTGCATGCTCATTTACATAATTTTCAATAGCTTTACTCCTATATTTCTGAAGCTAATTTTACAATAATGTAACAAAAAATATGTTTTGGCAATAGGCAACCCATGATCACAATAAAAGGTGCATGCCTATTTACAAAATATCTAATGGCTATATAAATGCTTTTATCACAGATGCAAACTTTTTAATAAAAATGTAATTTATGTTTAAGATATGTTACAGCAAAAGCACAACCCAGAGCCAATAAAATACACATGTGCATTTACAAAATATCCAATAGTTCTATTTACAGTTCTGATTATTCTTCTATTACTATCACATAAATGTCCAAAATTGTAGCATATGTATTTATATCAATGGTGACCACATAACTAGTGTAAAAGCATGTTTTGTTGTTATCACATTTTATTTTTTATTTATTTAAAAAAATTGCAACAATTGTGTGCACATTATGAAAATGAATCACAAAATTATATGAAGCCTTAAAGAATACGATATAAAAGTGAAACCTGATTTAACAAAATATTTTTGCTTGTTCACAGTCCCATCCCATAAATCATTTGCTGCTGAAATACTGTTCTCACCTTACAGTGTTGTGATGGGAATGTATATTGATGACCTGCAAATCTCGAGAGGATATAGATGTTATGTGGAGAAGAGTGACAAAACACAAAAGGAAAATATCAATTATATTTACATATATTATTAAAGAAGGTATATTCCACACATTAATTTATTTTTTCCTTCACTAATAGCTCAATTTTTATTTTTTTCTGCTTCAATTGTTTTTATACAGCTTGCCAGAAGTCCGTATACACAAATTATTAATGAATTTAATAATTTAGTAATGAACTTATGGCTAGTTGTGCAAGGAATCCGTATGTGCTCCATTATGGACACAATTCTATGCGCCTCCAAGTACTTTGTGATATTTTTTTTCCAAAACTGCAGTTGCAATCGTATCGAAGGCATCCCGTACTGCTTGTTCAAGATCAGCGTTGATTCCGTAGCTACGCGTGGCAACCTTCATCTTGATAACCCCACCAGTTATCAGGTGTCATCAGGTCAGGACTACGTGGGGCAATGCCATTGGTGCTGCAAATGTTGGGGACCCAGGTTCAACCCAGCGCCCAGGGAATGTATCATTTAACAAACCACGAGCGGCAAGAGAGCTCGTGATTTACGAGGTGGTATCCAGAATATTCGGGACAGGTGCTGCCATTTGGTCAAAAACTTACTTTGAGACTAATGAATGTCGTCACCTTCGAAATAGTTCCCTTCCATACGTATTCACCGGTCCCAGCGATTCTACCATTTTCCAAGTGCATCTTGAAAGTCATGTTCTTTGAGGGTGTTTAGCACAGACAGCGTTTCTTCTTGCATCCTCTCAATTGTGTCGAACCGACATCCTTTCAACTTGATTTTCAATTTGGGGAATAGAGCGAAGTCGCAGGGTGCCAAATTAGGCGAGTACGGGGGGCGGGGGACAACCATCATGTTTATCGTCAAAAGGCTCCTGGTGAACAAGGAATTATGACAGGGACAGGGCGCATTATCGTGATGCAACAGCCTGTCCCTTGTCGCCAAAGTTCGGGTCGTCGTCTCCGCACATTTTCACGGAGCCCTCGCAAAACGTCAGAGTAGTACGTGGAATTCATTGTTTGATTTGGTGTGACGAATTCTTTGTGCACAATCCCCTTGGTATCAAAGAAAACGAGGAGCAGGCCCTTTACTTTGCTCTTCATTGTCTTCCTTTTTTGGTCTTGGTGAGTTCGGGCTCTTCCACTGGGAGGATTGTTTTGTCTCAAGGTCATAAGCGTACATCCAGCTCTCGTCGCCGGTGATGACTCTGGACAAGAAGGTTGGGTTATCGGATATCTCCGTGCAAACTTAAACGCACTGCGCCTTCTGATCAGCAGTCTGGATCC
This sequence comes from Metallyticus violacea, assembly GCA_030762175.1. Classification (NCBI taxonomy): domain Eukaryota; kingdom Metazoa; phylum Arthropoda; class Insecta; order Mantodea; family Metallyticidae; genus Metallyticus; species Metallyticus violacea. Next base: position 228,321,913 of record CM060846.1, read on the forward strand.
TTGGCACAAATTTGGCAGCGACACGATGCATGCCCAATTCATCAGTTAAAATTCGTTGGAATGTCCCATAACCAATTCCCACTTTATGAGTAAGGTCTTCAAAGGTTCGACGTCCATCCTCACGAACGAAGAATTGAACTTTGGCAACAATGTCAGGCGTTTTGCAGCTGACGTACCTACCGGTGTGAGCGTCGTCTTCAATATCTGCACGGCCGGCCCTGAACCAAGCATGCCATTCAAACACACGTGTACGGCTCATGCTTTGTCCCCCAAATACTTGTTGAATCATTACGAGGGTCTCGGTAGCATTTTCCCCGATATTTGCACAGAATTTGATGCACATTCTCTGTTCTAATCTTGGATCCATTGTAAAATTGTCACACACTACACACAGAGCATCATTTAAAGTACTATAGAATCTCAACACATCTAACAAGCTGCATGAAATGTTAAACAATCACTCATCAGATGTGCTAGTGTTGCCACCTAGCAGTACAAAACTCCACTGGAACTACTGTCAAGATGGCAGCACCAGTCCCGAATATTGCGGATAGTACCTGGTAGCTCCGTCTTGCTGTATTCACAGCTCTTCCATTAGCCGTTTGTCTTCCAGTTGGAGGATGAGCCAAGATGTCAGCATTCGCAGATCCATCAAAAAATAAACATGGTCCAAAGAGATGCCGCGATGTTATTCCTGCCCACATATGGTCGGTTGTGTTCAAGTTTGGAAGTTAAGTGAGAATTTCCGTTTAGCGTGCTCGATATATGGCACGCTCATGTGTGAACATAACCTTGGACCTTATTATATCGGTTTGGAATGTTGTTATGCATATGCATCAAGGCGCTTGTTCCTATCTGCATCAGACATCTCATTGATGAAGGTCGGATGATACTGCCTCACCTTTTAAGTCCTTTTGCATGTAATCGAAAAGAGTCGATCGCGGAAGGTTAAACTCAACACTCGTTTGCTCATGGATTTTACGGGGGTGAACTCAACTGATATTTCAACTTCAGCACGTCTCTAGGCGTGTCTTCTTCCTTCCATTTCTTAACCGGTCTTTTCATACTTATTGTCATAAACGCCTTTCATTTCAAGAAATCATTGTACTTTTGTCGGCGAAGGCTTATTAAATCATTCCTTAAATTGCTCTTGTTAGGTGCTAATTGTCTCTCCTGTTTGAAGAAGTTCCGTATCCATACATTCGTTACTAACCTCTTCAACAGAAAACGAACTTGCGTCTGCCACTTCAACTCTCAGAATGACGAATGATGATGATGATGATGATGATAACAACATGGAACTAGTAAAGTACAGAAGTATACGAACTTGGTGTCAGTATCCAGCACTTTGTACTTATTCACACTGAGCATGTTGTTCATCATAGGCCAAACCGCCACGGGTGGCCGAGGTCGTTAAGGCGCGGACTCGTGAGTGGGAGTCTGGGGTTCGAATACCGCCAGGACCGTCTTCCCTGACAGGTTTTTTTTCAGGTTTCCCTCAGTCCTCATAAATGGCAAAGCCGGGGAGGTACCCTAAACTTAGGCCTGGATCCTTCCCCAATATATCATTTTATCTCATGTATCATCACTGTCCACTGTGGTGCCTCAGTAGTAAAAATGGGTGTTGAAAACGATTAAAAAAATCATAAGCCCGAGGCCATTACTTCAAATGAGTCAGCTGTACACCCATCCAACAGCACACCAGCCATCCAAAGCTGGACAAGGAGGAGATGGCCAATTATGGAGAAGAGAGAAATAGCCCTTGATAGACTATGTAAAATAAAAGCTGAGGGAATCTATGAGTGCCCAATTAATGCAGGAAGCCACTAAGGAGTATCACTTGCACAGAACTTCACAGATTACAGCTCAAGCAGGAACAAGTTAAACTATACACTTTATAGTGTGTTCGGGAATCTGATGTATCTGTCGACAGTTCAATTACTGCTCCATCTGATGATGATTATAGTTCAAGGGCCGCAAAACAGATAGGGTCATTAGCGCTCAAACACACTAAAATCTGTACCAATATTAAAGAAATTAATAATACACACAAAATCAGTGTTGGAAATAAGCAAAAGTAGCACTTACGGCAATAAAATAAAACCCCGTATCTAGTAACAAGGGTAATCTAGTCATTAACAAACAGGACTGGTACTAAAACACAGCAGCTAGAGCTGATAACACAACAGTCTTATAATGTTTAATTATTGTAACAATTAAAACTCCAAAGCAAATAATAAGGGTAAAATGGTAACAATGAACAAAAGACTGACTATAAATAATCAGCAAGAGTTGAAAATACAATAGTCCTAAAATGGTCTGAAAATGTATCATAAAAATCCCCAAAACAAATAACAAGGGTAATATGATTAACAACAAACAAAAGACTGGTACGAAAACACAGCCTACAGAGCTGAAAACAGAGCAGTCTTGAAATGGTATAAAACTGTTATAATAAAACCCCAAAACAAATAACAAGGGTAAAATGATCAACAACAAACAAACTACTGGTACTAAAACGCATCAGCAAGAACTGAAAACTCAACAGTCCTACAACAGTTTAAAAATGCCACCATGAATAAAAAAGTATGGCCTTACACCTTGCTCCAGAAACCACAAACATGAATAAAACGGAGCACTCGCTCAACAGTAACCACATCATCTGCAAGTAACTCCTTAATAGAGGAGGGTAACCTTAGGGAAAGTCTAAAAACTGCTGGATGATGGCATTCGAGTAAAATGTGACGCACTGTAAAGGGGTGGTCACAGTGAGGGCAAGCTGGAGCCGGTGGACCATTAAAAAGGTGACAGTGACTAAAACGGCAATGCCCAATTCTCAAACGTGCTAAAAACACTTCTTCGCGACGAACTGCGCCAGAAGAAGTCGACCAGTTAAAAGGGGCGGATTTACATTCAAGGAGCTTATTAGTAGGGAGTAATTCCCACTCCTCGCGCCAGCACGAGAGAACGCCTCGACGTAAAGAATGGTTAAAATCTCCCTAGTGAAAACGAGCTCGTATTCAGCAGGGTCTAAAAGGGCGGATTTAGCTGCGACGTCTGCGGCCTCATTACCTGGAAGTCACACATGTCCAGGTACCCACAAGTGTCACCCTGACGCCAGCGTCAAAAAGCGTTAACACTACATCCTGGATCTTCTGTACAAGAGGATGTTTGTTGCACAGTTTCCTCAAAGTTAAAATGGCACTCAAAGACTGTTCCCCCGCCCCAGGTCAGAAATAAATAAAATAGCCCATAATTGCATAAAGCTCCGCCATAAAAATAGATGTTGCAACGTTAAGACCAAACGTAAAATTAGCTCCATTAAAAACAAAGGCATATCCTACTCCTATGTCAGATTTCGAGCCGTCGGTATAAATAAAATTCCTTCCATAAAAGAAGATATAATCTCGAGAAAATGACTACGAATAATAGATGCTGCGGTCGAAGATTTAGGACAGAACGTAACCCCAAGATGAACGGGGGCCTCTCTAAGAGCCAAGGGGAAGAAGTTTCCCCGGCTAAGAAAATGCAGGTAATTCCAAGCCCAACGTCCTTAACAGCTCCCGAAAACGAAAGTCAGCAGGCTTAGGAGTAAAAGACCGAGAAGCGTAAAATGGAGCGAGAGACAAATTAAAAAACGACTCGTTCGTGGGGTGACGAGATTGCGCAGCTAATCGATAACCATAAGCAGAAAGTAAAAGATCCCTACGGTAAAATAACGGAGGTTCTCCAGACTTCGCACATAAACTTGACACAGGACTGGTTGGTAACGCTCCAATGTCGACACGGATACCCCAGTGATGAATCGGGTTAATGCGACGAAGAACGGAAGGTCGCGCTGAGCCATAAACCACACAGTCATAATCCAGTTTTGACCGGATTAGAGATCGATAAACACGTAAAAGAACAGTCCGGTCAGCTCCCCAAGATGTGCCACTTAACATACGTAAAATACAAAGAGAACGTTCACACTTGCCTCTGAGTTGTGCTATATGCGATGACCAGCATAAATTTCTATCAAACACCAACCCAAGGAACCTAACTTCGCCTGCGAAAGAGAGAGTGTCTGAGCCGAGATGGTGGAGAATACTCCTTACGTCGCCAGAAGTTCATGCAGACGGTCTTCTCAGCGGAGAAACGGAGCCCGTGGTTTACACTCCAAGCGTAAAGACCGCCGAGACATCATTGAAGGCGGCGTTTGAAAAGACAAGTTCTCTCCAAGAGGAAAGATAGATAGCAAAATCGTCAATGAACAACGACGATTGTATTCCTGGCGGTAAACACTCAGTGATGGAATTGATAGCAATGGCAAACAGTGTGCAACTAAGTACCGAGCCCTGAGGTACACCGTTCTCTTTAATAAAACTTGATGATAAAACTGATCCCACGCGAACATTAAAAACCCGATCTTTCATAAATTCCTGAATAAAAACAGACATACGACCGCGTATGTGCCAATCGTGAAGCGTTCGAACAATACCGCTTCTCCAGCAAGTATGATACGCTTTCTCCACGGCGATCGTTTGGCACTTCTGTACAAAATCGTTCATTATAGGGGTGGTTAGAGACACAAGATGGTCGACTGAGGAGCGATGACGCCGAAAACCGTACTGAGCGTTCGTCAAAAAACGCCTCGACTACAAACACCACATAAGTCACCCGTTAATCATGCGTTCCATCACTTTGCAGGCGCAGCTGGTAAGGGATATCGGACGGTAACTGGAAGGAAGGTGTGGGTCCTTACCAGGTTTAAGTATTGGTATGACGGTGGCCTTTCGCCAAGCGCTCGGAAATGTTCCATTGCACCAAACAGAATTAAAAATATGGAGTAAAAAAGCCTTGCCTTTCGCTCGCAGATATTGCAGCATAGCAACATAAATGCAATCTGGCCCTGGTGCGTAGTGCCCAGAGTTCGTAAGAGCATTCTCTAATTCCCTTGCTGTAAAAGGGATATTATAGCTCTCCTGCTGGTCGGAGGTAAAACAGACACCCTTCGACTCGACCTGCTCCTTTAAGTGCGAAAAGAAGGAGGGTAATTGCCAGAGCTCGAAATATCAGCGAAAGTGCGTCCTAAAATTTTGTCGATATCAGTCGGAGTAGTAAGCACTCGATTTGATATCCTAAGATCGGTATAGGCGAAAATCTAGGTTTGCCCGCAACGCGACGTAGATGTTCCCAAACTACACATGAAGGCGTTGTGCGGTTAAAAGAGGAGGTAAAAGCAATCCAAGACGCCTTTTTGCTATCCTTAATGACTCGACGGCATTTGGGGGCAGTTGTTTATAGCGAATCATGTTCGCTGAAGTAGGGTGGCGACGAAAAACTCGTAGAGCACCTCGGCGTGCACGCAACGCGTCCCGGCATTCATCGGTCCACCAAGGAACCTGAAAGCGTCTGGACTGGCAAGATGACCGGGCAATAGCCTAATCTGCGGCATGAAGGATGACCGTTTCGAGGTGCTCGAACACGGCGTTGATGGATGGAAAATCTAACCCTGAAAATACGGCCAGAGATCGGAAGAGGTGCCAATTCGCCTTTGCAATAAGCCATTTGGGCGCGCGCTGAGCTTGTGCGTGTGAAGACAGTACGTGTATCTGACACAAAAGTGGTCACTGGAATATAAATCGGGGATGACGTTCCAGGTAAAATGTACAGCAAGTGAGGCAGAACAAAAGGCTAAGTCCAAGTGTGAAAAACAATGAGTGCTATCAGAAATAAAAGTAGGTTGACCAGTGTTGAGTAGAATGAGATGGTGGCGGTCTAGAAAGTCTGTCAACATGCTATCCCTTGCACACTCCGTGTTGGAACCCCATAGGGGATGGTGCGCATTAAAATTCCCCAAAAGTAGGACAGGAGGTGGGAGCTGAAACAGAAGATTAACCAGATCAACTGTTGCGACAGTGGCAGATGGAGGTAAATAAACAGTGCAGACAGAAAAATTAAGGCCAAAGAAGTGAAATGTAGCTGCAGCAGGCTCTATAGGAGTCTGGAGGTTAATTGGAGTACTGTACACGTACTCGCGGATTAAAATTATAACTTTGCCATAAGCGAGAGTGCCAACTTCGGGAGGAAGATCATATCTCACCGATGAGTAACCGCGTATAGTAAAAGAATCTTGCGGTCGAAGTTTCGTCTCTTTGAGACACACAAACGGAGTCAGTGGATCATAAAAGTAACTCCAGGTCAGGTCTTCGAGTGCGGAGTCCACGCACATTCCACGTAAGGATAGCCATTGTTAAAATTAGATAAAATGAATAAAATTTACCACCTTACTTTTTGGTGGGTCCAGGATGAATCAAACGTCCTTTCTTCAGTCGCGTGGGACTAGGTGGTTTTCCAGGAGCAGGCACATCCTGCTCCATCACCTCCTCAGAGGGAGGGATCTCCCGCTGAGAAGCATCCACCGATTCCAACACCTGAAATCGGTTGGATGTGGAAATAGGCGGTAACGGCGACCGCCTAGCGGGTCTCCTCCCATCATGGGAGCTGGACCTCCGAGGAGGAGGAGGAGGAGGAGGAGGAGGAGGAGGGCTCTTCTTCTTTTCAACACGAGTGGATGTTTTCAAGAAGTCAGTCCTGGTGTAACTGGTCTTAAATTTTATTTCTGGAGCATTGAAAACTATTGGTTTAGGCTTCTCAGTAGAGCGCTTCGGAGGACTGGGAGCATTAGGGACCCGTGTAAAAACAAGGTCGCAGGTCTGCGTACTGCTATCGCACTTCTTGACCGACGAAGAAGCTGTGGCGCTGTATGTGCCGGTCTTAGGCACAACGGGTTGGCGAGATTGAAATCCCTTCCGGGTCTCAGTAAAGGAGAGCTATTCCTTTACTCGGATTTTCTGGATACAGCGCTCCTCTCTAAATCCAGGGCAGTCGCGGGACGATGCCTAATGATCTCCGAGGCAGTTGACGCATAGTGAATAGGAATGAACATGCTCCTTCATGACTTACTTGACCGCAGGTTGCACAGATGGAGTTGGCACTCTTGCAAGAAACGCGTGTTGGCCAAAGCGCTGGCACTGAAAACAACGCAACGGACTCGGTATATACGGGCGCACTTCAATCACCTCGTAGTCCGCTTTAATTCTCTGCGGTAATTCGACCTTGTTAAAAGTCAAGAAAAGAGAACGGTAGGCTGTAATTCCCCCTTTCCTTGCCTGCACTAGATATACTGAAGTAACCCCTTGGTCTTCCAGACAACTCTGGATTTCCGGGTCAGACATACCGTCTAGTACATTGGTGGTAACAACTCCTTGCAATGAATTCCATGTCCTATGTTGCTCAACACGGATTGGATAGTCATGGAGTATCGTCGCCTTGAGCAGTGAGTTTGTTTCAGACAGACTAATTGTCTCCACCAAAAGAGAACCATTTATCAGACGGGTACACGACTTAACGAGTCCAGCTATGGTATCGATGCCTTTCTAGATCACAAATGGGTTTACTCTAGAAAAGGACTGATCTTCTTCTGTTCTACTTATAACTAAGTAACCAGGATAGGATTTCTCGACCACTTCTTTTTGAAATCAGCTGAAACCAAATTCAACTTTGTAGCACTTTGTAGTGATATTTGGCAACAAAATTATCATTATAGTTAAATTCAGGATGGCTTAATTAATAGTTCTCCCAAGCTTAATTGAGATCGATCTGGTCCAATTAAAACAGTTCCCTTCTAAGAAGATCTCAAAGAGTAGGTGATTCAAGAAATGTTGTCATAATCTTTAACTTTATCACATAAGTTTTTGTACAAATTGAACTATAGGTATGCATTTTTTGCCTGAAAATTTTTACCTATATAAATATCATGAATGACAGTAGCCTTTCTAAATATATGAACACAGAATCCCCAAATTTATCAGAATAGTTGCATAGTAACAGAAGCAGATATTTAGATCATGCTTAAACATGCACCATATGCTGTAATTATTTGATTCAACTCTTTGCACTTCACTTTAAGTTCTATAATTACATTTTTAATGCACTTAAATTATTAGTTATTCTTTTCATGCCAAGTATGCGGAAATGTGTTTTTGTTTATGAAGCATATGTTGACCCAAAAGAGAAATCACTCATTCTATAGCAGCAGAATTGTGCGCTAAAACATGTTACAGATTCTATTTCAATTGTATATAGTATGTTAGCAGTTGGTAACACTTCTGTTCTTAGTTCTGCTCACTAAAACCCAACTACATGTTAAAATGCAAATGTAAACATAATTATGAAAAGCAAGCCCTAAAAACACTACTGCCATCATTTTTATGTATTTTAGGAAGTGCAAGTGCAAGTCTGGACTTTACTGAATTGTAAAACATTAAGCTTATAAGCAATATGTCTACAAGAGTATTAGATAAAAGGCAACCAAAGTGCATCCAGCTGCCACTATTTTTTTTTAATTGTGTTTAATGCACCTACTGAGGCATCACAGGCAGTGGACACTGATGATGCATAAGATGCAATGATAAACTTGGAAAGTATTTTTTTTTAAAGAAAGAACAGTTCCAGACCTAAGTTTAGGGTACCTCCATAGCATTTGCCATTTATGACTGAGAAACACCTGGAAAAACCCTCAGTCAGGGAGGATGGTCCTGGTGGGAATCTAACCCCAGACCTCTCTCTCACAGTCCTTGCTTTAACAACCTTGGCCACCTGTAGCTGTGGCTACCACCATCATTTTATAATATGCTTTATGCTATGTTGCCATTATTTGTAAAATTTGGAGAAGGATCACTTGTAAAAAGGTGCTGGTGGCTACAAACACCTAGCGAAACCTTTATGTTAATGCTATTGAGCATTTATCACCTTTCTTATATCTGATCAGCCTTGTCTACTAAATATTTCTGGTTTGCTTTTCCTAGAAACTCTCCTAAATTAACTAATAGCATTTCATCAGTAAAATTCTGTTTTTATAGAACTTCTCCAATTCTCTTTAACCATTTCTCTCCTATCAATTTTGTCTTAAATTCATACCTCCCTTAACAATCAAATATACTTCACTTTCTTCTTTGCTACAAATGGGGCATGAGCCCTGCAAAATGTCTCTCCTCTCAACTCTTAATTATGCACATGCCTAATCACAACCAGGCAATTCCCTCCCTCTCATTTTTATTACAGAATCTTATGCATTTTTCTTTGTCTAGAATCACTTCAATTGTGTATAAAAGGTTAATGATCTTTTCTCTCTAATTTAGGGGGGGGGAAAGTCCAATAATTCATACAGAAATCTCCTAATCCATCATCTGGGCTTTACTTTTCCCTAACTATGAATTAACCTACAACTTATTTTCCTGATATTCCATGCACATTTTTAGAATATCTTGCTAAGGGAGCAGCTGGACAGTTTAGACATGCTCTCGTATGGAGTCAAAATAATGGGGATTCAGTTGGAAGTATATAGGGCCAAAATTGGCTCATTTAATGCAAATGGATTTTTCTTAGGTGGAGAAAGTGTGTAGGAACAGATAATTATACTGTTCTGATATGTGCTGGTGTTGGTTTGGAAATAGAACAAATATCGGGAATGATGAGGTGTGTTACTGAAGATTTAACAAATATAAAAGTAATGGAAAGGAGAATAAAAAATTAAGTGAAAAATTTGATATCAAATATATGCTGGGAAACTCCAAAGGGGAAATGAGAAGGGAATTAACAAATGCAATTGTTGAATGACATACAGAGGGTGCCAAAAAAATGTATACACACCTCAAGCAAAGAAAAAACTGTGTTAACATAACAAAACTGAATTCACACAAACAGAAAATGATGAGCACTAATCATCTTAAAACTTTCACAGTTACAACAGTTGCTCAATATGCCCACCATCAGCACTTCTGATACACTTCTGAGTAGGTTGAACTACTGATTCCAATTTTTGTGTAAGTGTCCTCAGCGATTGCAGCACATACCATTTCAATTTCTTCTAGAACTGCTGCCAGTGTAGCTGGTCTGCCCAGATCTGCCTCTGTGAACATTGCATATAGTACCATGAATTTCAAATTTGTCTTGAATGTATGCAATTGTTATTCATGTTGGTGCTTCTATTCTGTCCACATGTCTCCATTGCCTTTGAACTTCAATATTCTTGGTTTTCCAATTCCACTTCAAAATTGCTTTCTGCTGTTCAAACGGTAATCCTGGTTCCATTCTGTTGTAGCAACGCTAGCATAACGTAATGAGTCACATCTGTTTACAGAACATCATATGATAATGTTGGCTTCATTCATTGTTGATTTGCCTGTCACATAGCAATGCTCTCATAATTAGAGTCATATATGTTTACAGAACATCATAGTACCATTACTATTGTTTTTGGTCCAACTTTGAAATATATTAAATAGATATCTATTGTGAAAGAGTGTATACATTTTTTGGCACCCTTGGTATTTAGAGAAAGTACCAGAAAAGAGAAGAAAAATATAACCATGATTATATTTGGAGTTCAAGAAACATAAGAAAAACATATATAGCAAAAAAATGAAGAGATCTTACAAGGGAAGTTAGGCATACAACTTAATGGTAGGGAAATATCTGAAGTCCTTAGAACGAAAGGCTAGAACCTAAGATCAGCACATAATAAAACTTGCAACAATGAAAATAAAATTGTTAATTTTCTCAAATACCAGAAAGTTAAATATTCATAAATATTCATTTAACAAGGCTATAAAAAGAAAAAAAGAGAAATGAGAATTTTATTGCTATGAGAAATGATAAAAGCAAGATTCGAAGGAGAAAAAGCTTTCATTCATGGCTTAGACTTGAAAAAGGATATTTGTCAATAGACTGAGAGACACATGTTAGAAGTTAATAGAGTCATGTGAGCAGATTCCTTGGAAAGAAGAGTAAATTGAATCCAAGTGCAAACAGTGGGAGTGGAGTTGGAGTTGAAAATAAGAAGGTAGTGATCAACATACATCAAACAAATGAGTAATCCCCACGATTCAGCTGGTTGACTTTATGCACAGAATGACCTTGGGAGCAGCTGCAGGAATTGACAATTGGAAGGACATTGGCCTTAGCATCATATCTTCATTTGGAGGTAGCATTATGCAAATGTAACATCATATGGCAGACAGACCAGCTACCTACAGATAGTGACTAGAAGTAGGGCCAAACGGCAACAATTCAAATTTGAGAGAACAGTATCAAAGGGAAAGACATTGGGGTTATAGTCTGGAATATAGAAGAATTATTAGAAAAGGTGAAGAATGGAGAAATTGCGCAAGTTCTAAATTTAGCTGATGTGATAGATGATGCAGAAACTTGATTGACAGGGGGTACTAGCATTGATTTGAATGAATATCACTGGTATTAACAGAAGGGTGGACTATCAGGTGGAATTAGCCTGATTGTCAGAAAAGATTTACAAATTAAAGTGAAAGGGCATAATTCTTGCATAAAGGGCAGGGGATCGGAAAAAAGGTGTTAAAATTTTGGTACATTAGAAAGTGTGCAAAGACTTAGGTGAAAATTTAATGCTATGGTGTGTGTTAAAGGATGTGTAGGAAAGAGATAAGTGTATATAACCAACCAAGATTTTCCGAGCTTTATGAACCAAATTTATTTATTAAGTTCAGACAAGACATGGAAATTAAGAGTTGAAGACATTGAAAAAAAAAAAGAAATATTCACTAGTTTCAAATTCAAATCATTGAATACATATGAAGAACTTAAAATGGTTTGGTATAGAGAAAATTATGTTCAACTGTGTGACAAAGTAGCAAGAGAAGGATTGCATGAGCTATACTAAAATTGAAAGAAGATAATGCTTGGCGCATAACTATAGAATGTTAAGGAACCAAGATTCTTAGAGAGAATCTAGGAATAAAGAAGTAGTCTAATTTACCAAAGCATATTATTCGGAAAAAAATAATAAATAAAAAAATATATACTGGAAATTATTTAGGTATAGTAAGAATAAAATGATTGAGGAAAATTAGTAAATAAGATAAAGTGAGATATAAAAATTATTATGCACTAGATTTAAGGGCAAATTTTGGGTCAACAGCTCAATAATCACAGTGTTTGAGCATAGTGGAGCCCAAGTAACTCAGCAACTTAGTGTAGAGTAGGTTTTATAATTTTGTCACATATATGGGTTTTTTGTTACAGCTAATGTCTTCTGGAATTGCCGAAAGCAATGACCCTATTTATTATATATTTTTTGGAGAGTTCATTTTGTTGCATATATTTTGTATGTTCATGTGTGAAAAATAAATTCATATTCATTCATTTATATTCTATGATTTTTTTCACTAACACTGGCCATCCCTAATTCCAGCTAAAACTCCAGCATTTGCCATATTCTGAGATACTCCCAGTATCAACTCTCAAAACATTCTCTGGACTAATCCCATACTCAACACCCCTTTATATATTCCCCATATTTCTATCCCGTTTATCCAACAAGATTCAACCACTGGATGACAATTTATGTATAATATATACTTTATGAGAAAACGTGAGGTTGTATATTTTTTGTGATTCATACTGCATATTGAAGTAACATGCATACTCAAACAATAGGAAACATAGAGAAATGTAATAATGTATAATATATTCTTTTAATAACAACAACAATATAATTTGAGATCATGAGCTGACCATATATCTTTCTGCCATCTGACGATGCTACGTATAACTAAATTTGAATAGATCACATGGTCCAACCAGAACCCAGAAGCACCGCCACGGGTGGCCGAGGTCGTTAAGGCATGGACTCGTGAGCGGGAGGTCTGCGGTTCGAATCCCGCCAGGACCGTCCTCCCTGACTGGGGTTTTTTCCAGGTTTTCCTCAGTCTTCATAACTGGCAAATGCCGGGGAGGTACCTAAACTTAGGCCTGGAACGCTTCCTTCCTTAAAAAAAAAAAAAAAATAAAAATCCTTTCCCAATATATCATTTCATTTCATGTATCATCAGTGTCCACCGCCTGTGGTGCCTCAGTAGTAAAAACGGGCGTTAAACACTACTCAAAAAAAAAAAAAAAAAAAAAGAACCCAGAAGCCTTAAGCTTTAAGCCTTGTTTGATTGTCAAAAACAAATAATCTAATTTAATAAGTATATTAAAAGAAAATATAAATTTTTCAATTTGCAACAGGTTGTGATCCATTCAGCAGGTGCAACATTTGAAGATTAAATGTTTATAAGCAATACTTTTAAATGTCACACTTATCTTCCTTCTTCAGCAACAGATTTTATTGCCAAGTGACAATGATAGTCATAATTTCCGTAAGCAAGCAAAATCAAAATGCTCCCTTTCAATGTCTAGTTCATTCTGTATATGAATACTTGAGAGTTATACAACGAAGTAACATGAGCAGAATAACAAATTAATATGTTTACTTATATATTTCTTTTTCAGTAAAATGTAAATTAAATGTACATGTCTTTTCGTTATCTGCACCTTCCTCGGAATCATATCTTATTAAATAACAATTAGGGAATAGCCACATAATCCAGTTACAAAAGAATATGAAGTTTATTAGAAAGGTACAACAGAACAACATGGAAGTTTTTATTCATTTATGGCAAATTTGTGGGCATTTGCATGATTATTGTTCATCTGTGATTGAAGTGTTGTGAAGAAGTACTTCCAGGGATAATGGATATATATTATGCACATGATCACTTTAAGAAAACTGCAGTGAAAAAAATGGTAATATAAAAGAATAGAAGGACAGAAGTTATATATGCATATATATTATGCACATGCACACTTTAGTGAATATTCAGTGTAGAGGAAAGAAAGGAATGAAAATTAAAAAAGGTAATAGAGAAGAATAAAAGTGTTAAATAATATTAAGTAAAGTTTCTGTAAACAACAAGGGATAGAAACAAAAGCTAAAGATTTTTGAATTTATGACATTGCAATAAATTACCTCTTTTATTAACATAATGATGCCAATTTTACATATACAAATAGATTCACATAAATCTTGATGTGAATTTCATATTATGCTCTAATATATAAACTATTCTATGGGAAACTCATTAAATTATAATTTCAAACCCACTAAAGAAAAGCATGCAGGTACACACAAACCCAATTATTATTTTTGGCCACGGAACATTAAAGTATTGTACGGAATTTAATATTTTTGTTGTATATATTGTGGAGAATTAGTTCAGTTATTTGGCATTAAGTTCCTTTCCCCTCTACATATAAATACAGAAATTCTTGGCTACTCCATATAATGAAAATTGAGTATATCTTCAGTGTTTCTGCCAAGTTTTATGAAACTGAGATCACATTTGTGTACCCAATTTCTTAACATTTTTAGCATTAATATTTAAGAGAACTTGGTTAACTTTTATGTCAGTCTCAAAAAATTTGAGCTTTAAATTGATTCACAGAATGTTCCTGTTAAAGTACATTTCAGCTTATTCTTTTCTATTTTTTTATAGCGGCTATTCCCATTGTAATTTAATACCTATCCCTTGTTGGGGATGAAGTGGCTTGCCTCTCCTTGGTGTCTCCTAGGGGCAATTTTGCTGCAAAATGAGCAACAGTTACAGGCACAAGAGGCACCATAAATGTAATTTATTTAATTTGGTTAGATCAACCATAGGAGAGACGCAACATCTTTTATGGAATGCAGTTGGATAGCACAAACATTAATCGTACAGGACAACAGTTGATGGAATTTCTGGTGAGTATATCAATAAATTTACTTTTGTTACTTGTAACAGGAAAGGTTACACTAGGTACAGATAAATAGGATATCTAGTGGACAAATGACATGTATCCAGAGATATTTCAGTATCTGATTACCGGTATAATAGAGGTAGAAGACACAGCGGTAGTCACATAAGCCAAAGGTCCACATGGGGCTATGGAAAACCAGGCCGAAGTATAAGTAGTATTGATTACAGGTATATATGCTTTAACATAAAGTTTAAGGCTTATAAAGCTTTGGTGCACAGGAACCCCAACTGATGGACTGGATATTAGTAAGATCTTTCAACATTTGTAGGTGGCATTAATAAGAACATACATTTTGAATTGGATATTGAGATGCTAATTGACCAGTTGCAACAGATAAATACTCTGAACTTAACCTCAAATAGTCCTGTTAGGGTCACTAAGTCACCAAGGTGAGTGGTCTTGGAAAGATGACTATTTAACCAAGCTAAAAAAACCTATATGAAATCCTTATCTCTGACAATTCAATTATTGAAATGGACAATGGAAGCACGTATGCAAATGAGAGTATACTGAGCTGTGCTAGACTACTGAAAGTATTCGGTTAAGGTGCAACTAACAAAGTTAGTGTAATCAGGCTTCCAAACCAGAATTTGGTCTGGTAAAGACCCTTTAAAGAAATTGGCCCATATATAGCTGATGAACAGGGGCAATCAAATGTGGTCGAGAGAGAGAGTTAAACAAGAAAAATGGAAGTTATTTACGAATATTATCTATCAGCTAAAATAAGGTGACTATATTTACCTTTAAACTATTCAGATCTGCAGGAACAGACCAAATTTAATTGTGTTTCTGCAGCATGCAATAAATTGTTTGGATCATTATTTGCAGCATTCTAAGAGCTAGTCAAGTTATTGGGTATGTGCATCTATCTTGAATGCAGGTACAGGTGATGTTCATTCCAAAGCATGGGTAACCTAGTTACACTGGGCTAAAGCACTTCTCCTTATTTGCTTAACATAATTTATTTAAAAAAAAATGAAAATAATTATTGATAGACACATCAGAGTTAGTGAATTAAGATATATTTGTAAAGAAAAAATATTCCTTAAGAATAAACACGTACGGTACAACAATACAATAACTAACAAGTTCATTTTAACAGGAAGTGGGGAGATAGAAAAGTCACAGGATGTAGCAGTGTGGGAGAACAGGGTATAAGTGGCAGATAAGAGAAAAGACAGGAGGAGAAAGGCTGTATGATACATAAGAGTACCTATAGAGGAAGACATGATCTTGTAACCAACAGAGAATGAATGAATAGTGTTTAATGCCCATTTTTGCTACAGAGGCACCACAGGTGATGAACACTGATGATACATGAGATAAATGATATATTGGGAAAGGATTTATTTTTAGAAAGAAATCGTTCCAGCCTAAGTTTAGGGTACCTCCCTGGTATTTGTCATTTATGAGGACTGAGGAAAACCTGGAAAAAACCTCAGTCAGGGATGACGGGCCTGGTGGTATTCGAACCCAGACCTCCCGCTCATGAGTCCGTGCCTTAACGACCTCGGCCACCCATGGTGGTACCAACAGAGAGGGGAGTACGCAGCATTATGGGCGGTTTGGAGTTAAAGGTGGTGTCAACCCCAGAGGGAAGTATTATGGAAACAGAAGAGAGCAGTGAGCTACAGGGGAAAGGAGAATAAGGCACAGAGCAAGGCGCAGAGTGAAGCTGGAGAAATTTTGAAGTGGAAGGAGTGACTCAAGATAGTAAATAAATTGGAGGGTGGTGCTGTGGAATGTGGAGGGATTAAAGTTAAAAGTGAGAAATGGTGAAGTGTTTATAGTGTCAGAGAAAGAAGGAAGTATGAATTATCACAGTATGGAGTTTATAATAGCTGGTGACTTTAATACAAGAATTGGGGTATGTGATGTACAATAATGGGTTTAGAAAGTGGAAGTGCATGGATGTGAAGCGTTGACTGATTGTTGATTTATTTTATTTACGGGTGCTCTTTAACATCTCAGATCATCAGCATCCCATTTAAATCAGGGCGTGAAATGTTCGACAATTTTTGCTCAAAGACCTCTTCTTTCAGGTTTGAGGTTCTTTATCGTGCTGTAAATGTACGACAGGGAGACCCACAGCTTTACTTCCCTTCCGAAGGAAGCCATACTTAGGATTTTTACATCCTGAAAAAAATCATCGCTCCTGGCCAGGTTTGAACCCGCGATCTTGGGTATAGAAGGCAAGTATGGTTACTACTACACCACCAGGATCGATGGATGTGAAGTGATGAGAGGGTAAGAAAGAGTAGGGATAAAGTGTATAATAAAGAGGGAAGTAAATTGAGTTTTGTGAATCAAACAGGCTATTTATGTGTAATAGTTAATGAATTTAGTGAGCTAAAGGATAGGAGATATTGAAAAGCAACAGAATTGGGCTAGTCTAGAAGATAAAAGTTCCGTGGTCGTATATATAAGAGTTAGAGAGAATTGGGGATGAGAGAAATATACTGAAACTTGTGACCAAACGTATGGACACATAGAGGAGTAATATTTTTGAAAGTATCAAGGGAAAATGATAAGTAAGGATACAATATGTGTGGGGGAGTAGTTAGTGTGTCCATATTTACTGGAATGTGAAAAGATTAAAAGGTGGTGAGGGAAAATTTGGGAAAATAAGTGAGATAAATTATAGAAAGACATAATCCATTAAAAATATTGATGAATAAGAGAGTGGAAAAATCCATAAAATGGAGGAGTATTTGGGAAAAGTTAAGAAGTGGGAGAGAAATAGGAAGAAAGAGTAAGAAGATAAATATAAGGAAGGAAAAAATCAGAGGTTTCTTATATTCATAAAACCAGGTGGTTAAGAGGTAGGAAACCAGGGTTTAGATGGACTGCTAGAAATTGAGAATAAGAAGTGATGTAAAAGAATGTATTTAACTGTAACATTATTTGAAAATAAATTCATTCATTTGTTAATAAACATCAGTATACTGATCAGTTAGGGAATAAATTGAAATGACACTTTATTATGTTATTTCAAAAATAGAAGGTGCCTTGGAGTTCAAAGAAACTGTCATTAGGCATTCTTTGATTCAGAGGAATGTTTGATAACACCTCTTTCAGTAAAAATTTAAATAAGTAAAATTACACCTTTCAGTTCGTTTCCTAAAATATCCTTTCTTAAGCTTGGATGTCAGGCTCCACATATGTAATATATAAACTCCTTTGATTCCTTTTTAGCACTAAAGAGAAAATATTTAACATGTAACAATATTTTGAGATAAATGAATCTTTATGGTGAGACAATGGAAGTATAGACAGGTGTGTTTGAAATGTCAAGCTATCTCATGTAACAATAAGCATGCAGTTTTTGGTTTCCTGATTAATTGAGGTAATCAATTATGAGGGGCGGTCATAAAGTTCTATTATCACCATGAATGAAGAAGCATATGGTCAAGAGTGTTCGTCCTTGATTTAGTCTTCAGCATATATGCACTATACAAACTAAATTTTTACCACCAATGGATGAGCTGATGCATATCCTGGTGGTTGAACTCCTTACTTTGACTAATGAAGAATTGCTCCTCCTGTATTATCTCATGGTCATCTTGCAAACACCTACCAAACAATGTGGTCTTCATGCAAGGAAAAAGCCACTGGGCACCAGGTCTGGTGAATATGGAGAATGGGTTAAAATTTAATACCCAAAAGCAGCTGCATGCACTAATACTTGATGTGAAGCATGTGATAGCAATGACCTCCTGCTTCTCATCAGGAGGTTCTGGTAAAATATTCCAGTTGCTGTCTGGCCCTTACAAGTATAGTCTGTCATCAGCACACCACGGGAATCCCTAAAACACTCAATATCATTTTTTCCGATTGCATTTGTCTCTGATATTTTTGGTGGTGGCTGTGAATCTGCACGTTTCTCTGCTGCTTTGTCTCGGGGTCATGATAAACCAACATTCATTGATGAGGATCAAACTCTCAAAAAAGTTATCATGATCAGCTCAGCAAAGCTACAACATTTCAGCTGCCACTTCCTTTCAGCATTGTTTTTGCTCAAGTGTGACCTAGTGCAGTATCCACCGGGCAGCAACCTTTTGTCATATGCAAAATTATGAATGATGTTTATCACTGAACCATGACTAATGCACACCTTCTCCATTATTTCCTTAACAAAAATGTGACATCCTTCAGACACTAGTTCATCCACTTACCCACAATTCCCAGTTTCTTGTTGAGAAATGGGTGGCAAATTCTTGGCCCATTTTTCAGATTCATTTGTCCACATTGGAAATGCATGCACCGCTTAACCACAGTGTCATACTTTGGAACAGTGCCTCCATACACAGTAGGCATTAATTTCCTTTCAAAAGCAGGAAATGAATATTTGCACGAGGAACTGTCTTCTCAGTGCGCCATCCTGGATTTTGCACTCTAGTAACGTTCATTTAAGTGGCGAACACTACAGGGACACTCTACAATGCAAAGCATGAAGTTATTCTTCACTGTTAAATAATACAAACTTTATGACCATCCCTCATAACTGCTTACCACATTACAACTAACTGCACTAATAAGTAGAGTTGTCACATACAAGTGGTGTTAGCTGAGAGGCCGCAACTACTTGAAATTTAATGAAGGACAATTTGGTCACTGTGCTGTATCCTACGATGTTTTATTTCTGAGGTCAGTCTCAATGCTCATTTTTTATATAATTACATAAGAAAGATTTATATATATAACTGAATTATCCTTTTATTTGGTTGATGAATAATTTTAGCTGAATACATTTTCAGTTGCTACATCGTTAATTAAGCATGTAAAGAAATAGTGTGTACTGTGTGTGTGTGTGTAATATCTCAATTGTTGGATAATGCCTATATGCATCTTACATGAGAGCAGCAAGAATTAAATTCATTATTGGTTCATATCAACAAATTATTTTATATTTTATCCATACAGCTTTTTTTTTTCCTTCTATTTTAATTATCTAGCAGGAGCATAAAGCTTAGCCTGGTCACATTTAACTTGTTCCAGCATTCTCTATGTTCCATACTTTTATTATATCCTTGCACTTTTCCATGCTCATTAAGCTAAAGTGCACAAATTTAATGTTATATCTGAATAACATTTGTTTACACCCTAAAACACATGTTAAACACAGAAATGAAAAAAGTACATGTACAGCTCAAGCAAGGCTCACACATCTCATACTATTTTTGGTGTAACCAAAGCTGTGCCAGAAACATTTTTTCATTAAATATAGGTTATCCTCAAATGCTGTTTAGTCAGCAGAAGAAGCCAAAATGTTTGAACCTAGAAGCCTGCAATTCAAATACTCTGCTTAAAAACTGCAAACAATGCAGGTCATCTTCAGAGAGCTTACATTACAGAGACATTACTCTCAGATTTAATAATTAATTACTTTGTATCTTTTTCCAAAACAAATAAAAATGTGTCTTTGATACTTTTCATTACAAGTTTCTTGCTTCTTAGCTCCCAGAGAAAAGTATAGGGTCATTAAAATGTACATCTGCTACACATACAGCATATGTGTCCTGGGTGAATACCACTGCATTGGCCAGTATTCCTGTTAAACATTCTTCCCTATTACCCTTTACATTGAAGTCATCAATCTTAGGTGGTCGCAGTCATTTAGGTGCAGACTCATGAGCGAAAGGTCTGGGGTTTGATTCCCACCAGGACCATTCTCCCTGAATGAGGTTATTTCCAGATTTTCCTTTGTCCCCATAAATGGCAAATGCTAGGGAGGCACACTAAACTTAGGCCTGGAATGTTTCCTTTAAAAAAAGTCCTTTCCCAATTTATCATTCCATTTCATGTATCACCAGTGTCCACCACTTGTGATGGCTCAGCAGTAAAAACAGGTGTTAAACACTATTAAAAAATATAATAAATCTTAGGATTGCCCAAGTGCATGTAACTCACACCCCATAAGATGAGGCGACATGCACAGTACATACTAATCTTATTAGAGTTGTTCTGGTGGTGACAAATTATTTAAAATAGTCTGGCATTTGACTGTGAAAGAACCAATTTTTCTTTGTAAAAGTTACTTGAAAAACAATCTTTATTGCGCGCAAAGATGGTTTATTTAAACTTTTTTCATTGCAGTGAACCTTTCAATAAATGCTACAAAGACTAATGAATAAGTCAGAAACCACAGAAAGTGTTGGAAAAAACATATTTTTCTGAAAACAAATGGCTTTAATGCAGGAAATATTAGATGAAATTATAGCTAATCTATGGCATCTGCCACAAAAATCAGTGGCTAAACTTGCATAATGGAAAAAATATTTCTCCATCTTCCACAAGAAATGCAACAAAGTTACTCAAATTACTGGTACATGTGTGCCAGCAGAATTCAGCTTATGAGTCAAAATGGGGCTTGTATACAAATGGAAGAATAACATTTACTCTACGGTAAGGTTCATAACCCATTGTGCCTCCCACATTGCAGGGAGCATTAACTGGCTAATATTCAATCTGTTGCTGGAAGCCAGACCATATGCTATGACTGCTATATAAATTAATTACTCTGAACTCAAGCTCTGCTTTCATACACTACTATTCTGTACATATGATAGTTTAACTGCTGTTAAAAACAGTGATTATCATTGATTTTTGGTTGAGCAAAGCATTTAATGTTAAAAAAGAGAGAGAGAGAAAATGCAATTTAGAAAAGTGGTAAATTAACTTTAGCGTGGCTGAAGATGAGAACTAAATTTTCTTGAAACCGGTTCCATACATTATGACAATTAAGTGAAGCATTAAGAGTATGTAGTTCAATTGAATCATACAATGATATCAATATATGATTAGCTTCACTGTGCAAGCTCCAATTTACATTTTAATTAATTACACTGTTTATTTCAGGCTAGTATTTCCTTTAACTCTATTACCTAAATTTGCTGAAGTAACATAACCAGCAATATGCTTAGATAAAGAAAATACCACAATGTTCTGAATGATAATAAGCTCCAGATATTGAGTGCTTATGAAAATTCACCCATGAACAGATGACCAAATTCTTAAATTAATAATCTTTGTCAATATATGTACACATTAAACTGGACCAGTTATTTCCATAATTCCAGTTTACTTTATTTTCAAAGAGCACAGATAAAGAAATTGCTTGCCTATTAAGCAATAAATTAAAAAAAAAATCTTGAAATTTATAAAATACAGCTGAACGTTTCATTTCTTATTTATAGCTAAAATGGAAAATAATGTCCCTTGGTTCATGCACACAAAGTGTAGCTAGCTTAGAATATTAATATTTTTACTAAACTTTTCTGCATTGCAAATTATGTGGCAAACATATATTTGCTGTTTTTGCTATAAAAGCACGCATTATTTTATTTTTCAAAGGAATTATCTGAATTGATGAATAGTTTTTTTTACAATAAATCATATAGCATTGGAAATTCAAATACTGTGGGTGGTATGAATAAAGTGGAGCAAAGCGAGTTTGTTCTACTTAACACAGAGTTTGCTGATTTTTGTGTGAATTAACCTGAACAGGCCCAACAATTGACTCCAACCTTGAGCGAAGAGTAAACTATCATGGGGCACCTAATGTTTTGTATAAATAAAAAGGAGTTTCGTATACAAATATTGTACTTACGAAGCTGTTGACAATGGAATGGCAATCTAACCTCAACTCATGTATTCACATTTCTTACACTATTACACTATACTCCATTCACTTACATAAAAGTAAGACGCGTTTCAGGAGAATCTCTCCCATCTTCAGTTGCTCACTGAACCTCCGTTACTCGAAACTATGGCTGGACAAAAAATGTTTCTGTGGTGGTCTCTGTTGGTTGAAGTAGGAAGTCGCTGAGCTCATCTATGGGAGGAAACTCGAAATTCATTAGGTTTTTCCTATTTTTTAATATGAAATTTTTTTAATATGATTTTTTTTAAGTGAATGGAGTATAGTGTAAGAAATGTGAATACATAAGTTTAAGTTAAAAAGGAGTTTGCTCCATCATTCTGAGCAGCTGCTACAAGTAGGTGACTCAAGCATGTAGAGAGAAGTTATTACTTTGAAATGACTGAATTTATGAATGGGCAAACCAATAGAAAGTGTATAAACCCATAGACACATATTACCTACAGATTATTAATCTTTGTACTGATTTGACCAAGAAAATTTGTAGTAGTCAACAGGAATATTTTTAGGTTAAACAAATGAAACTAGAGGGGTACCTTAAACAATGTGCAAAAAATGCTTATCTTTCTGCAGTATTTAAGTGACCTAGGTTTTCAAAATCGAATGGATGAGGTCATGGAATGGATCACAGTACAGTAACACATTTTTAACGTTCTAGTTGAAGCAGTAATAAAGGTACATTTATAGATAAAATTTCCATCAACATTAGATGAACAGTAGGTGGCAAATGAATGAGTGTCACCATTTCTATGATTTTCCATTTGCTTGTGGCCACTGATTGTGCTAATGCTATAATAAAACACCCTCATGCACATGGGAATGAAATGTAAACTGAAAAGGACAATATAACTTCAAGTTTAAGGCAGCTGCAACTGTAAAGAGTATTGACCTTTCCTGGTCAGGTTCATTGCTTGTTTTTGCACCTGGGCCAGTTTGGAGTTCTACAGAGTTACACTCCTTGGCTCATGACACATACTCCATTAAGACTGCTGACCAGCAAAACTCATTCTGTCATCCAACATATTTTATTCTTCACAATGTGACTAATTACCTTAAGAATGAAGACTTCTATACTGTTAAAAGGGAACTGAAGGAACCAGACATTATTCCAGAGGATGAGGTTCAATTTGTGAGACAAGAGCAACAGGGAAGAAGTGAGATTGCTATGATCATACCAATAATCATTGTTAAAGAACTTGTGTATGTTTAGGGCTAGAGGTAAGTAAATATTTTTAACAAAATAATATTATTCTTATTAAACCACAAATGGTAATTCTTCATGTTTGGAACACAATTTTAAAGTTCACAATTATAATTTTATTCTAATTTAGCCATACAATCACATGCTGATGACTGCTACGTAAGTTGGTGTTTATTTGAACTAACCTGGTAAGGACAGATGCATCTATCAGGTTTTTTTTTTGATTTGGTTTTATTTATGGATGCTCTTTAACATCTCAGGTCATTAGCGTCCCATTCAATTCAGGGCGTGAAACGGCCAACAAATTTTGTCCCAGAGGCCTCTTTTTTCAGACTTGATGTTCTTTTGCATTCCATAAATGTATGACATGGGACCCACGGCTTTACTTCCCTTCCGAAGGAAGCCATACCTAGGATTTTTATGCCCGAAAAGATTCATGTTTGTACCTGCGATCTTGGGTTTAGAAGCCAAGTATGGTTACCACTACACCACCAGGACCGACATCTATCAAGAGTATAAACAGCAATGACTACATAGTAATTTTATTTCAGTAGTTTATCATGTTTTAGCTATGCAGTACAGCAATTCTATTATATTGATTTACTCTCTGAAAATATGTTACGAACTTTAAAAACAAACATGATATATATGATTTTATATCATAACATAACATAATACAAATGCATCCCTAACAGTTAAATGTTAAATGAACAGGTAGAGCATTGAATAAAATACGTAGTCTACATTATGTATTCAACTTGTTTACACTAAACTCCACTTACTTACTTACTTAAAACTAAGACATGTTTCTGGAGTAATCACTCCCATCTTCAGTTGTTGACAGACTACTGTTACACGAAATGGTGACTGGATACCCGGATGCTTCTGTGGCAGTGTCTCGTGGTTATAGTAGGAACTTGCTGAGTTCATCCAAAGTAGAAAAATCAAAGGTCATTAAATTTTCTTTATTTTTTATGATGAAAAATTTTTCCCAAGTGCAGACTTTATGCACTTCCTAAAATACACAAAACTGATAACAGCATGAGACCAATAATCAACAATATTAATTCACCCACATACCAGTGAGCCAAAAAATTGAACAACATTTTCAACTCTTTTAAAAAACTCCAAAGTTTGAGCATCAGAAATTCATTTGATTTAGTTTAAAAACTTAAAAATGGCACAATTAGAACAGAAGCTATAATGGTGTCATTTGATGTATAGACCTTATTCCCGAGCATACCAACAGAAAAGCTTATGCATATGTTAAAGAAATGTTTAACATCCTTAAATATACAAACAGAAGAAATAGAAGACTTACTGAAACTTACTAATTTGCATTCAACAAAATTTCTTCAATTAATGGATATCATTGTATGATTAGTTGAACTACACACTCTTAAAGCTTCACTTACTTTTTATAAATGTATGGAACCGGTTTCGAGAACATTTTGTTCCCATCTTCAGCCATGCTTCAGCCATGAGTTGAACCTTAGCATGGCTGAAGATGGGAACAAAATGTTCTCGAAACCGGTTCCATACATTTATAAAAAGTAAGTGAAGCTTTAAGAGTGTGTAGTTCAACTAATCATACAATGATATCCATTAATATGATTGGCTTCACTGTGTTTAAGTTCCAATTTTACATTTAAGTAAAATTTCTTCAGTTTCAACCAAAGATATAACCAACAAGTTTTGGGCCTAGCTATGGGAAACCCCCTGTCTCAGTTTCTAGTGGATCTATTCATGAGTTTTTTTTTAAAATACCTATCACCAGAGCCTTCTCTTTAACTTTCAAGACATGGTATAGGTATGTGGACGACACATTTGCAATAATACCGGCAAGACATTCAATAGATGCTCCGACACCTCTTAATCTACAATATAAATCTATACAATTGACCATAGAAGAAAGGAATGGTAGGTTCCCATTCCTAGATTTAAAAATCATAAGAAATGGAGATCGTCTAAATTTTGGAATTCACAGGAAAGAAACACACACAAAAAATTACATAAAAATGAGATAACTTCATTCCTCATAAATATGCAGTTTTTCGCAGCTTGGCACACAGACTAATCAACATCCCTCTTGCATAAACAGCATACAAAATGGAATACCAACAGATAATAAAGACAGTTATACACAATGGCTTTAAAAAAGGCACAGTAATAAAAATTATCAATAAATTTAAAACACAAAAATTTATAAGAGAAGTTTCCACACTGAAGAACACTAAGAAAAGATACAAATTCAAAAGTTTCACATACCAACCAACTTATAACAAATTTAAGAAGATTTTCAAAGAACATGGAATAATATTAGCCCCAAAGAACAAATATAATATCAAGAATTTATTAGGTTGCACAGTAAAAGACACCATACCAACAGAACAGAAATCACAAATTTATGAAATCAAATGTGCAGATTGTGATTTGAAATACATGGGAAAAACGAAGACAAATTTAGAAATTCAGGGAAAAGAACACTTTAGGAATATTTGGTTTAACCAGGTTGATAAATCAGCTGTAGCAGCTCATTTTTTGACAAAAAATTATGAAATTAAACCAGAAATTAATTTGCTGAAACAGTTTCACAAACCAATGGAACTATCCACTTGGGAAAAAATTTTCATCATAAAAAATAAAGAAAACTTAATGAGCTTTGATTTTCCTCCTTTGGATGAACTCGGCAAGTTCCTACTACAACCATGAGACACTGCCACATAAGCATCCGGGTATCCAGTGGCCATTTCGTGTAACAGTAATCAGTAAACAACTGAAAATGGGAGTGATTACTCCAGAAACATGTCTTAGTTTTAAATAAGTAAGTGAAGTTTAGTGTAATCAAGTTTAATAAATAAGTATAGAATATATTACCACTCCATTGTCTACAGCTTCGTAAGTACAATTTATTTAATTTAAAATATGAAGTTATTGTGTTCTCCTTTACATCACAGTAGTGATTACCTTCAGATATAGTGAGCTGAACACTGTTGAAGTTTTTTGGCTACTAGTCTTTCAAAGTTAGCTGTGAACTTAGTAGTGGAAGTAATGCTCATTATGCATCTTAAGTATGTGTCAGTCAGTTGGGTTCTCATATTGGAGTTGTTGAATTTCATCTTTGAAATCAGAGCTATATGTACTTTAAATATTGACATATGTGCATAACCAATTTACAAAATGTCAGAAACTTAGTGGGATCAATTGTCTGGTAAAACCTAATAATATATATTTCTTGATACATGTCTTTTAGTCATGTGTCACATTGTAAATCAATGACTTCTAGTTGTGAGTCTTTGGGTGTATCCTCTGATTTGACACTAAATGGCACAGCAAACAGTTGTAATTTTTCTTAAAGGACCTTAAAACCTTGAAATCTGACATGAAAATCATTACCAAGTTCATGAAGCATTTGAAAGTACTGGGTGAATTTTCCATCAGGGTACCACCCCACATGCACTTGGCTGCAGTTGACCAAGCTCTACAGTTCTTGTCTCATTCCCATGCTTGAAAACCAGCCAGGAAGCTGGAGGGGAGGTCAGTACAGTTTAACTCTAGGAACTTATGGATATGTTCTTGTGCTTTGTGTGGTGGTGTATTAAGCATTCCTTAGGCTGTGCATGCATTAATCACTTTAATAAGGCTCAATTCATGTATTCTATTCCCCAAAGAGTATTTATTTATAAATTGTGCAAGCATACAGAATCAGCTTGTGATGTACAGCAATTGTTTCAAAAGAGATTACCTAATATTCAACTTCCAATTCGAAGTTCCATTCACAGATTGGAAAATAAATTTTGTGAAATGGGAAGTATTCTTGATTTAAAAAAAAAAAGAATATATAGCTATGTACAGTATTCACAGAAGAAACATTAGATAACACTGGACATACTCTGGAACATTCCCCTATAAATCAATTCAGCATCTTTCTCAGCAAAAAGCAATTTCTTATTCCTTTGTTCTAACAGCAACAAAGCTAATGAAGTTAAAACTGTATAAAATAACTGTAGTACAGAACTTAACCTAGATGACCATGCACACACAGGAGTACATTTTGTGAATGGATTTTGAATAGTAAGCATGGAGGAGAAATTGACCCTAGTCAAAATTTTCTTTATGGATGAATCCTGGTTCTACCTAAGTTATTAAGTTGATTCACAAAACAATCAATAGTGGGGTTTAGAAAAACCTAACTTGCTTCACAAGGAACTTTTGCATGGTTCACCATTAGCAGTGAGAGAATAATAGGCCCCATTTTTTTAAAGAAACAATGAATAGTGATAGGTATGTGCAGAATCTTTCACAACTGCTTTTCATGAATTATCTGTAAGGGAACATCAGTTCACAACTTTCCAACAGAACTCTGCAAGGCAGATACATACAGCACATGTCTCCTCATATGCAATTCATGAAATATTCAGCAATAGAGATCTCACTAACAAAATATAGTCCCCTGGTCCCCCAATTCAATGCCCTGCAATTATGGAAAAAGTGTACAAGACAAATCCACACGCATTAGATGAACTGCAAAAGAACACTTTTTCAAATTTTCTTCCATTTATCAGAGGGGAGCTGCAGAGGATAACAGTTAATTTCATAAGCGAATGCCAGAAATGTACGGAAAATGAAGGGAGGCCGTTCCAGCACTTTCTTGCTCAATAATAAGTAAATGTACCTTATAAGTGCTTAAGTGCTAGTAATAATTTATGTGATGATTATAGCTGTGGACTTATTGATTCCCATTCACTGTGCTATCAGCTTGAACCGACTGACAGGCCATTACACATGGAGCAGTCCCATAAAGAAAAATCACCTATTATAATTGAAAATTCTACTTATTGTTAAGATATCATATGAAAAGCAAGGCCAGAGAATAGTCAAGGTATAATTTTAATAAGACTGTTGGATAGATGAACAGAAGTAAATAAAACACTTCTTCCATTCAAATTGAATAGGCAACCTAATAGAAACATTATTAACACAAGTAAACATAGATTATTAGTATATACTTACTGTCTCCATAGTATTTGTCAATTGCTTTAGCAATTTAGTTTTATGATGCCCTGGATACTGGTACATTTATCTGTATGGTTAATATCATGATACTACCTATTATTCAATTTTTAAAAATTTTAAATTTAATTTACTTTAATTTTCTAAAACAACAAGAAAAAATCATTTTAATGTTGTAGTGTGCACAAATTCTTTAACTCTCAAAAATGGCATAATAAAATATTTGTGCATGCCAAAAGTAAATTTTATGATTGTCAGCAAATTTTGGCTTAAAACACAAAGAGCCATTAAAGCACTTAACCCGTTGCCCAATGGCCATTTAAACCCCACAATGGCTGTTCCTGGATAATCAATAAACAGGTCCAGGTATTTAAATTGGCCTGCAATTCAAATTTCTACTTTGCAGAACAAATGTTTATACATATTTTATTTATTTTTTATTATATTTTAATGAAACAAAACTGAATCAAATGACATTAAATGCAGTATGAGCCAACACCAAAGTAATACTGTATTTATTTAAAAAATAAATAAAAAAAATAATAAACCTTTCATTTTTTTTTTAATTTAGATTTACAGACCTACAAAAGTTCTGAACTTTTTTCTCTTGAACGCTACCATGATTCAATACTCTTGTTTTGCATTACAAGCAAACAGTAGCAACTCAGTAGTTCTCTTTTTCAAGCTCTCTGTAACTAACCCAGCACACAGCATGTAATAAATCTTGTAAGGGGAGAAGTTTTTGACTAATGCAAACCAGCCACTTACTTACATTTTTATTGTTCTTCCTGTGCCAGAAAAGAGAGTGTGTGTGTGTGTGTGCATAGATGTGAGAGAGACTTTAGCCGAAACTATAAATATGATTGTGCTGCATGACACAATAAGCTTAGGTTATGCTTAGATCATCTATACAATTTTTAGCTACTGAGATAGATAAATATGCAACATCACACGTTTGGATTTCAGCTAAATATTAATGAGGGAAGGAATTACAAAGTTGCAAAATTATTATTCCCAGTTCGAATTATGCCTTCAACTAGTGGCGTAGTTTTGCTTGTTTAGGACGTGTTCAAGCTTCTGAAATAATATAAAGAGTACATTGCTGAACTTTTGATGTGTGACAGTGATTTGTATATTGATGAGAGCTTTTGGATTTTGAAGTTGGTGTTGAGGATGTGGGAGCAGTGAAGTGAAAGTGATTTTGTTCCTGCAGGTATGATTGCAGAGACAGGATTATGTAGTTCTGCAAATCATTTTAGCACAAAAAGACACATTTTTCAGAGTATAATCTGTATTGTACAGCCGCATACCCAGCTGACAATGACAGCGAACCAAATGATTTTTTTATCAAGTACTTAGTGCAGATTTAGTAGCTCTCATAGTTAGTGAAACAAATGTATACGACCATAAAGTACATGAAGATATGATCTCAAAAGGCAAGTTAAGACTTAAAATCAGATGCAACACAATGCAATTTACAGGCTAAATTATTTTCATGGGAATTATTCAAAAACCTAGATTACACATGTACTGGTCTACAGATGATGTGCTAAAAACTTCATTTTTGGGAAAATGCACATTAAAGAATAGGTTTTCGTCTATATTGCAGTACCTTCATTTCACCAGCACAGAATACATAAGTGATAAAATACACAAAATTAGGCCTATTTTTGATTATCTTATTTCAAAATTCAAAGAAAATTACATTACTGGTGATAAGGTAACTGCTGATGAAAGCTTGATGCTCTGGGAGGATCGCTTGGGATGAAGGCAATATATCAAAACCAAAAGTGCTAGATTTGGCATAAAAAGTTTTGATCTTAGCAAAAGTAAATCAGGGTATGCCTACAATGTATATTTACACTGGCAAAGGGACTGATAACACATGTGAAAAAGACTTGGGGTATCTGGCTCCATAGTCACGCACCTCTTGGAATCTGTGCTTGATTAGGGTAGGACTGTCTATCTAGACAACTGGTACAGCTCATCTAAAGAGAAGGGAAATTCAGGTGCATCAGCTTCCACCTTTGATCTACATTGCTTGGCATGATATAAGGGTAGTTATTGCTGTATCTGATTTCAGTTCCAAAATTTTGATGAATGATGCAGGAAAGCTAGATGCCAAAACCAAAATGACAACTTTCAAGTCTGATATTAAACATGAATACAATATCCATATGGGTGATGATTTAGTGGATCAGGTATTGCAGACATATCCCTCTTTACAAAAAACTATTTTTTCACATGTTGGACATTTCCATATACATTGCTTGGTAATTTGGAGAGCTCTAAACCCACAAAAAACAATAACATACCTGGATTTTTGCATAAATTCAGAGATCTGTAGACACAGGGGGTTGAAAGTTTAAAACGCCTGTCACCCTCAGATTCAGGAAAAAACATTTTCTAAAAGGATACTGTCTACATAAAAAAAGTTGTGTTCATTTCTGAAGTGTGTAGTATGCAACAAATGGAGTACATGTAAGGAAACCAATATGATATGTGGTGACTGCAGAGATGTGCCCTTATGTCACTACCCATGCTTCGAGGTGTATCAGTCAAAATGTAACTTTTAAAGGTAAGGTTGAACTATTTCATAGAATTTATTTCAGGTTAAAACAATTAAGGGTTGAAAATTATTAAATTTGCAGTGCTTGCCAGCTGTATATACATGTCCATATTGCTCAGGCTCATTTTACATGGACATCTATGCACTTCTATATCAGAGAAAAGTTAATGAGCATTTAGATCTTAGAAGGAAGAAACATGTTACAAAACTTGAAATAACAAGTAGGAAATTTAGTAGTGTGCACCTTGATATGTAAGAAAGATAGACATTTAAGTTATTTAATGATTTGTGCACACTACAATAATTAAATGGTATTCTCATGGATAAAATGCTACATTTAGATCATTCATGTGTTAATATAATTAATTTCATTACCAAACAAATATCATGCTGAAAAATCATATAACTAAAAAGCCCTTTCAGTATATTATTTAAGAAAACACCACAATTTTTAGTAAATCCCATTGATTGTATATTATAGGACAATCCCCACCTAGAAATTGCAGGAATGTGTCACTGGTGGCAAGGCTCATGAGCTCCTAGGAATCATCAGGCTGCACCAGTGGTAGCTTGCTATCAGTAGGATCACCCATGCTGGGCAGGCTGTAAGGAGAGGTCAGGTTAAGAAGCAACTCAACTTCATTACTTCATCATTTCATCCATCCACCTTTCATCCAACTTCTACTTTCACACATCACTCATTCAGTACTGCTTCAACCTCAAGGTGTAATGTAACCCGTGCCAAGGAGATTCATGGCACAGAAAGACGTGCATTGAACAGAGCCTCTGGAATACCAAGAGACTTCCGCAGTATTTAGCCTTACCCAGGTGTGCAGGGCCCTGCATGGGCTGACCACTTTCCCTAGCTTCTTGTGGGACCTCTATGGAAACCATTCAGAAAATGAATAATTCACTTCTGAGGACCACATTTGTGAGCCCTTAGTTGTTGCAATTTCATCCCTTAATGAGGAAGCTTTCTTGGAGCAAATCTCATATATGAAGGGTGTGAACTCTTCGGAGGGGATCTGGGCTAAAGAACCGACGGGCCGCATCAGAGTTACATTGTAAATCTAGCCAAGGATGGCTCTAAAGGCCCTTCAGATCAACTTCCAATACAAGGCAGCAAGGCAGACTCCGCTGCCTTCTGTAGAGAAGGAATAGACTTGGCTAAGATTCAAGAACCCTGGATTAACAAGGGCTGAATCATAGGACTAGGAGAATACTAAAGCAAGTTGATACATTGCAGCAAGGATAATCAACCCAGAAGTAGTATCCATTTTTGCAATGGAATTCAATGCCTACCTCTTTTAGAATTTTGTTCTAGTGATGTCACCACAGTGAAAATTGACTACAACATGGGGGGGAGAGCCTAGTGCTGAGTTCTGTCATTTTTCCTTCAATGGCAGTAATCCACCTACTAGTGAACTATATCAGTTGAATGCACATCACACTAACAGAGGGGACTAGAAAATCTTCAGGTGTGACATCAACTCTGATAATGAAATCATAGTTAGTAAAGATATCAACAAAAGGAGTGAGCACTTTAAGATTTTCTGCTTTCTAGTAATCTACATATACTTAATATCAATAACAAGCCTACCTTTGCCAATCGCATAAGGCAAAAGTTATTGACATTACTTTCAGCATGGAATACATCTCTACTCAAATTACTGAATGGAGGGTTTGAGAAGATCCATCAATATTGAACAATAACTATATATCATTTAAAGTTAATGTAGTAAAAAATAACAATCTTTACAGGTATCCCAGGAGAACTTGGTGGGAGCTCTACAAGCAGGATCTCTCAGGTAGGATTGGACAGATTGACAAGAATGGATCCTTTGTTTGTTTTTTTGAATGGTGTTTAATGCCCGTTTTTACTACTGAGGCACCACAGGTGATGAACACTGATGATACATGAGATGAAATGATATATTGGGAAAGGATATTTTTTAAGGTAGGAAACGTTCCAGGCATAAGTTAAGGGTACCTTCCCAGCATTTGCCATTTATGAGGACTGAGGAAAACCTGGAAAAAACCTCAGTCAGAGAGCATGGTCCTGGCGGGATTCGAAACCCAGACCCCATGTTCATGAGTTCATGCCTTAACGACCTCGGCTAACCCTGGCAGTAGGATTCTTTGGTGATATCGACATGGTCGCCTATCTTGTTCAAGAGGTTATATTTTATAGATATTACCATAACTGCCCCAAGCAATCACAGATGAATCCCAAGAATGTGTCATGGAGGACAAAATACCTTGAACATAGGAGAGGCAGGGTGCAACATGTCTTAACCATGCAAAGAACTGGTTCCTGGCAGGCATATCATACAGCCTTCACTGACTAATAAAAAAGGTATATGTAAGGCTAAAAGGTCTTCTTAGCAAGTCTTCTGTCAGGAAATATTCAGCCTATCAGGGACAGCCAGATTACATAGAGGTTTGGACCTTGGTCCTATAAAATCTATAGGAACCACAGGCAATCATATGGGAACCTTCACTTGCTCGGCTGAAGAAACACTCAAAATCCTCTTTGAGGTACACTTCCCCAGGTGCACTTTTGATGACAACGCCTGCAAATCTACAGACCACTGAAAAAAACTCTAGACCAAGAGCATCGCAGGATTGGGAATTTTTATGTCAAGTTATCACACTCCAAAGTGTCAAATGGGCAGTTACTAAATTTGATCCATTTAAGTTGCCAGGTGGTAGGTATCTTCATGCACTATTGCAGAAAGGATCTCACTCACTTTATACCCTTCTCTGTAACCTCTTTTGGGCCAGAATAGACTTCAGTTATTTCCTCAGGCCTGGAGAGCTACGAGAGTATGGTTTATTCCTAAGAGTGGCTTTAACAATTACACTGAAGTTAACGTATATCGACCAGATAGACTTACATCGTTTCCCCTGAAGACTGATTGAAAGGCATATCCAAAGGAAAATGTTGTCAGACAACCCTCTACATCAAAATCAACATGCCTACAATCATCCAAGTCAGGCATAATGGCATTATACTGCCTTGTTAGCAGATTGGAAGACTCTATGACTAGGCAAAAACGTCCTAGTGACTTTCCTAGACTAGAGGATGTTTTGAACACCTCTTATGAGTCTATAGTTTTGGCTGCTCAGAAATATGGAGTCAATGACATCTTTTGAGGTGGATAAACTCTATGTTTAGAAGCACAAACATTACGCTAGCCTTCTTGGGGAAACAAACAGAACTGTTGCCATGAGGGCCTGTCCATAAGTCTCATGTTTGATAGCTTACTCCAAGACATGACTGGGAAGGGTATTATTTACAAGGCTATGCAGATAACATAGCACTGATAATTTTGGGGAAATTTCCCAATACAATCTCCGACATGATGAACAATGGGCTGAGAAAACTTCATGCATGCAGGTAGGTCTATCCATTAATCCTAGTAAAGCAGTTGTAATTCCATTCACAAACAGAAGGAATCTAAAAGGCTTAGGAAACCTTAAATGTAGTTCAATCCTGGAATATTCTGAGTATGTTAAATATTCAGGTCTCAAACTGGATACAAAACTGACCTGGAATAAATATTATTCTCTGTAGAGTCAGGTGGTCTTTCATAACAACCAGACACACCAATGGATCTATCTGTGGTCTTAAACAATGCATTAGCCATTGGCTATATGTTGCAATAGTCAGTTACCAGATATCTTATGGCACCATTGTCTGGTGATGCACAACTTTAAAAACTACTACAGCAGGTAAGCTTACCAAGCTACAAGATTAGCATGTCTATGTGTTACAGGGGCCTTCAGAAATATTCCTACCATTGTATTGGATACTCTGCTGTGCTTCCCTCCCATCGACATCTATTTACAAGCAGAGGCTAGGCTTATGGCACATCACTTGGTACACACAGGGTAGCTTTGCTGCAAATGGACACACCTCCATTCTGAATTTCCTGGACATTCCAGAACTGAGGGTGATGTCAGACCTAATCAATACTCAATACTGTTATTTCCCTCCATCTAGGGTTATTCATGGATCTTGGGAAGAATGGATGGAAGGATCCAGGCACTCTAAAGAAGGTAACCAACTTATATGATATATTGACGGATTTTGGAAAGGGATATCAGGTGCAGGTATATATGACCTGTCTCTATGGATCAACTTCAGTACAAGCCTTGGTAAATATTGAAAAGTTTTTCAGGCAGAAGTTTGCTATCCTGAATTGTGCTTATAGAACATTGATGGGGGTTATCACCAAAAATGTATTCTTATCCTTTCAGAGAGTTAAAGTGCCTGAAAAGCACTTTCCTATGACCAGGTGAAATCAACACTGGTATAAAAGTGTCAAAATGCTCTGTTTGCTCTGGCATCCTGGAACAGGCTTGAACTACGACATGTACGGGGCATCAGGGCATTTATGGGAATGAGAAAGCACATCAGTTGGCAAAAAGTGGTGCTGATACAATCTTTTTTGGCCCTGAGCCAGCTGTTAGAATCAGTAGATGCACTGAAAGACCTCAGTTAAAACATGGGCTGGGGATAAACATCAAATAAGGTGGCAAACCTATCCTGGACAAACTAGGAAATATATCCTAGGTACTAGCAACACCCTTTCCAGATCTCTTCTTAAAATGGACAGAGAAGAATAAGCAAAGTAATTGTGCTAAACACTGAACCTGGTCACATCAGAAAACAACCTTCAAAAGTGGGTCTCTATAAAGATGAACCTACTTGCAGATTGTGTAAACAGGATGAGGAATCTGCCTCGCATATGCTCTTTGAATGTCCAATCCTGGAAAGAAACTTTTTCTCTCTTTAACTAGGGAAGTCCTGGGAAAGAACACCAGCATGGGAACCAAAATACTGCAACTTGTACAAAATAGATTTTGGGAAACAATGAAGACATCTCTTCCAATGTGGTAGCACAATAAGACTTTTAGACTAGGCTGACGTGCAGAAGCTTGTTCAAACTTCATATTTCCCCGACATCTATCTTTATCTATCTAGGACACAATTCAATGAAGAAATATGCAATTACTTTTTTGATATTCTAGATCTTTCATCTCTCACTGGAAAACCAGTTGCCGAAACTGGGATAAAATGTTTGATAACAATATTAATGATGATATTTTGAAAACTCAGCTGAATGTTTTTGTATCAGGTGGTGCTGAAAAGTTTCAAGGTGCATATAAAGGAGTGGCATCTATTTTAATACATGAATTTAATCCTAATTTGATAATAATTCATTGCTAATCACAAATTATGATTTAACAGTTCATGCCCAAGTTTCAAGGTAACAGAGCTAGCATTAGGGAGAGAAGTTATAAGTTAATGGTGTTGCTGAAAAAGAGTCTGCTTCATTATGTTTTAAGTCATTCCTTAAGCCCAAAAAATAAGTATGATATCAAAACAGTTGATGCCATTCTTAAGTGAATGATCTTTGTGATGGAAAAAATATTTCACGTGTTAGATTTCCACATCAAATTCAATCATACGCTGATGATCTATGATGTTAAAGAGTGTCCTCAAAAAAAAAAAAAAAAAAAAAAAAAAAAAAAAATCTGCAGTGAATGTGTTTTGCACAGTGCTTGTAAATTGTGTTAAGATCAAATGTTAATACCCTTATTCAAAAATATAGCTACATTTCAGGGCTTGTTCAGAAAAATGACAAAAATAGCTTTAATTAAAGATGTTTTGGATGCACTAAAGCAAGCTTTCTGTATACTTAAGAGACAAGATATGGCAATGCAGTGAATGTAAACACAGAACTGAAAATAGTAATTTTAACTTTTATCACTGATGAAAGAATGTTCAGGACCTAAATTAAAATATTTAGAAAATGAATATGAACAAAAATAAAAAATATTTTAATTTCTGAATCAACTAACAAATATAAATGAAAATTTGACATTTGTAAGCAAGTTTTACAAGTTTTATTGATAACATTTGCTCACTATTTGACAAAGCTATCAAGTGTATTAGCACCAATGAGGTTAGAAACAAACTGGCCAGAAAATGAGGTGAAGTTGGCACTCTTATGATGATGAAATAAAACTGCTTTGAGATGTTACAAAAATGTCAAGATTAGAAGATTAGATCAATAACAAAGATGAAGCTGAATTAACATACAAAATGTTGTCAATGCTCACTTACAATAAATTTTGACATAAGTTATAGTCATACAATGTTTCATAGATTGCATTTAGTATAAGTCATAGAATTGAACATGTTGAATTTGTTTTATTAATTACAAATTGAAATTATGCTCACATGTATGTAAATAATACAGATCCCACTTCTATTCTAGCTCTTTTTGACAATCATTTACCCCCATTTTGATAGTTGTATCTTTATTTCCTTTAAATATTTAGCAACTTCAATAAAATGTTCCAGAATAACATTGTACAGCTCAAAATATTATACTGGTATCTCTGCTATGGTAATAAGGACAAACTTAAAATTGGATGAAAGGTAACTCAAAAGTCATATCTGTATTGTTGAATAATTTAAATGGCTCATCTGTTTTACAGATCTGTAGGCTGTCCTAAATTTCCTACTTGTCATTTCAAGTTTGTAGCATCATTCTTCCTTCCAGAATTTAAATGCTATGTTCATTAAGTGCTTTAATAACTGTTTGTTTTTTATTAGCCAAAATTTGCAGATAATTATCATATTTACTTTAGGCATGCACAAATATTTTATTACACCATTTTTTTAAGAGTTTTAACCATCACACCTTCAATAAATTAATTCTCAAAATGTGTTTATTTTATAATGTTTCCTCAACATTTTTATTTAAGTTAAAACATTGGGATATCACTGCAGCTAATTCCAGATTTTGAAAATTGCATTTTATTAATTTTATCATTAACATTAATATCATCACTTATTTTTGTTTTTTAATAAAACTTGAAGAGCATTAGCTGTCGTTTAATTCTTACACTTTTTTATGACTGATTGATGTGCACTATGAGTTAGAAGATACAACAAAACATGAACATGAAGCAAAAGATGGATCAATCAAAAGCAACAAGTAAACACCACTGAAAATATGCATTTAAATTCTAAATTGTAAACAACAGGTTAGCTAAATTATTCATAAAAAAGCTGTAGATGATAATTAGCAGTGTAGGCCAATTTATATTATTGTCAATCTCCTCTTTTAGCAAAGAAAAAATCAGAATCCTTACCTACTGTATTATTACAAAATGAAATGCAGAAAGTATAAAGGACATCTGAAGGGGGCAAATTTTTCCATGGCAATAAGTATTAGTACTGTTCAGCAGGGGACACTCAATTCTACAGCAGAGGTTGGTTGATTCTAGCATTTTACCACAATCAATTTGGAAGCCCAAGCCTGCAACAATGAGTCTTTTGGAGGCATTTCCCCATGCAGTAACATAGACCACATCATTGTCTCTTAACCAATGCTTTCCTGTGATCAGACTTATTAATTCATAAATTGATTAGATAAAACAATTTTTTATCTTTATCAATTAATACTTCATCTTATCAATGAATTTGGATTGGAAGTTAACAATGCCAACTCATTCTAATGAAAGAGAATTGGCTTTACAATTATTAAGTCTCCTTGACACACATCTTTTCCAAGCCCTAGATGAAATGCCTCAGTTTTTCCCTGTTGTAACATAAAATGTGCTTTCACTTCAAGGACTATGGGTAGCACTGCTTTTGTACAGCACAGAAGTTATCTGTCACCTATATCTGTTCCTTGTTAAAGGCATGAATATCTACTTTCATCTTTTCTTTTTCTTGCTGTTTGGAGAAGAGAAAATGATCTGATCCTATAATATTGCAGCTACCAAGCTTTTAGAACTACTGTTCCCTCATTGACTGTTAAATTATATCAAATGTTTTTCTGCTGCATATGCTGCACAGAATGGTACATTACAAGTGATGATACATAACATTTTATGATTTGACTTCTTAAAAACAAACTCAATAGTATTTTAGTAACTTCACTACTATGATCTCACCAATAGAAAATATGTACAGGAATACAGAATAAAATGGTCTTGTTATAAGCTTAATTGTCTCATGAAGTAAGCACAGGTAGACTAATCCTCTATATATTTAACCCGCGCATGGCTCAAGTTAGGTTATGCACCTCAAACAAGCTTGTACAAATACTAAATGCAATTAATGTTCACAAAATGATGACCATATATTTTTTAACTCTGTACATAATATGCCAGCGTATCAAAAAGATATTTTACATATTTTAGTTTTATTATCTGAAATGGAACCAGAACTATAGTGAAA
Organism: Metallyticus violacea; assembly: GCA_030762175.1. Taxonomy (NCBI): domain Eukaryota; kingdom Metazoa; phylum Arthropoda; class Insecta; order Mantodea; family Metallyticidae; genus Metallyticus; species Metallyticus violacea. The sequence continues at coordinate 228,361,319 of CM060846.1, forward strand.
TGCATTTTCTCTTCCTATCATTTAACTCTCAGAGTGCAGCTGTGTTTTACCAGTCTAATTTAGTGTAAGGAGCAAAACAATTACTTTAGCTATTGAATTCCATTTAATTGCTCTTCTAAGTCTATGCAATTTCCTTCTTCTAAGTCTAATTGCAATGTGCACAACTTCCTTTTATTTCCCTTTTTTTGTTACTGAAGAATTCTTTTTTGTGACTTAGTATTTAAAAACTTGGCAGTTTCTCCCCCAAACAGCCAAAGCTTGATTTCTTTAATCCACAGAAAGTAATGTTAAAAAGGCCTAAATTTAAATTAATAAGTAAAACTCTATAAAATAAAAAGAATAATCCTTATCTCAGCTGTAAGTTACCAAAATGACAGCTAGTGTGTATTTGTGAACATGGTATTACTCACCTGCAAATTGTAAACAAACTTCCCATTGTATACATCAATGCAAATTTTCTAGCTTTCAGCAGTAACAGTGGAATATATAATGCTGCCAGAACAAAACACACAATACCAAGTGCCATGCATATGCCAAAACCAACAAACCTCTGCATTCGACTCTGAAACAGAAATATTTTAAAATTGCATCTACTTACTTTAACCATGACTTCAGCTGCACTATTTGTTGCTTTTAGCACTGAATAAGAATGCAATAAACCAGAGACAGCAAAAGCAATTTGGATTATCAAAATCTGAGAATGAATCTATAAATTAATAAATGTAATCATAATGACCAACCAACCCACTAAGTTTAAAACATTAAAGCACAAGATTTACAGGGGAAAAAAAAAAAAAAAATAAATAAACAAATAAATAAGTAAATTAAAAAAAAAGGTTTAGTAAGAAATAAACCAATAATGCCTACTGTAATTGCCAATAATGAATTTCCCCCCCCCATTTTTTGCCTCTACTCTCAAATAGCCCTTATCTTCTTTGTTGAAGGTGTAAGGAAATTCTGATTGTCTTCACACTTCTTCTATAGAGGTTTTAGAGAATCAGCTAATGTGAAAATTGCCTCAGATATGACTGCAATCTAAAGATTTTTGGGTTGCTGCCAGCTATGTTAAGCATGATAATATAACCATAGGCCAGCAAAGTTTCTGGCTACATAATATGCGACACATATTCTGTGTACTGTGTAAGCACCATCTTTTGATAATAGAATGTTCTGATAAGGGACTTCAATTTATTCCTTGTTTCTCTGTCTATATGAATGTTATTTTGTAGGGTTGATTAGGGAACAACAGTTTTGCTTTTCAATACCAAAGTAGTGGATTCATAAAATGCAAATAGAATGGAGAATTACTCTCCTCTGGAACAAATAAACTCAGCTTATTCCATTTTACTGTCCCAACATATGATGACCGTTTTTCATCAATCCATTTATTAGGGCCAGTTTTGTGAACCGATTGCCAGCTATGACATTGCAGCCAGATAATTGAATTGGCTTAATCAACCTCTTCATGTCTTTTAACTTGTTTCTGACACTGAAAGATCCAACTGGCTGCTTATTTGCACATATTTCTAAATTGTAAAATTAAGCACTGGCATAGGAATATGGCAACCTCATTCCCCAGTGTTGTTTAACACTGCAATCAGCCTGCCGAGTGACTGCCAGGATATATAGGCCTGCCTATTGGCAAATGACTTATCTGAAGGCAGAGGAGTGATGGGGAGGTTCTACATAACCTTGGTTAATAATCCTTAAAATATGGAAAGAGAGGTACAGGGAACTCATAGCCGTAGAGAAGTAAATGCATCTAGGAGATGGATACTCAGAAAATAAAGACCCTGGTTCTCCAGAGTGGATTTTTTTTAGAAACATTGTAACCTACTAATTTAAAAAAAATATTCATAAGGCTAACAAGAAGAGTAAATGGACAGATTTAACCATTGATGAGACTGAAAATTATCTCTGCATCAACCAAAGCATAGATCTTGATGCCATACTTCTTGGGTTTTAATGAATTAAATGTCAAAAGAAACATTTTCCTTATAAACCTTCCAACTTTCCATTCGTCAAGTTTTCTCCCAGACTGTTTCATACGGTATTCCACAACTTCATAAACATGATTTGCATACCCGTGGTTTGACTTCTTTTTTCCTGTCTTCACTGCTTAGGCTCTTATCAAATCTTTAACATCAAATCAAGAATTTTAAAACCTAAGGCTCATTACACTGGTCAACAAACATTTTGCCTCTAAAATAAGTATATGAAATATTTGCTAATTTTGAGATGCTAATCAAGAAAATAATAATTAAACTTGCTGGCTTGCTCTAGATTGTATAGCCTTGATATTCAATATACTCAGTCCATATTGCATACTTAAGTATCATTTATCAACTGTTTATTTCAATCTTATATAGGCATCAAGTTTGTGAATGCACATGTTACGTTACTTAATGACTCACCTTGGCTTCATGAAATGCATAATAGTGTTGATAACAGGTGATGTAATAGTAATGTTGAGTAAACTCTTATAGTGTCATCCAGTCTTTTGCGTGTTTAGTGTTGGGCGATCTCTTGTAGTGTACAAAGTCCTATTTCCCACGCTGCATTTCCATTTACTTCTTTGTTTTTATAACTGAAGTGGAAATCTAGCAGCAATGATGCCATTTTATTGTCGTAATAATTCCAATAACTTTTGTTACATTTGTGGTTTTTTTTTTTGATTGATTGATTTATTTATGGTCGCTCTTTAACAGCTCAGGTCATCAGCGTCCCATTCAACTCAGGGCGTGAAACGGCCGACAAATTTTGCTCACAGGCCTCTCTTTCAGGCTTGAGGTTCTTTTTCGTGCCGTAAATGTACGACACGGGACCCATGGTTTTACTTCCCTTCCGAAGGAAGCCATACTTAGGATTTTTACGCCCCGAAAAAATCCATCGGTCCTGGCCGGGTTCGAACCCGCGATCTTGGGTTTAGGAGGAAAGTATGGTAACCACTACACCACCCGGACCGACCATTTGTGGTGAAGTGACTTTTGTTAGGCAGAAGAAAGCTGCAACTCCAATTGTGAAAAAGTAAAATGAGCTTTATTTTGGATTCAAGATTGAAGACCTAGGCAAGCCCTGAGCCCGACACATTTCTTGCAGTACATATTACTAGAAACCTTGCAAAGTGGTTGAAAGGCAGTTAAGTGCAAGGGCAGTTTTCTAATCTGATGGTGTGGCAGAAACCAAGTAATCATTTAAGTGACTTGCAACTTCTGTAATGTACTATCTGTTTCTGGCGGTACTATGAGGAAAAAGATATGAACAATAGTGTACCCAAATATACCAGCTAACCATTGACCAATTTTGCACAATGAAGAACTTCCAGTTTCTAAACCCTGAAAAGGATTAGTATTGGTTCAGAATATGAGGAGCGAGGCAAACTAATATCTACAGAATTTGATGATGATCTATATGTTGACCAGGGTGCATCATATGCTCAGCATAAGGTAACATAAGAAAAATTTTATGATCCTGTCCATGATATATGGACCTGCCAAAGGAGAAATCAGAGTTACTGGCATCAAGATTTCAAAATGATTTGTTTTAGCTTTAATTTATATGTGAATTTTTGTTCATTATAGTCTTTCAGTGGAAGTGCCTCACAGAAAATGTCCAAGTGACTCTTCATTTAGTGCTTGCTATTTGCAGTTTGCACCAAACTTTCAAGAAGACAACATTAAGTTCTGTAACCATGTAATGGCCTTATGAATGCCCTTCAAATGAAACATGACCTGCAAAAATGGTGACTTTCCAGACTCCTCCAAATTGAATTTCAAAGAGTGCTGCTACATAATGGAACTGCCATCTATTTCAATTGGATATCTGTGTAGATGAAAGAAACTTAGACAATCTAAAATGGCTATTGAACTGTTTTCAACACAGTAAGTAACACTGGCATATCTTGGTGATTTAAAGGTAGTGGCTATGGTTTATTTATGAATGCTCTTTAACATTTCAAGTCATCAGCATCCCATTCAACTTAGGGCATCAAAGGCCAATAAGTTTTTCTGAGGTTTCTTCTTTCAGACTTGAGATTCTTTTATGTGCCATAAATCTGCAACATGGGATCCTTGGCTTTGCTTCTCTTCGGAAGGAAGCCATACTTAGGATTTTTACACCTGAAAAAATCCATCGATCCTGGCCAGAAATGAACCTGCAATTTTGGGTCTAATGACAGTGGTAATGAGCCTGCAACTGGGGTATATGAAGTAACTGCTTTTTTGTGTTAATATAATTGTCAAAGTTGTTGCTCTATAAGAAGATGGGCTGCAAGGAAATATATAAAATCGGAGAAAAGAATGTGAAACACCCACCACTGATAAAGCTGCACCAAATCTTGCTATTGTCCCTGCACATAAAACTTAGTCTAATGAGGAATTTATAAAGATATGGACCAGACTGGGCCATGTTTTAAGTATCTCCTTGATGAATTCCCTCGACTTTAGTGAAGCTAAAATTAAAGAGAGAGTTTCTCTTGGTCCTCAATCTTGAACATTCCTCACTGGTGAAAAATTTGATTGATTGCTTGCTACATTGTGTTGAGATAGAAGCTTGAGACACATTTTGTATAGTGTCCAACTAACTTTCTTGGAAATATTAGGCAAAAAAACTATAAAGAACTGCATAAGAACACATTTGTGCATCACAAACTGGGCTGCAATATGTCCCTAAAGATATACATGCTCCACTTACAAATTTTCCCAGATAACTGCGGCATATTTAATTTCCTAAAGACACACACGCTACATTCCAATTACAAATTTTCCCAGACAACTGCGACATGTTTAGTGATCAGCATGAGAAACAGTTCCATCAGGTTACAGCAGTGATGGAGAAAAGGTACCAGGGAAATTAGTCCACTGATAATTGTTGAATGATCACTAATAATCATAATAGTTATTCTAGTTGCAGGCAAAGCAATACCAACCGGATGTAAAAGTGAACAATATATATGTATATTACACAAGTATTGCAGTACATCAGACACTATTACAGATCTTTCATAAACTGTAGGCAATTTTGCATTTCTATTGTATTATTCTTGTTCAGGCCCTTAAAATCTATAATACATTGCTAATTTTATGAGAGGGAAATTTTTTGTATAATTTTGTTACCCAGTATATTGATACTACTTCATGAAAGAATGTTACTGCACCAGTGGCTGAGGTCATTAAGGCACATACTTGTGAGCACAAGGTCTGGGATTTGATTCCTGCCAGGACTGTTCTCCCTGAGAATTTTTTCCAGGTTTTCCTGTCCTCGTAAATGCTAGGGCACTATTCTAATCTTGGGCCTGGCCTGGAACACTTCTTTCTTTTAAAATAATCCTTTCCCAATTTATCATTTCATCTCATACCAATTTCCATCACCTGTCATGCCTCTGTAGTAAACATAGGCATTAAACACTACTAAAATAAAAGAAAGAAAATAAAAAAAAAAAAGGGTTGGGAAACACTGAAATAGATCTTCAGAAAGAAATCACGGATGATTATATAGATCTAATTAGATTTCCACCATATGATCCCCTTATTCTGAAGCATACAAACTACCCTACATGTGTCTGAAGGAAATCCCCAGATTAAAGCACAACCAGGCAGCTTGGATCAAGCAGGATTCAGAACCATACACTCTACTTTTGCAACTGATTTCAAACTAATGCCCATAAGTAATTCCATAAACAGTGCCTATTGAAATTCATGTTCTGCTTTGAAGAAAATATTCTCCAAATTATCCCAAAAACTAATTAGGTAATTTTTATTATAGCACCTTTCACACTACTTAACTTAATATCTGTGTAAAATAAATTTTGTTTCTAAAATGCCAATTTAGCAACCTCGTTTTTATGCTAGGTAGTCTTATTGCTCACACACATTAGTTAGCTCATGAACAGTTGAGGTTATTTAAATGAAATGTGATAGTCACTATGCTGGATTTTTTTCCTTAGGCATGCCATCAGAGTTATGTTATGTGTAGGATGCATGATATTTAAGTTAACTGAAGTATAAGCCAAAGCTGTCACCTATTGTCTTTGTATTTCAATATTTTGTTTCTAAGCATACATGTGAATTCATATATTTCAAAAATTTCTCTTAAGGAATTCTTAATAGCTACAATTTGAATAAATATTTTGCCCTTAATTCATTCTAATTGGGTATATATATATTGTGAACATTTTCTATATCCTTGAGCTCTTCTTGCTCAACTCAGGATAGACAGAACAAGATATATACATTACATTGAGCTTGGATCATGCTGTAACACTTGAGACTCACATTTGAGAGGTTCAATTTGTTTTGCCAGCAATGCTGGCCTTGAATTTTTTGCGGTTTCCACAGGCAATGGGATGAATATTTACATTTCCTGCTTCATTCCAGGGATGTAGGCACAAAGGGTCAGCCATGAGCAAGGCCCATATACTGAAAGTATCTTTCTCCATTTTTCTTACAGCTTTAGTAAAAATTAAGGGTATAATGAACAGAAAAAGTACACGTACTTTTTGGGAGAGCTTTTACCTCAGTCACATCACCTCCCAATGCTGTTTTATATTAACTCTCCTGTTTCTTTAGGTAAGTTTAATACTTTAATATCTCTGGTTTACCCATAAGGAAGTTTCACCTACATAGCAAAAAAACGTTTTCCAAAATCTTGAGTGCTAGTGCAGTTTCACTAGCTGTCTTCAATATATGAACTACCAGCTATATTCATTCACACCTCAATCTTTTGGTACTGTGATATATGGCCCTTATTCACCAAAATAGACAGTTATAAGGGAGGAAAAAAAACCAGCCTGGGCAGCCATGAGGCATTACACGCACAAAACTCCTTTGATATTTTATGCATGTCCTTATCTGTTAGGATTAACTCATCAGTTAAATAAAATAACGTAACACTTCCGAATAGCTCATCCAGTATATATGCCGCTTTTGCACACGGTAATAGTTCCACCGCAATAAAACACGTGGTAAAAAAAAAAGAAGTGAAACATACCTGAGAATACTCAATTTTGTATTAGAAACAACTTATTGCAGTCAGAAAGGTAAAAACAGCACATTATCATAGTTACACATATGTTGCTGCCGCACTACTACTACTACTACCTAATAACCTCCTTTTGCAGTCCCCGCCCACCTAGACGGTATATTACTTATACCACCACTTATGCCACCCCTTCCAGTACAGGTATAAGAATGAGCAACATGACTAGGATTCCAGCACAATTTTAACGGACAACTCGTAAAAAATGGAATTTGCAATTAATTCATATACACACTCACCAACCTTAACGTAACCTCGGATAAATCCTAGAAACCAGTGGACCCAGTGGTATGCTACGGCCTACGCTCGCCTAATTTTCGTAAATATAAATTGATAAGAGGTTTGTGTGTTACAATTTTAGCGGGTAAATCGTTGTAGTGGTGGCGAATCTCCTTTTAATTCCAGTAATGTCATCTAACGGCAGAGGGTATAAGCAACTACTCACGATACATAATATAAATGTGTGCAACAAGAACCTAAGTGCTGGATGAACTATTCGGAACAATCGAGTAAAATGATCTTTTAACTAGAGTTTTCGCTTTTCCCTAATATAAGTAGCACAGATACAAAAATATTTACCAAGTTTGGGAAAATACTGCTCTCCAATTCAGGTGTCTCTTCACCGTACAGAGGAAGTTTAAACCATTTGCCTACATTCACAATCTTCGGCATATTTATAATAGTTTGAGATTTATCATTTATTGCTAAGTAGGTATCCAACTCCGCTTTTAAGTGCGACATTTTTGCAAATTATTTCTACTTCTCATATGCTACACATCTCAAAGATTCATTCCTACATGCTCACAACAAGTTACACACATTTCCATTTCTTCCTCTTCTACGTTATCGAGTTAGTCTTGCAAATGAAGTCTTTCCAGCACCACCGCTTGGTAATCTTATATATTATCAGCCTAAACTCTGAAATTTGCTTCCGACATGCCTAACGTGCCTGACACAGCCACTTAACATATGTTTGGAATATTGCCAACAAATTAACGTAAAGCACGCTTATAACGCCAACTTAAAGATGTAAAGCAGCCAAACACATAATATGTTATCGTGATGGTATCGCTTTCAAATATAAAGTACGGTTTGCCTGCAAAGTGAGAAAGGATTGGTGCACAATGACACAATAGAATGTTAACAAAGATGAGCTGAACTTTGCTCACAAATATTTATATACATGTCTTTACTTTAGGCTTTTTAAATGATTTTGCTTTCATTTTATACTCGTACATACAGAGCTGATAATCATACAGCACATTCATGGGTAATGGAGTAGAGGCTGTCAAGAATGTGTATATTTTACTTACTTATATGCAGTATATACTATTCCAAATATTGTGGAGAATTATGTCCCATGTTCAGCATTTCAAAATTCAAAGTGGTTTTTTGAAAGATAGGAAATAAAGTTATCACCCGGTGAGAACCCACATCCATATTGCACTCCAATTGTAAGTTGGTACCTAGAATCTCATAGCCAACCTACGCAAGGTGGTACAACTCATGGTCCTATTCTACAAAAAGTATAGTCTAATATATACATGTGTCATAGAGCAAGTCCTTAAAAGTTAGATCTTATAACTTTCTGTCCCACGAAAGAAGTGCAACGCTGGTAAAGTATTAGTAAAAAGTTACAAGTGACGTCATATAAGTATATAAGAGTATATTTGTTTATATAAGAAACAAACAAAATTTTATTCAAAATCAAAATATACATGACAAGAATACTAGACAAAAAGCAAATCTACATCGCCCAACTTCAGCACTTTCATGCCATCAAAAAGGCGTTTATTATGAGTGCATTTTAGTGTACAATGCTCTTCCCTCTAGCCTAAAAGTCTTAATAAACAATGACAATTCCTTTAAATGTGCACTTAGAAAATACCTGTGTAAAAAGGCCTATTATTCTGTAAAGGAATGTATGAGTGACAATATTATACTGCACAACTTATCAATGTATATGTAAATATGTATATAATAAAATTTGTATGATTGATTTGTCTGTTTTTGGTGTTGGTTGAGTTGTTCTAAGTGTTCTTTTTTATTTTTATTGTAATTATTTATGTAGATGCAAACAAATTTTTGTAAATACAGATTGAAAACTACTGTGGTAATTGTATATGACAAGTTCAATGTTCGTAGGCCTCTGCTGCTCCACGAACTCACTGAATGCTCCTAGAACTAACTAACTAACAAGATGGAGGAACAGCAGTTTGCCATACATCGTCACACCTTGAATTTGGTTATGTCAATTCTTTGGGGATTTTCAATGCACCCAGCGGATTATCATCATTCCTGCTAAATGAGTGTTGTATTTTTTCTCAGATATAAGATAATTTAAACACACTATACATATATCGATATTTAAGCGCAATAATCCACTTTGAGACGACGGTCCCCTACAGCTTTATTTAGGAGCATCAATTTCAGTTATCGAGAGATGGCAGAGAATCGAGCTTCCGGATTGCTATTTATTCTTTCATATACATATTCCTACTTACATTATCATCACTTTCGCTAATATTTAGCACATTTGGGTCAACTGACTACCAAAATCATTAAAAATATTATATATTTTGTGCTAGTATTTGAAGCTATCAATATTCCTTCACTTGTAGAGTAATTTGTACAAATTACCATTGTCCGACTAATAAAAATACTTCCATGGAACAGAACAGCGAAAAATCACTTATATATTTGTGGGTATGGAGTTGTAAAGTACAAGCATAGTAGAAACCTTTGTGGAGCAGAATTTTACTAATAACTACAAATTACTAGTCCATACACTTGTAGTGCATTAGACTATACTTTTGTGGAACGGGGCCCTGTTTCACAAAAGTATGGTATAATACATACAAGGATATTAGTGCAGGTCCTTGTAAAGTATGGTCTTGTAACTTTCTGTTACACGAAAGAAATGCTACACTGGTAAAGTATACTTGCCCATATATGCTTTGACTGCTAGCGCAATTATTGGTATTAACCCAAGCGACAGCGGAATGAACCCAACTCCTCAGTCCCTAACGAGAGATAATGGAACTCTTGCCGATGCTGTTCATATTTTTCTAGTGCACAAAGTCGGTAGTTGGAAATATTCCCCCTAAAGTTTTTGTCAGACTTAGCAGAGCTCTTCTATAATGCTTGGATTTCAATAATGGAAGCGCCAACAATGAAACTTTATTGTACATGGCACGTAGACAGAGTTTTGAGAAAATATATATATAAAAAGTCAAAGGCCAAGAAAAAACAGCAGATGTTTACAGAATTGTAAGAACATCATTGGAAGAGAGAGATACTATCGCATTTGAGATAATGCTTCCTGCTCCAATAGATATATTAAAATGTGACCCTGACACCTCTGAGTTTGCTTCATACTTCCATAAAACTAGATGAGTAATGCAGAATATTGGGCTTACTGTTACAGGTTGTATGCTGTATTTAATACCCATATGTACATTGGGCGAATGCATCACACGCTCAAATATATGTATCTGCATGGAAAACGTGAAAATTTTAGATGCAGCAATATTTGCTATAATGTGGTTTGTTAAAGACAAGCCTGTTCGACAGGCTAGTTGCGTTTACGAAACGAAAGCTGACCAGCAAAATGAAAGGCATTCATCGTAGGCACAAAGCAAGCTTGGAAATAAGCAAGGACAGCGTAATTAAGGTGGTGATTGGAACATTCCGTCCTCATCGAAAGAGGCCGAAATATATTTTTTTGCAAGATTTGCACTGTAAATGCAAATTATTCTGCAATGAATGCAACACATGCATACACAGATGCTCTTGCATGGGTGTTGATTCCAGCATTAAATGAAATTTGTGTTAACGCATACATAGCACATGTCAATTTCAGGTCCGCAATGAACACCCTATTGGATATGCTAAAGTAACCAATGACCTTATAATAGACACTGAAGATGTTTCTGTTCTCAATGAAATGGAGAAAATACTAGCTCAAGTAAGCAAACAAGAAAGTCCTAACTGTTCAGTGCCCTAATCAGAAAAAAAAAAACAAACTAACTTGCTTGTGAGTTGTTCGATGCCATAAAGGGAGTTTCCACAACAAAGGAATATAAAGTTGCGAAGAAAGTCACGGCATCCTTAAAGGCAACATTAATCGCAGTTCATAACCAGAACGAACAAGTATTCATACCCAGAACTAAAAAAAATGTACCAAAAGGGGAATATTTTTCCACAGAGAAAACTCGCTACAAAAAATTTTTTTTAAAAAAAAAACTCATCGCATTCGCCTTGCAAAACCTTATCAGCAACGGCTGCCAATAAGTTCGCGCTTTCTTTGCTGCAAGATGGAAAAGCAATGACAATATCTGATCGCATCCCCCTCCAAAACCTGATACAATGTACGCTAGTCCCACCTCAAATTACGAAATATCTCCCTTATACAGTTCTAAGTGCATGCAAAACTTATAAAGTTAAAGTGCATGCCTTTTCCCGCTTAATTATCATTTCTTTTACGTGTTACATTGCTACTTTAAAGCTCCTCATTTCCCTTCGTGTGATGAACTACAACATGCATTCTACTGAGTTACTTTTGGCCATAAGATTGCATTGATGCAGTCAGTACTAGGAATTGCACTCTGCTTTCTCCGAGGCCCTCCCCTCTCTCAACACCTTGTGCTGTTAGCGTGATTTCGGCACTCTCCGCTGACGCACGGGCCAGCAGCAAGAATTGCGATAGCAGCCAGAGTGAGTTGCACTAGCAGACAAAGGTAGTCATTTCCGCCCTGTGAGTATGGGCAAGTGTAAGGTATTAAACGTTACAATAGACGTCGTATAAGAGTAAAATGGAGGAACAGCTATTTGCCATACTTCGCCACACCTTCAACTAGGTTATGTCCACTCTTTAGGAATGCGCAGGACATATCATTGTCATTCCTGCAAAATGAGTCTTGTTTTTCCGTTAGACATAATGATAATTTAAATACTTTATTATGTATTTATCGATACTCAAGCGTAATGATCCATTTTGAGACCATTGTCCCCTAAGGCATTATTTGCCATTGAGCGTGGAGGAACTTGCTTTGTGGAAAAGACAACATGACGGTTTAGTTCAGCTAGATAAAGCGTCGCACTCGACGGTGGTAAAGGACGGCGGACGGCGTACTACGACGCGTCGGTTTGTATTTCGGAGTTGGGTTGTAGGATTCGTGTTTTAAAATATCGGACATATCTACATCCCACTCCACACTCTCCTTCACCCCCATTTATCCTTACATGAACGGAAGTGAGCAGTGGCTTGAATTTTACCTGATGTAAGGGTCGGGTCTTTGGCTGACTGGTGGTAATCAGTGGCGAATCTCTTGCCGAAGGAGTGGTCTTTACTGCGAATTCCTCAACATATGCAACACCAATTTTCCATTTTATTGTAGAAAAATAAATTACTTGTTCATACTCTACCATACCATGTATGTATGTACTGTAATTTATGTAACACTTCATTGTAGACATATATATACTATTAATAGAGTAATAAAAACTTCTAAAAAGCATAAAAACTCATAAAAAACACTCAGAGTGCAATATAAGAAGGTTCACATAAAATTTCACACTAAAATCCGTAAAATTGAACACTAAAATCACACTATATTTCGAGCTTGGCTCTTGGTCACGTGATGAAAATGAACTCGAGTTCATTTTCATCACGTGACCAAGAGCCAAGCTCGAAATATAGTGTGATTTTAGTGTTCAATTTTACGGATTTTAGTGTGAAATTTTATGTGAACCTTCTTATATTGCACTCTGAGTGTTTTTTATGAGTATATATATATATATATATATATATATATATATATATATATATATATATATGAAGAATATTAAATCATGTATGTACTTCAAAAACAAACACTAAGTTGCACTTCATAATTTAAACATTTATGTACACGAAAAATGAATATATCCCAGAACTTGCACTTAATAATGATAGAACTAAAAAAAAAAAAAAATTACGCACTAGGCCTCCTGACAGACGACAGCGTGATGTCAGTTAACCGCATGTCACAGGATATGCAGAAGGAAATTAGAGGGCATTTCAATACTTAGGAGGGATACATCCCTAGAACATCAGCAACTATAACCTCAATATTCCGGCTATGGTGTCGGGCTTCAAGACAAAAATAAAATAGTCAAAATGTAGGGATTACAGTGCAAATTCAATAAACAGTAAAAAAAAAATGCTAAATATCTGAGAAAATAACTATTTGTGCAAGCAGAAATAGTTACAACTATCAACATGTATCAGTAGAGCAGGACGAAACCAATGCTAACATTACTTCAAATGTAACAATTTCTAGCAATGCAAATTGAAAACAATTTCTTGTAAGTTTAAACGGTAAACTATTAAATATATGTATGAGTATATTATGTACGAATCACTTATCTACAATAAAGCAAATACAGCTATTACCATTACTGACAATTGTTAAGTTTTTTTCAGTCTCGTGATGCCTAGCGGGAAGAACAAAGAGAGAAAAAGTTGTTACCTAAGATAACCTGCTTAGCATTAAATCAGTTTTGATAAAACGTCATAATGGCTTACATTCCTTGCAGTTTTCACGAGACCGGATATTTTCTATAATACAGTTGTCAAAGTATATTCTCTTCTCTATCTTTTCCTTTCTCACATTATTAACAAGCAAACTTTTAAAACCAGTTCCGCCTTAAAAAAAAAAAAAAAAAAAAAAAATTAACGCCATTCAGTGTAAAGGTTACACTAGCACTCCTAATGTTGATGTCGGTCCTGGTGGTGTAGTGGTTACCATACTTGCCTCCTAAACCCAAGATCGCGGGTTCGAACCCGATCAGGACCAATGGATTTTTTCGGGGCGTAAAAATCCTAAGTATGGGTTCCTTCGGAAGGGAAGCAAAGCCGTGGGTCCCGTGTCGTACATTTACGGCACGAAAAAGAACTTCAAGCCTGAAAGAGAGGCCTGTGAGCAAAATTTGTCGGCCGTTTCACTCCCTGAGTTGAATGGGACGCTGATGACCTGAGCTGTTAAAGAGCGTCCATAAATAAATCATTCAAAAAATTCATTCCTAATTTTGAACACAGCAATTCAGTGTTGACAAATTATATTTAGGATAAACACTATGCTGGCAACCCTATCGGTGGAAATGTGGCGTAACTTCAAACTTATACGGGGTATTAATACTATCAACTTTCAAGAGGGAAATTCAGAGCTGGCACCTTACTGCTTGAAAAGGGTATTAGACCGGGTGATATGTGGATTTTTTATTGCAATGTAACGACATCTTTTTGCACAATATATATTTTTGTTTATAAAACAGATTTCACATATATCCTTAACGGTGTACCATCCAGCGCTGCCATTCCAGTACCTCGGGACGCCGGTAGTCGTACGTTGTACCTCGCAACCAAAAAAGTCCGTTCAATCACAACGCGTTTTGTTCTGAACAATCATATTCCTTTTCTTCATCTTTTTAACCAATCGGTAGGCTTCTTATTTCCACCAATTATTTTTACTCCGCTCGCCGACACTATATCTAAGAACGTCGTGCGTAATGTTATAGGTCTGTCTTCAAATACTCAAGGAAGAAGGCAGCGTGCTTATTGCTGTGGATAACATCAAGTTGGTCAACAATTTCCAAAATTCGCTGTTCCAACAAAATGGAAATCACGCTTATTAAGTTGTTAAATTCACCCCTTATGTTCGATACCCTATTCTTTTTTGACTAATGATACATGAGATGAAATAATATATTTAGTAAGAACTTTTTTAAGAAAGGAAATATTAGAGGCCTAGGTTTTAGGATACCTCCCCGGCATTTGCCATTTATGATGACAGAGGAAAACCTGGAAAAATGGAACCCTAGACCTTCCGCTCATGAGTACGCGCCTTGAAGACCTAGGCCACCTGCAGTGTTTCAAAATCCGTATAAAAATTTTGCCACGTTGTTAAATTACTCTCAGGGTGCGATGAACAGAGCCTTGCAATCTTTACTATGAGCAAAATCACAGTAGGTCACATAATCGACTTTACCAACAACAAGGGACTGTTGTAGCAGTACGAATTCGCCCAAAACAGCAAGATCGTGCAAATGATGGGCTACCTGTTAGACTTACTATTCAATCAAAATAATTATTTGTTCAACAATTTCAACCTATCCACCAGATTAAGTCTTCCAATCCCTGTTTTATCTTATTTCTCCAACAGAATCAAGTCTACTATGGAAATTGTATCCGCAAGATTATTGTTCAAGTCGATCAGAACCACTCTCAAAATCAAGATTGCCGATCAAACGGTTTTGCCCAAGAAAATGTATAGTACCCCTGCTGATCATGGTCTTTCACGCCCACAACATTTCCAAAGGTGTCAGTGTTAAAAACTTTAATAATGTTTAAAGTGGAAAGCTACAAGGAAAATCGTCGTATCACTGGTGTTCGGCAAAGCCGTAACGACCAAATTTGAAGAAGTGCTGTATAATTTCCAACATTTTAACATATTTTTTCTTCACGTTCTATTCCCGCGCAGACACTGTAGTCCAGTCTAGATGGTGGTTATTATTTGCATTGCTTGAAAACCTTGTAAGACGAGCTAAAAACTTATTTACAAAAAAGAAGACATGCTCCGTATCTAGAATATATGGGAAAGAGTACACCAACATGATCTTTGATAATACTACCGATATAAGTGCTAACAAATCCTACGTTTCCAGTCTGCATCACGGCACGGTATCTATAGGATTTGAATTTAAAAAATCTCTGACAGATCTCATAACATGCTAAGATTTGAATTTAAAAAGTCTCTAACAGATCTCATAAGCATATTTGTAATGTCGGAATTCAATCGCACCTTGGAAATAGAGGTCAAAGGTCGATCCTAAAAACATGAACACATATTTAAAACATCACTTTCTTTCTGGCATTCCTGTAACCAGATCTCATTTCATTGGCGTCTTTGTCTGCGACGAATTGCCTCATCCCGCCTCAAAATGTCCTGCTGCATTGTTTGTCTCACTGACGCAACATCCTACCTGGCAACTACTGCTTTTGCATCTTTGTTGCCGTAAATGGGTAATTATGACTTTTCTCCTCTTTTACTTCAAGCTCTCATTTACCTGCATCTATCATGCGTAAACTGTTGGCATTACAAATCTAGAATGTTGCAAAGTTCTCTTTTCGTAGTGTTTCAAGTGTTAGAATGCCATTTCCTATTTATATATGCTGCAATCTGAACAAAATGGAGATATTTTCAATATTCAAAGCGTTGGCTTACGTCTAATACGAAGGCCTGATTAGGAAAACCTACGCAATTAATGTATGCCACATCAAGAATACACTACAGTCACAAGGCTGCCAAATGTTAAAAAAAAAAACTAAGCACGCATATTATTCCGCATTTGAAACCATTTATTTTTACTTTTCTTGACAAGTCTTACTTTTATTTTTTTCAGAATTTTCCACTTAATGCATAAATAGGCATCGCAATCTTGTCCATCCACAAAGTCTTATCCCCTTCGCGCATCTACGCAGTCATGTGAGTATAGTTAATGCTTTAAACTTAATATAAATGGAGGGTTTCTTCTTGTTTATGACCTCTTTTTAACAGGGCCAGAAGTTTAAAACTAGAGTATCGATATCTGACGTTTCTGCAGAATAGGAAGCAAGCAAAGTCAAGAGATCCATGAAACACCAATGTAGATTTGGGACTATTATCCAACATCTACCTTTTAAACCGTTCTCGTACTAAATTTGTAGCCGTATGATTTTCTCTGAACATAGGCATCATTATTGCAGTCCTATTCCTGTTTCTTAAAATGACTATTGCGACCTCATATTCCAAGCCAATTTTCTCAACCTAATATATTTTTACGAACCTAAAGAAAAATTTTGAGAATGAAAAATAAGTGACAGCTTCTTTGTTTCGTTTCAGCGCTAGTCCAAAACTCCAATTGTCATTCTTATATAAGTACAAGACGGGGCACCTCGTACCATATCTTTCAACAGAGAAGAGCTTCATTATCTATACATCGTCTTCCACATAATGAACAAAATTTTCTAAGGATTAAGAAATGAGGGTAAGAAGTTTAGCACACCAAGTAAGGGTGTACTACGTGCACATGACCTACTCCGGGGGGCATGTGGCAAACATGGATTATTCTTTTACACCACACATCTGCCCTACACTTCTTCAGTTGAAACATTTTTAGAAATGGAACATTTTCCTCACAGGCATTTTGTGAAACGTATCATGAAACAGGACAAAATAGCAGCAAAACTTAGTAAGCTCATTCCCATGCAAGTCTTAACATGTGCACATGACATCATCTCCCGCAAATAATTGCAGCATGTGTACATGACATCATAGTAGCAGCTGCATTACATTATGTCACAACACTTTACAACGTCGTAGCCCTATCAACCTCTGCAACGCAGGAAATCGTATCACACACACAGAAGTACTTGAGTTTAAAGGACGAAAGGAGGACGGTCAGTGACGCTGACGACAGTTGTTAGGGCGACAAACTACTGCTTGCAGAAATTTTGACTGCCGGGGCTGGGTTTGGTGAATACATGGCTGGAAATGTGCTTATATAATTGCTCATGGTTGTGACATCAAGCGACATATAGGGTAATTGTTTACAAATGGCGCCGGTACTTCTATATGATTCCTTAGGATGACAAATTATTATGCTGCATGCAATTAAGATAAGATGTGTAGGCGTCCCTTTTGTCAGACATAATGTATTTTTTAGCTTCAATATTTTCTTAATGTGCAAGTTAGCTAAATGTATGTCAAATTGGAAGTAGCCCTGGGTGCGTCCCTAGTGTGATATATTCACTGCATAGCAAAAGCAGCGTTCAGCAGGAAATGACTCATAGCTACATCACAATCGCTGTCTTCACCAGTGCAGTCATTCTAACATAGTCCAGTTACAAACGCTCCTTCCTCAACACATACAAAATCTGCGCCATCTGTAAACGACAGATCGTCGCATACATCCTAAGGTGAGCAAGTGACTTGCCATACCCTGCGCATCTTCATTTCGTATCTCTTAACACCAGCAATGAATTTCCTGGAGTGCTTTGCCAAGGAAATCTTCCCCTTCGACGCCCTGTGACAGCTACCTTCAGACCATGCAGAAATTTTGGAACAATCACATATATTATATTTTCCCGCGAGTCTTTGTCCACCTGGCCTCCAAACATGGTACATACATTGGAAATGCTATCTTTTCTCTCAACGACAGCAGACATTCTGCGCCAGCTCAATCGTCTTGGTCAACCCGTTTTTACTGCTGAAACATCACATCTATTGGCAGACTCAATAGAAGGTAAAAATTCCTTTGTGCAAGTAGTCAGAACCTTGGATACTACGTACGGTTAAAAGCCCGTTTGTACCATGTTTGGAGGCCAGGTGAACAAAAACTGCCGGGGCTGGGGTTGGTGAATACATGGCTGGAAATGTGCTTACATAATTACGGGCGTTAAACCCTGTTAAAGATAGATATATTGCTTAGTCGTGCGAGAAAGGGATAGATTACATGATTGAGTAGAACCAGTTCAGCATATCATCGTCTGCTGAGGTGGAGCACTTTATGAGATATTCAGTTACACTAAATTTGAATAATCAATATAGCTAACCATCACAGCTACATCACAACCGTCGTTACCAAAATGACCATGTCATCTTTCCCCATCAAGATACGAAAGCCTTTTCCTGCAACTCATAAACAACCTCACTCCTTTTCTTTTCGCATAATCTACGAAGCGGAAGAAATCCTATGCAAGGATTTTATGAAGCACGTCATAAAGTTCCAGCCATGACTTAAATCGACCTTATCGTCTTTGAAAACAATCTGAAATGAAGGCTGGTCTTCGGCATTGTCCTCTGTGCCAACAACTCTGGAATCTACATTTCCCAAAACGGTTCAGGGTTCTATCCACGAAAGACGTCTGGCACCTAATCAAGAACAAAACCGTCACAGTCAAAATAGTCTCATCAAATGTAGACATCAATTTGCGGTTTGTCACGTCGAAATTTATACAATGTCGACACTAGGTACACCGTTTACATGGTTCAAAACATCTTTCCGACCATAGACTACCATTATCTCTGCCATCTCTTACAACCAGGTGCTATCGTGTTGCGTGCCCTCCCTTGCGGAGAAACGCGCTGAAAGTTTTAGGCACTTGCACCTCATCTGGGTTACCAGGATTGATGAGTATCTATCGCCGTCTTGAATCCATGACGACAGCCAATATTTACACGCGCTAACTAGAAATACCTTCTTTATAATCATTGTGTGCAAAAATAAACCATAAACTCTTGGGGTAAAGCATAAGCGTAAAAATGAGTGCCAACATTAAAAATACACTAAAAAAAACAAGGAAATGTGTACTCCATAACCGTCATTATAGCATGAAGGGCAATATGAGTGCTGTGTAGCAATATTTTATATTTGCCAACTTTATACATATTTTTATACATCATTGTAATCACTATTATTAAATAAAAATCGACTCTGTATCACTCTAACCATTGTTATAAAATAGGAAGTATGATTTATACAATAGCATTCTTTATTATAAAATAAACGCAAAAAATCGTCCAAGATCGGATCGCGCAGGTAACGACAGGTAGGTTTTTTGCCACAATTTTACTAGTGACGCCATTTTAAGGCAGCTATTTTAATGGCATCAATAACGCCACCATCTTGGTGACACTAAGGTAGGCGCTAAGCTAGTACCCCTAGCGGTAAAAGTAACGTAGCTTGAACCGCCTGATATAGTCCATAAATTACTCCAGTCCAACAAAATTTGAGCTAATCTCAGTCAGAAGGCACCATTTACAAAAATGACTATTTCAATGCCAAGCATGTTAAACTGTCTTCCATCTTAAGTAGACACCTCCCACGACCAGCTATTCTCCCGGAAGTAGGGGAACCAGCTGGAGTCAGAAATGAAGAAACAATAGGTATATGATTCGGGAAGGTTGACGGCACTTGGTCAAAACGATCAATTCTCATTACAGGTACAGATAAGATCAATAACTAGAGACCACGGCTGTAGATGATAGTGGCTAATGAACGTGTCAAGGGAGAAGGAATGGGAGGAAAAGGGAAGGTAGGAAAGAAAAAAATTGGTAAGTGGGAATGCGTAACATATAATGTCACAATCGTAAAAAAATATACTAGTGAAGTGTCGTTACTTGAAAGAAGAAGAAAATAAAAGCTTATTTCTTTCAGTCTCCATTTGTTCTATTTGTACATTTGTCGATATTTCCTGCATTTTACATGATATTTTAACTCACCTTATGTCTCTGAATTGTACATTTGTCCCTCCCGTATCGCTGATTTAGGTGAGAAGTGTGGTAGTATATAGATGGGGAAGATAAATTAGTATAAAAATCTGTGGGTTGTTTGTGTTGTTACTGCCAAGCAGCAATAAACTATTTATTATTAAAATCTATACAACCGTGTATTATGAACCAACATATACAAAAATAATTTATTGTATTCATTATTAAATGCATTTAACTTGATTCTTACTTCTGATTTATTTATCTTTCAATTCACCTAAAAGATATAATAGTTCGGTTATATAGCTTATACTATGACAATAGTCAATGTATTACACTCTACCGCCTGTGGTGCCTCAGTAGTAAAAACGGGCGTTAAACACTACTCAAAAAAAAAAAAATTACATTCCTTGTCAAAACTCAGGCATATGACGAAATCACTGCAACATGATAATATAGCCGCCAGGGTAACCGAGGTCGTTATATGACGGACTCGTAGGAGAGAGGTCTGGAGTTAAATTTCCAACAGAACCGTCCTCCCTGATTAATAATTTTACGCCGGGATGGTATTCATCACTTAACTGGAGCGTTTCCTTCATTTAAAAGTATTTTACAATCAAACATTTAATCTCATGTATCATCAGGCTCCACCGCCTGTGATGTTTCAGCAGTAAAAACGAGCGTTAAACCCTGTTAAAATAAATATATTGCTTGGTCGTGCGAGAATAAGATAGATGGCATGATTGAGTAGAACCAGTTAAGCATATCATCGTCAGCTGAGGTGGAGCTCTTTACAAGACATTCAGTTACACTAAATTTGAATAATCAATATAGGTAACTTAAATTGCTCATGGGAAAATTTAATATATATCTTATTGTTCCAAAATTTCTGCAAGCAATAGTTTGTCGCCCTAACAACTGTCGTCAGTGTCACTGACCGTCCTGCTTTCGTCCTTTAAACGCATTACAATTGGCTCCAAAATATTTCTCGATCTATTTCGTTTATAAAATCGCCTTCCAATAACTGCATGCCTAACGCATGCGGGCTGTTGTTATTGTGTTGCACTGTCAAGTTTTTCATTAACAAATCTCTCAACTTATGCAATTTTTGAAAGTGCTATTTCTATTGACAACAAAAGGGAGAAAATGACCTGTTCTCTCGCCAACCAAATACGATTACGGAGAAATATAACTAGACATCTACAAACGCCAAGGGAAAGCGTTGTTCTGTTCTTTTTCATTAGTATGCCTGATTTTGGTTGTTCTTAGTTAATAAGTTTATAGTAAAAACCACTCATAAATGGGAAAGAATTAAGCTGAAAATTGTTTTTCAAACATACTCGCAAGTTCATTTTTATTAGATCTAGCGAAATATTAAAGCTTTGTATAAACTATTTGCATTTAGTAGAAGGAGAAACAATCTGACTAGGTATACCCGTACGAACATGATTCGCTAGAGTCATTCAACTTTTGCGTGTCATTTGCAGGAAGGTTGATCATTTATCATTTTTGTAAGGGTACTGCCAATGTACATGAGGTAAGTACATGAGGTAGTATTACCTCATGTACAACGACAGACAGACATAAAGTGTATTTCGTTCGAACATTTCGCAAGGAATGGCTAAAAATGCTAATTTAAAAGTCTCTAAATTGAACTTTCCACTGTAGAGCAGATGCAATTTTACAATTTTGAAAGTAATTCAAAACAAATGAAACTTAATTCGTCACGATAAACAAAACAACTCTCCCTTAGCTGCTGAAACGATTTCAATTTTTTTTCAGTAGTGTTTAATGCCCATTTGATTTTAAATGTGGAGACAAAATCTATATTAGAGGTTTTTACGGCTTATCATGTATCACTATAAAATGTGGATCATCTCAGCAATTAGCGCAATAAATATTTCAAGAGCAGGCAGCATAGAGATAATATATTACTCTTCGTTTCGAAATGAAGATGATAAATATATCCTTCGAATAAATGGAAACTAATCATAACGTTTTACGTGCTCTTTGAGGAATATGGGTGTAGGCTGTTAAAAGAAAATGAAACTTGATATTATTTCCTAAGTAATTATGAACCTATTTAGATAATAATTAATAAAAGAATACACAAATTCTTAACATTTTCTCAAGGAAATAAGTTATTCTCTTTAGTCCTCTCTAATGAATAATGAAGATAATAAAAGAAATTTTAACTACATTAAAACCTTAACCAAACACTCAGTTAAAAATGAATAAAATCTAAATTAAAACATGGACTCTGTTCTAACAAAACTTTGTTTAAAACGCACTCTAATGAAGTGAACTTAAAAACGTGAACCTAAAATGCCCTACTTGGGATGGCAGATAATTTTAACTGGTAATGCCTCTACTCACTCATGGCAGTAAGCTAGATGGTGGCCAGACTGGCGTTCATCATGAAGTTGTCTTAGCAGAAGGCCCCGAAGACTCTGACTGTTCATCCGTGTATATTCTATACCTAGGCCTTGTCTTCTAAGATCACAAGACATGAGGCGTCGCGTCATGTGTTCACTTGGTTTTGTTGGCGGCTTTTCCCGCTGCGAATTGTAATAAAATTTGATTCTCTAGAATAATTTTTGTAATGAAATAACATTTTTGCACCGGGATGATTTTCTAATTTGGACATAACTTTAAGGTGAATTTTACTCACAAGTAGTCCTTGAAGAAGTTCAGGATTGTAGAACCCGGACATGAGTATCATGCTCGAATTTGATACTTAATGGGCAAAGCTTGAGTTCGGGACCTGGACACCATATCCTTTTACCTTATACGAAGCATTGGGTTTCCAAGTAGTATATATATTTTTTATTTATGGACGTTCTTCAACATCTCAGGTAATCAGCGTCCCATTCAACTCAGGGCGTGAAACGGCCGACAAATTTTGCTCAGAGGCCTCTCTTTCAGGCTTGAGGTTCTTTTTCGTGCCGTAAATGTACGGCACGGGACCCACGGCTTTACTTCCCTTCCGAAAGAAGCCATACTTGCGATTTTTACTCCCTGGCCGGGTTCGAACCCGCGATCTTGGCTGTAGGAGGCCAGTATGGTAACCACTACAACACCAGGACCGACATTTCCAAGTATGGCCATGATAAGATGCAAGCATAGTAAGATACAGAAGGTAAATATAAAATACTTTTCTTAATATTTGGACGGTACTGTCTAAAAATAATGAAATAATCGTACTGAAATTGCTTAGTTTATTATAGATATTGTAGTACTTGCGCTATCTACCTAATCTACAGTTACAATACATTAATAACGTGTAGTGTGTGTTGTACTTCATTTGGTATGAGCATGATTTAGTATATCATATGTGTGATAACATAACACACTGTAGACTTTTGAGCTTCCAGTCTTGTGATCCCTAACTCAGCTACACCGACGTGCTCGTTCCTGGAGGAAAGCAAGTCTGGTCCTGTTAGTTTCACTTTGTAGTTTACAGAGAAGTAAGCCATGGGTTCCGAGTCGTAGATTTACTGCACGTAAGAAAACCTCAAGCTTGAAAGTAGAGGCCCCTGAGCAAAGCTTATTTGTCGTTTGACGATCTGAATTGAATGAAACGCTGAAGATCTGAAATGTTCAATAGAGTCCGAAAATATACCAAATTAAAAATAAAAATCTACGGATGTGATCACAAGTAGTCGAATAAACTACCAAATGGTTCGAATTTGCAGAAATTTTTGTAGGATAATGAAGTAGGCATGATCCTGTCTCATTAGCTCCCCTTTGTGCAATATTTTCTCCCCATGCATGCAGGTACCCTTATCTTGTTCATAGTTTTGGATTGCGATTACATGACCAAAATTTCATTTGTAAAGTAATCGAAAGAGGAAGTGATAGAATCTGTTGCATGCTTGTATATATATATATATAATCCTCTATCGACAGTTGCATATCCTTTCTTAGTTCACTTTGTGCATTTTAGGTATTCTTTTATGGATTTTCCATTCAACCATTGTTTTCCTTCTTTGCAGCGTCAATAAGATTACTAAAAGTACTATTTTTCATTCTGACACAGAAAGAACAAGTGGTTTACTTAGTGATAGACTTAGCAAAACGCAAGATACAATATATGTTAAAATACTTCCCTATAGCACCATTCTTTCACAAGGACAGGTTTGCTTTCATTATATAATAATTAATAACATAACTCATACATTTTACTAACGGTAAGTTCTTGTGGTAAATAAGTACGATTGGTATTGTCATTGCAACTTTAATGACTAATTTCAATAGGAAATTGTTTAATGCAGTCGTGCAGATAATTAGTGCTATCTAATGGTATTTTACTTACTGGAACATGTTTTTTACGTATATCTCGAATGGCAACGAAAGATCAACGTGAGATCTGCATAGAGAGTACCCTTGATGATCTGCCATTTGGTGTACCATGAAACGGCATTAACACTGTTTTGTACACACAAACATTTTTTTCTCCATATAAAAAACAAAAGGAACTATATGGACAAAAGCTGTTAAAATACGGTGCGAGTATCACCTCTCTGTACACTACCTCCAATAACTTTGTCATAAGCTAGGTATAAGCTATTTTTATCATTTACTACGGCTATTTAATAAGGTAGACCAAAATGAGTCAAGGCCTTAATCTAGCGCTTGAATTCACAGTAGGAAACAAAAATTAAATAATTAAAAAATGTATATAAACCATTAGTCGAATAGAAAATGTTCAACTCTCACTCACATTTTTTAAACCTACTGTGGGTTTCACGAAGTATGTTCTGGAATGCAGTTTATGACTTTTCTCAGCTTTCTGGTCCCACGACATCATTTCACATTCAAATTTTCAACTAATTCTGCAAGATGAGAATTTTGCTGATCGAAACTGCCAATATTTCAAAATGAATCATGAACATACATATTATAATAAAGGCTGCCTAACTTCTCAACGTACATTTACAGTATTTTTGTATGTAAGTTTTGGCAGGCACAATAGTACCAATATCACTTAACTTTCACCACTATTTCTCATATTCCCCCCATTTTGGTTTTCAACTTTCAACTTTCAATTTTTCATATTCTTTTCTTTGAATTTCTTGGCTTGTTTACGTTCTCAACGTGCTTCGAAATGATATGTCTCTATGATATCGAGGTTCCTATGTATTATATTTTCGTTACTCAACATCTCATGCCATCACGTTCCGTTACAAACTTTATTTACAAAATAAGCAGTAAGTGCACGTTCAATGGTCTGGTTCAGCCTTGATATGTTTGCGGCGCAATTTCCGATTCTTCAATTAGATATATTTTATAACAAAGCTTTTCAACTCACATAACATTAAATTAGTAAATTACTTTAATTTAGCAATTGAGCAATATAGCAATTATATTTAACAGTATGTGTATTTCTTGGTTTTGTCTTCCTATCGGCAGCTGGAGGTTGGTAGTCAAAGCTATAACTTCCAAGTGAAGTATAAGAATCATATACTTCACTTGGAAGTTGTAGCTTTGACTACACATTACACACATATATATAAGCATGTAACGGATTCTATCACTTCCTCTTTCGATTATTTTACAAAAGAAATTTTGGCCATATAATCGCAATCCAAAACTATAAACAAGATAAGGATACCTGCATCCTGCATGCACGGGAGAAAATATTGCACAAAGGGGAGCTAATGAGATAGGATCATGCCTACTTCATTATCCTACAAAATTTTCTGCAAATTCGAACCATTTGGTAGTTTATTCGACTACTTGTGGTCACATCCGTAGATTTTTTTTTTTTAATGTGGTATATTTTCGGACTCTATTTAACATTTCAGATCATCAGCGTTTCATTCAATTCAGATCGTGAAACGACAAATAAGCTTTGCTCAGAGGCCTCTACTTTCAAGCTTGAGGTTTTCTTACGTGCAGTAAATCTACGGCTCGGAATCCATGGCTTACTTCTCTGTAAACCACAAAATGGAACTAACAGGACCAGGCTTGCTTGCCTCCAGGGACGAGCACGTCGGTGTAGCTGAGTCAGGGGTCACAAGACAGGAAGCGCAAAAGTCTACAGTGTGTTACGTATACAAGAGCAGAAGAAAAGAGAGGAAGAGGAGGATGAGAAAAGGAACGGAAAGAGAAGAGAGAAGTGCGGGGAAAGGAAAGGAAAAAGGAACAGAGTAGAAGAAAGGAGAAAGAGAAAAGCAGCAGGAAAGGGGCGAAGTCTTGGGAGAGGAAAGGAAAAAGAAAAGAGAGTTCAAAAGTGAGGAAAGAAGAGGAGTAACAGAAGAGAACAGGGGAGAAAGAGATGAGGAAGAGGATGGGAGAAAGAAAAGATGAAGGGTAGTAGAGGGCAGAAAAGAGGGCGGACAAGTGACGAAAAAAGGGAAGTGGATGAGAACAGGGAGAGAAAAGCAGAGAAGAGAAGAGAGATGGGAAGAAAGAGAAAATGCCGAAAAGAGATGAGGGAAGAAAGACGAACAAAGTGTGGGGAGAGGAGGAGAAAAACAAAAATAGAGCGGAGAAGTGAGGAAAAAAAAGAAGAGATGAGAAGAGAAAAGAGCAGGGGTGAAAGAGGTGAGGAAGTAGAGGAGAGGGGAAACAGAGTGCAGCGGCGTGGAAATAGTAGACGAGAGAAGAAACAAGTAAAAAGAGAAGGAGAAAGCAGGGGAGAAAGAGAAGAGAACAGATAAGATAAATATAAGCGAAGAAAGGGGGGTAGAATGAGGAGTAAAGTGTGGTGAAGGGAGAAAGGAGGAAAGGAGAGGCGGGGAAAGAAGGAGAGATAAGATGGGAAAGTGAAGTAAGAAGAGAAGAGGAAAGAAAGGAGGAAAGGGAGCGGAAGGGTGAGGAAAAAAGAAGGATTAAGAGTTGAAAGAGAAGTAAAATAGAGAGCAGGAGAGAAAGAGAAGAGAAAGGAGAAGAGAATAGAGCGGATGAAGATTAAAGAAAGAGTATAAGAAAAAGACGAGCAAAGTTTCATGAGGGTACAGGAGAAAGGAGAAATGAGAGCAGTGAAGTGGGGAAAAAAGAGGAGAGGAGAAAGGGAGGTAAAGAAGGAGGGATTATGAAGGTTTTGCATTACTTTTTATGTTACAGCCAATAAATTAAAATTACTAATATGTCGAATCAAATCATTTGTCCTGGCATAGAGCAGGAACTTACATTTTCTTAATTTCATGTATGTGCATGTCTTATGGTGTAATGATTCTGTATTGTTAATTTAAAAATTAGAACTTTTTCCACGTTAGATAAATAATAGAACATAAAATAAAAATACATATGATATTATAAATTGGCATCTTTTTAAATACCATTAATTTGGATAGCTGAATGATGAAGTTTTGGGTGATCACTTGAAGGAGCACAAACATTCCCAAGGTGTAAATTACTTTCTAGCATTTTGGTTGGCAACACTGAATTTCCCTCCAATTTCCCGATTTAATACTAAATTTCCAATTTCGGTCTCCAACAATAAATTTTGCTGCAGTTACCCTTTAAATCCCTAATCCCTTCCTTATGGATTTAGGTATGCAACACTAAATTTACCTCCAATTTCTGCCTGCGCGTACAGAAAAAGTAAGAAAGAACTTGGAATTTTGCAAGGAGTATTTTTGCCATTCCAAACCAAGTTGGATGATGAAGCTTCGGGGGAGCTCTTGAAGAATTTCAGAAACTTTAGCCAAAGTACTATTCACAACCTTGTCTAACTTTTAAATGACAATAGAATGTGGCAAAGTTAACAGTGTATAACAAGGATTAACAGATTAACTAATATTAAGTCCAAACTAATGAAAGTGAGAGAAAAGAAAAGGTTGAAAAAGTGAAGGGTGGAGCGAAGTGTGGGGAGAGGAGAAAGGATAAAAGACCAAACAGGTTACACTAAAGTAAACTTCTTTGCCTGGAAAGTTTCACCTCCTTATATGATTACCGATACTTTTATTAATACAAATGTACAATATCTAAACAGGTTACAATAAACTTCTTTGCCAAGAAAATTTCACCTGCATGTATAATATTGATACTTTTATTAACACATATATAGTATATCTAAACAGGTTATACTAAACTAAACTTATTTGCCTGAAAATTTCGCCAATTAGATTTTAAGTTTTAAAATACAAGTCTTCCTCTATCTGTGCATAAGTCGGTTTATCGAGAAATAATGGAGCAAGTAGAACGTTCTGGTCTTAAAAAAATCCTCAATATTGTTTTACAGTCCATTACCACATTTTTATTTGTCAGGCTATCCTGGGTGATATACATCCCATTAAACATAAGGCATTGTTCCTGTACAATACGCAGACTGTAGTCCAATGGCACATAGATTAAAATTCCCGTATATATTTTAGCGCATTCATTTGGATGCATTGTTAATGTCACTGGGTTTGGAAATCCAATTGACCTATTGGATATCTGAGTAGGCGCTTTAGCGTTTGGATAATTACAGCTCCGCCGTATGGTAAGGTGATTTCCGTTATTCTGAAGATAAAAATGAATGAATAAATATATATTAGGGTGATGGCTAAGCGATAATAACAAGGCAATAAGCGTAAATGATACTTATCAGTGCGTCTTGCATTGCATTGCACGATAGTAAACTATAGGCAAATAGCAGTTATGTGAAAAAAGTATAAGCATGCAAATACAAGTATATTAATTAGAATATAAACATTAATATGGGAAACTGTACTTTTATATTAGGCACAGGTAATAAAACTGAATAAATGAATAAAAACATTAAAAACACATTCAAGCATGGGAATGGATGGTCTGAAGTAGGAATTTCCTTACTTCCTGTTTTTTATTTTCATATGGCACGCTAATGCGTAATATTATTGCTGAGAGTTAGAAAGAAGAGTCGGTTCATTTTCATTGCGTTAACTAAAAGCATTATATTAATAGTAAAGAGTTGAACTTTTAGCAATGCAGTAAGCTGTACTTGCGAAAATATTACCTCCGCATATTTTATTACTTGCTTGAATTTAAACTCAATTTATCACATACCGCTTTTGGAATTGGATTAAATCAGCACTTACTATTTTTGAGAATGAAAATCTACAAAATGCTATTCCCATAAAGCGATAGCACAAACATTGTAGTCTTTAGACTAAAAGTACAGCTTATTGATTTCAGAGAACCATTAAACGTTTTCCAATACAAAAAAATTGTTATATGCTCTAAATAATTTAATGGCGAGATGCGTATGCTACAGCAAGTAACATAAAACAAAGTGAAATAAATAAAATGTTTTTAAAGACAATTTCAAATGTTATTAAGATGTTTATGATGTTAATTGAAATAACTATTACATCCAATATAATAAAATAACATATCAAATAAAAAATATAGCATACGATTGAAAATTAAAGCAACTAAAAACACCAACAAGGGAAACACTATTAACATCGATAACAGCACGGATTTGAAAAGAAAATTAAAAATTGATATAATAATTTATGTACAAAAAGTTAATCAATAAATGATAAAATATATAGAAGTATTAAAAGTAAATGAATAGAAAATGAAAAATTGAATATACAAAAGTTAATATATGAACTGTAAGTAACATTTATGTGTGGAAAGTATGACTATGCAAATAAATAAAAGGCAAGGAAAAGAAATGAATAAACAAGAGTAAAATGAATAAAATAATTCATGTTAGTGTAAAAAAAGTAACAATACTTTTGATTATACATATAGATACACACACACACACACACACACACACACGCACATACATACATCATAACGTTGTTACATAGAACTGATACAACAACGGATGAATCTCTTTCTCCTCTCTTATTTCCTCAACACCCCTATCTTTTCTCTTCTCTTCTATTTCACCCCTGCTATTTTCTCTTCTTACTTCTCTTTCTCCTCTTATCTCTTCTTTTTTCCTCACCTCACAGACCTCTTTCTTCCTTTCTGCTCGCAACAAACTTCACTTCTCATTATCCCAACTTCTCTTCTCTTTCTCCTCTCATCTCTCATTCCTCACTTCTACGCTCTTTTCTTCTCTTCTGTTCCTACCCTGCTCTTTTTTCTTCTTACTTCTCTTCTTTTTTCTTCACCTTCCCGCTCTCTTTTCCCCTTTCTCCTCTCCTCCCCCTCTCTTCGCATCCTTTTTTCTTTCCCAATCTCTCTTCTTTCCTCTCCCTGATCTCAACATATCTTCTTTGATCACCTGTCCACTCTCTTTTCTGCTTCCTCTTATACTCCCCTTTCTCTTGCTCGCCTCTTTCTCCCCTGTTCTCTTC
This sequence comes from Metallyticus violacea, assembly GCA_030762175.1. Taxonomy (NCBI): domain Eukaryota; kingdom Metazoa; phylum Arthropoda; class Insecta; order Mantodea; family Metallyticidae; genus Metallyticus; species Metallyticus violacea. The sequence goes on from CM060846.1 coordinate 228,391,878, forward strand.
TCTTTTCCTATTCTTTCCTCATCCCTGAGCTTTCTTTTCTTTCTCCTTTCCTCTCCCAATACGTTATTTCTTTCTTCCCCCTTTTCTTTCTCCTCTCCTCTCCTCTCCTCTCCTCTCCCCACACTTCTCTTTTCTCTTTCCCTTCCTCCTTCCCCCTTTTCTCTTCTACTCTTTTGAACTTATTTTTCCTCTCCTCTCCTCTCCTATCTTCTTTTTTCTTTTCTTCTCTCCTTTTCCTGTTCTCATCCTCCCCTCTCTCCTTTCTCATGACCTAAGCGCTCTATATTCTCATCTTCTTTTCTGTTCCACTCATATCCTCACGCTTTGCTCCTCTCTTCTCTTTTATCCCTCCTTTCTTGTCTTACTCTCCCTCATGTTATTTACTTCTCTTTTTCTTTTTTCCCTTAAACACGTAGACTTAATTGCCTAATTGTAAACGTGGTGTGTTCTAGAATGTTCTATTTTTATGGTGGATATACGTTCGGTAATTGTAGTCACGTTTGTTCATTTACGAAAACTATAGATGGATTATTCTTCGCCAATATTGGGAGACGCAGTTTACACAAACTAGTGAGGTGCATCGAAATGAGCTTCAAATCTCCCAATTAATAGAAATGGTGGGACATGACCAACAGATAAAACATCAACAGCGACAAAGTTAGCTTTTTAAGTTAATATTTTATTTCTCAACTAGTGCTTTTGTTTATAAAAGAATTTTTTTTGCTAAACTTTTTGTGTTTTTTTTTTCTTTTGCAAAAGTTAAAGTGGTTAATTTTTTTTCAAAATTAATATTCTGCTTTTAACACGAGTTTTTGTTTTAAAAAGGGAAAAAAATATTTTTTGATTGCAACATATTTTTATTTTGCAAAGTTAAAGTTTTTTGTTTGTTTTTAAAGTTAATATTTTATTTCTCAGCATGTACTTTTGTTTTTGTAATTTTTATTGCAATATAACGTTTTTCACAATATAAATTTTCTTTAAAATGGAAGTTTTTTTTTAATAATTAATATTTTTCTTCTAATATGAAATTTTGTTTCAAAGGACGAAAGTAATTTTTTACCCAATTTAATGTGTTTACAGTTATTTTTTTTTCAAAGTTAATATTTTGATTCTAATACCAATTTTTGTTTCAAAAAGCGAAAATACAATACACTGCATAATTATTTTTAAGGAATATATATTTTTGTAAGGTTATTTATTTTTTGGTTTTCAAAGTTAATATTTTTCTTCTAACAAATTTTTGTCTCAAAATTTAATTAACACATCAATTTATTCAGTTTGACAAGAAAACTCAACGAGGGCTGTCGTTTCAATCTGAAACTGACATGGTATACAAATATATAAAACATTAGTTGCTCAAAATATAATTCATATGATTCAGAATATGGTAGGTGGTTGACCTGATGACGTTATAACCCCTGAAGCTAAACTTTCTTAGACTAATACTTAGTTTCACATTTCACACATAAACTTAACCGTGCACCACCGCGCGCAACCTTTCCCCCACCTCGGGGCGCCGGACAGCGCACGCTGAAGCCGTCCGTCCAATCACCAAGCGCCATCATAAAACATTTATATTACGTAAAATAAAAAACAATACATATTTTAACTTACAATCACTTCCTGCCCCATTCATGAAGACATCGTTTATCGATCATGCAATTTATTGAATCGATGGGCAGCAATTTATAGCCTGTTCGCTATAGATGCCATCAAAGAAGTCACCGACTCGAGGGTTTCTTGCTACAAATGGACTTGATGAGGGTACACAGGGACGGGGAAAGGCTATATATCAGTTATCACGACGAGTTTTCTTTGTCACTTATAATACAAACACAATAACGAAGCAAAAGGATGGGGATAAATTTAGCTATGTATTTTCAGTCAGTTTACTACGAATTCTAAACACGTGAGGATGTCAGACCATGGGGAGGTGGTTTAAGTACGAGTTCGGGTTTCGAACTGTAGGGGTTCAGAACTTGAACAAGAATATAAAAAAGTGAACAAGGATCAAACGGTAGTGTTGGTGCTAAAGTGACAGGTGCTTTAAACGAACAAAGGCAAATATTAATGTGTAATGCCAATGAGTATGTTTTAAAAAACAAATTAGGTAAAGAATCAATTACAGAGAGCGCGGAAATTATAAAACTTATAGGCACACGTTCGAAAGATAGGCAAAACGAACCCAAAACGTCGAATAACCTAAATAAGCAAAGAAAGTACAACATAGTTCATGATTTTCTTTGCGATCTGATCAGCTATGAAATATACTTTTACAGCAAGGGCCGTGCACCAACCCTTCAGGAACTGCTACTTTATTTCTAAAGTGTTAGCAATTTTCATTATGAGAATCAAAATTTATGGGAAATTTTGAAGCATCTGCGGCTTCGCTATCATACACTGGACAAAAGAAGAGTTATTATTAAGAAATCTGCAAGAATCGTTTTTTGGAGATGTGAATATATAGAACGACTGGAATAATTGCGATCTGAAGGATGTCTAATAAACTGATGGAATCGAAGGTTAGGTATCTTATAGTTTATATCTGTCTGCCAAAAATATCGGAGACGCTACAACTGACAATCAGTCAAATTTCCTACCTTACATACTCCTGTGAAAAATTACATAAACTTTATGCCCTATCACAATATTCCTGTGCCTAATCCCATAATGCCCAAAGCAGTAATGCTGAATTGGTTCGAAGTAGCAAACCTAACATAACAGTTGGCAGTTGATGGTCTTTCCAAATTTAAAGGTCACAAAGTGCTTTGACTCCCACCATATAACTGCATGTCTAACCCCATTGAACTAGTGTGGGCTTAATTGAAAGCTTACGTGAGAAAAAGCAATGCGATGTCGACACTTGGCAAGTGTGCGAGGTGCTTACGGAAAGGGTAGCTAAAATAGGTGCTGAGTTATGGTCGCCTTGTATCCAGCGCACAATGGGGGAGGGGGGAAGGAGCAAATATTGCAACAAAAACACCGCGCCAAATGGAGATCGGTTCGTCACCAGCGTTGGGGATAGCGAGGATGAGGTCCAATTAGGGTAAGAACAGTTTGTTAATAATTGCAGCTTATTAGAAACATTTACGATACATCTATCAGCGAGTACGCCGATTTGTATAATATTCCGTATATTTTGCTGAAGTACATACTGCATGAATATTGAACGTTACAACACAGAGCTCGTTCTCATGAAGGCATGAGCCATGGGGTTCAGGTAAGCGAGAGCTGTTATCTAAAATTATCAGTAAACAGATTGCGCTACCGAAGTTTGCCAACTACATCGTTCCAGCGAAAAGGCTATACGTAATACTACTTTTTACTTTAATGTTGACAAATAACACATCGGGTACATATTTACAATTGTGTATGTATTTGTAAATTATTAATTATGTTTGTACTTGCTCAAAATGTGTATAAAAATGCGGACACCTTCCGTCCAATCACAACTCCTTTTATTATGACCAATAATATTCCTACTCGCGTCCATAAATAAATAAAAAAAAAATCAATCCGCCAATCACAGCCATTCCGTACAATCATTTTGATCATTACATTGCTCACCGACACTCTATCTATGTACCTCATATAACCCGCATCTTATCTAAAACATGTTCCAACCTGTCCAGACTAAACCTGATTTGCTTGTAATATAAACCACTCCTTTGCTGTTAACGTGTTGAAACCTGTCTTCGCCAGACATCTTGTACAGATCTGGACTTGTCTGGTGACGTCATATGCCTTTCCGCACCATCTTGTTTGGTGAAGTCGTGTGACCTTGAGAGTGCACGCGGAACAGGCACTAATAACTGTTTTTTTAAATGGTGTTTAACGCCCGTTTTTACTACTGAGGCACCACAGGCGGCCGGATAACTGTTCAAACCTGTCCAGGCTAATCGCGAAGTCAAATGCCAATTTGTTACAACTTGTTTTCCTCTTCTTCATCTACACTCAATTTCTCCTTGGACGTCGTTTTAACATCTATATCTATTGTCTAGGCGATCTTCGCTGATTACATCCCGCCTATAATCTTTGTAATTATGATCTACATTATTACCAGTTCTGTTGCTAGCTCAAGGTAACCTTCGCCCATATACCCCGGCATCTTCGTAAATACCTATTCATATACATGTACTTTCACAATAAAATATGTATGTAGAAATAAAAAGCCCATGGGGGACAATAAAAATTGATGCCAAAACTGTATTTACTTGGCAAAAAAAAAAAAAAAAAAAAAAAAAAAAAAAAAAAAAAAAACCAACCCCCGCTGAAACGGTCTTCAAAATGCCATAACCTCCACAGAGAGAAACAAAAAGTCCCCTGGAAGGTGTGCAATAATATGTACTTGGTAGAGAGAGAGAGGGGGAAGGCCCTGCGGGAGACTATCAATATCCTACAACCTCGAGGCACTCGCCCGCTGGTCGCTTGGCATGCCGGAAAAGAATGAAGCTGTGACGTCATTTTCGTGGTCTATCGAGGGGCCAATACTCTTAAGGTGCTTCATGCCAGCACCCATTTGCCGAGTTCTCAGAAAGATGCTCGAAGATCTACCATTGATGAAGGTTTGTGTGAACAGCTCCATTGCTCATTGACAATGATTCTGCAATTTCTCGGGTGATTCTTCCTTACGAGGTTGTCTACGGCTTCAATTGATTCCTAGTTAATGGTTAAGTGAGTGTGACCAGCTCTAGTCATGTCCTCAGAGCGCACACGTCCGTCACGAAATTGACCACACCATCTTAACACTGTGCCGCGTGACAGACACACATTCCTATATACACTGTTCATATGACTAAAACTTTTGGCTCCATTGAAACCTTGCGACTTCAAAAATTGAATTACTCCTCGTTGGGCCCATTTGGATGAATCCATGTTGTGAACGCATTCAGTTCAGTGCTTCTGAATCACAACAATATGTGCGCCATAAGAGGATACCAATCTTTCTTACATACAAACTCTGTATAGTTGACACAAATCATAGTTTCATTTAGACAACCCTTATAATTAATTGAAATAGCATATTATATTTAAAGCTTATTCTGTACGTAATAAAAGTTTTGCATTGGGCATCAAGGCACATTGAGTTTCTTCTTATCTAATTTTGCATGTGAGATATGTAGAGAAATAGAGTGGGATAGTTGCTCATTTTATGCATAAACATTTCTTCGGTTTCCCATATTTATAAGTGCTTCTTAAGCAGTGCACAAAGCGTCCTCCATACGGTTTTTTTTTTAATGGTGTTTAATGCGTGCTTTTACTACTGAGGCACCACAGGTGGTGAACACTGATGATACATGAGATGAAATGATATATGGGAAAGGATTTTTTTTAAGGAAGAAAACATTCCAGGCCTAAGTTTAGGGTACCTTCCCGGCATTTGGCATATATGAGAACCAAGGAAAACCTGGAAAAAACCTGTCAGGGAGGACATTCCTGTTGTAATTCAAACCCTAGACCTCCCGCTCATAAGTCTGCACCTTAACGATTTTGGCCACCTGTGGTGGTCCAGCACTAGTTCTTAAATCTTAAATTGGGACATGATAAATGAATAAAATTTTGCATAAAATAAAGAAAATCAGTACCACTGCATAATTACCAATCAAAGCAAAGTTTGATTCTTCACATTACAACTTTTCTTATTAAGAAGGAAGAAAATATTAATCAAGACATCTAAATTTTACTGTAAAACTACCAACAATATTAAAATTGTGGTAGTACAAGTGGAAGAGCAGTCAGGGTCATAACTAGGGGTATGAGTACCTGAGGAAGGGGGGGGGGGAAGGGAGAGAGAGGGAGATTACCTTTTTTAAGCTAACAATATTTTGGATGTATACTTTCATTACAAGTTATGTAAAATTTATAGCTAGTGTTTAAGATATATAGTTACATTTTTAAAGTATTTATTGAATCCTCACCCCGGGACAAAATTCTAGTTATGGTCCTACAGGTAGCTAATGTATCATTTCAAGGTGTACTTTGTAACAAATGTTTATATTTTAGTTCCACTCTCCTTTCTTTAGCAGATGGAGCTATAAATACAAAACTAAAATAAACTGCGCTGAATACTCACTGATTTAAAATGTAAGTTGTACAACAATTTCAACTGTGTAACTTAAGCAACAGCAAGTTGGAGCATTAAGGCAATATTAAATTATTTTGCAAGTTTTCAGGTAGCATATGGAATGTCAACCATTAGGAATTGGAAATAAGTACCAAGGAACTGCCCACTTTCACTATGAGGAAAGCTTCCTCCCTTTTATGGTCACAGTGACCTTGTGACTGGCTGCCTTTATTCAAACTACTGCATAGTTGTACATGTTGCTGGATCAAAAACTGATCACAGCAATAGCAATGAATGATAGCATTCTAAAGTGAGGTTATTCGAGTTATTGGTCGGAAGAGCAGTCATCCAGGCCATACAGGCATGTGCATTTACCAGCTTGCAGCTAGTTTCAGGTGTAAGCAAGTGTTTGTGTGTTGTTTGGTGCTTTTATTATATTTAAATTGTATGCTAATTGTTCTTGGTTACTTCAGCTGCTATATAAATATAATCTTCGAGTTTTTATAGATGATAAACACGTGAAAATGGATTCTTGGACAGATGTGATTAAGGCGACTCACAGAAATTATCATAGCAATTATGTTTCAGTCAGAGAAACTATTTGCCAACTTGCTTAACACTTACAACAAACAGAATATCTCAGTGACAAAATCATGTTCTGACCTGCTTTGTTCTTAGGGAAAAAGTTATATAAAACACAAAAATTTCATATGCAGATGCTGGTAATGTATTGCCACTGAGTGGCATCTATTTCAATGTCTCTTACAGCTCAGGCTACAGCTTCTTATTATTATCAGTTTTAAATACAGTATAATTAGTTTTTCAGAGAAAATGTGAATATTAAAATAAAAATACTAATTTTACATATGGCAACTCTATCTTTACTTTTTGTTGCTGCAGTTGCTCTTCCCCAGTGAGCATCCATGCCCACATGGCTTCCCATAACTAAAATAATTTCACAGTACTAGTAATAATAGTGCAAAATGATAAACGAAGAGAAACTTGATGTAGTCATGATTTATCATTATTTGGTATCCCTGATAACTCAAATTTGGCACAATTGGAATCATTATCTTTTCACCCATCACATGGTAAGCAGGTGCAATACAAGTAATTAATTTCACAGATTAGGCACTCCCATTAAGTTCCTTTTTGATTAGTTAAAATATTTTTAAATTTAAAGTATGATGATGTAACACACTTCAGTGGTTTCATTGTAATAGGAAAAGGTTATGCAATGGATTTATAGATTTATTCAGATAGAGCAAAAATCAACAACATGGGTAACAAGATGCTCTGATATATTTGTATGAATCAAGAAACAGATTGGCTATGAATTTACAGCTAAAATGAAGGTAATGTATACAAACTTTGTATCAGTTCCTACACAGCATAGTTGGAATGGAAAAAAAAGCTGCTAAACATTATCACTCAAAATTACAATTAAAAGAGAACACCAATACTTGGAAAGTTGGAATGTTTTGAGTTAAAGGAGACATAGGAACATTCAGGGACATGAAGGGGCTCCTAGCAGAATATGCACCATCTCACTTAATAGATATACAAAACAAATTGTAATACTGTAAATAAGTTTCTAAAATACACAGGGTTTATTGCAGCACAACAAAATAGCATGTAATGCATTTTTGAGAACAATTATAAATGCACTTTAAGGTAAAATTCTAATTGAACCATTATAAAAATTACAATAGTTAACTTCATTATGTGTAACACTGCATTACACACCATTTATCAGTCACAAAGTTGGCTAAACCCTGAGTAAGTATTATAAACACAATCACCACCAAGATAAATACTGACATGTACAAAAGTTAATGTTACATTTTAATATGCCTGCATTTCTTAGTCCACTTCACTAATACTAAACTTCACTAACCATTAGAAAGGATTCCATTTCGAACATTGTAAAATAAATCACACTTTCACCATTAATTTTCTCTTCTGAATACATATTAATCAGAAACATTCTAAGGTCTGAGAAAGATCATAGCTATGAAAAATAGTAATCAACTTAAAACCATAAGATTTCATTCTTTAGATAAATGCTTCTTTCCAGTAAAAATCTCCAAGTTAATGAATTATATGATAATATAGTACAGAATAAAGCAAATGCTATTATAGTTAAGCAGGAATGGTGCAAACAGGTTGCTGTAGCATCAGCTGAAAAAATGTATACAGAGCATTTAAATTTTAGAGCACTGTTGCTCTTCTTTTTTATGTAAAATCTGTAGTTGGACACACCTGATGTTATTGCAATGCCCCTACAGATATTTGAGGCACTAACAGGGAATCACAACAGCACCAAAGGCAGTCAATAATACTACCTCCTAAGCATGAATTGATGAAAAAGTGAATTTTATAAAAACAATCTGTTTCAATACCAAATAACATACATACTTGTAAATAATGACATTCACACATGCCATGATTCCAACCACACACACACACATGCACACTTATTCCACTAAAAAGTTGCATTCAAGCAAAAATTTTTGCAAATTGTAATTTGCAAATGGTATAAATTTATAGAAACCATGACTTGCATCACCAAAGACATACCACTGCTAAGTAGAAACAATATTTCTGCTTTTAAGTACAAAGTGGATACAGATCTTATTATACAAGCTAAGGCAATGCAATACAAAACTTTTAAACACTGCTAAGTTAATCATAAAATAAAATAAAAGTAAAAATTTATTTTAACTGCATTATAAACTTAGTTTATTACAATAATTACTATTCACTCCTCTCAAACTTTTAATCACCATCTCAATCATCACACAAACACAAAGTTTACCACAGCCCTCTTAAGAACAAGATTAACATTTTCCATTAGATTAGATCTAATTTTTAATTTGTTTGATCTCCCTTTAACCAAATGATATGCTTAAGATTATCCTCTGCAGCACATGCAGTTTTCCTTCAATTTGTGGCTGCAGTAGAAACAGGCAGCAAGGTAGTAGATTTTCAGTACAGTTCTCAGAAATTGTCCTTACTTAGTTAGCTTGCTTGCCAGACAAATTTGCTTTTCATTACCCACTGTTGCCCAAGGCTGCCATCACAATTCCTTAGCAGTGGCAGTGAAGTGTCTCGAATATCTGGTTTTTGGAGGCACTGTCCAGTGTTCACGTGCTTGACTGTGCGATCCTATAATTCATAAACATAACATTACTTTAAAACAATTAAGCATATATGATGCAGGTACAGGCACATGTACACGCACACACTTCATTGGTATTAAGATAAATGTTTGAAACCTGCATTTTTAATTTTTCGGGGCAGCCTATAATTGATTTTCTAGCAACCTAACCACTTTTTTAGATTTACTATCATTAATAGTATGATAGTAAATAAATACCTTGCTAAATTTCATATAGCATAACACTCTCAAATCACTACAATTTTTAAAAAAATGATGAAATTCAGAGGATGACAGCATTTATACCTTGTGAATTACATCAGGAATATTGCATGTATGATTATTTATGTACAAATTACAAGAAATAGATGAGCATTACTATAAATAGAGAATCATTAATCAAAAGGGACATATTTATAACTCAATCAAGTTTAATAAGAATATATTTATACAAAATTATTAATAGGATCACAATACTCATTCTGACCCTTACATACGAGTTCAATCCCAGCCAAAATTGATAGATTTTTTTGGGCATAAAAATCCTAAGTATGGTTTCCTTTGGAAGGGAAGTAAACCATTGGGTTCCATGTTGTAGATTTACAACATAAAAAAGAAGAAGCCTGAAGCCTGAAAGAAGAGGCCTCTGAGCAACATTTATCAGCAGTTTCACACCCTAAATGAAATGGGCACCGATGACCTGAGCTGTTAAAGAGCTTCCATAAAAGAACCAAATCGACAACTGTTCCTTACAGCTCATTTGCCTTATTTGTTTCAATCAGATTATCCAAAATATAATTTTTATTTGACTCAGAGGGACACTAATTGTTGCACACACACAGTCTTCATATTCTTGGGCTGAAATAGGGAGTAGGTTTGAATAGAGTCTTTCAAGTTGACTATGACATTTCTTCTCTATTCTGCCAAATACATGATATGGAGGCAGATATGAGTGAGCAATAACTGGAAATATTAGGTGCACTCCTTGAACATTACTGGGAGATTAAAAATGAAACCAATAACAGATCATTCCAACCCTAGCAGAATTCTTATTTTGGCTGGAACATCCATCTGCATAATATACTGTGAACAATGTTGTAAACCTCAAGAATCATGTTAGCATTTCTGGCATAAGTGCTAGTGGTGCTTTACAATGTATCATGATAGGATAAGGTGGTTATGGAAACAGTGCATTAGGATAAGGCAGGTTTTGGAACAGTTAGCATTATTTGCATTGGAATTACACAGGGATAAAATAAGTTTTGAAATGGCTTTCAGGCCTAAAAAGTGCTAAATAATATGGACTATATGAGTATGATAAAATATCAATTTTCATAAAAAATGAATAATGTGGGTTTTGGAAACATATGCCTTAATTTGTTTTCTGATGTACTGTTCTTTTATACTTTAAATGCCATTTTCATAGGTTCAAGTAGATATATAGTGTTATACATAATTAGCATAAATGATTGGAGATTCTATACTCAACACTGTACAGTGCATTATTTTTGCTGTATGTCATCTTCGTGTTGATAAATTGAAAAGTGATGTGCAATAATCATCGGAAGCTATGTGCTTTCTATCTCTACAAGTAACTTAGTTCTCCACAATGGATGTGAGACATTCACTATAGCAACTAATAAATATGAGCTACACTTATCTAGCAGATTGAGTGTGATTTTAGGGCTCTTAACAGCAGGGGTACTAACTCAATAACAGATCAAACATCATAGCAGCTGCAAGCTACCAGCAAATGCAGCTACAAAACTGAAAATGCCACAACACTAACAAAGGCAGAAGTGTAAGAAACTGCCTACAAAATCACAGAAATCAAAGAATTAAAAAATATTAGACATGCATTTGAACATGTAAAACACATTAAAGACATAATCTGCCAGCAGATCATATCAAATAAACACTTAAATAAATATATACAAAGTACTGTATTTCTACAATTGATCATATGTTGCCCAGCCCTTCCCACTCCTGTAGCCTAGGTGACCATGAGCAATGGCTTATCAGCCTTTACAGTCCCTGCCACTGCATGGTTATCAGATAATAGGATGAAACCGATGTAACAGCCTCAAGAGCACCAGGCAGATGTATAATAACAAAAGAGACTTTTATGCAGCAGATAAATATGGAATATGATGAAGGAATAAAAAACAAAATGAAATACAAGAGCAGGATCATTATTAAAAAACTGATGGTGGCTAAAATTGAAGTTTACTATGTGCAAGTAACCACAATAATCTCTTTTCATTAGCAGCAATAAGAAGAGAATATCCTGGTAACATGAAAGGTTTAACCTCAACTTAGGTATTCATTTTTTTACACAAAACTCCATTCACTTACACAAAAGTAAGACGAGTTTCGGGAGAATCTCTCCCATCTTCAGTTGCTCACTGAACCGCCGTTACTCGAAACTATGGTTGGACAAACGGATGTTCCTGTGATGGCCTCTGTTGGTTGAGTAGGAAGTTGCTGAGCTCATCCATAGGAGGAAACTCGAAATTCATTAGGTTTTCTCTATTTTTTTAATATGAAAATTTTTTCCCAAGTGGATAACTCCAATGGGCTGTGAAGATGATTCAGCAGTTTTATTCCCGGTTTTATTTAATGGTTTTTGGTCCATAAATGAGCTGCTACTGGTGATTTATCCACCTGTTTAAACCGAATATTCCTAAAATGTTCTTTCCTCCGAATTTCCAAATTTCTTTTTGTTTTGCCTATGTAGATCTGTTCACAATCTGTACATTTTATTTCGTAAATTCCTGATTTCTGTTCTATGGTATGGAGTCTTTTACTGTGCAACCTAATAAATTCTTGATGTTGTATCTGTTTTTTGGGGCTTACATTATTCCATGTTCTTTGAAGATTTTCTTGAACTTGTGGTAAATTGGATGGTAGGTGAAACTTTTGAATTTGTATTCTTCTTTTGTGTTTTTCAGTGTGGAAACTTCCCTTATCCCTTTTTGTCTTTTAGATTTATTGATAATTTTTATCATTGTGTCTTTGTTGAAACCATTGATTATAGCAGTCTTTATTATTTGTTGGTATTTTATTTTGTACTCTGCTTCTGTGAGTGAAATATTCATCAATCTGTGTGCCAAACTGTGAAAAATTGCATATTTTTCCCATTCCACATAAATATGCAATTTTTCACAGTTTGGTACACAGATTGATGAATATTCCACTCAAAGAAGCAGAGTACATAACAGAATACAAACAAATAATAAAGACAGTTATAATCAATGGTTTCAAAAAGACACAGTGATAAAAATTATCAATAAATCTAAAAGACAAAAAGGGATAAGGGAAGTTTCCACACTGAAAAACACAAAGAGGAATACAAATTCAAAACCTTCATCTACCATCCAATTTACCACAAGTTCAAGAAAATCTTCAAAGAACATGGAATAATTTTAGTCCCAAAGAACAGATACAACATCAAGAATTTATTAGGTTGCACAGTAAAAGACTCCATACCACCAGAACAGAAATCGAATTCACAAAATAAAATGTGCAGATTGTGAACAGATCTACATAGGCAAAAGGAAAAGAAATTTGGAAATTCGGAGGAAAGAACATTTTAGGAATATTCGGTTTAAACAGGAATAAAACTGCTGAAACATACAGCCCATTGGAGTTATCCACTGGGGAAAAAATTTTCATAATAAAAAATAGAGAAAACCTATTGAATTTTGAGTTTCCTCCTATGGATGAGCTCAGCAACTCCTGCTTCAACCAACAGAGGCCACCACAGGAACATCCGTTTGTCCAGCTATAGTTTCAAATAACGGCGGTTCAGTGAGCAACTGAAGATGGGAGAGATTCTCCCGAAACACGTCTTACTTTTGTGTAAGTGAATGGAGTTTAGTGTAAAAAATGAATACCTAAGTTCAGGTTATATTGCCACTCCATTATCAACAGCTTCATAAGTACAATATTTATGAAAGGTTTAATTTCCTGGAGTTTATTTCCTTGGACATCATACCATTCCTCACACTACTACATGTGATCAGGTACATATGCAAATAATGCACCGAGGCTATCAAGAAAAAGAAGTTCATTCTGAATTTTCTGCATTAGGGAATGGTAACTATATAAAGTATGGTGACTCTGTAGTAAACTCTGAGAATTAGAGCAAATAACAGTCACCAATCTGCTTCACACGAATAAGCAAAATGGCTCAAAAACTAGCATTTAACTCTGCCAAATAATTAAACTATTCTAAAACAACCAGTAGAGATTGCATTATAAAAAAGTAAGTTCCACACCAGCATAATCTTTTAGGCCAGTATCACATACCCAAAACATGATTCCAAATCGAATTTAGAAACTCACTAGCATTAATGGATTTCGGAAGGGTTCATCAGCCGAAGATGGAATGGGCCCTGTGCCTATAATGAAGATGAGGTGCAAAACAAGTATCTCTCCTGGAAATAGCAGAATGAAGCTCAAAGTTAAGTTTCCGAAGCAACCCCCATTTGGGCAGCATGGAAACTTTAACGCATTAAAGGTAGTGCTAAATTGGGAACCAACTTTATCGTTAGGAAAGAGCGCAAAAGTCCTGACAAGATAGCGCATTCAGGCGACAGGTATAGGATAAATGAAGTTTATGCCAGAATGATGAGTGGTTAAACAGTTTGTGTGAAAAAAATAGCAACTGGGGCTGTTGTAAATGCACAAAAATTAAGGCAGACAATCCTATTGATACTTTTCAGCCGATGCAGAACTGAATATCTGTGGAACAGTGCAAAATGCCTCCATATTATAATTTCAACAGGTTCAAAGAGTGAATTGAGCGCAAACTCAAGATCTGGTAGGCTACCAGAATGTGCTGCTAAAATACCTGAAATGTTCGAAGAACACTCGTACTATGCGTGTAATTGTGGACAACACTAAAAACAGGAGGTGATATCATAGGAGTGGGTATTAAAGATGATGTTCCAAGAATGAAGGACAGCAAAGTCAGTAGAAAATATGCAGATATCAAGGTGTGTTAGTGGAATCAGAGATAAAATTAGGTATACTGACATTATTATTACAGAAGTAATTATGGTCAATACTGTGCAATCACTGTAATGGAGGTTGTGCAAGAGGCAGTGGTGAGCCCAAACCGCTGAGATAAATAAATAGTGTTGAGAGCTGGGATAGGAGGTTTTCAGTATCACCACTAGAGATGACACACTATACAGTTAGTAGAACATGGAAGGTAGCACACTGCAATAAAGGAGAGCTATGTTGTTTTCTCGTATGTATCTCTTTAGGTGTAACAGTGTTATACTTAATGAACAAACAAAGCAAAACCTAACTAAACCAAAAGGCTATTACATATAAAATCAAACCTAGGCTGCACTATATACGTATTTTAAAATACCAGTCTACTTAAAGTTAGAGAAATCTAGTTCAGACAAGAGGGTTAACATATTACAAAATTTGACAATAAAGCATCCACCACACCAAATGTTTTAGGCATAAAGATGACTCCAATTATTGAAGAACCTAGGTGAAACATAGTAAATTATACCAAAATACTATTAAAAATATAAGCAAACCTATGTTTCAGTAAATATTTTGAGGGCCAACCTACTAAAAGATATAGGCATCTTTTAAGCAATAAAGGGTTAAAACAACAACAATGTTGAAGTTTACAGTCACAGAAAATAATCCACAAAAGAAAAATAAATAAATTGAAATTAACTCTGACCGTGCCAAACATATATAATATCATTCTGTAAAATGTCATAGGAAGTTAACTTTATGTTTCACATATTGCAGTTTATAATAGTGCTATCATAACTATGCTAAAGGTCGGCAGGAGTACAATGCAGCCGCATGGAAACCCATAGGGGTACTCCCTGCTGTAAGTTAAAAGATTCCGGGCAATTGCATGAGCAGGATCATCAATAAAAATGACTGTGACCGATTTCATAGTCCAGTGGTAGCTTTGTGATTACTAATCCGGAGGTCCTGGGCTCCATTCGCCCTCAGGTCAAGTTTTTATATTATTATTATTATTATTATTATTATTATTATTATTATTATTATATTTTAAATTTTTTCCTTATCCTGAGAATGTGAATGCCCATTAGCTTTAAGGCTCCAAGGGTTCCAAGTTCATTTCTGCTACCATTAATTCCTCTCATTCCTATAGACTACAGATCTACACCTACAGCATTACAATCTATAGATGTAGCAATAAACTGATGCAGTCAAAGTGACAATAAATAAAACCGTTTTAAAAAAGTGACCATAGCTAAAATTAGAGTGTGTAAGTGTAGGCGAACAAAACGGTTTTATCTATTCGGAATCAACAAGAGCATTCCTAGATAGCAGGAATATGTTTGTTCTCCCAGAGCTTATTCCCTTGGGCACTATTCTTTGTATCAACATTAAAGAGCAACTGCTTAAAACATGGTTATGATTATTCAAGGATACATGTTCAAGAGTAAGTAAAGGTGTTTGCAGTAGTATCTACAGCTTCATTCCTGGCATCCAGGCTGCGGCGTCAAGCATGTGCAACATACTTATTTACTGTACAAGAGGGTGGTAGCTATACATATTGCGAAGACTTTGCAGTGAACACAGGGAGTAAATAACACATTCAGTTGCTACAAATAACTTGTTAATGACATAAAGCTGCACCGTAAAAAAACTTTCGGTTCTAAAACCAAAAGCTGAGGTCTTGTCATTAAAACAGGCACATACTATACAAAATGTGAGTTTTCGACTATGCAGTCAGCCAAATCTGTTACTGATCTGTTCATAGTCCAGGACTAAAAATGTTTCACCAAGGTAAAAGCAGGAATCTAAACGTTCAGCTTTTACAGAAGCTTTCGAAATTGATGATCGGGAGGATTTAAAGAAAGATATCCTTCTGCCTTTATTGACCATCAAATTTATAATTAAAAATAACAAAAATGTCAAATGAAGACATGATACATTTTGACATGTGCAATCTTACTTAAGCTTCGTTTTATCCCTAAGCTAGAAGCATAAGTTATTGTCACGGATTGGCCCATAGGGGCTTCTAAATTTCTTCTTCTATTTTTTGGGCATCAAAATTCTGCTCACCTCCAACTAGTTATTAATAATTTAGTCAGTCCTGGTAGTCTAGTGGTATGCTCGTGGATCCAAGATCGGGGGTCCAATCCCCAGGATGGATGGATTTTTTCGGGTATAAAGTTCCTAAATAACATGTAACTTACTAGAAAAATTAATATTGGAATTGACCAATTACATTTAAAGATCAGACTTAAACTTCTCATTGGAAGTGCAGTGCAAAACAAATGTTATTTCAAGAATGTGCATCACATTTTCAAGTTCACAAGTGTTTTGGCCTTCCGAAATTTGAGCGACTTTAAAGATGGTTTGGTAGCCACTGTTTTTCTCAAACAATGTCTGATTTTTTTCTTACAACTTTTATTTTCAAGTCTGAAATAGTGTAAAGTTGTTTTTCAACAAACTGTACTTCTTTAACTGAATTATTTAATAAGTCAACAGAAGTGATTAGTTTGTTTACTGAGTGAACCAAAATTGGCAGATATGAAAGCCAAGTCACATTTTAAATTAATATCACATATTAAATTTTAAATAATTTCAATTGCAGAAACATCTTTGTTCAGTTCATTTACAACCGATCTAAATGCTTTTAAAATGGCATGCATAATATGCATGACTTTAAGCCAGGTACCCCAATGTGTGACTACTGGTGTAGAAGGAAATGGAAGATCGGAATATTTTTTTTTTGAAAGTATCAGTCCATAATGGCACTTTTATGAACACTTTTTTCCCATTGGAGACTAACTTGTCCATATTAAGATTAAGGGTTCGGATTGTTTCACACAATCTATGCAGAGTGAGTGACGCATATTACATGAATCATATTCAGGAAATTTTTCTCTATTTGGGAGGGGATAATTGGTGAAAGTTTAATGCATAAAAAGGATAATTAACAATGTTTTATCAGAAGAGGAATTAATCAATTACTGGGTACCATAAGGTTAATTCTTGATTGAATATTGTTTTTAATACATTTAAATTACCTGACAATGGAATACATACCGTTATTTGCAAATGACACTTGTACAATCTTCATTTCAGGAAAAGATTTAAACAAAGTAAAATGTATCTTAAATGACACAACAAAGTAATTATTTAATTGGTTCAAAGCAATAAATTATTAATCAATAAATAAAATATAAATAGTATTCTTTTGTACTCATCAAAATGAGAATGTACATTTTTAAATACAAGACTAAACAACAGTTTAAAAAAATATGTTTCATACATATTTTCCTACATAAGCCCTGCATTTACATAATAACTTTTTAGCATAAAAGATAAGAAATATTTCTTTATTATAACAGAAACATTAAATTTAAATGTATTACAAATTTTCATTTTGCATATTTTCACTCACTCTCATCATGTATATCAACACGGGTGGCCAAGGTAATTAAGGCATAGATTCATAAACAGGAGATTCGGAGTTTGATTCCTGCCAGGACTACCGTCCCTTACTGAGGTTTTTTTTGTATGTTTTCCTCAGTCATCATAAATGGCAAATGTTGGGGAGGTACCCCTGAACTTAAATCTGGAATGCTTCCTTACTTTAAAAAAACAATTCTTTCCCAATTTAGTATTTCAACTCATATGTCACCAGTTCACCACCTGTGATGCCTCAAAAGTAAAAATGGATTAAGCACTATTCATCAATTATGTTCTGCAGCAAAACAACATTTAAAATACAGAAGTGTTGTTTGGATGTGGTTAATATAAATTATACACAAATTTGCAGAGAGTATTTTAAAATAATACATCCTTACTCTGCCATGTTTGTTTATACAGGTAAAACCTTTAAATTGTTGTTAAAAAATTTGAATTCTTTTATAATCAATTCTAAAGTCTATTCTCATGATACAAAGAAATAAATGTACTCTAACCTGCATTACACTTTAAACCAAATTAAGTTGTAAAAATTTCTCTTATAACAGTAAGTTCCTTTAAAACAGTCTACCAAAGATGAAAAGAGGTATCACTGTGTTACTGACTTTTACAAGGAGATAGTTCAAATTTTATTACTAGATTGGAGTTATGGTATTAAAGAATTTGATGAGCACTTGAAGACTAACATTTATTGTTCAGTTGGTGGTTTGCTCAGAATCAATTTAAGATAGTCACTTGTAAGCTATTTTGATGAAGTCTGTAGAGTTCTTTGTTCAAGTAAAATGACAAATCCTATATTTTTATTTGATTGAGTTGTTAGATGGTTAATCTAAATATGATGTTTTATCTCCAGTGATACTATTCTGTAAATGAGTTCATAAATATGTATATATGCTTGATATTGATTTTGTATTTAATGTTTTGTATGACTGGAAATTGATCTGTCCTATAACTGCCATTGTTGATGATATTATATGGATGTAAGAAACAAATACAGATAAAGAATTGCAATAGTTGTTAACAATGGAAATTAAATATATTTTTAATTTTCCTATTACTCACTTTTCCCATTTTCCTCATACTCACTGTAATGTTACAGCTGAATAATGACCATTTTGTAAATGCTTATTTCATAGTCACCAATTTGTGATTTTGATATTACCATAGTTGAAATTGGTGTAATTTGTTCTTTAGACAATGAGAATTAAACAAGAGCTGATGTGGTACTAAAGCAAAATAATACCAAAATATAAATGCTGAAATTCTATCTGAATTTGAAATTACCCAATAATCAGTTTTGTTCCACCACATTTGCTATTATGTATGGGGAATGATTGCTGTTTTATATTTGTTCTCTTTTGCACTTAAGAACACAAATTATCCCAATCACAACACCTTCATATCAAATAAAGCTGCTCATTATTTCACACTCCTTAATAAACCAAGACAATCTAGTTCATTTTTAAATGAGCATCACAATTTAACATTGCCATATCTATAGTGCATATTCTTTGAGTTTTTACTAGACATTTCTAGTCTAGTGCAACTCTAGCACTTTACTTCACAAGTAGGAATGCATTAGATATAATAATTTAATGCTTTGCAGTTATGATTATAAAACATTGTTTATTTAATAAATTGAATGTCTCAAATGTTTCTTTTAACATTGAGAGCACAACCTTTACTGCATATTTTTTCATAAGTGCTCTGCATTTGAGATACTACAAATGTCTTCTTTAATTTTGACTTAGCACACTTTAACACTGTAC
Source organism: Metallyticus violacea (assembly GCA_030762175.1). Lineage (NCBI taxonomy): Eukaryota > Metazoa > Arthropoda > Insecta > Mantodea > Metallyticidae > Metallyticus > Metallyticus violacea. The sequence continues at coordinate 228,411,325 of CM060846.1, forward strand.
ATTTTACTACACATGCATTTTTATTCTTTGTCCTGATTTTTACTTTTAATGTTATGATTATGATATTAAAAATAATCACAATTTTATGCTGCCATAATTTAGTTTAATTTAATAAACCAGAGTATGAAATGTGACCATATTCTTATACATGAAGGGGGAGGTATGAATATTTAAAACTGCAAAACAATGAGCATAATGACAAGTAGCTTATGATATTAGGTCAGTATAAAGTTTGATAAAACATGTATTTCATATATAATCCATACTTAACTGATGACATAAAACTAAATAAGCTTTTAAATGGTTCCATAAATTTTGTTACCTAAAAAATCTGCAAAATAGCAAATCTAAAAAATCAGAAATAACTTAAAGGAAACTGGATAACTGCTCTTCATCATTTTTAACTTATATGGTACTAATCATATTTCAGTTATTTGGTACCATAAGCTGGGGGCTACTTTGGTCCACTAATTTCACTCTTTTTCTTAAAAATGGAAGGAAAAAAAATTGCAGAGTCAGTTTTGAAAATTGTATAATCAAATAGGTCCCTTGGTAGTGCTGTAGAAGCTCTAGAAAAATGGGCCAAAGTTCCCTGCATTTGGGGGATACTTTGGCCCACTCTCAGTTTTTTTCAGTTAAACAGTGTTACTTTAATAGTGGATTAGAGATACACCAAGGAATATGACTGAAAACTGGCCATGAACATATAGATTGAAAGAAATATCTATTTTTATTTGTTATACGTACAATGAAATGTTGTGCTGTGTTGCATAATATTTTTAAATAAGATACAAAATATTATAATCAAATAATAACAAGTATTAAACTGTAAGTGACTTTACAAAGACTGTTATACTCAACACATAAAACAAAAGTTCTGGAACTTGAAAGTACCAGTGCTTGATTTTTCTTGTTGGATGTATTATTCTTATCATATCCTCCCAAGTATAAAGCATTTCCTCCTTTTGTTCAGGCCATTTATATTAGGACTTCCCTTCTACATACAATGCACCACAGCCCCTTTCTGTTTCATTTCTATAACCTCCCCTGGGTATTCTTGTCCGTTATGTAAATCAGTAAGAAAATTACCAATTTGTACTTTGTCTTCAAGTTATTTTGCACAGTGCTATAACTGGTTCTGCATTTTCTCCCATGCTTCCAGAAGTACCACCAGACTAAAACATTAGGTCGTCATCATCATCTGGAGATGAAACTAATGACTCACAATACATTTTTTGGGTCTTCCTCTTCTTTCATTCTTATTTACTGCTTGATCATGTCCAGCACCTTCTTATAGACCATCTTGTGGTGTGATACTTTAGTCAGAGGATGATCTATCTTCCTTCTCTGTTTTCTTATTGATGTATTGCTACCTCCAAATATAGATTCATGTCTTTCAGCCAGTTTAGCAACACGAACCAAGGAATTAGGATCAACATTATTGTAACCAGGAAGTTGAAAGAGAATTTGAGTATTGGCCATGGGATAAATACTGCATTTATGAAAACCTGAGTTTACAATTTCAGCTTGATTCTCTTCCAAGTGCATCTTCAGTTTCCTCAACATGGCAGGAAACATATTTTTTGGTAGAAATGACTGTGAATGTGCTCTCTCTGGAGTCTTTTTATAACTTCAGAATGACTCTCCAAGCCCGTTTCATGGGGGAAAAGAATGCAATGTTAAGGTGCTATATTAAGAGGGTGGAGTTTGGTGGAAAGCAAAGAAATTGTATGTCATGTTCTTGACACAGCTGAAAACAGAAACATTAATGTAAGAAGAGAGATTGTCACCAATCAACACTTTCACTCTTTCCAGACATCGTAATTGAGGTAGTACTTGAGACTTGAACCAATCCTCAAACACCACACCATGAAGCAATCCAGGTTTGGTTATTGTGCACTCCTTTAGGACTATTTTCAATCCATAAATGGTTGGCTTTGTAAAACACATAAGCTGGAAAGCTGGAAACATTTCTCCAAGAGCATTTCCACAAAACATATGGAAAGTAGCAGAATTTCTGTGATTGCAAATGCTTTAACCTACTTTGTTTCCCTTTTACACAGAACCTTAGATGCATGAGGATCATCAGTTAGATTGGTTTCACCATGATTCCAGGTGTTGGAAGGAGGAACATTTTTCCATGAAGTTTCTAAGTTGGTCAAATATTCATTTATATCATTCTCATCAATCATTGCTCTGGAATTTTTATGTTTGTACTGACCCTTGTGGTGAGCTCAGTGTATCTAGCAAGAAAGAATTTACACCACTCATAACTTGGCACATTATTTCAAAATTGCTTGACAGTAGTACCCTTCTTTATTAGATCACTATCATTCTAAAATTTGATTCACTAACTGGAAAGTCATAATCTGCAAGTTGCACAAAGTGATCTACAAAACTTTTTCTTTAGCATTATTCAACACTTTAGGGTGACCAGGAGAGTTTTGCTCAAAGATCATTTGTTTCAATTTTATTGCTCTTCAAGAAATTCCATATGACCTGCAGCTGTTCATTCTTTAGTACTATGGTTAAAGTTTAAATCAAAATTATGGAGGGAAAAATTAAATTGATCTTTTTATGCAAGGTGGGTTAATGTTACCCTTAAAGGGCTAAAGTAAACCCCAGTTTATGATACAAAATAAAACTGAAAGCTGCTATTTATGAATTTTGACTAAAGAAAACATAAAAAGAAGTAAGAAATACCTGTGTGTTATATATCCAGGCCTGATTTCCACCCATACCATGGCAACGCACAAGTTTTACAGGACCGCCAGGGCTTGATGCATCTAAACAGTTGTCATCAGACATAATTTGCTGCCTTTTAGTATATGCAAACACCTGAAATAATAACAAAAACATAAGTATTTATTGCAGAGCAAATTTCTTCTTTTTCCTTTTTATGCACAGAATCTTTTATTAATTGTCAATTATCTCTAGGACAAATAATTAATGGAATGAGGAAAATATATATTTGGTTGCTAAAAGATTATAATGATACACGTCGAATACCATAGTTATACAAGTGAATTTGTTGACATGCAAACAAACTGAGTTCCTGAGTACCTAAGTATTAAATAATTATGTTTTTATAGCAAGGAAAACCTGCCAGATAGAGAGAGAGGGGAGGGGACCATGCAGCTCATATGGTTTAGTATTGGGCCTAGATCCGCTTTTTAGTAAGAGATATTTTTTTCTCTGTGGGTTACTGTGATGAATTAAACAATTTATGACGATAGAAATTAGCTGCTAGCTCCTTGGTTATAGCTATGTTTATTTTCTGGATGAGACTGAAAAAATCTTACTATATTACAACATATTAGATTCTAAAGTCTACATGCTGAGTTACTTATGGCTAGACTTTCATGTTTTACTTCCAGGAAATAACTTATATAAAAAATAATCCAAAACAGGATAAATTGAAGAACTTTCTTTTCTCCCTGCTCATCTGCAATTGAGCACAATGCAGTGATTTAACCTAGTGCCCAACTGATATATTAATTATACCCGTGCTTTCTGCTGCCTGAGCACAGAATTTCAATGCTTGATTGTCACGTGAGTTCTCATTAACTGATTTTTTAATATATAATTTTCAACTGCTTCTTTCCTAGAGCACTAAGGTTATCAAAAATTAAACCAATATTTACAGAAGGGAACTAACCAAATTTGAAAACTAATAACAAAACTTTATGTGTAATCATATTGATGCCGTTTATGGCAAGGCATGACAATTTTACACCCACAATTTGACTTTCAGAGGCAAAACAATACATAATGCAATATTCTCTTTTTGGGAAACTCATAATTGCAAAAGATGATAAAGAAAAAGCTCTAGGATTACACGTACTATTTACAGTGAAGCAATGAAATATCCCAAATTTAATGTTTTTGAAAGTTGACACAAACTTCACAGTTTCAGGAACCCTCAATCCCATCTTCAGCAGTTGACAGCTAGATTAAGTTTTGAGCTCTTTGGTGTAGTAGCGGCTGGACCTGAGTTGCTTCTCTGTTGCCATCTGTTGGCTGCAACAGGAATTTGTTTAGAGGTGAAATGTCCAAAGTCATTAATTTATCTACATTTTATAAAATGAAAAAGTTTTCGTAAGGGAACAGTTCTAATGGAGTGTGTATTTCTTTTAAGAAAATGGCTTCCTGCTTAATTTCATGGTTGTGCTCCTAAAAATGAGTAGTTGTTACTGATTTTTTTTCCAATTGTTTTAGTCAAACATTTCTAAAATGTTCTTTCTTCCTTGTTTTAAATTTTTTCTACACATTTTAAATTGCAATCTAAGCATTCAATTGCATATATGAACAATTTTATGCCAATTAATGGTGGCGTGCCATCTTTAAGTGAAGAACTTAATAAAGTTGTTATAGTGCATTTCTTTTGTGGTGCTAATTTTATGCCATGTTCCTTAAAGATCTTCTTAAACTTGTATTGATATTCTGGATGATATGTGAATATGCTACATTTGTAATTTTTTTTGATATTTTTAAGTGTAGAAATGTCTTTAATGGAATTTTGTCTTTTGAATTTGTTAATATTTTTAACTATTATGTTAGTAGTAAATACATATTGTATTGTTTTTGTGAGTGGGGGATTAACTAATCTGTGCACCACTTTTGGGAACACAACCATGAAATTAAGCAAGAAGCCATTTTGTTACAAGAAACACATACCCTAATAGAACTATCCACATGTAAAAACATTTTCATTCTAAAAAATTGAGATAAATTAACAAATTTTGACATTCCATCTGTGGACAAATTCAGTAAATTCCTATTATAATCAACAGTTCAAGATGGAAACATGTTCTAACTAAAAACGCTGTAAGAGAAATTTGCGTCAATAATCAAATCATTAAATTTGGAATAGTTTTAGGTTTAAGATCATTGTGTGAATGAGTCGAACTAACTCTTTTGCTTCACTTACTTGTTTAAATATGTAGAACATCATCACAGTCATGAGCAATTAGTCACAGAGAAAAATGCAATTCAATTAGAAAAGGTAAAGAAAGAATTACACAAGCTTGGCAAATATAGATTTAAAAAGTTCCATAAGTATTTAAAAATACTTACAGATTCAAAGAGTTTAGGGAACGTAGTATGGGATAACTTAATCAGAACAGCTATTGGGTAAACAAAAAAAGTCAGCAATCAAAAAAGAAAGCTTAGAAACCTAAATCAAAAACCTAAGAAATCTTAAATTCCAAAGCATAAACAGAATTTTGTGGAAAATCTATCAAAAGGAACTTTCATGAAAGAAGAATAAGCATTTTTAAATAAAGGCCTTAATACTTGTGTCCAATATTCCAATTAAATAGAAGATTATTTGGTAGGTTTAGAAGTGGCTATTGAAGGGTTAAAGAACAAAGAAAAAAAATTAGAATCAAATCAGAAATGGTGTTAAAGAAAATAAATAAAAAGAAAACTTCCTTAAACAAGACAAATAGGAACACAATAAAATTGCTAAATGAAAAAGATTTAGTTTATACAAAAGTCGACAAAGGGAACAGAATAGTAATATTAGATAAAGAAGATTACAACACAATGCTAAAATTGCTAAATAAGAAAGAGTAAGTTCAGATCCATTCAGACCCATTGAGGGGATGAATTAATTCAGTTAATAATGCTATTAAAACTTGCACAGTTATCCCAAAGAAAACAAAATATAAAATAAAACAGAACACCTCTAACATAGCAAAAATATGTGGTTTACCAAAAATTCATAAGGCTGGGTATGTGACACATCATCAACAATGTCAATACACCATCATACCATTTAGCAAAATGGCTAGCTGATAAATTCAAGACACTTCTTAAATTTCAAAGCAAGAGTATAAACAATTCCTTTCAACTCATAGAAAAAAATTAGGAACATAAAATTACAACCTTCTGACACATTAATATCTTTTGATGTAGAATTGTTGTTTACAAGCATACCTAAAGAAAACTCCTAATTTATCTAAATGATTGGTTAAAAACAAGAGGAATTAATAATGCACACATAAAAGAATATATTAAACTCACCAAAGTTTGCATAAACCAACCCTACTTTTCTTTCAAGAGCAAATTTTATAAATAATAATCAGGACTTACTATGGACAGCCCCATATCTCCATTTTTAGCTAACCTCTTTATGAGCTATTTTGAAACACAACTCAATTCAGCATTTCCATACATATTTAAAAAATGGAACAGATTTGGATGATAAATTTGCCATAGTTAACAAAAAATTGATTGATGATACCATAAAACTTCTGAATATGCAAGATAGAAATATACCTATATCATTTGGCATATATAGGAAACCTACACATACAGATAATCACATAAAGAATAACAGTTTCAACCATAAACCACACCAACATGCCATTATAAACGGCCTTGTCCATAGATTGGTAAATATCTCACTCAACAAAGAAGAGTATTCAGCAGAATACCGCTATATCATCAAACAGCCCTCAACAATGAATTTAGAGCTCTTTAGTTGATAAGAAGATCAGACATTTTGAAAGACAGAAAGATATTATAAACACCACACTCTCGCCACAATAAAAAAGGACGTGGTTTTTAAAAGATTTACATATCATCCATGGGCAAACAGGGCATTCATGAAAATCTTTAAAAATTATGATATACGTTTGGCTGCACAAAATAAATTTAGTATTGGAAAGCTTCTGAACAGCACCAAAAAGGACATTATTCCACCCAGCAAGAAGTCAGGAGTGTATCTGATAAGATTGTTTGGAGTGTGATCAGATATATATAGGCAATCAATATGAAATTTGGAGACAAGGACCAAAGAACACTTCAGAAATTTAAGATATAAACAAGTGGATAAATTGGCAGTTGCAGATCACTTTTGAACATACGATCATAACATTGCAGGAGAAGCCAAACTGTTAAAAGCTACCACCAATCCCAAGGATTTGGCAATATGGGAAAAGATTTATATTTTAAAAAATAAACATAGAGCTATGAACAATGTAATACAGTTTTTTTCACACTAACTCCATTCACTTACATAAAATTTGGAACATATGTTTTGGGATCGCTCCCGAAACACATGTTCCAAATTTTATGTAAGTGAATGGAGTTAGTGTGAAAAAAAAGTATTACATTGTTTATAGATATACCACTCCATTGTCAACAGCTTCGTAAGTACACTTAATTGAGTTACATAGACATACAAGTCTTTAGAAGCAATTCAACCACGTGATTAACACAAAATGGCGGAAACACAAACAAACAAACAAACTCAACAATTACAATTTAAACTTCAGTTACAGCAAACGCGATATACAAACCTTTTTGAAACTTCGAACTAAAAAAAGACACATTGTAGCTAACATAAAATTCCTGAATTTGTGCCTAAAAAATAAAATCACACCAAAATTCGTGAGGAAAACAGTTAAAATAGACAATAACCCACACCAAAAAGCAGCTGAAAAAAGAGTAATTGAAGTAGAGAGAAGCGTACAATATAAAGGTTTAACAACAGTTTGTCAACAGGCTGAAGATGGGAGGGATCGCTCCCGAAACATATGTTCCAAATTTTATGTAAGTGAATTGAGTTAGTGTGAAAAAAACTGTATTACATTGTTTATAGATATACCACTCCATTGTCAATAGCTTCGTAAGTACACTTAATAGAGCTATGAATTTTGACATTCCACCAATGGACTTCCTGTTCCGTTATATAATGGAACCACCAGATGCCACCACGTCACTTGCTAGAGTTAGTTGGTCCCCAGCTGAAGGGGAGAGCAAATGCTCTTGAAACATGTTCTGAAGAATTAACCAGTTAGTGAAGTTTTAGTGTCACGTAATACTGACTCATTTGTATATGTAACAACTTCACTGTTCCTAACTTCTTTTAAGATTACAATAGAAATATACCGTCCACATATGCAAATGAAACAGATAATATGCTACCATTCTTGGACATAAAAATTATGAATCATCAAGGAAACCTAGAATTTGGAATATATAGAAATAATATACATGCAGACAACCACATCAAAGCTGACAGTTTTAACCCCACGATGCACAAACATGCAGTTATCAACAGTTTAACACAATTAACTTCAAATTAGCAAAGAAGAATACTTCAAAGAATACAAATAGAAAGTACAGCAGTTTTTAATGGTTTTAAGAAAAACTAGTACACAAAAAGTGCAAAAATTCAAGAGACCAAAACTTATTAAAGAAACCATAACACTTTCAGCAAGAAAATATAAGGTAATTTTTAAAAAATTCACATTATTACCCATGGGCTACAAAAAAGTTTCAGAATATTCCTAAAGGTTTTATTATCAGGTTAGTACCAGTAAACAGATTTAATATCAAAAATCTCCTGATAGACAATGTTAATGACAGTATTCCACAGGAGAAAAAAGCAGATATTTACAAAATAAGTTGTGCAGAACGTGGAAAGGTCTACATTGGAAAAACCAAGAGAAACATAGGCACACAGTTAAAAGAACATTTCAGGAACATAAAATACAAGCAAATAGAGAAATCAGCATTCATTTCTGGACAGAAAACCATGACATGTTGAATAAAGCAAAATTATTGAAATCTGTACAAGGATCTGCAGAATTAGCAACTTGGGAAAAATCTAAATATACAAATACAGTTTAATGAACTTTGAAATTTTCGGGGATGAAAACATAAACTTTATCACACTTCCATGAGAGCAGAATACACATTCCCACAGCACAATGAAGTATCCAGCAGTCATATTTCTAGCTGAAGATGCAAACGAAGGTTCATGAAACCGGTTCTACATATTTAAACCAGTAAGTGGAGCAAAAGAGTGTTAGTTCGATCCAATCACAAAATGGTCTTAATATATGATTAGTTTCATTGTTTAATGTTCCAATTAACAATTTTAGTTCTAGGTTTATTTGTAGATGTGTTGGACCAACTACATTTTGCCAAAGAAACTTGAAGAAAGTATTTGAGATATTGTAAATGAGTGGTTTACCACATATCTTAAAATCAGAACCCAGTTTGTAGAATTACACAGATGTTACACAATCTGTTCCCCTGCTGACCAAGTTTGGTGCATCACAAGGCTAAATATTGGGAGCAGTTATATATATAAACTAAATTAATAATCTTCCACCATTATCATCTGCAAAAGTGATTCTGTTTGCTAATGATGCCAATTTTATATTTAAAAAGTAAAACTGTATTGCAAATCTATTATAGTGATGAAATGCAAAATTTAAATAAATGGTTAAAATTGAACAATGTAATGTTAAGTATTGAATAGACCAATTACATAAATTTCAATAAACATACTCTTTTTAATGATTTGTACTGTTTAGCAATAGAAAATACACCTTAAAAAATCTTAACAGTACAACATTTTTGGGTTCAGACTTATCTTGGAACAAAAATATTCTCACCTTATATAACAATTTAAGACAATTATCTTATTCAATGCAAATTTAAGTAGGAAATGTACTACATTTTTAGGAATAATATCATGCGCATTACGCTAGATCGGTCAGGCTGATGAACTTTCAGTATCACAAGACTTAGCAAAAATTATATGACACATAAAGGTGAAATCTTGCGTAATATGTTACCAAATAATTTAAAACTGTTCAAATATCATATTCTAAAAATCTGTGGATAACCTATTGTTAAAATATAATGTTTATGCTCTAAAGAAATTCTTGGAAACCAATTTATTTATGTGTGCATATGTGTACTTTTTTAATAATGAAATTGTCAAAGTTGTGCCAGCAGAATTTGTAGATATAATATAAAGTGACAGAAACAAATGTGCAGCTTTTCAAAACTAGTGAATTAAAGTATAAAATGCAATTAATTTAGGAATAACAATAACAACTTTCCTGTCAGCCAAAGGTATTAACCGCTTCCTTGCGTGAATGAATGAATGAATGAATGAATGATTTATTTATTTATTGCTTTGAAATATATACATATTAAACTGCCCATTCTTTTTGGCCCTGGCCACTAAGCTGGGCAGTCCATAAAGTTGACAATTACATTTTACATAGTATTTAATTTTTACATTTACAGTCCTATTCTTACATTATTATTTCTGCCCTCTTTTAACAGTTCATTTACAATTATTTTTTACTTTCTTTAAATATTGCCCCAAAGTTCTTACAGTTATTATCTAGAATTTCAATTTTATTTATAGCGAGTGTTCCTATTTATTCTATACCATAAAATTTCTTTCTCCAAATCTGTTTCTGTGCATTCAAATAGATATGTTGTATATCCTCTCTTCCCCCACATAATGGATATATGCCTTACGAATAACCATTTTGTTGCCCTTTCAGCCTCCATACTTCTGCTCTTAACCATGTTATCCCCTCTCTTTCTTCTTTATTAGTGACTTCTACATACATCTGTCTTTCCTAATGATTTTTAATTGCAACATAAAATACCAACAATTTTTTCTTGCTTATCTGACTAAATAATTTTTGTATCCGAGTATCTTCAAATCTCAATTAAATGTACTTAGGAAGCTGTTGACAATGGAGTGGTATATATATAAACAACGTAAAAATTTGTTCACACTAACTCCATTCACTTACATAAAAACTGGACATATGTTTCGGGAGTGATCCCTCCCATCTTCAGCCTGTAGACCAACTGTTGTTAGAAGTGGCAGTTGGGTCTCTAGATATTCTTGCGGCTGCATCTGTTTTGGTTCTATTAGGAACTTGCTGAGTTCGTCCATTGGAGGGAAATCAAAATTCATTAAATTTTCCTTGTTTTTTGTAATGAACATTTTTTCGCAAGTGGAAAGTTCTATTGAATTGTGAAGTTGTTTCAGTAGTTTTGTCTCTGGTTTAATTTCATGATTTTTATTCCAAAAGTGCACTGCTATCACTGATTTATCATCCTGTTTTAAGTGAATATTTCTAGTGTTCTTTTTTCCGGACTTCCAAATTCCTCTTTGTTTTTTAAATGTATTTTTTATCGCACTCTGCAAATTTTATTTCATAAATATCTGACATGTTCTATTGGCATGTTGTCCTTTATTCTGCAACCTAATAAGTTCTTTAGTGCACACAACTTAATGCAAGCTACTATGAAAAAGATCATACCAACTTTGACTCTGCCTAGTGTGCTTCATAAGTTTATTATATATATAAAACTATCATTCTCAGTCTTTATTTGCTAGCTCTTGTATATACATTCCATAGCTAAAATATGAAGCAAAACATACATATCTTCATGGTGATGCAATTTTCATTCCATCAGTTCATATGGAATATAATAAAAACTGAACCAGATTGAGGAGTTAGGTATGGTAATATTTTTAATCTTATTTTGATTTAAAGTAAAACACTAAAAATCATGTCGTCACATTAAAACTCTCTTTAAGTTTCACAAACACATATGGTAATATTTTCTTAATAGTTGTTCACTATGTTGAATTTTATCATTCTTATGACACTGCAAATGCCTTCAATACTTCGTCTTAAAAATTTTGTTGATGATAATATGACCACAGTTAATATAAATAAACTATACAATGCACACATACATGTTCTAGAGTTGCTGTATAAAATGTTCCTTGACCTAGAACATATATTAAAGTTTAATTCCCAGTACTCCTTGAAAAATTAAAAAAATTATTGCATTTTTAAGTGCAAATATTTCCATTGCTGGGACAAGATAATCAGTAAATTGTTAAATGTTAAGTATCTAAACTGAGTGAACCACTTAGTCATATTTGTAATTATTTTCTCTTAGGAGGAACAATTGCTGAAAGGTTGAAGCAGGCTATGGTTAATTATTTACATAAAAATGTGATATGTTTCCTTAATTACTTTTAAATTTATTTTTTAAATTTTTTGAGATGGCAATGTATAATCATATAGTAGACTATCTTGATCCCAATAATATTTTCTCATCAACTCAATCCTGCCAGGACCATCTGCCCTGACTAAGGATTTTTCCATGGTTTTCTCAGCCCTCATGAATATCATAAGCTGGGGAAGTACCCTATACTCAGACCTGGAATGCTTCCTAACTTAAAAAATTCTTTCCCAATTATCATTTAATTTTATGCATCATCAGCATATACTTGCATGTTATTATGCCTCAGTAGCAAAAAATGTTGGTTGTGGTGGTGTAGTGGTAACTATACTTGCCTCCTAAGCCCAAGATCATGGGTTCGATCCTGGCCAGGACTAGTGGTTTTTTTCGGGCGTAAAAATCCTAAGTATGGCTTCCTTTGGAAGGGAAGTAAAGCAGTGGGTCTCATATCATGCAATTACAGCACAATAAAGAACCTCAAGCCTGAAAAAAGAGGCCTCTGAGCAAAATTTGTTGGCCATTTCACTCCCTGATTCGAATGGGATGCTGATGACCTGAGATGTTAAAGAGCGTCCATAAATAAACCAAATTAAAAGCAGTAAAAATGGGCATTAAATACTATTGAAAAGCACTCTCAATAGATTTTATAAAAGGATTTTTAAACTTATCAAAGAAATGTTAATAGCTTTAAATAATTAGAAATTTATAGTGTAGAATTTTGTGACTTGGCAAAATCTTATAGTAGTAATAATTGCACTTTTTACTATAAAAACAAAGCCCCGTGGTTTAGATAAATGCTTGTTAAACTGGTTTGACTTATCTTAATAAATAATTTTGAATCAAAGTGTGGTACTTCTGAGCATGGTATTTCTTACAGGTTGGCACTAGACATTTTTGTATCCTTTTCAATGGTTTACTAAATATTAAGTAGTCTTAAGAGTCAATTTGAAAACAATATTGTTTACACTTTTTTATTAGTGCCTAACACTAGTTTTACTATGTGGTATTACTGGAAGTGGCACTGATGATACACGAGATGAAATGAGAAATTGGTAAAGGAATTTTATATTTTTTGGAAAGCATTTCAAGTCTAAGTTTAGTGTACCTTCCCGGCATTAGATATTGGTAAGGAATGCAGAAAACCTATAAAAAGAAGCTTATTCAGAGATTGCCCTGGCAAAATTTGAAAGTAAATCTCCTGTTAATGAGTACATGCTTTAGCCACCTCAACCACCCATGTCAGTGCATTTGCAGGTGACATAAGTATGTCCATATCTGGGAACTCACATGAAAAGCTGTCAAGTATTGTTAAAATGTAACTTTTTGTTTGAAGCAAATAAAACGTTTGCAAATTACAATAAGGCAAAATTTATTCAATTCAGAAAAAATTATAAAAATATTTCTGAATTAAATAGTAATGAATGAATAGTGTTTAATGCCCGTTTTTGCTACAGAGGCACCACAGGCAATGGACACGGTTGATACATGAAATGAAATGATATATTGGGAAAGGATTTGTTTTTAAGGAAGGAAACGTTCCAGGCCTAAGTTTAGGGTACCTCCCCAGCATTTGCCATTTATGAGGACTGAGGAAAACCTGGAAAAAAACCTCAGTCAGGGAGGATGGTGCTGGCGGGATTCGAACCCCAAACCTCCCGCTCACGAGTCCGTGATTTAACGACCTCGGCCACCCGTGGCGGTGAATTAAATAGTAAATATCATAATTATAACATAAATGAAATTTCTTATACTAAGTTTTGGGGACCAGAGGAAAACTGAAAATAATTCCCAAGTTTAGGTCAACTTATTTTGTTGTAATTCTGAAATGGATGCACCCCAGTAGCAATTTAGTTACTTCACGTACATATAAAGTGAATGTCTTAGAAAACTATGGCTTCATATATTCTCTTCTCATATTAAATATTTTTAATTGATTAAGTGACCAATATTTACTTATAAACAGCTCTGGAAAAATGGCACATGGATCCATAAGGATTATTACTTTAATTTTTTTTCCCTCTTTTCCTGCTGTTTTCTTATCTAACAATGCAACTTTCAATGGTTAACTTTAGTTTATATTTCAAATCCAGTGAAAGAAGATGCACTTTATGACTTTTGTAAAGATTGGCCTTTATATGGGGAGAAAATACTCTCTTATCAATGAGCCAATGATCCTCACACAGTGCCTCAAGAGCATTCTTAACTAAGATTTCTGCAATATTCCGCATGAGCTACTGAATATTCCCTGTAGGCATCTACACCTTCATGATGAAAAATACTCTTCTATGAAGGTATTTTGCTGAAAAGAGGCTTCAACTGGTCCCCTTTTGCTCCCTGAGACAATACATCATGCCTATAGAAAAGATTAGCCACAGTCTCCAGAACATATGAGCAGGATCCTACATATGCTTGTCCACCTTTATATACCGGATGAGGCATTTATAGTGTTGAGGCCATTTTACTCTGAAATGAAGGGGAAAATAAAAAAAATACTTCAGAGAAAATTTGAAGTGCTCTTAGGGGGACATAACAGCAACCTTAACTCGTCCTTGAAATGCCATTCTCAAGATCATTTCAATGTCAAATTGTTTTTTTCAAATGGAATGGTGTAGTTTTTTTTTCCAGGAATGGAAAGAGCATTTGATTTTCAGTATAAAAGTTCTAGTACATCTTTCAGCTAGGGGTGATAGATGATGAGATATTGGACAAATAAGACAGCAAATATTATTCAGTTACTTTCACTTCTCTCTCTTTTATTTTGTTGTTGTTATGAAGGAAACTCATTTGCTTCTTTACAGATGCTCATTTGTTGACATTGGTACACAAACAAGTGCTCATCATTGCCAATTCAAACCTAAAAGAACATTATTCTCAGCCAGCTCCACTTTGTTTTCAATTATGGATGTTCAATATACAATCAATGAGAGGATCAATATGATTTACATTTATGGCAAAGCTCATAAGCTTGCTAGAGTAGCTTGCAACTTATACAGCGATCGATATCCTAAAAGGAGGTAACCATCTCTTAGAAATTTTCAATGACTTGCAAACTTATTCTCCAAAACGGGAGGTGTTACATCAAGAAAGCACTATAAAATGAGAAGTGCTACTGGGGAAAATTCGGAAGTTGCTGTATTAGCTGCAGTTGCTGCTAATCCTCATGCAAGTTCCTGTCAATGGAACATGATTTGGGAATCTCTCAAAGGAGTATTCTTTGAATACTTCAGCATCACAAATACCATCCATATCACATTAGCCTATAGCAAGCCCTTCGTGGGAATGATTTTCAGGAGCATGTTGAATTTTGCCAATGGGCTCTACTACAAATTCAAAACCGTAACTTTTCCAACATTTTATTTTCTGATGAGGTGATATTCACAAATCATGCTTAAGTGAACAGATATAACATGCATTATTGGGCAGTGGAAAATCCAAGATGGTTACAGGAAGTAGAGCATCAGCGGCAATGGAGCTTGAACTTTTGGCGAGACATTTTGGGATACCATATAATTGGACCATACTTTATTGAAGGTAAACTTAATGGGCAGAAATACAGAAATTTTTTGGACCAAGAACTTCCAGTGTTGCTTGAAGATGTGCCCCTGTGGACCAGGTTGCAATATGGTTGTCCATCCTATTACTCAGCTGTAGCTCAAGAAATATTAAACAGAGGGTACTCTGGCAAGATGGATAGGATGCAAATGACCTGTGCATTCGCCTGTCTGTTCCCCTGATCTCACTTCTCTAGACTTTTTCCTATGGGGATATATTAAAGATAAAGTTTATGAAGAAGTACCAATTACCGCTGGTAAACTATGCCAACAAATTAGGAGTGTCTGTACAAAAATCAAATCAGCAAAAGAAATGTTGAGAAGTGTTGATTGATCTTTCGGAGTACATTTTCTGAAATGCATCAAAGTTAATGGTCATACTTACTGAATTGAAATTGTTTGTAATGTGAACATGACACGTTTCAATTATGGTTATAACTGTACTGCACTGTACTATATGTAAATTGAAGCCAGTGAATGTGAGTGAAAAACATTAGCTGTCTTATTTGTCCAATATCTCATCATCTATCACCCCTAGCTGATAGATGTACCAAAACTTTTATACTGAAAACTGAATGCTCTTTTCATTCCCAGAAAAAAATACACCATTCCATTTGAAAAAAACAATTTGACCTTGAAATGACCTTGAGAATGGCAACTAAAGGATGAGTTAAGTACACTATCTTATGCTCCTCCCCCAAGAGCGCTTCAAATTTTGTCTGAAGCAGTTTTTAATTTTCCTCTCCGTTTTGGAGTAAAATGACAGCAACACTATAAATGCTTCAACGTATATGTGACTTGCCATCTTCTTTATTTGCTCCATTGTTTTCTCCCCTAGGTTTCCTTTCAAGGCATGCAGCTCCTCCTCCAACATGTTACTGAAGGTCCCTTCTGCAATTGCTTGCAGCAATTTCTTCATACTCTGCAACTTTTATCAGTGTTACCAGAAACTTAACAAAGACAGCTGTACACGAAGCATCTGTGACTGGTCAACTTCAATATTCTGGCTGCATGAGGAGGCACTGCTGAATGAGTGCTTTCCTGGATTGGAATAAAAGTGGAAAAGGATGGTCCAGTTGTCTGCCAGTCACTCAACTGCTTCTAATTGGGAATTCCACTGTGTGGAAATAGAAAAGGGAAACATCCAAAACTTGGAACCTCTGCAGGAACTGTATGAAGGCATACTGTTACTTCCTGACTTTCAGAAAAGTTTGCTTCACAGAGAATACAATCACACTTAGCAAAGATAAACAATCCTTGATCAGAACAAGATTAACATTGTGTGCCCAGTATTGGATGTGAATAGCATCGTTTGAGAGGAGGAGTGATCATCCTGCAAATCAATAAGTCACAAAATCACTAACAAATACCACTACTTGGTCAAAGTTCACTTTCATGTCTTGCAGAGCTTCTGTGATGACTCCAGCATTGCTTCATCCATTTATTGTCTTCAATGTAGAAAGCAGAAAAATATAATGTCCCACCTGTCTTGTCTGTAATTTCGTCAGATATAATGGCAAATTTGTTTTTCAGAATGGAAATAACTCGCTTTCCTAGAGTTTCAAGGAGGACAAAATTACCTCCAGAGAACATTGTTTCCAGGCTAGACTCCATGAGAAACAACACTCTTCTTCGCTCAGACCATGAAAGCTAGGAAATCTGCCTTCTCAAATGTAATATTGGTGAAAATTATCATCTCCACAGTTAAGGCGATGAAATCAATTTTGGCAGCCTAATAAAGCAACAAAAGAAGGCATATATAATTTGCATGTTCTCAAATTGACAAAAGTTACAACAGGTGGTATACTGAAATATTGTTCCTTTGTATCACTTGCAAATTCAACAGCCTCAAACCCTGTCCTCTGATATTTGCATGTATTTTTTGTATCCATATGTTCTGGGTTTGCAATGTGCCATTGTTTTTCAAGTAACAATGCTTTTTGCGGAAACTGCACAGCATTATATCTCTGAGCCTTTTCATTCCATCTTGGTAGAGTTGCCTTTTTTGTTCAACTAAGTTAATTTTGGTGGGATGATTGACAATATTTTGCAAAATATTTTGCAAATATGCACTCCCTTGATGCTGTAGCTGCTGCTGGAATTGGAAATGAACAAGAACAAACAAGAATGAAGTGTTGCTTTTGCTTATTTGGGATTTCACATATATGTTTGTTTACATGACAAGATAATGATAAATGGTTGCACGCTATTCATTCAACTCTCTTGTTCAAGTATGCATGGCTATATTTGTTATGTCACTATTGCAAGAGTGTGTATAGTAATTTGCATTTAGTGGAGGCCACAAGTAGTTAAAGTGATGGGTGAACAAAAAGATGGATAATGGCTTTAATTTACAATTTAATTGCTACACCTTGAGTAAACATAGAAATTTGTTTATAGACCCAGAACTGCAAAAATTTGCAAGTAGTTAGACATGTCAAAACACTCATAAATATGCTACAATTGATATAAAACTTTATCTCCAACAAGTTTGTAATTTTATGCGGCTTTCCCGAGTCTCGGAATTTCGGTGTCCCCCAATGATGGATAACACTGTCAACTTGATTTTGCAGTATAAAGGAAAATATGTGACTTTAATGGAAATCAATGGTCTAATTTAAAAAATGAAGTCCATTTTAGGCTATCACATGTAGTTTTATGATATGTGGATATATGTCTGTGGTACTAAATTCATTCAGCTTATACAGCTTACTGCTATGTTTCATTATGTTATTCTAAATCTGTTATTGATTTTCTTCCTAGTCGGCTCAATTCCATCCTTCCTTATCACCCAGATGTTTATGCTTATATTCCCAGTACTAATCAGTTTTGTTCTATGGGAGGTCTGTCTTTTTGTGAGGTAATTATGTTTACACTTACAGCTATCATAGATCTCAAATTCAGTTCATCTGAAAACTTGAGTTAATACGCACGTTTGTCTTCTATATGTGTAGTGTTAAAATAAAAGTTCAAGTTTGACTTCCACATTAGGATTATGCAGGAGACAAGTGTCTCAGTTGTGTTGAGGGATTTTGTTATAAAACGGAAGGCAATGCCGTTTGCCAAACCAATGATATGGAGAAAGCAGCAAAATCACCATGACAATTGTTACTTTTGCATGTGCAAAGTTGCTGGCCATAACAATAAAAAATAAGGCAGGAATTAAATATCCAAATCTGAACTCAGCTACATGGCTTATTCCTCATGGACCTGAACTATCCATACCTACACCACCAATAGGCCTCAATTTTAGTGAAATTTGAAAGCAGTTTCATGTCTTCCGACAATGAGTTGGTTTCTGATCCAGAAGAATTTTACAATTCACCACAACAGTTTAATCAATTTGAGTTAAATGATTTAGTGTGGGGTTTAGGCCTCACAAAACCAAAAAGTGATTTACTGGGCTCAAGACTAAAGGAGAAGAATTTGTTATCACCTAGCATTATATTTTCTTGGTATAGGAATCATGAAATACAGTTCCACAAGCACTATGCAGAAGAAGATCAACTTGTGTTTTGTGTGAATGTGTGCAATCTTATTAAACAGTTGGGCAGGGAAGTATATGAGCCAAGTAACTGGCGTCTTTTTATTGATTCTTCCAAATGAAGTCTTAAAGCAGTGTTACTTCATAATGGCAACAAGTTAGCTTCAATACTGCATTCTATGAACCTGAGGGTCTTATGAAACTCTGAAGCCTGCTCTTGAGAAAATTAAGTACCGTGACCACGAGTGCCAAAATGTGTGCTGACTTGAAGGTCATTGGTTTGTTACTGGGACAACAAGGAGGATACACAAAATTCCTTTGTTTTCTTTGCAAATGGGATAGCAGGGCTAGGGACAAACATTGGGAAGCTGACCAATGGCCTGAGAGGCAGCAACTGGAACCTGGATCAAAAAATGTTACTAATGTGCCTCTCTTGTTGATTGTCAAAAAATTCTACTCTCTCCATTACACATAAAACTTAGCATGATGAAACCAAAAGCACTTGACAAAAATTACCCTGGTTTCCAGTACTTATGCACAAAGTTTCCATCATTGTCACAGGCTAAAATCAGAGAGGGAGTATTTGATGGACCACAGATAAGGAAATTGATGAAAGATGTTAATTTTACCAAATCTATACATGAAATTTGAAAAGATGCATGGAATGAATACAGAGAGATTGTTAAGAAATTTTGGGGCAATGTGAAAGACCCTCAATACAAAGAATTGTCAGAAATATGCTGGAAAATTTCAGACTGCTTGGCTGTAATATGAGTTTGAAGCTTTGTTTCCTCAAGTCACATTTTGACTATTTTCCATTGAATTTAGCAGCTGTCAGTAAAGAGCAAGGTGAAAGGCTTCACCAGGACTTGAAAGATGTTGAACAACGTTATCAAGGATGTT
Source organism: Metallyticus violacea (assembly GCA_030762175.1). NCBI lineage: Eukaryota > Metazoa > Arthropoda > Insecta > Mantodea > Metallyticidae > Metallyticus > Metallyticus violacea. The sequence continues at coordinate 228,431,080 of CM060846.1, forward strand.
GGAATGTACATATGATGACTGATTAGAGAAAATATCAATGTTTGAAAATCAAAAGCGGTCAATTGACTGCCATTAGGCATTCTAGTGTTAAAAGCACTTGGCCTACCTTTCAGTGCCACATATGGAACAAAATTTACCAACTAAAGACTGTCATAACAATGACTTGACTCTTTTTATCAATGTTTGACATAAAGCACTGATGGAAACAGAAGAAGTGACAAATCTTTAGAAGGGAAGATGCTACCTATGTCTTCATTCAAGAGTTCAAAAAATGAAAATATACTTTGTATTTGTAAGAAACTCACATGTCCTGAACTTAAAATAAAACCTGTTTATAATGTTCTGTGTGAAGCAACTATATCAAATCTTGGCTTGTGAGCCAATAATTTTTTCTTTTAATGGCTTATATTTCATTACTTTTATTTATGCTATTCAATATGTTACAAATATAAAAATTGTTAAACACAATATGCATTGTAGAGTTAAGAACTTTGAATAAACTGTTGCATCACATTGAACTACATACTGTAAAGTTTGCTTATTTCCATTCTGTTTTAAGGAATGAGACAATTTTCTGGTGTAATTCTATATACAGAAAAGAGAACAGAATGGCAGGTCTTAACATCTAAGCAGATCCATATTTTAAATTCTTAGTATTCTTACGCTTACTGCTGCATTACAGCCACTGCATTTTGTAACCCAACTTTGATTTGATTAACAAGGTGTGATTCTGTTTATATCCACAAATATTAAATGGACTGAAAATTAAATATAAGAAAAAGTTTACATTTTATATGCCAAATTTCAATGTTCAACTTGAAAGTTCTTAAGCACTATAATTCCTATCTCATAGCAAATGGAGAATTTTTTCAAGATGTTCTTTGAAAATATACGCATTTTTGCACATGTCCAGTGGTTTCAAATTGCAATAATATCCTACTTATTTAGGTCTGTCTATTCATTTTTTAATGATAGGGGTTGTCTCATATGTTCTTGATATGATGTGTGTTTACATTATCAATTTGTTTTTCTGATCAGCGAGTGCAGTGATTTACAGACCTTGAGTGAACTGGTGTGGTGCTTAGCTGCCAACTGCTCGGATCACCCTGCTCAGAAAGTGAAGCCCAAACAAATGGATGACACACTACATTTGGTTACTGATGCTTCAGTTTCTTAAAAAATGTATTGTTTGTAGCAAAAAATGCTAGAGATTATAGTCCAAATTAGCAGATATCTAAGAAACCTAATATTACTGTAGGAAACCACTTTTAGCAATTGATAGAAAAATTTCTGTCATTGTTCCTTTTTACTTTGCTTTTTATTTATGTTTGGAAACATATTTATTTTTCAAAAGTTTCCGAATTTACCTTACTTAGGAACACAAAACAAGGCTTTGTTATCTGTTTCTGCATTGCATTCATCAAAGTGCACACTGAATTATTACTTTCTTTCTTGAGTACTAAAGGATATGGTGAGAGACTGTACTGTGGGCTATTTTGATCCCACTATTGCTGGCCTTTATATCATATGATTTGGCCCAGCCCTAATCTAATGATTCGAGCTCCTGCCTATAGTCTCAAGATCTCACTTTCAATTCCTATGATTTTTTCTTTACTGGGAAGGATCTCCACAGTGATCATAGTCTGATTAGATCAATAATTATAGATTTAAGGGTTTCACCAGCAGTCACGATCATCTTCATTAAAAAGTGGGGAAGGGGTATTTTTAAATAAGGGTATTCTTGATTCATCTCTAATTTGAGACTAGGATAATCTAGACTTTAGAGCTACAATGACATTCTGTCACCCAACACTAAATACTAACCTCATAATATATAACGCTTCACTACTGAAAACTATATATGTTCAAAATGTAAATAGGTTATTAAAGTAACATACATATTAACATAGGTAATATAATCACAACTATCCATTTGAACAACAATCCCAATAACTTACCATTAAATACTGTTATAATATATTACATATATTTAAAATAAAGTTGTACCCCTACACTTGTACATTTCTGTGGTTATACAATAACATCACTGTTATTGTCAATTAAATAATCAAAAGCAGTAATATTTTTCATAATATTGTTATATTACCAATTTAACTTGACTGACATGTTTTATGTCATTCATAGTACTTCCTCTGCAAATTCTTTTTTGATGGTATTATTGCTGTCCATGCCATCATAATAGCAAATCACCGTAGAGTGTGCACTTTACTTTAACACATTCATTCCTATCCCCCTCCCCCCTAAAAAAAAGCTTCAAGGACCTATTTATGTGAAACTTACTTGGTTTCCTCCTAATCCATGACAGTAACTCATTCCTACATTTTCACCTCCTTTGCGCCCAAGTGTGTCCAAACAGTTCTGAGTCTCTGCATTTCTTACCTGAAAATATGACAAAATTATTAACCCATTACAAAAATGTTAAAATACAACTGTTAATAAAATAAACTCACCTATTCCACATTAATGTAAAAGGTACTAATGATTTTATACTGAAAAGAGCTCTGATTTATCTTCAAAGTTGGAAATTAATATAGCCTTCTACTATTGGTTAATAAACTGCTGTTGGACTACAGAGAACTAGGAAAACATATTTTATTAAATGGTGTTCCAAAGTTGAGTGTAATCTTATATTGTAATTTAAAAAAGTGAAAAAAAGCAATGAAAAAATGAGCCAGGAATGAAAATAATGGTCCATGATAAGGCATTTTCATTAGTTCCTCCACAGCTATTCTTATCTCATATTGAACTCATCTCTTTCTCATGAAGTGCTAATGACAAATGCTGGGGAGGCACCCTAAACTTAGACCTGGAATGCTTTCTTCCTTAAAAAAAAAAAAAAAAATATTTTTCTAGTTTTTCATTTTATCTCATGTACCATCAGTGTCCACTGTCTGTGATGCCTCAGTAGTTAAAATGAGTATTCCACTCTAATCAAAAATAGATCACTACCAAAATTATGTGATAGCCCGTTTATCAGATTGGAAAATTATTAAGCCAAATTTCCAGATCCTTAAAAAGCTGAAAAATGAATAGGAAATTTGTGTATCACATTAAGTGCGTTACTGAGATAGGTACTGCAGATGATCATTTGAAATTTGAATTCCTGCACTAAGGGAACATCACAGCTGTTATCAAAGCAATAGTGTTTGTGTTCAACAGAATCCAGTTTGGAAGCAGACTGTGATGATCTGTGTGATGAACATGTTCAGGAGACCTGTGCTTAGCCAAAACCTTGGACTGAGGGCATTTTTTAACTGCAAAACCAAAGCAGCAGTGTTGAAAAGCAAACAACTGCCTTAGTGTTACACTAATAGTCACTGAAAACTTCTTTTACCCATTGAGAAAGTATTCAGTATTCAAGAAAGATAGAACTGTCAAAATGACATAGTATATGCCCTCACTTCATGAGCAGCTTGTGAGAGGGTTCTGAAGGCCCAGAGAATGATGATTTATTTGGTGGAGAGTGAGCTATGATGTTGTCACCAAGTTCAATTTCTGTAAAAAGGGATTGAAGGCAATTGTCAAAGTGTATAAAACCATTCTTCTGGAACATGTGCTGATGAACCTAAACCTGGCTTTGTTAAAGAACAAGCAATGGAGGTTACAACTAGATTAGATCCAGCTCACGACACAATGTCCACCCAGATTTGGCTTGAGAGAAATGCTCCAGAGTTTATTAGTGCTCAAGATTGGCTCTCTAGTAGTCCTAATCTGAACTCCTTGGTCTACAAACTGTGATTAGTGCTTGAGGACAGTGGCCTAGCCAGGTCTTGTCATTAGGATGTGCTTAAGTTTAATAAACAAGGATTGGAAAATGCCTAAATTAGTTACATACTACAGGCGGCCAAATGCAGAGTTATTGTCTCTTGTTCTCATAGGCAAGAGCAGCAGTACAGAAATGTTTCTGTTAGAATCTCACATCTCAGTGGGAACTGCCTCTCGGTAACAAGGCAAATCGAGAATTCTTATAGCCAGCACACGAGAAACTAAAACATAACAGTCTTGTACTGTGAATAATACTACATAGAAAGGAAACTTAGATAAAGCGATGAATGCTTATAAACAAATAAACAAGAAAACATTGTTTCTTGATTAATATAGGCACTCCCTCATGTGTGGTCAAACTTTGCTGCCTATACCTTGCCTAGGAGTTGCAGGACCTTATCACTGGTGATGGGGCTTGTGAGCCTTCAACAGGCTATAGTGGCAGTAGCTTGGTCACTCATTATTCACTATTCATCCAATCTCAAGGTGTAAAATGACCCATGCCGAGGAGGTGCACAGCATATGTGCAATGAATGGAGCCTCTAGAATATCCCCAGGCTCTGCCTGAGCAGCCATTTTCCCTAGTTTCTCCTGGGACCTCTATGGAAACTACCCAGAAAATTAATAATTCACTACTGAGGGCCACATCTGAGAGCCCTCAACTGTTGCAATTTCATCCCTCAATGAGGAATCTCTCTTGGAGTAAACCGCAGATATGGAGGTTATTAACTATTTTCAGGGGATAAGGAAACCTTTGGGCCCCGGCAGAGTTACATTGTAAATTAGCCAAGGATGGCCCTAAAGGTCCTCCAGATCAACCTTCAACAAAAGAAGGCAGCCTCCGCTTCCCTTCTGTAGAACATTTAATGAAGAGGAATAGACCTGGCCTTCATTCAGAAACCTTCGCTCTTGGACCATAACTATATATCATTTAATGTTAATGTAGTAAAAAATGCCAATCTTTACAGGAATTCCAGGAAAACTTGGTGAGAGCCCTATATGCAGGATTGGGAGATGACCAGTTTAGATCTTTTGGTGATATTGACATGGTCACCTATCTTATCCAAGAGGTCATGCTTGATAGTTATCACGATAATTGCTCCATGCTATCACAGATGAAATCCACGAAAGTGTCATGGTGGAGAAAAAACTTGAAAACAAGAGAGGTAGCGTGCGACATGTCTTTAACAAGAGAAAAAGAACTGGTGACCGGGAGGCACAGCATACAGCCCTCACAGTCTATAATAAAGTTATATGTAAGGCTAAAAGGCTTGGCAAGCCTTCTGCCAGGAAATATCCAGCCTGTCAGGGGCAGACAGATTACACAGAGCCTTGGCACTTGGTCCCATAAATCCCATAGGAACTATATGCAAGCATACAGGAGGCTTTACATGCTTGGCTGAAGAAACACTCAAAAGTTCTCTTTGAGATGCTCTTCCCATGGATGCATTTCTGAATGATAATACCTGAGAATCCATAGACCAATACGTAAACCCTATACCAAGAGTATAGCAGAAAGACTGGTAATTGCCATGTCAAGTTGTCACAATTCAAATTGTTAAATGGGCAGTGAATAAATTTGACCAATTTAAGCCATCAGGCAGAGATGGTATCTTTCCTGCTCTATTGCAGAAAGGACATGATTTGCTTTACACCCTATTTAGTAACCACTTTCTGGTCAGTATAGCCTTTGGCTATATTTCTCAGGCCTGGAGAGTAGTGTTTACTCCTAAGTGCAATCGTAACAATTACACCGAAGCTAAGACTTACTAATCAATTAGTCTTGCATCGTTCCTCCTAAAGACTGTGGAACTGATTGAAAGACATATCTGAAGGAGGATGTTGTCAGACACCCCTGTCCATCGAACAGTCATCCAAGTCTTACATAACAGTATTACACTGCTTTGTTAGCAGACTGCAGGAATCCATGGCTAGGAAAGAAATAGCCCTCAGGGTTTTCCCAGACATAGAGGTGATTTTGACAACACCTCTTATGAGTTTATGGTTTTGGCTGCTAAGAAATTTGGAGTCAATGACACCCTCTGCAGGTAGATACACTAAACTCCATGCTTGGGGACAGAAACGTTACTGATAGCCTTCTTGGGAAAACCAAAGGAATCATTACCATGACGGCTGCCCACAGGGGGTATTCCTTTCCTCCTTCTTTCGAGTCTCATGGTGGACAGCTTACTCCAAGACATGACCCGCAAGGGTATTATATAAAAAACTATGCAGATGACATAGCATGATAATTTTTGGGAAATTTCCCAATACAATCTCAGACATTATGAAAAATGGGTTGAGAAAATTCACAGCTGGTGCAATGCGGGTAAAACAGTTGTTGTTCCATTTACTAACAATAAGAATCTAAAAGGTTTAGGACAACTTAAACTAGGTAGCCGAATGCTGAAATATTCTGAGTCAGTTAAATATTTAGGTCTAGAACTGGATAAAAAAACTGACTTGGAATAACCACATTAATGATGATCTCCGTAGATTCAGGTAGTCTCTTGTAACCACCAGATGCATTATTGGATTCACCTGGGGCCTCAAACGATACTTAGCCATTGGCTATATGTTGTAATTGTCAGGTGCCAGATATCGCATTGCACCATCGTTTGGTGGTGGACAATCTAAAACTACTATAGCAGGTAAGCTTACCAAGCTACAGAGATTAGCATGTCTAAGTGCCACAAGGGCCTTCAGAAGTACTCCAACCATTGCAGTGGAGTCTCTGTTATTACCAAATAACAGAGTATTACAATGAAACCTAATACAAAAGAATTGATGGAGTAAGAATACCAGATATGGATAAGAGGGTTCCAAGGGAGAATCAATGTGACAGGACTGCAATTAATCAGCAGATGTTAGTGGCAACTTTAAGAAATGACACAGATAAATCAAAGTCCGGGAACAAGCCAATTGGGGGGAATTTAGAGGAAGCAGGGAGATATAGAGGGAGAGAAGGCCCAAATTGCGCAATCAGCATGGACGAATATCAGACATGGATATCAACCACAATGAGCGACAGATTAGCTGAACGAGAAATGACAACATCAATGGCAATGATAACAATGAATACAGCATCAGTGATGCAAGAAGAACCCAGTGGAATAACGTTACCCAAGAAAATAATGTCGCCACGAAGAGGGGAGGCAGAAGCAGCACATGATCTGGCAGAGAGGGGAAAACGGCATGGGAGCAGAATAGTGAGGAGAATACAGAAGAAGGGGAAGAAGAGAGTATTATCACTTCGGAGCATGGCAGCATCTTGGTATTAAATAGAAATAAGCAGTCAATATCGAGAAAGGAAATAGAGTTAAGGAACAAAAAATACTAGACAGATTTAGACACAGATTAGGCTTGCAATACGATAAAATAAAAATAGGAGGCTAGGCTTCTGCAACTGCAAGGGCTTGAAAAATAGACTACATGCTGGAAGTTTGTAGTAGCTATCGTTGAAATTAGATTATTTTGGCGATTGCTGAAACATGGTTAAAAAAGGAGCAGATAAATATAAAGGAATATGAGTATATGGGAATGAGAAATGGTAGTGAGAAAAGGCTGCGTGTCCAGAGGTATAGACTTTTTTGTAAAGAGGACCTTAAGTAGAGGATTAAAGGAAATATGGTCTAGGAGTAAAGAAATTTTATGGGTTATAATGGAGGATGGGTTATAGATGAAAATATAGCATATATAGGAGTCACATAATCACTTTGTCTCCTCACAGTTTCATAATCCTGACCTGCTTGCACAAGTGGAAAATGAAAGGCTAAAGGAAAAATATGTGAATGCAGAGATAGTATTAATGGGAGATTTTAATATCAGGGTTGGAGAAAGTGATGTGAGTATTGAAAGAGATTGGATGAGTGATGAAATAATGCTGAAAAGAGAGAAGTATAGACAAAATAAAGACAAGTTTGTTGACTGAGAGTGTGAAAAATTTATAGAATTTTGTGAAATGAATGTTTTAAATATTTTGAATGGAAAGTACGGTGAAGAGGAAAATTGGAAATATACCTTTGTTAGTAGCAATGGGCATAGTGTAATTGACTAGTATTATGGCTGATTAATATGGGGCATATGCTAAGTAATTTTAAGGTTCCAAATTTTATGTAAGTGAATGGAGTTAGTGTGAAAAAAACTGTATACATTGTTTATATAAATACCACTCCATTGTCAACAGCTTCGTAAGTACACTTATTTAATTTTAAGGTACTAAATTTAAGCACTATTGTGAACATTTTCCACTGATTATGGAGATTAAAATTTACTCAGAGCAAGTGAGAGACAGTCTGAGGAATGGTATAATAAAAAGGAATATAGTAGATGTAAATGAAAGGAAGAGCTTGGTGATAAACTTAAGCAGGTACTAGATTGAAATTATGAGCAGAAATGATGTTTGAACACATAATATTTAAGTGCAAAAGAATGGAAATTTGGAGAAATGAACTTATTAAAAAGAAATAATTTAAGATAAATAGAAATATAGCAATAATGAAATGTTTTACCAAAAGAGTAAGAATACAGAACAATATTTAAGCAAAAAGAAGAATAAATGGATGTGGACAGTGAATAGAGACAATGATATAATTCTTAGCTAATTAGAATAAAGAAATAACATATTAGTATCAGAATGGTACTATAAATTATGAATATGACACTACCATGGGTGGCTGAAGTCGTTAAGGCGCGAACTCGTGAGTGGGAGATCTGGAGTTCGAATTCTGCCAGGACCATCCTCCCTGACTGAGGTTTTTTCCAGGTATAAAACTTTTGAGGAATATAGTACAAAATTAGCTGTTGCAAAATAGGTCCAAATAGAGATTTAGTGAATTTTGTACCATGCAATCATTTTTAGATTTATTTTGAAACCATTCAGTGTTGTTACTGCCAACATACCTAATCACTAAACATGGAGTTGGTTCAACTTAAAACAAATATCGGATAGAAAAATTCTTTAATGTGCTCTTGCTTACATTTTACAAAGATCACATTTCTGAAGATGCATTTGCTAATATTTGCTGGTATGCTTTGTTAGGAAGCACATACTCATGTGAGTATTTCTTTTTGAGGATGAAGCATGTAAAATGCAAAACAAGAAGTCAGATTATGGACCAACATCTGGAGAGTACTCTGCACATAGCAATTTCCTACATAAGTGCCAACTTTTCAAATTAAAAACATTGCCACATTTCTCATTGACATTGCAAAAAATTAATATTTTCTTGTTAATTGTTTTACTTGTAAAAATATACTTCATAAAAACTATGGTTTTTTAATTATTCTGGTTTTAAAGTTAAGTATTCAATTCTTAGAACAGGTGCTGGCTAAGGAACTTTGCCAACCACATCTTGCCCAATGGTCATGTGTTGAAAACTCCCTTATTTAAAAACTTTCTTGGCATGCTGAAATTTTCCAACTAATAATATATAAAAATAATACAGCAAAACTTTATGGGTAAAAAGGAAAAACACTTGTGCTAGCAGTTACACTACAAACTCAATACTGGCTCTCTGCTAATATAACAATGCAACATGTCAGAACATGAATAAGCCTGTATAGTTTTGGCATTCTGACTTGCAGCATAATGTTTTTTTGAATATTTATAAAATAATACAATATATATAATGCTAGCTAATACCATGACAGACTATAAATAACAATGAAATCTGCAACAAATGAAAGTGACTGTCACAAATCTATGGCTGATGAAAAAATTCTAATTGCATGCAGGGTTAAAAAAAAGCATTAGTCACTTTTGAGTTTTCTTGTTAAAAACATTTGTTCAGCAGAGTAATTAAATTAAATTTAGCATCCTCTGATTGGTCAATTGAGTGTAATCAGATATACAAAGTCCTACATTAAAAATGGTACATATAAGAATCTAAAAATTACTAAAAATGTGAAAATTTCTACATCTAATATAGCAAAATCATCACAGACTTGTGTTAATAAGTGCCTGCCAAATATTCATTATTAGGAAAAGGTTGAGTGTGGCATACAGATACAGCAGTTCTTGCATAATCTGTAGGATTATGATAAACCTACTGTATTTCAATTCTGCACACACACACACACACACACACACACATATTAAATGGATCTTCATGTAAAAAGGATCTACAAAGAAGAAAACATTTAAGTGTCAATATTTACATCTCCAAGATAATAATATTCCAATGGCATCTGAGACTCCGGATAAACATTTTCTAAGTACCAGCGAAAACTTTTGCATTTCAGTCTTTCCCTCAAATCTTTTCGTTCAGAAACATTTCCAACATCAACGCTTTTGGCACCTGTGGAAAGAAAATAAGTTTAAAATTAAAAATTCTTGTTATTAACAACCTACAAGGGTCACCAAGAAAGTAATGCCACACATATTTTTTTCCAACAATAATTTATTCTACACATGAAAGAATGATGTTTTATCTACACACCCTATTTTTCCTTATAATCTCCTTCCAGTTCTATGACCCTCATCCAGCGAGACACAAGGGTGTGTATGCCCTATCAATACCAATCCTTGTTCGGGTCATGAAGTCAATTCTTCACTGTGCAAATCACCTCCTCATCATCCTCATAATATCTTCCATGAATGTCATCCTTTAATGGTTCAAACAAGCGCAAGTCCGAGGAAGTTAGGTCAGGGCTGTAGGGTGAATGGGGTAGCACTGATCCTGTTTTGTGATGTGTTCAGAAGTCCTCAAATTTGTGTGAGGCCGAGTGTTATCGTGTTGAATCAAAGCATTTCCTGGGTTCCTATGGCGCAGAAGTTGCTGGAAGCGCTTCTTGAGTTTGGTTAATATGTTGACGTGTGCTTCTGAATTAATGGTATTGCCTCTTGGCATCACATCATGAGAATCACACCCCTCACAGTCCCAAAACAGTGATCATGACCTTACCGGCGGAAGCAGTAGCTTTGAATTTTTTCTTTTGTGCAGAGCAACGATGACGCCATTCCATTGATTGTCGTTTTGTTTTGGGCTGAAAATGGTGAACCCAGGTTTCATCACCTGTCACAATCCGGGAAGGCCTCCCCCTTAGCTTTAAAACGTTGCAACAACTCAAAAGAAATATATTTTCAGTGAGATTTGTGTTCCACAGTTAGAGAGCGCGTAGCTCAAATTGCACACACTTTTGAGTAATCAAGAGCACACTTCCTTTGCTGATTGACAGCTTCCGCGCCAACTGCCGAGTCGTAATGTGTTGATCCTTGCGAATGAGACTTGACGTTACCCGCAGTTCAAATTCTAGAGCGGTAGAGTTGCAGTCCCGAGCGACAGTGGCGAGAACCGAACTCATCAGTCCCAAACGGGTATTGTTTGCGTGTAAAAGTGCAAATATTGCATGTATTAACGGTAATGTAATCTATGTGTTATCCTCCGTAACTTTCTGGCTGCAATATGTTATATCTGATTACAAAAATGAGTTTTTCACCTTTTACCACGCGTTGTCTTATTGGGATTCGCAATTAATTCATATATTATATATATACACACACTAATTTTAACGCTAACCTCGGGTAACTCCTAGAAACCGATGGACCCAGTGGTTTCCTGGGGCTCGCTACGGCCTACGCTCGCCTCCTTTTCGTAAATACAAGTTGATAGGGGCGGGTAAATCACTGTAATGTTGGCAAATCTCTTTTGATTGCAGCAGAAATTAATCGTATATATCAATTTATAGCGCATTGTGTGCGTGGTACAATGTAAAGGAATACATGATTGTAATGGTGGCAAATCTCCTCTAACTCCGGCTGGATTAAAAAAAAAAAAAAAAAAAAAAAAAACACCTTGAAGATTCAAACCCCACTACCTTCACAACTATACGTGAGGATCTTAGAATCTTACCGTTTGGGTTATTACGCCGTGTGTTTGTGCAATTATCTAGCTACATCTTGAAAGTTCCACTACCTTGGGCTTTCTCTGCTATCGCTCGGGAGTGGCTCGGGACTAGAGCTCTACCGCTGGAAAATTTGTACTGCGGGTAATGTCAAGTCGAATGAGAACATCAGCACACTGTAAGATGTCAGATGTGACAGACATGGATAGTCTCCCAGCCCGCAGCAAATCTTGGAGTTCCGCCGAACCGCATTCTGATGACCTCACCCTCTGTGCCCAGCGACCAACTGTACTTCTGTCGACTGCAGATGCTCCATATACTTCACACAAACGTTTGTGAATATTTCCAACAGTTTCTTTATCCGCAGTGAGAAATTCAATGGCGACATGCTACTTGTTACGTACATAACTTAGAGAGGCCATTTTGAAACATTGCTGCAGCTACGCCACCAGTCTGAGGAAATGGAAATTTCGCGCGTGCTCAGGAAACTTCAAATAACTCATACCTAGCGTTTCGCATTCGCAACATTATGTCTGCTGAGGAAAAAAAAAAAAAAAAAAAAATGTGGGGCATTACTCTCTGGGCGACCCTTATATTAAAATATACACTAAAAACTGAAATATAACTAAAGTTACTATTGTATTTTTAATAATTACATGTATTTTCAATTACTAAACACAACTTCCAGTGCATTTCATTACAGAAGAAAACCTTCAGATACCTTTATATATATTTACCAGCAGGTAACACTAAAATAAATTAATACTCAAGACACATGGCATATTAAGACTTTAAATTTGGTTTTGACATTTTTTCTACGAGTGCTGAGTCATTTAGTTTTGTTGATTAAATATTAAAATGTACAACAATTATTCTCCAAAACAAAATTAATTTTGGCTTCAATTGTGTAATCATTATTTGTTCACCTGATGCCCTGCTATATTCATGAGGCCCACATTCAATAATCAGTGCAATATATTTATAATTTTATTTCAAGTTGTCTTACTTCAGTTTAAAATGCATCAGACTGTTTAATTCTTTGGCTATATAGTGCTATTTTTCAATATAATCCCTTTGCAAGTTCGCAGCTCTGTGCCACCTAGATGTCAGAGTCTGTTGTAGTACCACTCTGCTGGTCTGTTTATTTTGAAGCGGTGAATTAATAATAACAACGATGCTGCTGATGATGATGTGCAGATTACATCTTTTAGAGAACCAGAGGGATAGAAATCACAATTTGCAAATATAGGTGAATGAGGAAGGATATTCTACTGCAAATTACTGATCTTTTCGCGTGCGTGTGTGAAGCATTACAACAACAGCAACATCGGCTCGGAATGTTTATATGCTTTGCTTGGAGGCTGCACAACAACGTACATCTTAACAGTAAAAACATGTGGTTTTAGTAGGAGGGAAGCATGTCACATACTGCTCGACATTGATGGCCATTCAATGGCCTCCTAAATCCCCCGATCTCAATGTTTGCGATTTCTTCCAGTGGGTACATCTTAAAAGCAACGTATACCGCACACATCCTGCAACCATCGCTGAACTAAAACGAAGGATTGAAGACGAAATCACCGGCACATCTCGTGATACACACAATATTCCAGAGTTTGTACCACACGCTATCAGAATGCGCACGCCCAAAAGGAGTACATCTTTCCATTGTCATCTCAAGAAGTAAAGTGTCAAATGACATTTTTACATTATAACTTTATACATGCACTTCCCCCTATAAATAATGTATTTTCTGTGTTTTTTTGTGCAATTTACGTTAATTCAATTTTTCCCGTTTCCCTGCACCACTCTGTATATTAAAAATTGAAAACATTTTGTGTTTTAATGTGACTGAAGTCAAGCTGTCAGTGAAAATGAAAAGTTGTTTGGGAATATGATAAAAGGTGAGAATACTGAAAAGTTTCCCTGTCCAAGTATACACAATAATTAATTATCTTGTTTTAGAGTGGAAACAAACACAACAGATGCAAATTAGGATATTTTTAAGAGCTGTGGAAAGGAATTTAAAAACAAATTTTGACAACTTATTTGCTATTTATCTACAAACTATCACAAAGATAGAATCTTTTTAATTGGCCATCTAGCAGATGTTAACATAAATTCACAGTTAAAGAAGGAAAGGATGAGACAAAACAAATAGAAGAAGACAAAAGAATGTTTAAAAATAACAGTTTCAGATTTAACTCCTTAATTTCATATAATCATTTATCATCAGAACAGACAAAAAGAAGCATTTTGCAGTTTACATGGAACCAATGATGGAGGCTTTGTCCATTTATCAAAGAGCACAACAAGGCAAACTGTTATGAAATGGGATATCAACAAAATAGTAGCTACTTTTGGCATTTGTCAGTAGAACGTAAGAGATGATGTGTGTGTCGCTCAGGCAACTGCACTGGTGTTTTAGTCACAATGTTGATGAACTTATTTATGAAGAATTCTATTCACTGAGTTTGGGAAAAATATTAAGCATCATGCTTCAGAAAATTTATAATATTATGTCTGAAATGGCAACTGTTTATGGGACTTTATGCTGTTGCCTGAATTAAATTTTATAAATTCAAAAAAAAGGAAGACTCTTTCAGTGAAGAACAACTACAAACTATTTGAAATGTAATAAGAGATTTGTTGTTGGTTTGAGAACAAATTCTGGGAACGATCACCACAACTATCTAGAAACTACTTAATTTGGTTTTAAAAGACAATCCACAGTTGGGTAAAATTGTTCTGTGCTCTGACTTATGTATTTCACAATACACAAACTTCATTATATCTATAGCACTTATAACCTTTTCCAAACAAGATGATCACAATATCATATCATAAAACTGGCACAAATACTAAGAATAGGAACAAAGTACAGTTCAGTGGGTTCATCCAATTCACAGCGTAATTTACAAATACAAAAGAAACCTTTAACTACATAACCCACCAGTAATGTTCAAGCTACTATCCATGTATAATATGTTGCGCAATAAAACAAATAAGAAAGGATGGATAAAGAAAACATAGATGTATGCCTCTTTAGCTCGATTATGGCCTTTGAGAGGCAATACAGCTGGACTGAGTTCCCCAGGTTTGTCTACTGGCTTAATTGCTCTCACTGCACTTGCACTGCATAAAGATTGATTGACCTGATTTTTCATATTAATAACAGGGACACTTTGGTTATCCTCTACTTCGATACTTGCCATCATTGACTTCCTAGATATCACAATGAATGATAAGAGGACGATTAAAATGGAGGACATTTATCATACTTAAAATTATGACTACATTTTATACAAAATATTTATAATAAAACTTAAAAATTGTGATTTTTGCAGTTATCTACATAAGAAGGCCAAGAAAAATATAATTCTAAATATTAAATAATCAAAAGACAAAAAAGGCAGCATGAAAGTGAATTTAATTTTGCTTTTTAAGTGTTTCAAAGGTATTAGACTCTGGATTCACAAATGTTAAATTTAAATTCAAATTCAGTTCTTCATGTTCTGGAAACAGACATTGTGGAACTCAAATTGCCATTTTGGCATTTTAATACATGCTGGTACCGCCACGGGTGGCCTAGGTCGTTAGGTCGCGGACTCGTGAGCCGGAGGTCTGGGTTCGAATACCGCCAGGACCGTCCTTCCTGACTGAGGATTTTTCCAGGTTTTCCTCAGTCCTCATAAATGGCAAATGCCGAGGAGGTACCCTAAATTTAGGCCTGGAACGATTCCTTCCTTAAAAAAATAAATCCTTTCCCAATATATCATTTTATCTCATGTATCATCAGTGTCCATCCCCTGTGGTGCCTCTGTAGCAAAAACGGGAGTTAAACAATATTCATTCATAATACATGCTGGTAATATCTAACCAATTTTAGATAGAGAAAAAATAAAAGAGACTACTTCCATACTTCAAATTCTCAGTACACACAAAGCAAAATAGGCAGATTGTGAGAAGAAACTACATTTGCAACTCAAACCACTTTGATCTCTTGAGTTATTATTTATCTGTGAGAAAAGAATAGTTACTCTAATGGATGCTGCTACGACCTAGAGGCAAATTATTTTAAAGATGTGTCAAAACAGATAACTTCAAAATTTCAGGCACACGAGTTACAAAGGCATTTAATGAATTCTAAAAAATCCACCCGGAACCTGGACAAAGACGTAAAAAGGAGGACACATCTGGATAAAAGAGAACATCTGATCACCTTACGCAAATTACTTTTACAGTACAAAATAAAAAGCACTGTCCTACAGTCCACAAAGCACTTTTGATATTTACATATTAACATGCATTTATTGGTCAAATGAACTGATTGTAGCAGTTCTTTATTCGAAACCATTTAATACAAAAAATCTGAGTTTGACAAATTGAATTTTTTTTTTAATAACAGCTTTGACTGCATCCAAACAAAATCTGACCACATTTTTTGTCCTTTTCCAGTTCTGTGCTGTTGACTATGTTAAAAATAAGCATAACTATTAGTGAAATGATACAATTTTTTCTCAAACAGATAAAAATCTAGACAACTATATGCTCCAAAGTTCTTGGGAAACCAGAACATTCATCTGAATAATTCCTGGCAAAGTTCAGGTCTGGTTAGCCTAGTAAAGAGAGAGAGGGCACACTATGTTGAAGATCCTATGTGTATAGTGCATTTCACTCTCTCTGCACTCCGTTTTCCTCAGCTGACACCACAAGTGTCAGCACTATAAAAACATTTTTATTCAATGTCCACAATGCCTTACACTTCGAAGGTAACAACAGGGTGCATAACTGACATGTGGGTGTGTCCCGCATTTGATATTGAGGAAGCAGTATTATGAAGCAAGATTGACCATTGTCAGGAAGAAGGGGTGACATTTGTGTTCAAAAAATAAGCACAAATCTGGTGCACCCAGGAAGATAAACAACTGATTGCAGTTAGTTATTAGAATCTTTTCTCTGCCACAATTTCACTGGGAAAATCCTCGATCTCCAAGTTAGCACCCAGACTATGTGGAACAGGCTCAATGTCACTGGAATCCATCTCAGGCAGCCTGCTAAGAAAAACACTGAACACCTTGGTTGAAGGCTTAAATGGCCTTCTGTTTGCAATTTCTGCCTGTTCCTGCACAAAATCAGATAATGTAACCTGGACAGATAAGAGGGTATACTCCTCAGATGAGTGTGAAAGACTGTCGCTTTGGTGACCTGATAATACCTTGTGCTCTCCTGAGCATGTTTTTTTTTTTTTTAATAGTGTTTAACATCTGTTTTTAATGCTGAGGCTTCACAGGTGGTGTACACTGATGATACATGAGATGAAATAATAAATTGGGAAAGACCTAAGTTTAGAGTGCTTTCTTGGCATTTGCCATTTATGAGGAAAACTTGGAAAAAATGTCAGTCAGAGCGAACAGTCCTGGTATATATTGAACCCCAGATCTCTCACTCATGTGTCCATGCCTTAAAAACCTTGGCCACCCATGGCAGTTGAGCAAGTTTTTGCAAGGACGAGAGATGACAAGTTAAGTCTTGTGTTCTGGGAATGGATGACAGCAGACATGTCAAAGAGTTTGTCGAGGTGTTGTGCAAGTTGAATTTGAAAGAATACCATGAAGTGCTAGAAGGCAGTAAGTTATCCACTGTTTCACCTATTTATTCAACTTAGAAAAACTGACCATTAATTATGCACATGAAAACAGTAGTGTGCACACTTCAAAATAGTATTAATGAAGACATGGTTTGCTAGCTACCCTGGAATACATTCCATCAAATGGCCTGCCAAATCCCTATATCTTAATATGTGGACCATTGTAATTCATGATTGGGACAACAGGAAAGAAAGAGTGGCATCTACTCTTAGAAATCATGTAAGAGAGATATGTCACAGCATCAGAAGGCACCCAAGAATCAGTTCCCTCTTGTTCAATTAATGCCTCAATGAATTGATGCTGACAGTGAAGGATGCTGGACTAGATATTAAAGTTAACAAATCTTTTTCATGTTACAAATTCTATTCATTATTTCCATGCATTTTCCTTACCATTAATCCTATCCTTATTGGTAAGAAATCCTCCAATTCACTTGGCATTTTTAGGCAAAGAAAGTCTTATGTATTATTTACATTAATTACTCTTTACATTATTACTCCATGGACAAGTACATGTTTTAAATTCTATTGTTTGGCATCAAACACTTATATTTTTGTTCACACTTTCTCCCTTCCATCTTTATCCTATTGTTTTCAAGATGAACATTATGAGATCTGCTTCTTTCAGAAAAGAAGCTTGGCATTTATAGAAATGGTACACACATGGAAAAGCTCATGGTTTCAACCCTAGACCTCATAAAGAAGCAGCCTTTGATAGCATAGTTTATAGATTGGTCAATGTACCACTAAATAAAGAAGAGTATAAAAAGGAATACATATACATAATAGAAGCAGCAAAATTTAATGGATTTAACAAAAAATGATTGATCAAAAAATAAAAAGATTCAAAGGAAAAAAGAAAATTAAACAAATTACCACACTTAGTACTTTATCGAAAGAAAAAACTTATATGTTCACTTACCACCCATAACAACTCAATAATAAATAAATAAACAATTAAATAATACATTTCAGAAAATGTTCAAACAGTACAACATCTCTTTAGCACCTAAAAATAAGTATAGTGTTGGCAAACTGTTGAAGTTAAACAAAACAGACCCCAGACCCTAAAAAGAAAATCCTGGCATATTTAGAATTAATTGCAAGACTGTGAAAAAGCGTACATTGGCAAGACAAAAAGGAACATAGGTATCAGATTAAAGGAACACTGGAGAAATATTAAATACAAACAAATAGTAAAATCAGCAGTTGCAGCACATTTTTGGAATGAACACCATGAAATCGACAAGGATATCACTTTGTTAAAAGCAGTATAACACCCAAAGGAACTCAGTTTATGGGAAAAAGTTTTCATAAAAAATATGAACATGAATTTCAATATCCCAGAAGCAGATAACATTTTGTATAAGTTCATCTATAGACCACCAGAGCACTCACAGTCACTTACACTGCCAATTTAGATAGATCCGTTAGTCATTCATGATTGACAGTAGGAGCAAGATCTCACGAAATATGTCCCAGTTTTTTAAAAAAAGTTTTAAGAGTGCAATGTCAAGAGTGTTTTAATGTGTTGAAATGATTTTAAGTAGTTTTACTTTTAATCTAATATATGATAAAGTGTTGTTGTTTTCCTATATCCATCCTTTATTCGTTTCATTGCAAAATAGGTGAAGAAACAAGAATTCCACCACTTTAAAACTTTTATTAAAGTAATGAATTTAGAAACTGTTCCTTACTGTTCTGTATAGTATACTCAAGAGGAAGTAATCTTATCAAGTACAAACTGGTTGGTTCTTATGGAAAATGCTTGAGATTTCATCTCACCATCTTTCTGGCATACCAATAAAGTTTGGTCAAATTTTTGCATTGCATTGGTTGGGATTGAGTCTTGAATGCATCTGATCTTCATTCATCACTGAACCTGGCTGCTGGCAAATGGCACACTCGGTTAAATCTTACAGTCCTATTTTTTTTGAGATCTGCTGCCAAACAGTCATGTCCCATACTTATTCCAAATTCTGCTGTTGCCTCCTTTGTTGGCTCATCCTTGATTCTGGGTCACTTTTTATGATTATCTTTCCATTTCTTTTGGTTTGATTTTGTATCTATATTTTTGTATATGTAGCCTTAGTGCATTTTTATTGATTGTTTTTCTGTGTGTAATGCTGATGAAGTGGATATAGCTGGTAATTTGGTTCCCTTTTTGCTAGGCTGTCTACGTTTTCATTAACTTCAGGCCCAACATGTAAAGGTACCTACTGTAATACTGTTGCATTATTCATAGAATTTGGTTATTTTGGACACTTTCTTACATAATAATTACTCTAATTTGTTTTTGTATTCTTATTGGAAATTATGGTCTGCATTGCAACTTGAGAATCAACCAAATTTTGAATTCTATATATTAGTTGTTGGAGAAATATATAGATGGCTTCCATTTCTCTGTCAAAGTTGGTCTTGTTTCTTTCTGCTGATTTGTAGTAGGAAAAATTGTTTAAGTATACTCCTGAACCAGCTGGTTTCGTCTCACCCATCTGAAATTAGTCTGCATAAAGTCTAACTCATTCCTCTTTGGGGTATCTTTGCCAAGTACAAGTAAAAACTTTCAATTGGAGAAAAAGAAGTTAAGACAAGGCCATTCCTGAAACTAGTATAACTAATTTTCAAGATATGAACAGCTATCACAGCCCCAAATTTTTAGTTAATGACAAGCAATGGATACCATGAAGAACTTTAAATTTTTGTATAAATTCCATTCATGAAATTTTGGGACAGCAATTTGAAGGCACTCATTTTCACAGCACATATTACACATTGCTTTGCATAAGTTTAAGAGTAAATTATAAAATTAACAAAACTGTAGCCATTAAATGAGTTAATTTTATGGCAAATAAGGATGTTCTAAAATCAGTATGCCTTATGCTTTTCATTATTTTATACAATAACACAATGAAGATGAAAATGGCGTTTTAACAAAATTAAACATAAAAATGAAAATAATCATAAATGTTATTCTTAATACCAAATATATTTTTCAACATTTCTCAGTACTATAACAACAACAACAATAATAATAATAATAAGCAAAAACTACTCTTAAATATATTTATATACTTACAACACTCACTATCCACCATTTTGAGATTATTTCAGCTATTAACTAAGGCCTAATGAGATTAAAAACTGTTTTTATCTCTATTGCAATATTTTCTAAAATGGAGTAGGAACAACATAGTTCTATGCGATCAATTGGTACACATCATATGCACTTTTGAAGCATTTTGAATATGAATTTTCTTATACATATAAAAAAAATCATATTTCTTTTTATGAAGTAATAGCTGAATAAGAATTTTTCCCATGATTTTACATGTTTAATTTGCTATTATTCAAACATAATATTTAGCAGTATATATAAATCAAACTGCTGTAATGAACAGGTAAACACCTTGTATTTATATGCTCTGGGACTACTTTTTAAGATTGTGCGCAAAAATAACCAACAGCTATAACGTAAATTGATTACATGTTAAGACTTAATGTTTCATACTATGCATAATCAAATACAAAACATTACTATTAAAATGTTATCTGTTTAATTTACTGCCAACTCAGATAAATATCTGAATGGAAAACTCACTGACAATCATTCTATTTTTAAGGTTTTAACTGCCAGTAAATAAGACAATCATTACAGTTTTAAGGTTTTAGCTGCCAGTAAATATGTAAATAATTACAAGTTACACAAATAAATATATGGATAGCTCTTAATAACTACAAGCATGCTATATACAAAATAAAGCAGTTGTTATAGCTTGGAGACCCATTAGTCTATTATAGATACAAGAAACACAAAAGAAAGCAATTACAAGAGAAAATTAAATACTTTATTTGCATGCCACAAATTACCTAATTGATGTAATGAGTGTTAGTAATCTAACCTGGATTAATGCTGTAGTAAAATTCCTTCCATTCATCAAGCCAAACCTCTGCTAGACGTGCGTTGTTATGATTTACTATTTTAGAAGTGCCCCCAGGAAAGGTATAAGGTGTGGATTTGCGGAATACATGGCCCACATGGGAGCAAGTAGCTATCTCTAGAATGCCTCCACACATCCACACCTACAACAAGGAAGGAGGGCTCCATGTTACTGGTTAAAAATATGTTACTTTTCTCACCATACTTATATGCTGGAGCATGTTAGTTTTGAACATTTACGGAAGGTAGAGAGAAACTAATGCACAGGAAAGCAACACAAAACTTACAATAAAACCGCTCACATCTTCAACTATGGCTTATGTTGTCATGCAATATGAACTTGCATTACAGATGCTATGGAGAGACTGGCAAAAAATTGAACACATGATGCATTGGCATGGAAAAGCATTACCAACTATATAACAGTATTAAGCAGTATGAACTGAGTTTAACTGCTGAATAGTCCTGTTTTTCAATACCCTTTTCCCAAGTGGTGCTTCTAAAGTTGCACTGGTGGGACCCATTAAGCATCCATTTTATTTTCAGAGAATATTCTTGTACTTCAATCCTGTAAAATGTTTTATAAAATAAATGAAAGAAAAAGTACAGAAATAATAAAAATATCAACAACAATGATGATGTTATGATAATAAATAATAACTATAATAATAACAATAACAATTAAAAACTTTAGCTTACTCAGTAATTTTGATAGCAAAGTATCTGATTATATCTCATAATGTATGCAGTATAAGCGTAAGCCATAATCCAAACATAGGAGGCAAGAGAATAATATAAACATTGTTCCTCCCTTATACATATACCAAAACTTAAGCCTGATATTTAATGGTAATACCTTATGGTAAAACCAAAACAAACTGCTGGCCAGGAGGCCCTGGTTCGATTCTGGCATCTGCTTAGGAAATTTTCTGTTAGAGAGGTCTGAAACGGGGCCCACCCAGCCTTGTGAGGACAAGTGGGAAGCTGCCTGAGGGAGAATGATGTTCTTTGATCACGAAAGTCACATGATAGGTAACGTGCGGGGTGCTGGCATACTGATCACATGCCCCTCTGCAATACTGCCCTCTATCAATGAAAGGAAGCAGAGGTCACTTGTGACAGGCTAAGGCTTACTCCGAGCTGTAGTGCCAAATGAGAAAAAGAGAAAACCTACTCAAAACTGGAACTCAATAACATTTTCAAAAGTGGTTTTAATCAATTTGTTTCAAAAGTTAAGAATTAACAACAAACAAAACAAATACTCTTTCTTCATGACACAAATACTTAAAATTTAACTGCTGTTGATTAGTGTTATAAGTTTTACTAAACATTTTTTTAAAATCAATTTAACCTACTTTTTTAATATAACAAATTATTATTGAGGAAATCACTCAAATTTCACTAATTTTGTTTCACTTACTTAGAACTTGGAAATCAGTTGCAAAGACTGCAATATGAAATACATATGCAAAACAAAAAGAAATATTACCATACGGTTTAAGGAACACATGAGAAATGTAAAATATAAACACACGGAAAAATCAGCAATAGACCATTTCTGGCAAGGCTCTTCAAAAACTCATAGAATTAACAGTGTGGGAAAATATATTCATAAACAAAAACAAGGAAAGTTTGGTTAATTTTGATCTCCCCAACAATAGTAATCTCATTACTAAGTTTGTAAAATCCACAGAGCGATATCTTAATACCAAGCTGAGAAGCAGACAGTGGAACCATGCTTAAGATGAAGGCAACAGCCTTGGAAAAATGCCATGTGGAACAAAATTAGTGAAATTTGAGTGATTTCCTTAATATAATTTGTTATATTATACTATATTTCACTGTGAAAATTCCCACTATCCAAAATTAATCTACTTTGTTTGGATCATTCCATTCCAAAAGAGTGTATGTACATAGCAAGTAAGGTTATGTTCAAACCAGGTCCATATTTGTGTATATAGTGTCTTCCTTTTGCTGGTTAATCAGAAACAATGCATACCTTCTGGTCTGATTAACCAGCAATGGCATAAATAAATATGTCAAATATATTTCAATGGATTCCATTTTTTTTTTCAAAAACATAGTCATTGTGAAAGGTGTTTCAAGAAAACAATAAAAGTATTATATTGTTAAATCATGTAAACTTAATTATAAGCTCAAATTTGTTACTAGAAAAAACTCAAATTAGTTAAAAATCAATCTACATGTATGAAACTAGTTTAAACAGAGCCCTTTCATAAGTACTAGTATTAACCAGTCAGTACTACAATTCATTTTGTTTGTTAGAAAGTATTGGTTTTCATGAAAAGTATTATAATTAAAACCCAATATGGCTATTTATCTAGTATAAACTACCCTATGCTTGTTATTGGATAAACCTGAAATTAGTTAAAACTGAATTTGCCTAGTTCAAAGTTTTAAGTTTCTTGTATTATACAGAAGAAATATATTTATGAACATAGTAATTGAATAAAAACTAAAATTGTTAACTGGAACATTGCACAGGGAAGCTAATTATATATTAAGATCATTTAACAAGTAGGTGAAGTAAAATAGTGTTAGCTTGACTTAATCACACAATGATCTTAAAAGTAACTGAAATCTACTCATGCACTATAATACCCACTCTGAAAGGACCTCCGGTTGCTGTCCCGTGTACATTTCCATGTTGAAAGATTATAACATTCTGGCATTTTAATGCCATACTTTCTGGGTTTATTTAGCACACTCATATATTGTTGAAATGGACATCACATCTTCTGTGAATGCTTCTAGTTTTTCATCCACAGTCACATACTTGGAAACTGTGTGACAATCCTATTATTTTTATCAAAAACATTCCTCATTAGCACCAAATGGTTTGTTTTCAGTCTGTCAGGCCTTGTTTCTTTGTTATCAAATCACAGACATTCAAGAACCCTAATTCTGGCAATACCTATTGCAAGATGGAACATCTCAACTCCAGAGCTGTCGGTTCTCCATAAATCTTTCAGACTGAGATGCTTTGCTCGCATTTAACAAGTATAACAAAGTAACCCCAGGAACCCCATTTCAGTGATGGTGGTTTGCTGAGCAAACTTTCTTGAGAAGCTCTTTTGGATGTTCTTGATGTACTTATTAGTACTCTAGACATATATCTGCAAATTTTCCACGTCAAATAACAGTTTCCAGTGCAAAGAAGCTACTGTACTTCAAGCCAAATCCTTTACACCAGATGGTGTGTCATTACTATGTTGTGGACAGATGTGACAATAGTTCTTCAGCTGTGTTTTGGTTTTCCATATTGTGCAATCTTTACCACAAAAATTATGATCAATCTTTGGAACTTTGGAATTGTATACAATTTATATAAGTGAACTTAGTTTTAGTATGTTCAAAAAATTTAAATAGAACATATAAATTGTAATAGAACTCCACTGTCTATAGCTTCCAAGTACAATTTTAAGATTATATTTCTTGTTGAATAATTTTTGCACTATTGCTAATAATGATTATTCACTAAGTTTATATAGGGTATAAATAGAAGTTAAGCAGGTTAAGATGCTTTTCAATGAATCTTTGATAATTATCAAAGCAAAAAATAAGTGCAAGAAAGTATGGGATATAACAAATAAGAAAGTTGGTAAATTCAAATCGAGCAGTGAGATTTATGCCATGCCTCTGGATTCATTCTGTTGACATTTCACACAAACTATCATGTGCTTTCTCAAAGCTATGGTTGAATTACAGTGATGATGCCTTATAACACATGGTTGGAGTAGAGGAATGGGGGAAATGATTGTATCCTTGATGGCAAATGGGCAAGCGTTGACCAATGGCACAGTCTTCTATGAGGGGTTGCTAAATGTTCCTGATATATAGACCTGGGTCTCTGTTCAATGTTATTTTTGATTTTGTAGCTTGCAATGACCTCCCTTATATTTCCCATAATAAAATTAAAAATTTTGCTAATATGGCAGCTTTGTTGAAATCGATGTGGTGTTGTGATCTGTAAGTGGCAATTTTTGTGGTTCCATTGCACAAGTATTAAATTTTTTTTAAAAATATACTTTTGATTTGATAAGTACACACTATTTTTGCACAATAGTTAGCACATAATGGGTTAGGCTTAAATTCGAGGAAAATGGAAACTTTGTATGTCTTTGTAACACTATAGTTAATGGTAAATCCATCAATTAATCACTTGGAATTTACTTAGATATAACTGGAAAGAGCACAAGTTTATACAACAAACTGTCCATGGTCATTTTCATGTTGAGAAGACTAAAGCAATTAATTCCTGCTCATGCTTTTTTAAATACATATTATATTTTTTTCCCCAGTCTTATCTGTATTATATTAGCTTGATATAGAGAAATTGTACTGATATAAAGGACGCATTATGTTTATTAGAAGAATTCTCAATGAATATACAGCAAATCATAACATTATTTTTAAAGAGCTTTGTATTTCAACTGTTTCATTATAAATACTTTTAGTATAATATTTAAATAATGAGCATATTAATGATTTAACTGTCCATTAATATGAAACTTGAAATAACACTATCATAGTTGCTGTTAAACACAGAATGACTAACACCAATCACAGTTATATTGTTATGAGTATCAAATTATATAATAAAATGTCTATTGAAATAAGTATCACAAATGTTATAATTTTTAAAAATAAACTTAAAAGACAAGCTTTAAGGCAAAAATATTTATAGAGTACTGGTATATGCTGATTGTGCTATTTTTAATTACTATTTTTTCTTGGCAACGCCTATTATTTTTATTCTTGATAGTGCACATTAAAGAATTTAATAAAATTAAACATTTGATGAGCAAAGTCACCAATCAGAGCTTTCAGAAAGATTTTACAATAACCGAAAAAAAACTTTTTGAGGTTTTCTTGGAATTAAAAGTTTACACTATTTGCATAAGTAAATTAACACAAGAAAAGCAATTTTAAACAAACTTTATTTTAAAACAACTGTGGAATAAGATGCAAAGTTTTTTTGGGGAGGGGGGAGATTGCTGTTTTTGAAACTCAGATGTGGATACTGCCATCTTTGAATAAGTTGAGGAAGATTGCCAGATTTATAGCAGAGTCAGAAAAATGACTAGGCATTAAATTTATACCTGAATACAAAGTGCTACTTTAGACATTACAAAAGCATATTTACAAAATAATGATTCACAAATTCAATATTTTAAAGACTTATTTTTCATTTTGCTGAATTTATGTAATTTTTCATACACAATTCTGGAAATTCTTCCATCAATTTTCAAACACAGTTATTATTTTCTGCCTCATTAATTGAATGGGATGCAGTAACATTGCCAAGTAGTGGCTTGTAAACATATTTGCATTTACTACTGGAGGTCTCTTGAGTATGCATTTCTTGCAGGAAGTAAGCCTATAGTTCCAGGTGTTCACTGGCTTGAATATTTTTCTGCTTCAGTTTTCCAATCAAATACTTCACATTCTCTTCTGTTCCAATCTTAACTACCTAAGAATATTTTGAGATTATTTTGAATGATAAGAGCATCTTCCTCCGACCATATCTGCAGGGTGAGACAAAGGCATAGGGATAACAGCCAATGCATATGAGGACAAAAGAGAATTTTGATATCATGATATGGCAACAAAAACCTTATCATCTAGGCACACTGGACTAGGCAAAAATAACACCTGTTTTTAAAAAAAGGTGAAAGAAATTACATAATTATCCACCAATATCTGCACTACCAGCAATCTCTAAAATCTTTGAACTTACCTTACACAAACAAATAACAAAATATCTAAGTAAATATAACTTATTACCTAAAATATAAAATCAATTTGTAAGTAACATATCCACTGTAAGTGCAATATCTGATTGCATTGCATTAAAGTATAAAAAATTGTACTGACTCTGGAAATTATAAAGCTCAAACTGAAACAGTTGCAAGTATATGATAATGCAAGTAAAAAAGTAAATGGGTCTGCAAACAAGCCTTGTGAAAAAATTTATTACTGCAAATGTGTGGTTATGAGACACCAATAACTTCATTCATTGTACATATCAATTGCGTCACTCATCACATGCTTAGAAGCAATCTGCCACGTGCTTGTTGTTTAGAAAAGTGAACATTGCCAGCAGGTGGTGTTCTTATTAAACCATACATGACAGACAATGGGTACAGTACACAGTCGCAGCAGTCAGATCACTTATCTGAACAGTGATAGGCGTGCTGAACTGTACTTAGTCAAAATGGAACTGTACAGCATTCATCTTGGTACGGCTAATGGCAATGGACTGGAGGCTGCATGTTTGTAACATCAAGAATACTCTGATCGAAGACACCCTGAAAGTCACACATTTATAAGGATCAATCAGTGCCACAGAGAACAGGGTAGTTTCGTACATGGCAGGGGAGCAGGATGGCAGCACACATTATGCCTAGAGTTGAGGATAAGGTGTTGGAAGCAGAACAAGTCTTTCCAGGATCTTCAACAAGAAGTATTGCCATACAAGTGCTGTACAAAGCCACAGTAGTGTATAGAGAATTTTACATCATACTTTGCTCTACCTTTACCACCTCCACAGAGTTCAAAGGCTCAGTGATTCGGACTTTGGTCCTAAAGTGAATTTTTGTCAGCAGACACAACAACAACAGGCTGTAGTCAACCTTGTTTTATAAGTAACTGATGAAGTGGGGTTCACACAAAATGGTATTTTTAATTATCATAATACACATTTTTGGTACAAAGTAAATCCACATGCTGTTCATGAGTCACCATATTAGCAACGTACTGAATGTATGGTTAGAGGTACTATGTGATCATCTCATTGGTCATACATTCTTCCAAGAAAACTCAATGGATTTAGATATCTTCAGTTTCTGTGGCAAATCTTCCAGAATTGCTTGAGGATGTTCCCCTCAAGTATGTGGTACATGCATGATGGAGCATTGGCACATTTTATTTTTCTGCTACTGTAAGAAGACATCTAACGTGGAAGTATGGTCCAAGATGGATAGGTTGAGGTACCTTAGCCTCCAATATCACCTGATCTCAATCCTTTGGATTTTCCTTTCTGGGTCACCTAAAAAATGTAATGTACAGCATTCCCGTTGATACGGCTGAAGTACTGAAGCAGAGAGGTGTACATCCTTGTCAAGAATTATGATCCAGGGATGTTTGAAAGAATTTGAAACTCACTGCAGAGATGAGTACAGTATTGCATTCAGATTCAAGGACGATACTTCGAACACCTCCTTTAACAGATAAGGGCATACAGTACATAAATTGTAACGTACTAAAGTAGAATTGTATTCCTTGTTAAATTAAGCTAAGAGTGAATTTTGAGCAAACTTAGAATGGAAATTAAATGAAGTCAACTTTTCAAATTCATTTTTACTAACTAAGACGAGTTTCTTAATGAAATCAGTGGTGGCTTGTAACCACACATTTGCAATTATCTGGCACATATCTCGTTTGCGGACCCACGTTTACTGGAACATTTTAGCTTCTATTATCTTATATTTTCAACCATTTAAGTTTGTGCCATTAATTTTGATACACTCTGTACATGGAGTTGTTTTGCGTTTAGTCATCTAACACATATCATAATAATTTGGTCATCTTCACAACATCTCTGGGTCTGGCCAAGTACTTTTAGAACATCCCTTAAAATATATAAATTCTGTACCTATCCTTAGAGCAAATAATGGTAGTGTTGCCCATTTTGTACGACACTTGAACTATATCTTCTTTAAAAACTACCATTTACACTTATCAGTTTTTCTGCATTAATGAAACTAATTAGTTCCATTTTTCTTTTAACATGTTTTGTAAGAAACACGAGTACAAAATCCATATATTTAATTTGTAGTATTCAAAGATTATAAAGACAAAGTGTTGCAGCACCATGAGTTTCCAAATGAAGCTTTAAGCCCATGGTATTTATATCATACAAAATTATAAGAACAAAACATAACCCAACCAATCACAAACAAATGACTGCACTTATGCATCTGAATACAGCTCTCCATCTAAGGATGATACGTAACAAATATTATAGTAGTTTGGTCATCTTCATGACATCTCTGAGCCTGGCCGAGAGCTTTCAGAACATTTCTCTCAAAATATATAAATTAGAGAAGATAACGGAAGTGATGACCATTTTGTATGACACATAATCTAATCTAAAAACTACCATTTACACTCATCATTTCCTCTGAACTAATGAGCCTAATTAGGTCCATTCTTCCTCTAACACACATGCTTTGTAAGAAGCATGAATACAGAATCCATATATTTTATTTGTAGTATTCAAAGTTTATAAAGGCAAAGTGTTGCAGCACCAGATTCCAGTGATGGCAGAAGGGGTCGTACCAGTAAGTGGCCAACTTTATAATGGAGTTTTAAATGTGGCCATGGTATTTATATCATACAAAAATGTAAAAACAAAACATAACCCAGCCCCATATGAAATTAGATAATCTAATATATATAAAGTAACTTGTATTAACTTAGGGACCCTGGAAAGTGCGGAAAGTGCGGGAAATCTAACCTAAAGCATATTAAGCTGAAAATTTTCTTTAATACATAAAGTACAGGACACAGCCATTCCTAACCTAACATGTATACACTTGGGTAACCTTGCAAGTTTGTCACTACATAAAATGAAAGAATAATCCCTATTTAATCCACTCTGTATTAATAGGATAGCTTAGTAATTGTTTTTATTACATAAAACTTAAGAACTAAGCCTAACCTAAGCTAGTTGTATCAACTTGGCCATTGTGAATTTGTAACTTATATCTAACTTAAAAGTTTCATTTTTTTAAGATTGTGATTTGCATGCATGCAAACAGAAATTGATTAGCAATAATAAACTCACCATTAATAATCAGAGGGTACAGGAGGTGCTTCTACTGCATAAAAATGATGCAGTCTTTTTTGTAGTCCTGGGAATTTCCTTTACAGAAATTTTGGCAAACACTCCATACCATATGCACTTTCTCATGCATATCTTGGTCCCTTTCCTAATTTCATGTCACATGCATTGTGTAATATTACATGCATTCCACAGTATTAGTAAGCACACCAGTTTTAAAATTCACAAAATTATAAGTTTGATAACAATCTAGTGTTAAAATGACTTCTTGCACTAGGCAATTTTATCACTCCCAACAATCACTTACAAAAGTTATTTAGATAAATTCACTACTGACATTTTCACTATTTCTAAGCAGATAAAAAAATTAAAACCTTCGCAGTAAAACTAAACTGAACAGTGCTTAAAGGAATACGTAACTGTCACTTTATATAAGACTTTCTTAGAGGCACAAAACCAAAATTATAGCTAATCTATACTACTAATTTTAATTCTAAATGAATTTTTTCAATTAATGTACCTTTCTGACTGATGGATTCCAATCATTATTATTTTTATTTTGTTAGCAGATGAGACACTTTAACACAAAAGATCAGGTCACTGATACACCTCACACACTTGCCATAAATGGTACTATCTCCTACTGCTTCATGGTTTTATTACCGAGATACTCCAAAACTTGTTTATAATTAAATTCACATGCCTCAAAAGTGTTTTGAAATGCATCCATTGCAATCCATTTTTCTACCACTCAAATAGAGATTGAAAATGTCGCTCTCATATTCTGAGTTATAATGAAATTATGGGATTGAATGATGTAAACATTTTATGAGATGTCTGATTTCACGTACTATTCATTTGTGTAGCCAGCTAAATTTGTAATACCTACATTGATTATTCTAATTTTCCAATTTATGGCAGACGACTCTGTAGTTATTAACTGAGTTAGACAAATGGGTAGGGGTTGGAAGGAGGACCATACCAGTAAAAGAACTATTGCCACATAAATACTAACAAAAAGCGAGTTTTAAAAAATGCCATACTTAAAATTATTAATATAAATGATTTTGCACTTACTATAGAGCAACATGTCTCAAGAAAATTCACAATCAATATTTTCCTATTTATATTTTATAATATTTTCATTTTGTATCAAAACTGGAAACTTTGTTAGTGGTAAGCAATTAATGCAATCACTGAGTATGTTGTGCTAGTTAGTACTACTTGTTAATTAATAAGATAATTTGAAATGTTAATGTTATAACAACCCAGATTATGGAACCAAAGAATAACATATATTCCACTGTCATTAAAGCAAACTAACAACATGTTAGTATTATGATACACAAAGTTAATTAGCTTTTGCACTTTCATTTGTGGACTTGCTTCTTTTATCTACCTGGATTCATTAAATAATAGAACTCTCGCCACTCATCCATCCACACTTCTGCCACACGTGCAGCATTGTGCAACACAATTTTGGAGACACCACCAGGGAAGGTGTATGGGGACTTGTCACGAAATACATGACCAACATGTGAGCATGGAATAATTTCCAAAATGCCTCCACACTGCCATACCTGGAAACAACCTTATACTTAAAAAATGGTGGTAACTAGGAATACACTCATATACAGTTATATCATCCAAATATATTTCACACATACAGCTGAGCCACAAAAAAAGGCTTTTTGCAATTTTATTAAAAGATGTTTATCCATTGGCTAGTGTCTTAATTTCATTGATGACTTTTAATGCACAAAATATAACAGAGTAAAACATATTACTTTGAAAATATTGACAAAATATATATTTGTGAATTTATCAAATTCTATTAACAATGCATAATTAAATTAGACTGGCATTATCAGTAGTTACATATTTTCCATCTGCATAGATACTAGTAAAATTTATTATCTGTGTTCTCCTTATGTTTCAACTGATGAATAAGTTTATGTAAAGAACATTTCTAAACATATGGGAAGAAAGTGAAGTGAGCGATTGCATAAAGCATTAAAGAAAAGGGATGATGATATAAAGATACTTTATTTCTATATGCCAATTTGTGTCTCTGTGCTCTTTATATTTTTTTAATTGATTAATGTTCAACTGCTGAGGTTTTCAATCTTTTCAGTAAAAAACAAACAAACAAACAAATTAATTAATGAGGATGCAAACAGACCTAGAATTCACCAGTACACATAAGATTTTTCACATTTGAATTTCATAATAAAAGCAAGCAATGTAGATATAGGGAGTTTTGGAAAGAAGTACGAGATAGAATTGAAGATGCTGGAACAAGAAATCTTTCCAAGCTTTAGGGAGAAGAGTTCATTGAGAATGTATCGAGAGATAAAAAGAGGTTTGGAGGAAAGAGAAGTACCAAGAAATTTGTGATAAATTATAGAGGGAAGGTTTTGCTGGCTACAGATCTGGAGTAACAAATCTAAGAAGACTGAGAAAAATCTGAATGGGAATGAATGTCCCATATGCAGGAATCCTGATGAGTATCATAGCATTTTATATTGTGAGCAAACAAAAGGGTGAAGACTACAGGTTTGGAAATAGAAATGGAATAAATTTGATGGAGAAATTTTAATAAGATATTAGGAATCAAAGGAGATAAAAATATAAAAACCATGAGTGAATACATGGGCAAAGTTAGGGATAAATGGTGGAGGAAAATTAAAAGTACTACAAGAGAAGAGAGTTTAGATATAGGGGATAAGAGAGAAAGAAAAAAAATGATTATTAGAATAAAAATGGCAGTAATGAAATTGATTATGGTTCAGTTCCCAATGCAACTACCTGGAATTATGATGTATGGGGACTGAAAACAGAATAGGTAGGCAACATTTAATGATGTAAGATGCAATGTATGCTAGTAATTTTGTAATATAATTGGTGCTAATATAATAAGAACTTAGTAATAGTATTTCTTAAACTGTGAAATAATGGAGATAAATCCTATTAAAAATAATTAAGGCAAACTCAAAAAAACATTACCCAAGCAGGATTGGAACCTGTTCTCTCTGCTTTTAGCAGTTGGATATGGACTGATATCCTAGCCAGTAGAGCCATAGAGGTGCAGTACAGAATGCATTGAAATGTAACTGAGTGGAATAATGTGTATTCTAGGAACATGAAGGAAATTATAACTTAAAACAGAAGCACAATGAATTCCATAAACTAATTTAGTAAAACCACAAAGGCAATGCATTTCTATTGTGTGTTAGAATATTTCTAGTGATATCAGGGGCATTTGGGAATATCAGTTCTTCTGATTTAAGAATCAGCAGACTTCTACCTTATTATAGAACAGGTTTAAACACCATCAGGACTAAATTCACAAATAAAAAGCCAGTTAAAACACAAGGAGAAATATTCCTTTGAGAGGTCCTCATAGCTCAGTTTGTTTGTATTGAATATAAACTGAATAGTAGATGAAGATGAAAGCAGATTACAATAGAGAACTAAAGTGCATTATTACCATTCACACACATCTGGAAAGCTTGCAGCAAGAAACTTTGTAACTGATTGGAAGGGAATTTCCTCAATATTTTATTTATTTGGTGAAGATTAAAATTTTTTATACTTTGTTCTCTATACTTAATATGCTTCATATGAACACCCATTTTGCAACCACATCACCCCATTAATTTTTACTACCTGAAACCTTGTTAGTTCTGGCCACCTAATTTTCCTTGAGAAAAAAATTAAGGACAATTCATTAATTATATTTAGTGCTCATAAGTGCTGGATCCAATTTTATGCACAGCTGAATGACCTATATAAAATTATGTGCTAGTTCTGGTTCACTGTAAAATGCAACCGCTAGAATATAATTATTTTTTGAATATCCTTTTTAGAATAGTTGAATGATGGCAGTTTTCTCAGATAAAAATATTCATGTGCATGTTATAATATTTTAACTGTAATATATTACATTTTTTTCCCCCACAATTTGGGTCTATTTCTCACATTTTGTTGTTGTTCCTCTTGCATGTGAAGACAATTTTCTTGACTCATATTGCTCAGGATGATGTGCTAAGATATGTATATATATAAAGTATTTATAGTTAAGACTGTTGTATGACTGAATTGAACTACACACTCTTACTGGCTCCACTTACTCGTTTATATTTAGAACATGTTTCACAGATCATTGTCCACATTCTCAGGTAACTATGGACTACTGGATAATTCACAGTGTTCCTTTGGGGATGCACATTCTGCTATGGTGGAGGCGTGATGAACTTAAAGTTTATGTTTTCATTCCTGGAAGTGTCAAAATTTATTAATGTGACTCTGTATTTATAAATGTAGATTTTCTCCTAAGTTGCTAGCTCTGTGGGTTTCCTGTGCTGACTTTTGTGGATGGTGATCTATGAAACATGTTCTAAATATAAATAATTGGAGCCAATAAGAGTGTGTAGTTTGACTCAGTCATACAATACTTTTAATTATATGATTTGCTTGACTGTACAAGTTCCAATTATCATTTCAAGTTAATGAACATTGTAAATGATCCAGCAGCTGACAGCTAGCTGAGAATGTGTATAATGGTCTGCGAAACATATTCTAAATATAACCAAGTAAGTGGAGCCAATAAGAGTGTTTAGTTCGACTCAGTCATACAATAATCTTAATTATATGATTAACTTTACTGCACAAATTCCAATTAGCACTTGAAGTTTATATGATAGTTGTATACAGTAACATATTCTGCTCTGGAAAGTTTAAAATTTTTAATTTTAAATAGATTTTCTACACCAATTATAAGCTAATGGAAAAATCCTTTTCTTCATTGCTGTTTGCAGCACTGTTATGGGAAATTTCATTTTTGCAAAAGATAAGTCCTCACTAACTTCACCAAAGATTTTCTTGATGAATCAGCTACACCTTTTGATCTTTTCTTCCTTTACTCCTCTATCTGTAACTAGATTCCTTGGTGTTAATATATCAAGTTTTTGAAATATTTTACAATCATTTTGCTCATGCACAGATATATAGTTTGCTTCCATTTAAAATGTTAGATGTCTTGAAGCATCAATTGATCATTTACAACATACTTAAATTAAATAAATTGTACTTATGAAGCTGTAGACAACACCAGCAACACCATACCAGCAGAACAGAAATCAGGAATTTATGAAATCAAATGTGCAGATTGTGATCAGGGAAACACTAGAAAATGAAGATAAATTTGAAAATTCAGAGAAAAGAACACTTTAGGAATATTTGGTTTAAGCAAGTTGATAAATTGGTGGTAGCAGCTCAATTTTGGAACAAAATCATGAAATTAAACCAGAAGTTAATCTGCTGAAACAACTTCACAACCCAATGGACCTATCCACTTGGGAAAAAATTCTCATCACAAATAATAAAGAAAACTTAATGAACTTAGATTTTTCTCCTATGGATGAACTTGGCAAGTTCCTACTACAACCACCAGACACCTCTATAGGAGCAACCAGGTATCCAGCCACTATTTTGAGTAACAGTAGTCAGTCAACAACTGAGGATGGGAGTGAGTTCTCCCGAAGCATGTCTTAGTTTTATGTTAAGTGGAGTTTAGTGTAAACAAGCTGAATACATAAGTGTAGGATACTTAAAATATTTTAGTTATCCACCTTTATGGCATGTGCCTACTATAGAAGATTTTCAATTTTTCAGACTAACATTAGTTTAGTCCTGAGAAGTATTGCATCATTTTCCTGGTGGAGATCTTTGCAATCTTGACCTATGCTCAAAAAGGTGTTGAAAGGTTACCATGGTAAGCACATTCTGATCCTTTCTGATAGTTAGGCTGCTCTTTGAGCACTTGATTTTTACTATTCAATTCAAAACTGGTATGGGACTGTTTTCAAACACTGATGGTTCAGTCAGATGACAACTCCATGGATTTGAAGTGGGTGCCAGGCCATCGAGGTGTGACAGGGAATGAAGAAGCAACAAACTGGCCAAAAAGGGAGCACCTAGCTCTTATATTGGACCTGAACCAGCCTGCAGTGTTAGTAAATTTGTAGGAAGAATCATAAGTTTATGGGCCAGCAAGCAACACAAGACATGATGGCCCAATTATCCTGGACAAGTTCTTGGAAAACTTTTGTCAATGAACCTAATCCCACACTTACCAAAACACTCCTGAAGTTGGGAAGGAAGAAGTTAAAGATGAATGGTGAGATTAATTACTGGACTTGGTCATTTTAAAAAACATCTCTAGAAAATGGGGCTCTTTCAGAGAGATCCCATTTGCAGACATTGTAAACAATATTTTGAAACTGTGAAGCACAAACTCTTTCAAGGTGAGGTTCTGGAGAGAAGGATATACATATTCTTCAGTTAGCAACCATACCACAATAAGGACGATCTCCTCATAGGAGTAAAAGCTTTGAACCTTATTAAGGGCACAGGGTTCGAACTGCTATAAATGGTCTGGAGTTGCACAAAAAGCCTATGGTTGAAGTGTGGGAGTCTATAAACTCTCCTATATACCCCCCTCTATTACTACTACTACTACATCTTTAAGGTCAAATGATCCTTAGCTTTATTTATATAAACACATTTCACTAATAACAATGCTGAACATTTATCTTTGTTAAACATATTGATCATACATAAGAAACAGGGTCTTATGGGCTGTAAGGTTGGAATTCCTTTCCTTCAGTTCCTGCCTCATCTTCAAGAAGATTATGATGACCACACCACTGAAAATGTCCATCACAGTTGTTTACAAAATGTCTGGGAAGATGAAGGAGAAGTATCCCAATGGACCACAGTCTTATAGCCCAGAAGACTCAGTTCACATAATTGACACCTGCCACGAAAGCCTACATTCTAAAATTAGAAATAGGATTTTTATTTGTGTTAAAATATTATTGAAGAAATTTTTATGAAATTTTCTATAAGGCAGGAGCCTTTTGTTAATATTTATATGTATTTAGAAGCTACTGACAATGAAGTGATCTTTGAAATTGAATGTTTTTAAATGTTGACTGACATAAATTTCACTTACAAATTTTTTAAAATTAGGACATGTTTCTGGAACCCTCCTTCACATCCTTAGCTGTTAATTGACTGTATGGTAAGTTTTGGACTGTTTGATTTGGATGTGGCTGGATCTGAGCTGCTTTACTGTCAACATCTGTTGGCTGAATCAGGAATTTACTTCATTTGTTCTGAGGGGAAAGCCAAAATTCTTAACTTACCTCAATATTTAAAATGAGAAATTTTTTCCCATTATGAATAGTTCTTCTAGAGTATGCATTTCTTTTGACAAAATAACTTTTTGGAAACATAACAATGAAGTTAAGCATAAGTAATTTTGTCAAAAGAAACACATACTCCAAGAGTTTCAACATGGGACAATTTTTCATTTTAAAAGATGTAGATAAGTAATGAATTTTGACACTCCCTCTCTGAAGAAATTCAGTTAATTCCTATTTCAGTCAACAGATGTTGACAGAAAAGTGACTCAGATCCAGCCATGAACCTAATAGTCTAAAATTTACCAAGTGGTCTGTCAACAGCCGAGGATGAGTACAAAGGTTCCTGAAACATATTCCAATATAAAAACCTTTTGAGTGAAGTTTGTGTCAAACAGTCGAAAATATTCAATTTTGAAGATTTTGTTAATGCTTAATTTGCTCGGTAGGTATTGATGTCTGCTTCGACTATAATAACCTTCAAGCACGTAAGCTTATAAACAAATTTCATGACAGATTATTTCTTTTGTTCAGTTGCATTTACTTCAAACTGCTGGTGCCATCCTAATTTCAAGATATCTTTTGCAATTACCCTGTACTCTGATTTTTGAAATACACAAAATGTCTAGGAATGCTAGATACGTACATAACCTAATCTTTTATGTTTCATATGCAAATCAGTAGCAAAATTATTACAAAATCTGCACTCCTTCATGTTGTAGTTCATAAGTTTAAAAACATTTAATTTTTTTTAATTTTAATTTTAATTCTGCAATACTTACATCCTGATATCTTGGTTCTACATCAGGACGTAATACTCCAGATTTCATTTATTTATTCCTCTTATATCTTTCAATACAATTTAAATTACAATTAAATTTTACAGATTTTAAAATCTACACTACTAACACAATGACTAAACAAAATTAAAACTTCAAAAACAAAACCGGTACTGGAATCCAGCACTACGGCTATTTACTATGACTTATAATAACATCTACAATTGCAACTGGTACCCAGTAGCAATTGTTACATTTAAACTTTATTAATTTACAATTATTATCCAATTTACTCTATGCGTCTTCATTTCTGCTAACGCTCGGTATCCGGGCTGCTCCCCACTGGAATTCCTGGCAACGGAACCTGGACATCAGTGGAGTTGCTGCCGGTCTCAAGCAACAGCTATACTGGACCATGGTGTGTTGACAGTGTAGTTTCCTTCGCTTCTCTCCTTCTCTTGACCTCTGTCTACTTCTTCTCTCAACTGCTTCGTTTCCGCCCGAAAACTGCCATTATTCCTTTCTTCTGTCAGTTCTGCTCTCTTCTTCTTATTCAAATTGGGTGTTATCTTCTTTATCATCTTTTTCTTCAACTAATTCTAGTTGTAAATATCTTTCTTGCCTTTCCCTGATTCTCTCGGATCTTCTAGGGGAATATACCATTTCTGGCCTTTGGAGTTTTTCTCTTGTTTGTTTTTTGCCGTTTTTATACTCTTCTGCCATTTTGCATGATATTTTATTTGTTAGCTCGTTCAATGCCCTAAAATCATCTTCGTCTCTCATGATGTTCCAGATGTGTTTCCCAGCAAGTAGTCGTCTTTCCTCTGCTACAAATGACTGGTATTTAGGGCATTCAAATGAGACATGTTCCAGTGTATCGATTACGTTACAGTCCGTACATGTATTATTTGTTTGTAATTTAAATCTTTGCAAATATGAGCAATATGGACCATGGCCTGTTACATAATGCACTAAACCCTTATTGGGATGAATATGCTTAAATAGTAATCTTTCCTTTATGGATGGAAATATTTCATGCACTCTTCTACCTTCTTTTATTTCATCCCATTCTCGTTGCCATATTTGTAATAAAGAATCTTTGGTTTCTTTTTTATTCCTACACTTTTTACCAACAATGTCCATTATTTTTGAGTTATTTTGTTTTTTAAGCCAATAAGAGGCTGCTCTTAATCAAACTAGATAATCAATTGGCCATATACCCAATATTACTAGTAGTCCCATTGTTGGAGAAGTGGAAAATGCCCCTGTACATCTCAATAAAATTTTTCTTTGGGAGCTTCTTAAAGTACGTATAAAATGAACCTCGCGTGCCTTTTCCCCCCAAACTCCTCCTCCATAGTTTAATATGGCTGCAAAGATGCTATTGTGATAGATTTTTATTCCGTTAGCATGTATATTAAAATATCTTTGTCCAATATTGGCTAACTTGAACATAACTTTTTCTGCTCTAGTTCTTGTGTTTTCTACATGTTTCTTAAAATTTAGTTTTTCATCCAAATATATACCTAGATATTTATTTACTGCTTGTCTCTTAATATTTTTATTGTTAATTTTAATACTCGGATTTCTGTTTAAGTTTCCTTTTAAAAACATATATGATGATTTGTGAGGAGCAATTTCCAATTTTGCTTTTATGCACCAATTGTTTACATGATCAGTTATTATATTTGATCTCTTTTCAATTTCCTTTCTATTATTTCCTTCTATTATTATTAGTAAGTCATCTGCATATGCGATAATATCTTTTATACTGTTTAATCCTTCTATTTTTTCTATTAGAGATTCCAAAAATATGTCCCATAATATCGGCCCTAAAATTGATCCCTGCGGACATCCTTTGGTAATTTCCTTTGTAATGATCTGGTTTGCACCCTTAACGTACACTCTTCTATTTTTACAATAATCTATTAACGAATTATAGATGCACTTTGGATATTTCTTTTTCCTTAAAATTTGAAACAGTACTGGCCACCATAAATTATCAAATGCCCCCGCAATATCGAAAAATATTGCTATTACGTATTTTTTATTGGTTATTTTTGAAGTTTCTATTGCCTCGATTATGGCATCCTCTGTAGACTTGCCTTTTCTAAATCCAAACTGTTTGCTGGTCATACCAATCATTGATCTATATTCATCTATTCTTTTGCTCAAAAGTTTTTCTTGGATTTTGCCCAAAACATTTAATAAGCAAATAGGCCTATAGGATTTCGGTTGCGTGGGATCTTTGTCAGCCCCTTTGTTTAAAATGATCACATTCGCTTCCTTCCAGCAGTAAGGCACTTTTCCCTGCCATAGACAATTATTAAACAATTGACATAGGTACGGGGTAATCTGATCTTCCAACTGTTGTAGCACTTCCGACTTTATTTCATCTGGTCCTGGTGATTTATTCTTCTTTAATTCCTTTATAATTTTTCTTATTTCAACTTCATGGTAGGGGAAAATGACACCTTCATCTATTTTTACAGTAATGAGTTCTTTTCTTAGTTTTCTGTGTTCTGAGTTATCATTTTCTTTAATATCATTAGGTAGTAGTTTTAGAAGTAAGAGATTTATAGAGTCTATCCAGTTGACAGTCATTTTATCCTCCCCTTTATCCAGAGTGGATATTATTTCTGGGGTTTTTACTTTCTCCATTATTAGCTTGTAAGGTGTACCCCATATATTGTTGGAAAGGTTTATCTCTACGAAATTTTTCCATGCAGCTTGGCGATATTCTTCTATATTTTCCTTGTATTTTTTCCTAATTTCTCTATATTTATTTAAGTTATTTTCTCTTTCTGAGGCAATAATAGATTTCTGATAAATTCTTCTAGCTTTTCTACCTGATCTTCTTAATTTTAACAGATTATTGTTCCAAAATGTTGGTGAAGTGTTATGTTTTTTATTAATTCTGGGTATGCTGCACTTCATAGCTTTTTGGATGGCTTTGGTTAGTTCTAATGCTTTATTGTTACAGTCCTCTTGAGGTTTAGGCATTGTAGGCAATTTAAATTCCGTTTTTAGTTTATCCCAGTTTGCTTTCTTTATATTGTAGGGTCGTTTATTCTCATTCCATCTTTGTTCTTGGTTTGTGTTAGTTTGTAATTCGAAATAAATTATATTGTGATCACTTGACGTCAGTGATTGACCTACTTTCCAATTTGTAACACTTTTGCTTGCTCTTTTATTTGTCAATGTGATGTCTATGTTAGATGTAGCTCCTGCTCTATTACTGTAAGTTGGTGGGTTACATGGTTTGTTCTCTACATTTAGCTGTAGCTCCGCTATTACCTCCTCCAGCAGTTCTCCCCTTTTGTCCTTGTAGTTGCTGTTCCACCATTGGGAATGTGCATTAGCATCCGCCATATATATTACTGGAGAATTATTATAACAATTTTCTATTTCTCTTAATCTATTTATATATGGTTCTATGCATTCGCTAAACTGAAAATATTGATTTACTAAAACATAATGTTTCCCTCTTAGTGCTATTTCTATGCAATTTGTATGTGTATCACTTAATTGCGTTATTTTCACCACTTGTATTTCCGAGTTAATAACTACTATTGTTGCCATAGGGTTTCCTTTATCTATTATAATTCTAAAGTTTGTCGACATGTGTGCTGGTTTGCCGTTTACACAATATGGTTCCTGTATGCACAGAATATCTAATTGCAGTTCTTCTGATAGCCTCAATAGTTTAAAAACATGTCCACATGTAAACAAACTCTTGTTTAATTGTAGAACTGAACATTATGAGGGTAGTCAGGAAGAAGAAGTAAGACAATCATGGTGGCCAGCAAGATATATGGTGCGAGTCCAAGAGATTATTAAGCCCCCAGACATCCCTGTGACTACCTCAAACACTGCTGCAACAACATTGACTTTTGAAGCACAACTCCCTCATGGACAAAATACTGTGCTTTAATGGCATCTTAACATATACGCAGATCTGTCAATGAATGGTATGGCTTTGGATAAAAATATCAGGACAAAGCAAATTCCATGGCACTAGGTGGGAGAGAAGCAATAGAAGCTCCATTCCACCTGTTGGGTTACCCCATGGAAGATTGATGCTTCTTATCACGTATGGGAAGTGTTTTGCTCTGTTCACCAAACTTGAGTGTCTATGATGAATGAGTGAATTTTCAGGATTATGAGTTGGAATGCATGTGGAATTCCTAAATCCAAATTGATTTTTTCTTGTGCGACTTACAGAGAAATCTCTATTCTGTCAACCGTTAAACGCACCATTCAGACCGCGACTGATGGATAGGTGGCATGGCCATTTTCATTAACCAAGATTTATCTAATGATTATTGCTTAAACGGCGCACAACTGCTACGGTCATTAGTGTCCAAACACACTAAAACTGCATCAGAATTAAATAAATAAGTAATTTACACAAAATCAGTGTACAACATAAGCAACATTAGCACTTTGGGTAGTAAAATAAAAATCCCATAA
This sequence comes from Metallyticus violacea, assembly GCA_030762175.1. NCBI lineage: Eukaryota > Metazoa > Arthropoda > Insecta > Mantodea > Metallyticidae > Metallyticus > Metallyticus violacea. The sequence continues at coordinate 228,473,630 of CM060846.1, forward strand.
CAAATAACAAGGGTAATATACATAACAAATAAGACCGCCACTAAAACTCTGCTACAAGAGCTGAAAACACAACAGCCTTTAATGGTCTAAAATTGTAACAATAAAATCCCCCAAAAACAAATAACTTGGGTAAAATGGTAAACAAACAAAAGACTGGAACTACAACACAGCTGCAAGAGCGGAAAATCATAGTCTTATAAAGGTCTAAAATTGTAACAATAAAACTCCAAAACAAACAACAAGGACATTTTTGTTCAACAACAAATAAAGACTGGTAGTAAAACGCAGCAGCAAGACCTGAAAACACAGCAGTCTTAAAATAGTCTAAATATGCCGTCATGAATAAAAGGATAAAACCTCACATCTTGCTCCAAAAACCACAAACACGGATAAAACTGAGCACTCGCTCAACAGCAACCACATAATCTGCAAGTAAATCCTCAATAAAGGAGGGCAAACCTAGGGAAAGTCTAAAAGCTGCTAAGTGATGATGGCATTCGAGTAAAATGTGACGCACTGTAAAGGGGTGGTCACAGTGAGGGCAAGCTGGAGCTGGTTGACCATTAAAAAGGTGACGGTGACTAAATCGGCAATGCACAATTCTCAAACGCGCTAAAATCACTTCCTCGCGACGAACTGCGCAAGAGGAGGTCGACCAGTTAAAAGGGGCGGGTTTACATTCACGGAGCTTATTAGTAGGGATTAATTCCCACTCATCGCGCCAGCGCGAGAGAATGCCTCGACCTAAAGAATGTTTAAAATCCCCCGAAGAGAAACGTTGCTCGTATTGAGCAGGGTCTAAGAGGGCGGATTTAGCTGCGACATCTGCGGTCTCATTACCTGTAAGTCCCATATGTCCAGGTACCCATAGCAAGGTCACCCTGACGCCAGCGTCAAAAAGCGTTACCACTGCATCCTTGATCTTCTGTGCAAGAGGGTAGTTGTACAGCTGTTTAAAAGATAAAAGAGCACTCAAAGAATCGGAACAAATAACACTGTTCCCCATCCTCTGGTCAGAGGTAAATAAAATCTCCCGATAAATAGCATAAAGCTCCGCCACAAAAATAGACGTCGCAACGTTAAGACCAAACGTAAAACTAGCTCCATTAAAAACAAATGCACTTCCTATTGCTGTGTCAGATTTCGAGCCGTCGGTATATATAACATTTCCATTTCGTCCAGTAAAAGAAGAGATGATTTCGCTAAAATGACGAAGAATAATAGGGTGCTGCGGTCGAAGATTTTGGACAGGACATAAGCCCAAGATGAACGGTGAATGGGGGCCTCTGCTAAAACCCAATGGGGGGAAGACGCTTCCCCAGCTAGGTAAAAAGCAGGTAACTATTAAGTCCAATGTCCGTAATAACTCCCTAAAACGAAACCCAGGAGGCCCAGGAGTAAAAGAATGAGCAGCATAAAATGGAGCGAGACACACATTAAAAACGGCTCATTCGTGGGATGACTACGTAGCGCAGCTAAACTACAACCATACGCCGCAAGTAAAAGATCCCTACGATAAGACAACGGAGGTTGTCCAGACTCCGCACATAAACCTGACACAGGACTGGTTGGGAATTCTCCAATAGCAACACGGATACCCCGGTGATGAATGGGGTTAAGACGACGAAGAACGGAAAGTCGCGCTGAGCCATAAACTACACAGCCATAATACAGTTTAGGCCGGATTAGAGATCGATGAAAACGTAAAAGAAATGTCCGGTCAGCTCCCCAAGATGTGCCACTTAAAACACGTAAAATACAAAGAGAACGTTCACACTTGCCTCTGAATTGTGCTATATTCGATGACCAGCACAATTTCCTATCAAATACCAAGCCAAGGAACCGAACTTCGTCTGCGAAAGCAAGAGCGTCTGGGCCAAGATGGAGAGATGGTGGAGGAAACTCCTTATGGTACCAGAAATTCAAGCAGACGGTCTTCTCCGCGGAGAAACGGAACCCATGGTTAACACTCCAAGCGTAAAGGCGGTCGATACAGCATTGGAGGCGGCGTTCCAACAGACAAGTTCTCCGAGAGGAAAGAAAGATGGCAAAATCGTTAACGAACAACGACGATTATATATTCCTGGCGGTAAACACTCATTGATAGAATTGATAGCAATGGCAAACAGTGTGCAACTAAGTACCGAGCCCTGAGGTACACCGTTCTCTTGAATAAAACTAGATGATAAAACTGATCCCAAGCGAACATTAAAAACCCGGTCTTTCATAAACTCCTGAATAAAAATAGACATACGACCACGTATATGCCAATCGTGAAGCGTTCGAACGATACCGCTTCTTCAACACGTATCATAGGCTTTCTCCAGATCAAAGAATACGGCGATCGTTTAGAACTTCCGTACAAAACCGTCCATTATATAGGTGGCTAGAAACACAAAATGGTCGACTGAGGAGCGATGACGCCGAAAACCGCACTGAGTGTTCGTCAAGAAATGTCTAGACTCTAACCACCACATAAGCCGCCCGTTAATCATGCGTTCCATCACCTTACAGACGCAGCTGGTGAGGGAAATCGGACGGTAACTGCAAGGAAGGTGTGGGTCCTTTCCAGGTTTAGGAATAGGAATGACGTTGGCCATGCGCCAAGCGTTCGGAGATGTGTCATCACACCAAATATGATTAAAAAGCTGGAGTAAAAAAGTCTTGCCCTTCGCTGGTAAATGCTGTAACAGGATGACATGAATGCCATCTGGCCCTGGTGCGTAGTGTTGAGAGTTCGTGAGGGCATGGTCCAATTCCCTTGCGGTAAACAGGACATTATAGTTCTCCTGATGGTTGGAGGCAAAAGAGAAACCTCTCGACTCAACCTGCTCCTTTAATGCGCGAAATGATGCAAAGTAGTTGCGGAGCTGGAAACATTAGCGAAAGTTCGTCCTAAAATATTGGCTATATCAATTGGAGTATAAGCACTCGATTTGATATCCTAATACCGGGTATTGGCGTAAATCTAGTTTGCCTGCAACGCGGCGTAGCTTTTCCCAAACTACAGATGAAGGCGCGGTGCGGTTAAAAAAAGGAGGTAAAAGCAATCCAAGACGCCTTTTTGCTATCCTTAATCACTCGACGGCATCTGGCTCGCAGTTGTTAGTAGCGAATCATGTTTTACGAAGTAGGGTGGCGACGAAAAACCCGTAGAGCACCTCGGGGTGCACGTAAAGCATCCCGACATTCATCGGTCCACCAAGAAACCGGAAAGCGTCTGAGGTGGCAAGACGACCGGGGAATTGCCTGATCTGCGACTGTAATAAGAACTGTTTCGAGGTGCTCGATCACGATGTCGATGGATGGAAACTCACATCCGGAAAAGACGGCCATAGATCGAAAGAGAGGCCAATTCGCCTTTTCAATGAGCCATCTTGGCGCGCGCTGAGAATGTGCGTTTGAAGAGAGTACGCGTATCTGACACGGAAAGTGGTCACTAGAGTATAAATCAGAGAGGACATTACAAGTGAAATGCACAGAGAGTGAGGCAGAACAAAAGGATAAGTTCAAGTGTGAAAAGCCATGAGTACTGTCAGAAATAAATGTAGGTTGACCAGATTTGAGCAGTACAAGATTGTGACGATCCACAAAGTGGGCTAAAAGGCTAACCCTTGCACACTCTGTGTTGGAACCCCACAGGGGATGGTGAGCATTAAAGTCCCCCCAAAGTAGGACAGGGGGTGGAAGTTGAAATAAAAGATTATCCAGATCAACTGTTGCGACAGTAGCAGATGAAGGCAAGTAAACGGTGCAGACAGAAAACTAAGGCCAGAGAAGTGAACTGTAGCTGCAGCAGCCTGTATAGTAATCTGGAGGTTAATTGAAGTATTGTACACGTCATCTCGGATTAAAATTATAACTCCGCCATGCCATGCGCGGGAGTTCCATCTGCGGTAGGAAGATCAAACCTCACAGTAGAGTAACCGCGAAAAGTGAATGAATCTTGCGGGCGAAGTTTGGTCTCTTGGAGAGACACAAGCGGAGAGTCAGTCAATCGTAAAAGTAACTCAGGCCAGGTCTTCGACTGCGGAGTTCACGCATATTCCATGAAAGGACATCCATTGTAAAAATGAGATAAAATAAATAAAAATACCACCTTACTTTTTAGTCGGTCCTGGACGAAAACCGTCTTTTCTTCAATTGCGTGGGACTGGGTGGTTTATTTGGAGGAGGCACATCCTGCTCCATGATCTCCTCAGAGGGAGGGCTCCCCCCGCTGAGAGGTATCTATCGATTCCAACACGTGGAATCGGTTAGATGTAGATATAGGCGGTGACACCGACCGCCTAGCGAGCTTGCTCCCGTCATAGGAGCGGGACCTCCGAGGAGGAGAAGGGTTCTTTCGCTTATCTACAGGAGTGGGCGTCTTCTAAGTCCAGTCCTTGTATAAGCGGTCTTGAATTTAATTTCTGGGGCATTAAACACTACCGGCTTGGGCTTCACGGTAGCTCGTTTCGGAGACTTGGCGCATTAGGGACCCGTGTAAATACAAGGTCGCAGGTCTGCGTACTACTGTCGCGCTTCTTGATCGACGAAGAGCTACTGCGCTGTATGTACCGGTCTTAGGTACTATGGGCTGGCGAGATTGAAATCGCTTCCGGGCATCCACAAAGGATAGTTTTTTCTTAACCCGGATTTCCTGTATATAGCGTTCTTCGCGATAGCGAGGACAGTCACGGGATGAAGTGAGATGATCCCCTCGACAGTTCACGCAAACTGGAGCGGATGAACATGCTCCTTCATGATTTTCCTGACCGCAGGTTCCACAGATGGAACTGGCACTCTTACAAGATATGCGTGTATGCCCAAAACGCTGGCACTGATAACATCGCAACGGCCTCGGAATGTACGGGCGCACCTCAATAACCTCGTAGCCCGCTTTTATCCTCTGCGGCAATTCAACACTGTTAAAGGTGAGGAAAAGAGTTCAGGTAGGCTGCAATCCACCCTATTTCATTGCCTGTAATACACGGACATGATGACACTTTGGTTTTCCAAGCAACTCTGGATATCCGGGTCAGACATTCCGTCCAGTACTTGGTAGAAATAACTCCTAGCGACGAATTAAGTGTGCGATGCTGCTCAACACGGATGGGATAACCGTGGAGAATCGTCGCCTTGAGCAATGAGTTACTCTCGGACATTCCAGTTGTCTCCACCAAAAGTAACCCATTACGAAGTCGGGTGCAAGATTTCACGGGTCCAGCTATGGTGTCTATGCCCTTCTGAATAATAAATGGGTTTACCCTAGTAAAGGACTGACCGTCTTCTGTATGACTAATGACTAAGTGGCAAGGAAAAGGCTTCTCAGTTACTTCTTTTACTTCCACTCTTTTACGTTTCATTTAGGTAAAATTATTTTCATTAACCATAGTGATTTTATCCTCCACCATTGCAACTGTCTCCGATGGCAGGCTGCTTCCTGCGCGCCACCCCGGCTAAGGTTACTTGCTCTGGCCTGAACAAAGTAACCTCAGGGTCACACCTTCCTGTGTGTCGACAAAGGGACCCAATCGCCTGCAGGAAGTGAACAGCTCATGCAATGGCCCTTCCCTGGGCCTGGCATTTACCAGGACGCTCCTGCCCTACATGACAACCAGTGCCGGGAGTTATGCCATTACCCAGTCACATTTTACCGTGTCAAACATGGGGGCACCCATTAGATGAAGAACAGGGAAGTAGGACAAATAAAAATTAAAATAGAATCGAAATAAAAAGGAGTCAAACACACTTAGCCTGGACGTGCGGGAGCAGCTCAGGTGCCTGAGGTTGCTACACCCCATAACCAAAAAATTGGGCCCCTGAGGGAAAGATTTATATAAGTTTTGATTTGAAAAAGAGAATTATACTTTAGAATAGATAAAAAAATATGTGTATAAACAAACATTTAATATGCCTAATTTATTATTAATTTTGTATCATCATGTCACAAACATATGTCTTTCTAAAAGAGCAGTAGAAACTTAGGCATACAATTTGCAATTACTTTAGTACATTTTTATAGTTTTAGCCTTTTGTGATAACTTACAAAATATGATTATATTACATTTTTTGTGCTATTATCACATGATCCAGTCTATCATATTTTGAATCAATATTTTTCAAAACAATCTGCTTCATTTCTTATTATTCCTGTGGATAAATTACTTTCCATAAGATCTACTACTCATGAAAAAATGTAGGTTCCAATCATCCACCATCATTGATGCAAATGCCAGGCATTTTGCACAGCAACACCTATACAGTATGATATCCATGGCATGCACCACTTTTTCTTACAAAATGAAATGAAAGACTTAGCTTTTCAATATAATGGTCTACTTTGCTGATTCCCTTATTTATATATACACAATCATATATATAAGGGTTGTATATGGCTGGGTGACTGAAATGTTTTTTTTTCCTCCTTAGAATAACTTGTTACCATATGTACTATCTCAACTGGTACTACATTTGGTGTAACAGATACTATGTTATTGTCATTCCAATTTGCCACTAAAATGAATTTATCCTGTGTCACTAAAGAAGTCCTCTGAGCTTTTACTTCATACCATTTTCAGCAAAAGAAGGCATTTTGATAATGTTTTCTCTCATAGTTTCTATCTCTCATAGACTGGTTTTTCAAGTAGTGTGATTGGCAGAAGTTGTTGCAAAGTAAGTGAAATGGGAATGGACCCACATTTTTGTAGTATATCTGCATATACCACAAAACAGTAAATGTTCCTCACTGGAATGCTTTGCAATTATTAAAAACTTTGGTTTTTGATCTTTGATAGGGCTCATTTCTTATAATGTCACCATGGTTTATCCTTATAAACTGATAGCAACCATGTAGGCCAAAATGTGGCTTTATTGATTTTCTTGGAGAAAACTAAATTCTGAAACATTTCATTTAGAGTTTAGAAAAAAGGATGAACTTTACAAAGCTATCATTTGGGTTATGATTATTACCACAACAATGGAAATTAGATAAAATAAGCTAAAATCTATCCCTGGATAGTGCACTTGCAGCAGCTTCATTAAGTCTTTGTTCTTCCTCTGGTAAAGTTATCTTGGAATGGGAACATAGCCCCTAGCTATGAAATATTTCATTTCTTCCATGCTAATATTACCAAGCTTGTTCTACTTTGCTGTATATTTCCTACTCTTCTCCACTAGAAACTCCTGCACATAAAGGTAAAAAAGTATGAAACATTTCTAAAGAAATTTGTTCATGTTTTACCTGTGAAAAATTACAAACGCAAATATATTGAGTTTTCCCTTTTTCCAAATGTGTTTGTTTTCACTGCAATGTTTAGAACTTTACTTCTGCTTTAGTTACTGTTTTTACAGCTACAGGAGAACTTTGATCATTCATTTTTTGATTAGCTGTTCACTGAATTATACAACAACCTTCCTGGTCATTAACATTTTCTGTAATTAATCATGAAAAACCTGCTAAAATTTGATCTGTGTGCTTTGACATTATGAATCTATTAAGGGAACCTTGTTTGAGACTACTAAAAAGCAGTAAACTTGGAAAGCATCTGCAACTACCAGCTCTTTTAACACACTGACCATTCACAACACAGTAACCTTGAAGCTTGAAAGAGTTGTTCTTTGTAGTGGCATTTTGCATCACAATCTCATCATCATTTAAAGTGAAAATGCAAAATTTTGCATATATAAATGAAAGTGAACATTTTAGAAAGATTTGATAATGATGATATGGTGGTTAAATTAGCTACTGATATTGGTGTCACAACAGTGTAAGATATCATTAAAAATTCAAATGAACAAAAGGCCTATTGACCCATTTAGCAAATCTTAGTGCTCAAATATCCACTTGTGGTACATGATGCCAGATGGCAGGCCAGCCTACTGTCCTTTCTAAACGACATGAGAAGATATGAGGTGTGTAGGGTACCAAATATAATGGTAATTTATATATATTTTTTTAACAAAATAACAACACATCGATACTGATAACACAATAATACAAAAGCGAATCAAATATAAACTGGGATTTTCTGTAATTTATTAAAAACCAATTAAATAACAATTGAATAAATCTCATTTTTCTACATCATTGTCCGATTTACAACACAATTTTCCCATCTGATAGGACTTACTTACTCCATTATTGAAGAAAGAATGGAGTTAGGTTTCCAACCACTTACGCACGAACACCATTGTATCTTCAGAATTGCTGAGCTTCAAATGTTTATTTTAATGTTGCATACATGGTAATCGCTAGGCAATGAGTCTGGACTATGCTGTCCAGTGAATTTTCTCTAATTTATCCCTTGTCAAAGTGGCTGTATTGTAAGGGCTCATCTTGGAAAAATTCTCACATCAGTTGACGTGCACATTTTGCCACAGTCAAAACTTTAGTAATAAGTTTCACTCACTGTTTAATGTTCATGAACAAAATCAATGAACAAAAGGCCTTGAAATTCCCATGAAAAATGTTAAGAGAACCTTCCTAGCTGACGGGCAAGATTTTGCTTTGACAGAAGCGGCAGATTCCCCTTTTTCCTGCACTCAAAGTGGTGTATGCATTTTTCATCGCAGGTTACAATTCGATGCAGAAAAATATCTCCTCGATTCTAATATTGAACCAAAAGCCTATGGCACATTAACATGTGCAGCCTTTTGATTCTTAGTTAGAATTTGAGAAACCCACCTTGAAGAGACCATTTGGTAATCTAAGTCATCTGAAATGATTGAACATTTCCATAGCTTATCCCAACCTTAGAAGTGATTTAAAAATCCATTTTTGACATGTGGTTACGCTCTATAACGCCCCGAATGTTTGTCTCTGCTACAGTCATCGAGATAAAACTTTTTGACTTTCATAGTTTCACATTCTATGCCATTATTACGCTAGTGTCTGTGCGACTTATCCCAAAATTTGCCCTTAATCTTTATAAAATTTTGACCGGTTTTCACGTCATTCAGCGCCAAAACTTAATAATGCTTTAAGCAAATCAATGAATGTACCCCTAGCTCAGACATGATGCTACTAACAAGCAAAACGACTGTGAGAGATGAACCGGTTTCCTCTTATTTTAGAAACAGCCACGTCTAACGTCTCAAAAATGCTTGTCTCGCTCCATACTATTCACAAGTGGTTTATTATTAGGTTTATTTATCGACGCTCTTTAATATAAATAAATATTTAAGTTGATAATAGATTCACCCTGGAATATATTACTAGTACATAGCAAATTAAATAAAAATGACCTTTTATATTCTCTGATGTAGCAAAAAACCATGTTGAATGGAAGTCCAAAAAACAGATATTTTATTCCCCTGATTAGCAAGTTCTAATAATGCAAAATCAAGCAGAAGATACCCAGATAATGTCTAATATAGATAACAGGCATACTGACTGCTAATCAATAGCAATACAATACTGGATAATCAAATTTAGAGCATTACCAATGTCCTTCTTTAAGGTACATTTTTTCATTCTGCCGTAATAGTCTCTGTGAGCTAATCCACTCAACCTCAGAGGCATGGCCACATCTGCTCTAAATCTCCTGCTACAGCTCAACATTCACATAACAATTGAAGACAACTTTGACGCAACACCCGCTTTGGAACTGTCACTTCGCCAAGCTTGCCAGCAGTAAGCTCCTTAAGCATGAAACATGTCTGACTATATAATTTATGATCCCACTGAGTTCGCTTTCATATCAGGAAATAGAGGTTCACAGGCAGGCATGCTGAACATTACCTTGCTCTAATTTGTTCCAGTGAATCCAGCATCAAGTCCTTAATGATCTCTCTTACAATCATCTCCTGTACTAATCACAGAGATGGACTCTATCCTACACTGCTCAAATAGTCCGTCAACTTCAATAAATTCCCCATCAACACGATCCAGGACCACAACAATGTCACCTAATTTTAGTGGCATTATGGCCCTTATATTATGTTCTTAGCCTCACTAAAGACATCTGCCCATTTTAGCAGTCTTATACTTTCCTTCTGCATCTTGCATTTTTTAGCAATAATCGTCGACAATGTCCCTCCCTTTTAGCTTTGGTCTTCGGATTTACCTTTTCCCATTCATGTTGGCATCCACCTATTCTGGAATACTTATGTCTGTACATCCTAAGTACATGGACCAATAATTCCAATTTTTTATCTTTATATCTCTGTTATTATCCATTGTCTTTATACCGAGTGTTCCTGGAATCAATATCTATCCAAACTTATATCAACAACAGAAGAGACCAAAACAAATCCTTTTGTCAAGTTTGCACAGGTTTGAAACTAACAATAAATAGAGGAGTGTTAAGCCAGCAATGTAGGAGAAAGAAGGTATGGGAAGAGCTGGAATTGAAGGTAAAAGAGAATAAGAAACAATGAGAGAGAATATTGAAGCATACGGAGTAAGATTTTGTGACCTTTAATAGGATAAAACAAAATTAATTTAAAAATGGACAAGTAGAAGAGGTAATAAATATGTTTCTTTTATTAAGAGTTATTGGTATAATACTGATAACTGGAGGAGTTGAAATCAACCCTGGACCTATTGGGAACCAAACCATCAGGCAAGAGATTTTGTCTAGAGTAAAGGACATGGATGAGAGAATAGGAAATAAACTGAACAGGGGTGAAAAAGAATTAATGGAAATTAAGAATGAAATAAGATGATATGCCAGATGTGCCAACAGAGGTACAGAACATCAAGAGAAGAAAGGGGATATGGAGGAGAGATATATGAAAGATTTAATTTAGTTATCTCAGGAGTCAAGGAAAGGAGCAGAATGTGGCCTATACATAAAATAAGAGAGGTTTTTGAAGGAAGATTGGGAATGATGTTACAGGAATGGGAGATTCGTGAAGCTTTCAGAGTGGGAAGGTCAAGAGAAACAAGAGTGATGACTGGGAGATTTATATCTGCACAGTTTGTATAAGGTGTCTTGAGAGGAAAGTCGGTCCTGGTGGTGTAGAGGTAACCATATTTGCCCCCTAAACCCAAGATTTCGGGTTCAATCCTTGCCAGGATCGATGAATTTTTTCCTGCGTAAAAATCCTAAGTTTGGCTTCCTTAGGAAGGGAAGTAAAGCCTTGAGTCCCATGTTGTGGATTTACGACGTATAAAAGAACTTAAGTCTGAAAGAAGAGGTCTCTGAGCAAAATTTATTGATCGTTTCATGCCATGAATTGAATGGGGGGCTGATGACCTGAGATATTAAAGCGCGTACGTAAATAAACCAAATAAACAACTTGAGGAAAGTTAAGGAATCAAAGGAACAGAAGTATTATTAATACACATTTATCAGTGGAACAACGAGCCCTTAAGAAAAAATTAATTCAACAAATGTAGATAGCATGATTAGAGAGGGGAAACGAGCTTTCATTCGTATCTACGTTTATGAAGTGATGGGCAGGTGGTGGTAGTGGCTGTCAGTGATGTTTGGCCGTTGGATTCTATGGTATTTTCGCAAGAGGAAGGTAGTGGAGAGGAGATTATGTCAGACAAGAGATACATCAAGAAGGAGTAATGTGCTAGAAACAAACAAAAGAAAGTGGTATCTCCCAGCAAGGAGGAAATGCAACTAGTACTTTACTGGCAGTAAGACTTGCCCATACACGCTGGAGAGAAATCACTACAGCAACTCTTGCTCTTGCTGCTTGTGCAACAGTAGCAGAGCGAAATTACTGTTTGCGTGGTCACTGGTAACAGAGTAAATGTTGCATGTTAATTTTTTTTTTGTTAAACACCATGTAACCTACGCATTGTCCTCTGTAACTTTTAAATATAAATTGATAGGGTTAGGCAGATAAAATATTGTAACTGTGGTACATCTGCTGTTTTATTATTTTTTTTTGTTAAACTTAATGTAATCTAAGTGTTGTGCTCCATAATTATTAAATATAAATTGATAGGGGATTGTTGTGTAAAATAATGTAACAGCGGCAAATCTGCTCTTAATGGAATTTGCAATTAATGCATGTATATACACATCCTAATGCTAACCTCTGGTAAATCCTAGAAACTGGTGGACCCAGTGGTTTGCAGTGGCTCGCTATGGCCTGACGGCCTACGCTTGCCTCCTTTCCGTAAATATCAATTGATAGGGGCGAGTAAATCATTATAATGGTGGCAAATCTCCTTTAACTCCGGCAGAAAAAAAAACATTTGGAGGAGAGGTTGACAATGTGAGGAATTTACCTCAGGAAACATGTTTCAAAATTACTTTTATAAGTGTGTTTGCAAAACTTCAAGAGAGTTTTAATGTGATGACATGATTTTTAGTGATTTTACTCTAAATCAAAATAAGATTTGAAAAGTATTTTAGAGAATTGAAGGGAGAAGTATTTGAATGCAGAAGTTATAATAATGGGTGATTTTAACACTTAGAGTAGGTGAGGGTGACTTGAAATTTGGGAGTGATATGTTTGTGGGGCAATGAAACAATGACTAAAAAGATATTGTTAGACATAGATAAGAATATTCATAGTGTAAGTGAAAAGTTTATTGAATTTTGTGAAGTGAATGCTCTGAAGATTTTGAATGCTAAATATGGTGAAGATGTATCTGGGGAATATACTTTTGTTAATTAAAATTGCTAGACTGCTATTTATATATTATGGCCAGTTAACATAGGGTATATTTTAAGTCATTTTAAGATACTTGATTTTAAATTAAGTAGTGGTCATTTTCCACTGGTAGTGCATATAAAAATAATCACAGCAAGTAATGAATCATTTAGGGAAAGGGAAAAATGTTACTAAGTAATATGTTAGATGCAAATGAAAGGAGGAACAGGAGAATCATTTAAGCACACTTTTGAATCCAAGAATGGCCAAATATGCCTACATGTAAGAAATTATGTATTAAACAACTATGAAATGGAGAAGGCAAACCAATAATATAAATACATTAATTCAAAGAGTGGAGGATGGGAGAGAGGATGGGAGTTGTTGAAAGGGGCAATAAGTGGTATGATGAAGAAAGTAAAATAGTCAAAATGCTAACAAAATGGAAAGGTGTATAGGATGAGGAGTCAATGCTAGAGTATTTAGGCTGTAAACATTTATATAATTTATTGTTAGGGTGCAAGAAACTGAATGGAGAATGAAAAACAAGAATAATTTAATTAGGATATTAATTGAAAAAAATGTTAGTAAGATATGGAAAATGTTAAAATAAATATGTAACCAAATTCAATATGAATACATAAGAGGGAATGGATTATTTTAAAACCTATTCTGTGAGCATAGCAGTATCAAAGAAACGCCAAAGGAATGAGTTATATAGAAATGTTGGATAGTGAAGTAAGGGATGAGGAAGTTGTTAACAAGTGATAATAATAAAATATAATAAGTAACAGGAATAGATGATAAATCACCAGAATTTATCGAAGAATGGTGTTGTGATGTAAATAGAATTAAGTTACTCCCAGGACTGTTTAATTTAATTATGATAAATGAAAAAGTACCCCAAAAATGGAGGAAAGCAACTATTCGCCAAATATATGAAGGTAAAGGGAGAGTAGATGTGCTAAAAAAAACTACAGAGGTATTGCATTATTGTCGAAGGTTGGACAAATTTTTATAGGTATCTTGACAAATAGGCCACAAAATTGGGTTGTGCAATATAACGTTCCCTCAGAATTTTAAATGGGGTTTCACAGGAGGATTTTTTTTTTATTTGGTGTAGTTACGGACACCCTTTAACATCTCAGGTCATCAGCATGCCATTCTATTCAGGGCATGAAACAGTCAACAAATTTTGCTCAGAGGCCTCTTTTTCAGGCTTGAGGTTCTTTATCGTGCTGTAAATGTATGACACGGGATTCACAGCTTTACTTCCCTTCCGAAGGAAGCCATACTTAGGATTTTTATGCCCAAAAAAATCAATTTGGTCCTGGCCGGGATCGAACCCACAATCTTGGGTTTAGGAGGCAAGTATGGTAACCACTACACCACCAGGACCGACCTTCATAAGAGGAGATGAAATGTAGAAAATATATTCGTTATAAAAATTGTAGCAGATAAATATATAAAAGACAAAGGAGGGAAACTGTACATGGCATTTGTTAACTTAGCATAACCATATAATCATATGCGGCTAAAACCATTTGGCGTTAAACTATTTAATGAGTTATCAGTGAATATTCTAAAAGTCTTATACAATAGAAATAATTTTTGTGTGGAAGCTGTGGAAGTAATGATAATAAGGGAAATAATTCAAAAATAAGATTAAGGCAAGGGAGTAAGTTAAGCCTAGTGTTATTTAATTTGTTCATTGATATCTAACAGAGATAGGAAAGAGTAACAATTTTATAAAAACTGTTCAGTGAGATATCTGGAAAAAGATCCTTAGTATTTTATATATTGATTAAAAAAAATGAAAAGCAAAAGGTATATTGCTAAATTAAGCAAAGAATAAAGACAGAGTATTACATGAGTAAGAGCATGTACGTAGAGATTAAAAAGAATAAGCAAAGGTTTTCCTCAGAATCAGTGATCAATATGTAGAGGGAAAAAGTTATGTAACAGTTAGTGTTTGAGTGCAAAGTTTATAAATGAGAAATGGTTGAAATTAGATAGAAAGGCAGCTTTAATGAAAATTTTAGTAAATATAGCAGGAATGTAGGAAGTTCTTAAGTAAAGTTAAAATGGAATTGGGTACTAATAAGTGAAGTAAATCAAATATAACTTAAAGGGTGGTTAAGGCTGTTTGTTTCTATTAAGGAGATTTTGGGGTAGGAATATGACAAGTTAAGAGCCTGGGTTGAATGCTTAACCATAATATCATGTATTGATTAATGTAAATAATAAACAAGTTTGAGGTAACTATTGTTATTCAGAAAATGTCTATGGCTTGGGAATGGCCATGAGTGAAAGTAAATAATTGACCTTGCAGTTGTAAAATTAAAAGAAGTTAGGAAAAGTGAAGTTGTTAAATATAAAAATGAGTCAGTATTAGGCGACACAATAACAATGATGATAATAATAATAACAATAACAATAATAATAATAATAGTTCACTAACTGGCTAATTCTTCAGAACATGTTTCAAGAGCGTTCTTGAAATTTTTTAGTATGTAAATGATTTTGGAAATTGTTCAGTATATAAATAAATTTATTTTTATAGTAGGTATTTTGGAAATAAAGGAATTAGTATAATGTAGAGATTGAGTTAGCTGATATAAAATAATGATGATTTAATAATTATTGAAATAATTTTTATTTTTGGTGCAAGTCAGAACCTGGTCCCTTTGATATTCCAGTAGGCTACTGCTGTGAACTGGGGTCTGGGGGCTGATGCAATCAAAGCGGCCATTTTGTATTTTTTATTATTATTCAGTATTTAAATAAAGGTGGTGACAATTAAGAAAATTATTTCAATAAAAATTTTGTAATTGTGGGGGTGTCACATCTAAAATGGCCTGGGCCGGATGGGTGGAGGCTCCCTTATAACTTGTAATCATTCTTAGTACTTTATCAGATCAAAACAATATGTGCATGATACAGCTTTATAAAAAAAAATTAGAAATTGGAGATGTATTTGGGGATAAAATGGTTACAATTTCATTTGCTAATTATGACAATCATTTAAAATGTACAATAAGCATAATTTTGTAAACATGCCATGATCTCTTGACAGTAAAATAGACCTGTAGTTCCTTCAAGACACACTGCTTGCATTGCTGAAGCACTTTCTCAGTGACTTTTGGGATCACATGTGCTATCAACACTGTGCATATCCTTACTTCTTCATTGTTGATTTTTATTTAATCAATCCATGTGCAAGTTTCTTTATTACTTATTATTTGCACTCCTGTGGAACACATGCAATCAATTTTGATGTCAAAATTAAAGCTATTTATACTTTACTCAACAACTCTTATACTAAATAGATAAATTCAAAATGCCATATCTTCTAAGAATTTAAAGCAATGATCGCAAGCATGGAAAGCCTATTAAAACTAAAGAATGTTATCAAATGGTACAACTCCAAATCTTGCACAAATAATTACACTGCAATGGATACTGGCACATTGTGGAGTCTATGGTAATGGGATGGCAGATTTCCTTGCCCAATTCCACAAAATAAGTCAAAAATCTGCTCTTGACATCCATAAAATGAAAAATAAACATACTCACAAAAATAAATTTGATAAAGAATTATTACAGACGAATGCCAAATGCAAAATGAAGTGCAATTATCAGCAAACCAGAAATCATTTCTCAAGCAACCCACAAAATTGCAGTAGCAAGATATAAGCTCATCATAAAACACAATTATTTGACTAAATATATGAATAAAATACCAATCTACCCAATTCCGCAAAATCCTATCTGTTGGATCCATTAATGAAAAATACTGAATACTGAAAAATAAAATCCAATCCAATATTGAAAAATACTGAAATAATGTCTTCATTGTCAAGATCTGAGTATCAGATGATGGCAGTGATGATGACAACATTCATGTTGGAATCTCAATGGATATGTATCTAAATGCTATCTTATTTTAAAATATCCATGTATAAAGATGCATATTCAAAACTGTCCATTTGCAATGCGGCTGCTTACTGATGCTAACAACCCCCCCCCCCTCTCCCTCCATCTCTGCAAACTCGTGGTACCACGACACTTCATCTATTTAAAACTTGGTAAAAAATTATTCTACACTCCCCTTTTTATAACCACAAAACAATTACACTACTCTATATCATTGTGATTTCAATGCAATAAAGTTGATATGAGTTTAAATTAAACGGTATAATTTGCAATAATAAGGACTTCACATTATTGTTTATAATGTGAATGAAATAAAGATTTCTTAGCAATGGAAATGTGTGAGAAGTATAAACATATTGTTCCTTATAAAAAGATGATATGACAATGATATGGGAAAATAAAGACCTGTTGAATAAAAAGGCAGAATTCATCATTTCTCTGAGATGGTCCACCAACTCTGGCAGTTTTGATGATGATGATGATGATGATGATGATGATGATGATGATGATGATGATGATAACCACATAATGGTGCCATGACAGTGATTCCCAAATTATTTTATTTTCCAATTAAAGTAAAACAATATTTCCAGGTATGGCTCTTTGGTGGCATATTAACATCATTTAAACAAAAATAGCTTTATTTCTAAAATTGCATGTCAGTTCAATTCCCCTTTTCGCATATTACTCACATTTGCTGCTATTGTCCTTCCAGAGATTGCACACATTCAAGTATGATTGTAATCTGCATTCTTCTCAATATGATAAATCACAATACACATTTTGAGATCCATGCAACCATGAATGCAAAGGAACAATCCTCTCTACAATTGCTATTTACGTTGCCTTTGGCTAGCTGGTCATGACAGCTCTTAGCTGGGTAGAAAAATTAATAAATATTCATATATTCAATAAGTATGGAAAGGATTTTTAAATTGCTCATAAACAAATTAGCCAAAAAGGGGTATAAGGGATTTCCCATAGTTAGGCCTGATTTCTGTTTGTAGAATTTTCCATTAAATGTAAAGTAAGCTGATTTATACATATTTTGGATAGTTTTATGTATTCATCTGTGTCTCTGGTTAATGTCAATTGATTTTAGCCATTCTCTTAGGTACTTTAATAATTTTTTTTTTTTTTTTTTTTTTTTTTTGGTATACTTGGAAACAGTATTTGACATCGAATGTACACAAGGGTGAGTTGGTATCTATTAGCTCTAATGCAGTCTTTATGCTAAGAATTTCAAAATCTGGCAGCAAATTAAATTTATTTTTTAGCCACTTTGCTAAGTGATAAAAAGGTATGCTGATGTTTATGATGGCTTGCATGCCAGTTCAAGCTTTGTGGATTTTGGGTGGGTTATATATCATTCCTAATTTTGTAGTTCTTTATTTTTGTGGAGGATCAAAATATGGAAAAATATTAGAGAGCATAAAATAGAGAAAAATTGGGAAACAGTGTTTAGAGAAAGGTAATTAAATCATTGAAGAAAAGAAATGTAATTTATGCAAAAGCCAACAAATGTAACAAGATTAATGGACAGATAGGATTGTTTTAAAAGGATGTAGGACCTACTAGAGAGTAAAATTTGTAGAAATAAAGGCGGACCCATTGACTGAATGCATAAAAACTGTAAATAATAGTTTAAAATGAAGTAATGCTATATCGGAAGTAGATATGGCACCACAATATTACATATAGCAACCCAAAATTTGGAATGATATGTGGCCTATCCAAAATCCACAAAGCTGGCAATGGCTGCCACCTATCATAAAGAACATCAGCATACCTTCTTATAACGTAGGAAAGTAGCTGAAAAAGTTCAGTTCCTGCCAGATTTTGAAACTCTTAACATAAAGATTGCATTTGAGCTATCCACTGACTTTGGTTTTTTAAAATCAATTGACATTATCCAGAGACACAGATGAATACATAAAACTATCCAAAATATGTATAAATTGGCTTACTTTACATTTAATAGAAAATTGTACAAACAGGAATCAGGCCTAACTATGGGAAGCCCCTTATGCCCCCTTTTGGCTAACCTGTTTATTAGCACATTCAAAATCCACATTCCACAACCCTTTCCTTAAATGTTCAAAACCTAGTATTGGTATGTTGATATTTTAGCAACACTAAATGAAAAACATATTAATGATTTATAAAACTGTTTAACTTTAGAGGGCAAAGCTTCATTATTTATGCATGATAAGGAAACAGATGTGATACCATTTTTGGAACTCAAAATAATGAAAAACAACAGAGAGTTGGAATTTGGTATACACAGATAGGACAACCATACAGACAGCTATATAAATGACAATAGCTTCAATCCAAGACATCATAAATATGCAATAATTAACAGTTTAGCAAATAAACTTGTGTACTTACTTTTGGATAATGCAAAATATCAACAGGAATGCAAAAAAAATAGAATAAACAGCAGTATATAATGGTTTTTGCAAGGAATTAGTGCAAAAAATATACAAAAGTTCAAGGAACTTAAGCAGCTAAAAGAAATCTATGCTCTCTTCACTATAAAAAGATAGAATTTATAAAAAGTACATTTATCAACCTTGGAATACACAAAAGTTTTCCAAATATTTCATTAGGCTAACATTATGTTCGCAATTAGGAATAAGTTTAGCTTAAAAAATCTTTTGAACAACAAGCAATTAGATAGTATACCACCAGAAAGGAAGTCAGAAATGTATTGTATAAATTGTGCATACTACAATTAAATATATATTGAAAAAACAAAAAGAAATACAAGTACCGGATGAAAAGAGCATGGCAATAACATAAAAATATATGCAAACAGAGAAATCCGCTGAGGCAGTTCATTTTTGGACAGAAAATTATGAAAATGAAGTAAAAGTAAAACTATTAAAAGCAGTATAAGGGAATACAGAACTTAGTACATGAAAAAAATTTATATCCATAAATTCAAATATCAGCTAAAGAACTTCAATATCTCAGATGAATTAAACCCTATTTTTGGGTTCATTAGATGTACACCAGAGCCTAATGTAAATTATGTCAACCCTTCTGACAGAGTGACAAGTAGCTTATGATCCAAACATGTTCTAATGAAAAGTAAGTTAGTGAAACTGTAAGAGTGTTTAGTTCATCTCATCATAATATAATAATTATCATGTTCAAGTTTCCTTTTTGGATGAACTTGGCAAGTCCCTACTCCAGCCAGCAGATGCCACCACAGGAACTGGCGGGTGTCTATCCATAGTTTCTAGTAACGGTGGTTTAGTGAGCAACTGGAGATGGGGGAGATTCTCCTGAAATGCGTCTTATTTTTAAATAAGTGGAGTTTAGTATAAAAAATGAATACTTAAGTTTAGGATAAATTATCATGTTGTTTGCTAACTGTACTCAAAACTGATGTATGCAGGGTGTATGAAAAATGTGATTCAATAACAAAACTTTAAGATAGAGTTAAACCAATTAATTTCAGTATAGGAAGTAACATTCTAAAAGCCATAATGGTAACAGACATTTTAATGAATCTATTGAGTCAAATGCACTTGAAGAGTTCATGCAGTCTGACACATGCTTAAAGTAGCACCCTCTCCTCCAACTGAGGTGCTCAAAGAGCCATTGGCAGACCATGATGTGATATTCGTGGGACAGTTTTGGCCACTTAGGGACAATTACTGTTCTTATTCAGAATCAGATGTATGTTACAATATTCTGCTAAACTGTATGATTACATCACACTTCTACAACAAAACACGTCCAAATGATAAGGCACACCACCAGCACAGACACTTTAAAATGAATACTGTTACCAGTTGGGTGAGTTAACTGTCTTTTACTTATGCATTTTCATGGGTTAATGATGAATTGTCTTTGTTTTTGTCAATTTCTACACAGTATAGTGCAGTGCACCAATACCGGCATTGTGTCGTTACTTATTCACTGTTAACAATATAACTGTGATGTAAGGAATTGTGGAGGCACCTTTTAAGGCATTTCAGGAGATATTTAGGCCATGAATCTTGCCTAAACTACATCACATTACTTCTCCTGTTTGACTCTGGATGAAAATTGTGAGTTAGAGGGTTGGTTACTACTCTATTGTCCTGTTTCTTTACCATTGTCTGTGATTATTATTGGACAACAATTTACATACTCTCTCTCACTCTCTCTCTGTATGTATATATATATATATATATATATATATAAAGCAAATATCATATAAACTGTGTAAAGTGTTTTACAGTGATTTAACATTCTATAATATTGGATCCTTCAATGGATTACACCGGCTGATAAGGTATTCATGGATGGACAGGCTACCCTAAAGTCAGGGTAATACAAGAGTCACTGTAGAAACAGTGACAATGTAATAAATTTAATGCACTTAAAAAGTTATGCACTCACCCATGTCATGCAAGGAGATGTTGGAATTGCCTGTCATTTTCCACAGATTTCTGGCATTTACTTATGAAATTACCCCATTAATCTTCTTAATTCTCTTAAAGAAAGCAAACTGATTCCTTGACAGTGTTATCCTTTAGATCACTTCAAGTGTACGAATACCACTAATTTATGATATGAACTATGACTTTGTGCTGGATCACCTGGTACTTCCTCTTTGAATAATCTCCTGACAGCATGAGTGAACTCAATTTGGTTATATAAACATAAATCAACACTTATTGTAGAATAAAATAATTAGGCCTTATACAGAGGGGTTATTTAAGTTACAGGTCAGTGGAATCCAGCTATATACCGAGAGGAGCCTGTTGTCAAGGTATATGATACATGAGCAGGTAGCAGCTTGTAGTTAATTTGAGGGAGACTTTGTTGAGTGGTTGTGCGCTTGTATGTTACTCAGTGCTTTCACTATGTGTAATTATGTACTAATTATTTTTTGTTAGTTACGCTGCTGTATATATTCTTGGAAAATGTTTTATGTATGACACATATGTAAAAATAGATTCTTGCAGAAAAAAAATAAGGCAATTTCAAAGAAAATATCCTGACATTCATATTCCTGATACAGAAATTGTATGCAAACTTGTTAAACCTGTTTGAGAGATAGAATCTCTCAATGACAAGAAACATAAATAAAATACAGGAATTTCTTATGCAGATGCCTGTAATGAATTACTATTAAGGGGCAATATTCTCCACATTTCTTATAACAGAGTAAGGCTTATTACTATGCTTTCAGTGAATTATTAATATCAAAATAAAAAAGGTAACTTAATGCATGGCAAATCTATTTTCTGTTATCTGATTGTAGCAGCTGCACTTCTCAAGTAAGCAGCCATGCTCAGGTGGCCCCAAACTCAAATAAACTCACTGTATTTTCCATTTAGTATTCTTAGCAAACTTGACTCCAGAATCAGACACCTATTGTTCCTTTCAGGAGGAGAAATTAGGGTGCTTTCCCAAAAACATGAATTATAAGTTAATGTATTTTTCACTCGTATCACTACCTATTGGCTTTCAGAAAAATTATCTCACTTCATTTGCTAAGGGCACTCAAGCTGTATCGTGCAATTACCCTGAGGAAAGTTGTATACTTCAGCATTTATCTGTATCATCTGGGTTTGAATTTCTACTGGCCTCCTGTTCCAATACCTGCATTATATTACTAACAATAGCATATTCAACAGCAGGGATTCTTTCTCTCAGTTTCATAGTGTATTTCATAAAAACATATTTCTAGATGAAATGTTCTTCCCTAAATTTATGGCATTGTCAAGAAAAAAGAATGTTCATGTTTGCACTAACAAAGTACTGTAACCTTACTGAGATGAGTACTGCACAAATGGAGATCTTCATGCAGGCATTTGTAGTATGCTGATATCGTGCCCAAAACTGTGACAGGATTGCAAAAGATTATGCACCAACTGTTTGATGGGTATCTTTTCATAACTTACTTTCAGTTTGATTGGAATTTTCAGAAAGTTTAATGTATCATGAAAGCATGTCAGCTTTATGGCAAGTTGTTTCATACAAATTACACCTTATTTAGCTAACTGGCCTAAAATCTGCTGATTAATCATGGTCAAAAGCAGATAATTGCATAGTTTCTTTGCAATAGAGCATAGTTTCTTGTAGGTTTCACTGTAATGCAATGCTCAGAAAATGTGATGATCTGCAATATTTTAATAGACCTGTAAGTAGCTATTTTGTTGACTGGTGTTTTTAGTGGAGCAGAACATTTGCTAAGTGTTATTATGAACAAGTTCATATAACAAATGTGGATTTTTTTTCTCCATTATTCTCTTTTATATATACATTTCTTTATTTACCATAACAATGCTTAATATGTCACCACCATTAGAGCTCATCCTACTGCCTTTGAACTTTTATGTGTACACTTTGAATTAATTTATGACTCTGAAGTATTTCCATAATCACAGTGCACATTTGCTGCTCAGTCATAATTTTTAGCTATGACATTTGACACAATGAACTAATCAGTCAATGAAAATAATTATGATAAAAGCTTAAAATTTTAACCAAGATCTTTATCTTTTACTCACCTTTTTAAAGCTGAATATGGTTTACTTCACATATTTTTGTACTTATTTAATAGCTGGGTTCCATTATTATTAAAAATAATAACAACAAAAAGAAGAGGAACTTCCACTACTTCCCATTACACTATAAGAATGAGCAAAATATTTCATAAAATTCTTACCTATAAATCTTTGATATCATGTTTTTGAATCTTAGTTTTAAAAAAATACATAACTTATATTTAAAAGCATACATTGTCAAATAATATGATCTCTAACTTAGATGATCACATTTAGTATGCACATGTCTGAATCAGAATCTTCTGCTATGATTTTCACTAGCACAATCATTTTTATATTTTATGGCCACAATACCTGTACACAAAATTATTAGCCCTCGCTGACCATTTCTATTACAATGAAAATATAGGTTATCACTAGACATACTATGTGATTGCACTCTGTGAACTACATTAACTTCTAATTTGACTGCTTAACTAAATCAAGAGGCTTGGTTTAGTAAAGTTGTATATTTTATCAAACATATGATAAATTACTGAATGGACCATCTATATCAACCATAAAAACTCAACAGAACTTTTCCTTGATTCATGTCTCCAAATAAAACAGTTCATTTCAAAACCATCTATCTTAAGTTTCTCTGCCAAATTTGCTGCAGCATACTGTTATCAACAAACTCTTTTATGATATAATTCTGCAGCTCTCATTGTGTTTCTCCATGTATCTATATATCCTCAATATACATTTCTTAAATACAAAATGTTCCAACTGACAGACTGCTGCACAGCCCTCTTAAATTACATTCTACAGCAATCATACACGTTAAAATTTTGAGTCACCTTATTCCACTTGAGATAAAGCGTGTTTACAATTGGTGGTGTAAATTCAGAGTCCTATAATTCTTAAACTGCTTCTCAATCTCATTACAGGTACTTTTTGCTAACCAAACAATAACATTAGTTCTACATAATTCTGTTTTGCATATCAAGTACATATATTAAGGTGTTCTGAAAGAGCATTACAAGTGACTTCTTTCCCTCTACAATGTGCATAAAATAATTTAAAAGCAGAAGCTTACCCTGAAAGACATTTCTAAATTTTCTCCTCCCCAAATATCCATTCCTTCATCATAAGCACCAATTTCATAGAAATATTCTCTGTCTATTGAGAAAAGTCCACCAGCCATTGTAGGAGTACGAAGAGGTGCTGTTCTGTCCCCGCCACGCCTATCCATTTCTCTCTGAGGAACTCGATACCTGAAACAAGTGACTATTTAACATAAATATTACTCTGAAAAATGACAACATATATCTAGTTACTGCAGTGCAGTGTATGTATGATGTTTTATGTGATACAACTGTTCATTGTCAAAGATAATCATGACAATTTTACTTTTGGGATCTAATTTCATTATTAAATCTTCATTAACCAATAATCTCATATTGTCTACAAGGGCCAATGTTCCAAATAGATCAACTATCAATTCATCTCAAACAAAACAAAAGATACATTACCAAAAAGTAAGCTTTTCACTGTTTTAAGAAATCCTTTTTGATTTATTTATACATCATTACATCCATGACAATTACCTAAATCTTCAGGATGATATGCTGGTGATGAATATTTCTATGGTGTCTGAGCCTGGGAACCAGAACTGCTGAAGATATGTATGTGATATCTGTTGAATGGGTTGAGGAAATGCCCCAGTTAAAATCCCTAATGCAAGCAGAACTGAACTTGTTTACATTTGCAGTTGGCCCTGAATCATTAAACTTAACAATTTCAATGGAGTCATTGAGTTAACTTTTCTAATTTTTGAGGTGTTATCTACAAAGAATTTGTTCCTCTGTCAGGACTTTAATGTTTTCCTGCTAGAAGGTAATAGCAACAGCATATGAAGGTAAACAAAGCAGCTTGATCTTTTTAAATCTATGGGATTTGTAATGAAGTGTTACTCTAAACATTCCTTGTTTATCTTATTTTGATTTAAAGTAAAACACTAAAAATCATGTCGTCACAATAAAACTGTCTTTAAGTTTCACAAACACACTTATAAAAGTAATTTTGGAACATGTTTTGTGAGGTACATTCCTCACATTGTCAACCAAAAACGACGACTCATTCCTCACGAAACATGTTCCAAAATTACTTTTATAAGTGTGTTTGTGAAACTTAAAGAGAGTTTTATTGTGACGACATGATTTTTAGTGTTTTACTTTAAATCAAAATAAGATTAACAAAAGTTTCACTGTGTGGATTCCGACATTCCGTAAACATATTCCTTGTTTAATTGTGGCACCTCTATTTAAATGCTACTCATTTGCCTTCTTTATAACGGCTACACATGATTCAAAAAGGTTACGGGACTACTTCCTGGTCTTATGATATACATGTTTCCCTGCAAATTCAAAGGTCCTGTTTTTGAATTCCATAAGGTCAGTTTCCTGGGTAAGATTTTTTCTGGAGTTTTTCCTTATCCTGAAAAGATGAAAACCAGGAAAATTTCAACATCATGTGCTCCAGGCTCATTTATGCACTCATTTCATCAAACATTTATTCAGCATTTCTAGATTCTCATTGTTATGTGGGATGAGACACTTTCTTAAAAAAATTAAGTACTGAAATAGAAAATGCTGAAGATTTAAATGCAAAACTGGAACATGAGTACATGAAGACCTTATGTGATTATATCAAAATGGAGCATGTTTATAAGAAATTTGCACATATAATAAATAAATTATATGTACATTTCTTTTCTAAACATTGAGATGTTCACACATTTACAATCTGTGCAATGGCAATAAAATATCTGGCATTACATCTTTTATATTGAGAGAGACAAATGAACACCTCCATTACCTCAAGTATGCAAAATAATTTGATCAAAACATAAATTTTAAGAAAATTCAATTGAACATACTAGAGGGACTATTTTAAGTCCAGTATTTAGAATGGATATTGAGTTAAGGAGTTATAAAATACATACCTATTAAAATAAAAATACGAGATAATGAAAGTGATTGGATTAGTCCTACAAAATGATTAAGAAAAAATTATAAATGCAATCACTAATAAGATGTCTCCATATATGAAACATAGCGGAACTGCATATCCACGTAAGAGCAGTAGTAAGTATATTAATTAAATTGTATTTACACAGCTGTAGACAATGGAGTGGTAATATATCCTATAAGAATGCATTAGCTGTAGACAATGGAGTGGTAATATATCCCATAAGAATGCATTAAATATGTTCCTATTAACTCCGCTTATACAACAATTGGACATGTTTTGGGGGTGCAATAGCATCATTAGCTCTTGACTGCTGCTTGATTTTGTGACTGGATTCATCTTTGGGTAGAACATCAAATTCATTAAGTTTTCCCCATTTCTCCTATTTTTTAGAATGAAAATTTTTTCTGGAGCTCTATTGGGTTGTGAAATTCTTTCACCACCTTAGCCTCTGGTTTAATTTCATGATTTTTAATCCAATGAGCTGCCACAGCTGATTTATCAATTTACTTAAAACAAATATTCCTAAAGTGTCCCTTTCTCCAAATTTCAAAATTTCTCTTTGCCAATGTATCCTTGGTTATAATTTGCACATATTATTTTGCAAATTCCTGATTTCTGTTTTGTTGATATGGTGTCGTTTTACTGTGCAACCTAATAAATTTTTGGTATTATATTTGCTCTTAGGGGGCTAACTTTATGGCAAGTTCTTTGAATATATTTTTTATGTAATTTTTTGTGTGTGTTTCTTTTCTATGGATTACAAAGTTAAGTTGGTTTTTATGATTTTTAAATCTAGGAATTGGAGCCATGCATTTTTCTCTTGTTTCATGGTAAACTGTATATATTTATGTTGTAAATTAAGATGTTTCAGAGCCTCTATTGAATGTTTTTTCAGTATTATAGCAAATATGTGTTCCACATACCTATACTGTATCTTGAAAATTAATGGGAGGGCTTTGGTGATATGTATTTAAAAGGAGCTCATGTATAAATCTGCTACAAACAGAGGCCAGAAACTTACTGGTAAAAAGTTTTGATTAAAATTGATATAATTTTGCTGAATTCATATGTTGGTAAGTTTTAGTAAGCCTTCTATTTCTCCTGTTTGTAAATTTAAGGATGTTATCCATTTCTATTGGTACGCTCGAGAATAAGGCTTTTACATCAAAAGACACCATTACATCTTCTTTTGCAATTTTGATATTTTTAAACTTTTCAACTAAATCAAATGAGTTTTTGATGCTCAAACTTTTAAATATTTTAAAATAGTCGAAATTGTCAATTAACTTTACTTTATATGTGGGTGAATTCATGTTAATTATTGGTCTCATGCTTGAATTATTTATATGATTTTAGGATGTGCTTTGGTTAAATTGTTAATGCATCTATCGAGTATTCTTTCCAAAAACTCTGAAATACTAATACTGCTGAAATACTAATACTTCCTAGACTTTATGCACTTTCTAAAATCGATAAAAATAATAACAGCATGAGACTAATAATCAACAATATTGTGAAGAGCCGGGCAACAGTAAATTAGATTTCCCAATGATTACTGTTACTTCGTATTATACAATAAAGTATTGTAGCAGTGTGAATATTGCACCATCCCAGGTGAATCGCATAAAGCAATCTAACATCTGGTTTGAGTACGCAATGTCCTGCACTTTAGTTAGAATTTCATCATGTGGAACTCCTAGCGGTTACAGTCTTCTAATAGGGAATTACTCGTGGAACTTCTAGAGCATTCTAGAAAGTCTTAATGATGTACATTTCTAAATTAAATACCAATTTTCCTAGAATAAGTCAGAAATCCTGAGTTTAAATAGGTAGGATGGCTCATTAGGGTAGGACATAGATAGTTGTTACCTAACAAATTCACATCAGCAAATCCAGGATCATTTGGGTGTCACCCTCAAATGTGTCCTGCTCAGCTTGTCATACCATCCCCAAGGTAAGATTACAGTCTGGATGGACTGCCATTGTATTGGGAATTAGCCATTAGATGTATTATCAATATATAGCCTACTAAATGGACTGCCAATGTGTTTTTGGGAATAAATCAATAATTAAGATAATGTATGCTAATTCAGACCCTATTATTGCTCTTTCCAGCTATACCCATCCCTCATGCCATGGCTATGGTTGTCACATCATTAATTCATCACATACAAAATAGCAAAAGAGTTAATTTAAAATTTCAGCTCTTTTAAGATTTCAAAGCTTGAGCATCAATAATTCATTTGAAATACCAAAAATTGCAAAAGGAGATGCAATGGAGTCTTTTGATGCAAAACCTTATTCCCAAGCATGCCAATGTAGATTCATATGCAAATGTGAAAAGAAATGGTTTACCTCCTTAAGTTTATAAACAGAAGAAATAGAAGGCTTATTGATACCCACCGAACATATGCAATCAGCAAAATTTCTTCAGTTAAGCAAAACTCAAGTTTCTACTCTAGCAATGGGAAACCCTTTGTCTCAGTTAGTAGCAGATTTATTCATGAGCTCCTTTGAAATATCTATATATCACCAAAGTTTTCCCATTAATTTTCAAGATATGGTATAGGTATGTGCATGACATATTTGCAGTAATACTGAAAAAACTTTCAATAGATATTCTGAAACTTCTTAATTTATGACATAAGTCTATACAGTTTACCATGGAAGAGGAGAAAAATGGGCGACTCCCATTCCTAGATTTAAAAATCATAAGAAATAAAAATGATTGAACTATGGAAACCATAGAAATGAGACACACACAGAAAATTACATAAAAATAACAGTAATAGCCCCACACCACATAAATAGGCAGTGCTCTCCATCTTGGCACACAGAATAATTAATCCCACCCTAAGAAACAAGAGTACAAAATGGAATACCAACAGATAATTAATACAGCAATAATCAACTGTTTCAAAAGAAACAGTAATAAAAATTATCAATACATTTAAAAGGTAAAACCTATAAGAAAGACTGTCACACTGAAAAACATCAAGAAAAGAATTTTCACATACCATTCAAATTACCACAACAAATTCAATAAGACATTCAAAGAAAATTGCATAAAGTTCCCCCAAAGAACAAATGTAATATAAAAAATTTATTTGGTTGCACAGTAAATATGCTATACCAACAGAATAGAAATCATGAATTTATAAAATCAAATGTGCAGATTATAACCAAAAATACATCGACAAAGAGAAATTTTGATTTTGGAGAAAGGGACACTTTAGGAAAACTTATTTTAAGTAAATTGATAAATCAGCAGTGGCAGCTCACTTTTGGATTAAAAATCATGAAATTAAACCAGAGACTAAGCTGGAGAAACAACTTCACAACCCAATAAAGTTATCTACTTTGTAAAAAATTTTCATCCTAAAAAAATAGGGAAAATTTAATGAATTTTGATGTTCCACCCATGGATGAACTCAGCAAATTCCTACTTGAACCATCAGAGACCGCCACAGAAGCACCTTGGGATCCAGCTACCAAATCTAGTAGTTGATCAACAGCATATGATGGGTACTATTTCCCCAAAACATGTCCTATTTTTGTATAAGTAAGCCGAGTTAGTGTAAATATATTTAATACAATCTTATAGCAAGGAAATTGTTACAAAAACCACAAGATGAAAGATGGAGAAAGATATAAAAATTTAGTAGAATTTAGAATGGAGGGATGGGTTTAACAAGAAGCAAATCAAAGTTGGAGCATTTTAGATATAAGAGAAAGGATTCAGTACAGTACCTTTTATGTGGTATGCTGGAATGTAGAATTATTTGCAAATATACTTAATGGGGTTATTTATTAGATAACCAAATGGCAGATGTGACAGCAGTGGTGAAAACATGGTTATTAAAAGACTCTGTTATCAGTATCACTCGGTATGATTATTCAGAAAAAGAAAAGGATTCAAGGTCAAAGAAAAAAGATTATGTATCTAGTGGTGTAGGATAATTTGTAAAAAAAGATGAACGTTTTAAAATTAAGGTGGGGAAGTGACAAAGTGTTGTCGTGGATATTTAGTGATCTATCTGGAAGTAGTATACAAATATGTTTAGGCACTGTCTATAACTCACCTAGCTCTTCAACTTTTTATGACTCAAATTTGTCATTGAGTTGAGGCAAAATACCATGATTTACAGGACAAATATACGGGTAGAGAATTAATGCTACTGATGGACCTTAATGTAAAAGTAGGAGAAGATCAGATTAAAGTAAATCTAATGTAGATTTGAATAGTTTGCGGTTTTCACAGTGAAATATAGAATCATATAAAAAATTATTTATGAGGAAACCACTCGAATTTCACTAGTTTTGTTCCACTTACTTGGACGTGTTTTAAAGGCAAATTTCCTTCATCGTTAGCATGGTTGTGAAAATTTGAGTGATTTCCTCATAAATAGTTTGTTATATAAATTTAATGCATTTGGTCCAATGAAGGCAGACCCAGATAAGGATACAATTTTCAATAATAAGGGAAAAAAACTAAACGTTCTATGATGAGAAAAACCTTTTGATGTGCAATGGAGTAAAAGGGAAAGATGAGTGCAGAGAATTTACTTTTGCAAACAAAAATGGCCAAAGTGTCATATATGTTATACCTTTTAGGTTTATATAGATATATAGTGTACTTTAAGATTAGGGACATGATGTGTAGAGCAATTATTTTCCATCAAAAATGGAACTATGTTAAAGAGGGTAGTAACAGGAAGAAAGATGCTGGGTTAGGTATTTAATTAGAACTTTACAAAAGGAAGAGTGATTTAGCTGAATTGTTTTATGCAAAATTAAATCAAGAAGTGAAAAGTTTGGAGGAAATCAACTTTACAAGATCAGTACACGGCAGAAACATTGAAGAAAGTACTTTTAGAGGAAGCTGTTAAAAAGAGTAGGAAATTAAATTATAGTTACAGGGTGGAGGCTCAAAGCAAATGATAGCTGGTATAATCAGGAATGCTTAGAAACAAAAAGAATGGTACAGAGAGCGTTAAAATGGAGACAACCAAGGGAGAAATTAGATAGGAGTAATTACCTTGTAGAAAAATGAGGATACAGGTGTGTAGTATTAGATGCAAAGAAAAAAAAAGTGTGGGGAGATAAGCTTAGCCAAAAGTTAAACAAGACAATAAAACAATTTGGGCAATGGTAGGCAAAATGAACAAAAGAAAGGGAGGAAATAATGTTGTACCATCAATAACATGATGTAAGTTTTTTCAAGGTCTTTTAGGAGTAAAAACTGAGAATCTGATTAACAACAATCTATTGAAAATAGATGTATGGCAAATATACTTCAAATGAAATACTGAAACAAACAAGAAGGCTAAAGCTAAACAAGGACGTGGAAAGATGGAATTCCAGGAGAATGTTGGAAAACTTGGTTAGAAGACCTAAACAGATTAAATACTTTGATGTGGTTACTGAATTTAATCTAAAAGTAGTCAAAATACCAAAAATTTGGAGCGTGAAAATAGTAATGCCAATTCTAAGGGTAAACAAAGTAGAAGGAACTCAGAAAATTATAGAGGAATTAGTTTTACTTTAAATAATCTGGAAAGTCTTCACTAAAGAATTAGCAAAATTGCTACAGAATCGGCTGAGAAAGAAATTTTTCATTATTTTAATAAGGCTTTAGGAAAGGCAAAACAAGAGTTGATAATATTTTTATTATTAGAGCATTAATGGATAAATATCTTAGTAACAAAAGAGGTAGATTATATTTCTTATTTTTGGACTTAGAAAAAGCTTTTGACATAATTTCTAGTGAAGCACTTTGGATCAAACTGAGCAATAAAGGACTAAGTCAGAACTTTATAAAGGTAATTCAAAATATTTACAAGCAAAAAGGAATTTTGTATAAAATATGAATGGGGAATGGCAAACAACATAGGTCTCAGATAAGGAAGTAAATTAGGCCAATGCTCTTTAATCTGATATTATAAAAGAAATGAATAAAAATAATGTATATTCACAACTATAAACACAGAGATACTGGGTTTGCTCTTTGTAGATGATCTGATAGCAGGAGTAATGAGTATAGGATTAAAATTATTATTAAAAGTTACAGGACATCCTGAGGAGGAGGAGGAGGAGGAGGAGGAGGAGGAGAAGGAGAAGAAGGAGAAGGAGAAGAAGGAGAAGAAGAAGAAGAAGAAGAAGAAGAAGAAGAAGAAGAAGAAGAAGAAGAAGAAGAAGAAGAAGAGGAGGAAGAAGTAGAAGAAGAAAGTTGGTAAAAAAAGAAGAAATGATAGTAGGCAAAGAAATTGAGGTTGTTCAGAAAATTGATCATCTTGGCATTAAATTTTCTAGTAATGGAAAATAGAGCAATTAAAAAAGGAAAGCATTAGCAGAAGAATAAATGGCTATAAGTGTAATTAGATCTTGTATAAATGAAATACCAAACATGCAAGTAAAATGGTTCGAAAGAGTATATGATTCAATAGTGGAGAGCAGAATGATTAAAATAGAAATTTGGGGGCTGGATGGAAAGTAATAAATAGATAATTTTGTAAACTAGTTGTAGGCTTACCTAAATCTTCCCCTAATGAGGTTGCTCTATAATGGAATTAGGAAGATTAGGCAACAAAAGCAAGGTAATGGTAAGAATATTGAGACACCCAAACTAGGAGTTGCAGGACCTTGTTGCTGGTGGCTGGGCTTGTGAGCCTCTCCACATCAATGGGCTGTAATGACGGTAGCTTGCTATCGATGGGGGCACCTAGTGTCATATAACCCATGCTGAGGAGGTGCATGGTACATGGAAGATGTGCAATAAACGAAGCCTCCGGAATACCAGGTGACCTTCCGGAGTATTTAGCCTTACCCAGGTAAGTGGGGCTCTGCCTGGATGGACTACTTTCCCCAGCTTCTCGTGGGACCTAAATGGAAACCACTCAGAAAATCAATAATTCACTCCTGAGGACCATATCTGTGAGTTCTCAGCTGTTACAATTTCACCCCTTCAGGGTATTAACTTTTCCGATGGGATCTGGGTCAAAGAACCTAAGGGCCCCAGCAGAGGTATATGAAGACTCTAGCCAAGGATAACTCTAAAGGTTCTGCAGATCAACCTCCAACATAAGAAAGCATCTTCTGCTGCCTTTTGTAGAACATTCAACAAAGAAGAAATAGACCTAGCCCTGATTCAAGAACCCTGGATTAACAGGGGCCAAATTACAGCACTAGGTGAGTGTAAGGTAATTTAATACATTACATCAAGGGAAATTGACCTAGAAGTTGAATCCTTGTCCGTAATGGAATTCAAAGCTTACCTCTTGTAGAATTCTCTAGTGATAACACCACAGTGAATGTGAGGAAAGAAGGACCTACTGCTAAGCTTGGTCTATCTCCTCTCCCCTTCGATGGCAGTAATCCACCCACCAGGGAGCTGGACCAGTTGGTTGCACATTGTACTCAGAGAGGGGACTAGACCATCTTTGGATGCAACTCCCATCATGAAATCTGGAGTAGTAAGGATATCAACAAAAGGGGCAATAGCGTTTATATTTTCTGGGCTCCAGTAATTTGCACATACTTAATGTCGGTAACAAGCCTATCTTTGCAAATCACATAAGGCAGGAATTTATTGTCACTATGTTCAGTACAGATTACCAATGGAGGGTCTTAGAAGAACCACCATTATCAGATCATAACTATATATCATTTAATATCAATATAGTAAAAAACATCATCTATACAGTGATCCCAGGAGAACCTGATGGGAGCCCTATAAGCTGGGTCTCTCAGGTAGGATTGGGCAGATTGACAGGATTAGATTTTTCGGTGATATCGAAAAGATTGCCTACCTCATTCAAGAGGCCATACTTGATGGCTATCATGATAAATGCCCCATACAATCACGGATAAAATCCAAGAAGGTGTCATGGTGGACCAAAGACCTTGAACAAAGGAGATTCAGAGTGAGATCTCATTAACAAGGCAAAAAGAACTGGTGACTGGGGGGTGTATCACACAACCAGTGCAGACTATAATAAAGGTATACATAAGGCCAAAAGGTGATCTTGGCAAGTCTTCTGTCTGGGAATATCTAGCCTATCAGAGGCAGCCAGACTACACAGAGGCTCTCAGACCTATAAACCCATAGAAACAATGTGATGGCTACGGGAGCCTACGGGAGGTTTTACGAACTCAGCTGAAGAAACACTTAAAGTCTTCTTAGAGGCACACTTTCCAGGATGTATCTTTGATGACAAAACCTGCAAATCCACAGTCCACTGTGAAAGCCCTAGACCAGGAACCATGTGGAAGGACTGGGAATTTGCATAACAAGTTGTCACTATTCAAAGTGTAAAATAGGCTATTAACAAACTTGACCATTTAAGTTGCCAGGCAGAGATGGTATCTTTCCTGCCTTGCTGCAGAAAGGACCTGACTTGCTCAATGTTTTTCTCTGCAGCCTCTTTCAAGTCAGTATAGCCTTCAGCTATATTCCTGAAGCCTGGAGAGCTACCAGGGTAGTATTCATTTCTAAGCACAGTCTTAACATCTTCTACACTGAAGCAAAAGCCTATCAACTAATCAGTCTTGCATAGTTTCTTTTAAAGACTGTGGAAATACCGATTGAAAGATACATTCGAAGTAGGGTGCTGTCTTATACTCCTTTCCATCAAAACCAACATGCCTATCAGTCATTCAAGTCCTGCAAAACGGCAATACACAGCCTTGTCAGCAGACTGGAGGACTCCCATGACAAGGTAAAGAAATAGTCCTAGGGACTTTCCTAGACATAGAGGGTGCTTTTGACAATGCCTCTTATGAGTCTATGGTTCTGGCTGCTCAGAAGTATGGAGTTAACAACACCCTTTGTAGGTGGATAAACTCCATGCTTAAGTGCAGATATGTTATTGCCAGTCTTTTTGGGGAAATGAAAGGAATTGTCACCACAAGGGGCTGCCCACAGGAAGGTTTCTTTCCCCTCTTCTTTGGAGTCTCATGGTCGATAGTCTACTCCAAGATATGGCCCAGGAAGGGTTTTACATACAAGGCTATGCAGAAGACATAGTACTGATAATTTTTGGGAAATTTTCCAATACAGTATTAGACATGATGAACAATGGGCTGAAGAAAATTCACAGCTGGTGCAAGCAGGAATGTTTATCAAAAATCCCAGTTAAACAGTTGTCATTCCTTTTAAAAACAGGAGGAATCTCAAAGGCTTAGGTACTCTTAAACTTAGTAGTTCAACCCTGGAATATTCTAAGTCAGTGAAATATCTAGGTCTTGAACTGGATAAGAAATTAACCTGGAACAATAATATCATTAATATTCACCGCAGGACCAGGTGGTTTCTTATAACCACCAGACACACTATCAAATCCACCTGGGGCCTTAAATCATATATTAGCCACTCACTTTACATTGCTATAGTTAGGTGCCAGATATCTTATGGCACCATTGTTTGGTGAAGGACAACTTTAAAAACCACTATAGCAGGTAAGTTTACCAAGCTACAGAGATTGGCATGTCTTTGTGATACAGGGGCCTTCAGAAGCATGCCAAACATTGTACTGGAGACTCTGTTGGGCTTCCCTCCCATGGACATTTATTTACAATTGGGGACTAGGCTCATGGCTCGTCATTTGGTACACTCAGGAAATTGGAGTAGTAGTTTTGCTGCAACTGGACATATTTCCATTCTAAATTTCCTGGATATTCCAGAGCTGAGGATGAGGTCAGACCTAATGAATACTAATTACTCTAATTTCCCTCCATTTAGGGTTACTCTCGGATCTAGAGACAAGTGGATAGAAGAAACTACCTTCTAGTTCCATCTGCCAGAGAAAGGTATCCCAATGGATCAACCCTGTTCCTGCAGGATAACCCAAGTCAAGGATAGCAGAGTTGGTTTAATAGGCAAGATGATATCTCAATGATACCCCACCTTCCCAAATCACCTGATCTAAACCCTACCGAGAACGTTTGGTAAGAAATAAAGGACACTTTCGAAATTCCCATCTCCTACCTCCCAGGACATCTGTAGAGCTATGGCACAGAATTGAAGGCGCTCCAAATTTCCTCGCAGAAAGGTGAAATAATTTTCACTGGTTGGTAGACAACATACTGAGAAGAATTAACAAACTTTTTGAGCATGGAGGATATTGTACTGGGTATTAATATTTTAAATTTTTTTTTAGGTTTTTTTGCTTATTTCAATTTTTAATAGTGAACCAAACTATGTCTCAAATGTTAACCTTTACTTTTTAAAGTCAAAGTAAAAGGGTCCTAAGGCTGCAATATGTATTTTAAAGCCACAAAAATTAAAACTTCATTTTATGTTTAAAAATTTACTCTATATTGAGTTGTTCATCATTCAAAAAAGAAAAAATTAAAAATAAAAAGTGTTGAAATTGTGTGAGATTCACACTCATATCACATAATACATGTAATCTATCAAGTAATGCCTTTAACTACTCAAGACGGTTTGAGGGTGGAAGATCAAAGCGTCCTTTTGAAATGCTTTCACATTAAAAACAGCTGCTGACTGTATTCCGTTTAATCAATGAAAACACAACACTTCTTTAAGTTTCTGTTTTTAATGAAGAAAGTGGTAAACTTCTATGGTTTTCATGAAGAAACAAATTTTTCATTGAACGTAAGTTTATGTCAATACTACTTGTAATCACATTATGTAATGTAATGTAACAACATCACTTTTGGAGTCAGTTGGAAACTTCAGTTATGTTCAGAAGCACGAAATGATCTTTGTTTCCGACAAGGACCATTTATTGGATGGTATAAATAAAAGCAAGCAATGGCTCAAATCTAAATAATTGCACGCACTTGCTTGGATTCCTATTATTTCCGACGTCATTTTAATGAATGATATAAATGAACGCAAGCAATGACACCAATCACACTAAATCCAAGCATTTGCTCGGTTTTGTATAAATAAAAATGTTTTTCCTCAACCTGCTTGAGAGCAAATGCTTGTTTACTTTGATTGCCGAGACGCTGCTCGCAATTTGGTATAAATAAAACAAGCCCTATTCATTTTTAAAAAGTGTTGCTTGCTACTTTTTGAGGTCTAATACGTTACAAGTATATGGACTTGTAACTTGTATTTATTCATAAAATTCTGTTCCACATGGTTTCTGACATGCTTGTATTTTACATCTCCATACTTACAAGTGTACAAGTGAATTCTTGTTGTTCTGTCCACAGAAGTATTAGTATTAGTTGGATAAGGGTAATTGTATAGATTTCTATACAAGTGTAGCAATACTGGTAACTTCAAATATTAGAGCAAAATTTATTATATTTTTAATAACTTTGGGAGTTAAATATGCTAAGTGTTAGCGAAAGTGATAATGATGAGTGGGAATATGTATAAAAGAATAAATTAGTATTTATGTATAATGATAAAGTTAGGTTAATTGCAATTAAATTGTAGCTTATGACTGATATTAGGGTTTCCTGTTTCAAATGCAAATTTCAGACCACCATCTTAGTTTATGTATTTATAAGGTTCTTGCTACATGCCATGAAAATAATTTCTTGTCATTCTTCATACTCTAAGCAATCTCTTCTGACAAAATTTTTCCAATTTCTTGCTTATATGAGAACATGATTGTCAAGCAATATAAACAAATATATATATTTGTTTATAAATGATCAAATGGAATAATAAAATAAATTACCGACACCAATCGGGAATACAGATTCTTCTGCCATCTCTCCACAACTGAAATTAATGCTCCTAAGTGTAATCTTATGAGACATTCATCTCAAAATGGATTATTATGCTCGAATATCGGCAAATGCACAATAAAGTACTTAAATTATTATTATATCTGAGAAAAAAATACAAAACTTATTTAGCATGAATGACAATAATCCGCTTTATTTATTACAAATACCTAAGGAATAGAAATAATCTAATTCAAGCTATGATGACATATTGCTTTTATGACGTCACTTTTATCTTTTTACTAATACTTGACAAGTGTTGCACTCTTTCGTGGAACAGAAAGTTACAAGACCATACTTTACCAGAGCTTGTATGATGTAATACATACACTTATATTAATTACACCATACTTTCGTGGAATAGCGTCATGGTATTCCAGCGGTACCACATACCACAATCGATTCGTAGACCCTAAATCGCGAGTTCAATCCCGGCCAGGGTCGATGAATTTTTTCGAGCGTAAAAATCGTAAGTATGGCTTTCGTTGGAAGGGAAGTACAGCCGTGGGTCCATGCACGTAAAAGAATCCCAAGTTTAAGAAAGGCCTATGAACAAAATTGATCGGCCGTTTCAGGCCCTGAATTAAATGGGACGCTCATGACCTGAGAGTTTAAAGTGCGTCCGCAAATAAACTAGGGTTACCACCTGTCCGGAATTACTCCGGAAATTCAGAGTATACAGAAAATTGCCCATAGTCCGGAGTCAGGCATCCGGGAATCAGGGGAATGTGATTAATTTTCCCACGATGAAGTATTTATCTCACAGTTTGGTTCCTGCCGCGGCGACCTGTTTCCCGTAACTCCGTCTTACGACTTCATTGATAGAGTGCAGTATTGTAGGTGGCTTGTGATTAGCATGCCGGCACCCCGCATGTCGCGTATCACGCGACTTTCGTAATCGAAGAACGCCACCTCTCCATCACGCAGCCTCACAATTTTCCTCACGAGTCTGGGTGGACTCCGTTCCACATCTCCCAAACTTTGAATAATTCCCATGTAGGTACCGAGAATCGAAACCGGGCCTCCTGGCCAGTAGTCAACGCTAATCACTGGACCAAGAGATCAATCATACATTAGACCAAGGAAGAGACTTAAAATGCTGTAGTTAGAATATACACAATTGAGGGCAGCAGTACACAGGCAGATGACAGACTTAAAAGTCGGTTTGGCAGCGAATAAATAACTCTATGTCGTCCAACTTACCCGTACATACAACAACAGCTTCATCCTCGTCTCACCTCCTTAGTGTTTTAGTTTGTAGGTGTGAATGTTATTGCGCCTATATTATCGCTCCTTAGTGTTAGTTTGGAGTTGCTTTGTCAAACGCAAATGTTATTTCTTATGAGAGGCAAATACCATTGTCAACTTAACTTTGAATAAATGTTTTCGCTCATTTTAAAAGTGGAAAAGTTTAAACAAGACTTAATAACAAGTGCAAGCACTCTTGTTGACACAGAAGCGTCTGTTAATTCTGCACTGTTGTAATATAGAGTTTCGGCAATTTTGGTTACCTATTTTTTCAGTGACGTTACAGGATAAAGCTTCGCGTGCTTTTCTTGTAGCGTGGAGTTAAATAAATGTTCAAAAAGAGGAATATTTTTCCACACAGAGAAAGAGAGAAACACACACGCGCGCGCGCGCAAACACACAAAAAGGGGAAGGGAAAATTGAAAAACCGATACAGCGCAAGCCAACACCATCATGCTTTCTTGGCTGCAAGATGGAAAAGAAGGCATAATAACATCTCATCGCAATCCCCTTGCAAAACCTGATACAATGGACATTAGTCCCACCTCAATTTAAGAAATATTTCGCTTTTACCATTTGGAATAAATGCAAAACTGTTAAAAGAGCATGCCTTTTCCCGTATAATTATCATTCCCTTTATGTGTTAGTTTCCCATTTGCTTTCGCTGTACACTGAATGTGATAAACAACTAACATGCTTCCTATAAAGTTACTTTTGACGTATGATTGCTTATTTCTGTCCGTTGTGAATATCTCACATATACAGTTCGGAATACATGTAATATTTTTAATGTTAAAAGCTCATGCCTTTTCCCATGTAACTATCATTTTCTTTACATGTTACATTGTTACATAAGTTTCCCATTTGCTTTCGTGTGATTAACTAACATGCTTCCTACAAAGTTACTTTTGGCATGTGTTACGACTGTTATATCCGCCTGAATTTATTAAAGTCACACGTCAACTTCTTCGCATAGATGCAGTCATTCATTGCAATTGAGCTCGATTTTCTCTGCTGCCATTCGTGAAATAGGCGTGAATGTACAGGTAAGTGTCATTCATGACTGACCAGTCCGGCCAGTTTATATGAGTCTGCTAAATACTAAGCTGGTTATTGTTCCAAATATATTTATGTAATTTTTGTTTGTTTGCGCCATTCAGGTAAAAATGATACAATGCTTTTAAAATTAAAAAGTGTGAAAGAGGAAGTGATTAACCCAAAAAGAAGACTGTGTTCATACAATGAAGAGTGGGTGAAAGCACGCAAGTGGTTAACTTCAGGTATTAGTAGCGAGTTATGTCTAGTTTCCTGGAAAAGTAGGATATACTTAAAGCTGTAAAAGTTCATGTAAATGGTGACAAACATCAGTCATTGACCCGAATGCTTTCAAAAGAAAGATGATAGAATCCTCTTTTATGAAGAAAAACACTGCTGACGAATATAAAAGTGGTCTCTGCTGAAGTCGCCAATTTCTTTCAGCATTATCATTTGTATATTTCTAAGAACTGAGGGTTGCAGTTAAATCAAAAGTGTTTTCCTGACTCGAATACTGCCACCAATTTGTCCTGTGAAGTTCCCGTATTCAATGTACTAGTACCTCACTCTCTTGAAATAATTCACGAAAAACTTGGAGGCTCATTTTCTCAATTTCAAGTGATGCTTTGAACAGGAAAATAGGTAATTATTTCCACTTTGCATTTAGTATTACACATGTGAAGGTGTTGATTCAAAAGTTCTAAACTTTTATGAAGACAGCGATGAAACATCAAAGTTTTTGCTAAACGTATTAGGGAGGTGTTGATTAGACATGGCTTAGATATTAAAAAAGTCACGCATATACTGCTGACAATGTTACAGAAAAATAAGTATGTATTTCATAACTTAAAAATAGACATTCCCAATCTAATTCTTGCTAGCTGTATTATCCACAGCACAGCAAAACATGCTGAAAAAATTCTTGTTAAAATGGATGTTGAGACTTTGGTAATTAAAGTTTCCAACAAATTTTCGATTTGTGCAAAGAATATAAAATTTCTCAATAAATTTCATAACTTTGTTTATTTGGAGCAGCAAAACATTCTATTCCATGTGTCCACTAGGTCACTTTCTTTGTATCCTGCTTTGATGCAACTGATAGAGAAATGGTCAGCTTTCAAAACATACTACTTGAGCTTAGGAGAAGATGACTATGAACAAATTATTTGGAAATTTGTTTCAAGTGGCTCAGACAGTAATTCTACAGATGATGTTCCCACTACTGAAGAAACATATTTATATTTCTACCACATGTTAGGAATATTCCTCAAAAGAATGTACTTCTTCCCAAGTGCACGCAATAATGGAGATTTTATTAAATGAACTCAGAGACTGATATATAAGGTTTCTGTGTGTCTTATAAATTTCCCTGCTCAAAGTACTCAGAAAAAAGGCAACAGTTGAAAATTAAATTGCACACATTAATGGGTGTGCTATTGCCTATTTACAAAAATGGTTCGATTTTACTAAGAACAACCCATTCTGTAATTTCAAAGTCTTTAGTCTCACTAAAGATATAAAATAGAATGATGTTGAAGATACCATAACTAAACTTGGCTTATGTGTCCGTGTGGACATGAATGTCTGATATTCAGAATACTACTTATAAAGCATGTCCTTCCTGAAGTTGTTTAAAACATAACATATGTAATTCAAAGTAGAGCTTCTTATTTGCAAAAGCTGGAGTTGATTCCTTACCTAATATATTTGTAAATGTTCAGTATGTACTTTCTATTCTTATCAACAATATATTTACGGAACAATTGTTTTTGAAAATAAGAAGTGTTTGGACTAATAATCATAATAGACTTGATGTGGATGTGATTAATGCAGAAATTCAATTTAAAGTAACTTCCAGTCAATGAAATGTTCTGAATGTTGTGACCATTTACTATCTAAATACTTGCTTATTAATGCTGCAAAATCAAACAAGAACTATGAATTTAAGTTTTAATAATGAAAGAAAAGTTTGTTATGCTTAAATGTATACAGTACTGTGAAAGAAAAGTAATTTGTAAAATATTATTTTATTAAAACTTTGCAGCTTTTCACCATAATATGATCTTTGTAAACCTAAGGCTAAGTAGTGTACAAAAAAGATTATTTCTTGGATACCCCACCCCCCAAAAAAAAAACCAGATAATGAATGAATTTCTTTAAAACTATTTGAAATACAGAAAGTCTGAAGCAAATACCCAACTTAAGAGAGGGATGTAGTTATATAGAAAACTGGACAAGTCATTTTCAATGATGTAGTAATAAATCATGTTATGGTTGTGAACAAGATTAAAGCTGGGAATATAAATGGTTTACTTGCAGAATGCTTCCGAGGTTCGTGTGAAAATTTAGATAGACAAATTTGTTTAATGGAGCTGCTAAATGCCATTAAACGCAGAAAGAGAAAATCTAAAAGTTGGTAAATGGCCATTATTCGTCCTATTTATACATGTAAAAGTAATGAGAGAAGTCCTATCCCAGTATAAGTTTGGTTCCTGTAGGGATGAAGGAGATAATATAAGATAATGTTCAGATAATAAAGACATAATGGATAAATATCTAGCAAGGAAATTTTGAATTTATACAGTTTTTGTTGATTTAGAAAAAGTACATCATAAAGTTGCTAGAGAAATGCTACATATATATAATATAAATTATTTAAGAAAGGCGTAAATAAAGCTATCACTGAATTTTTGAATGAAATTTACAGAAAAAATACATTCTGTATTAGGCTTGGGGAAGATAAAGTGACATAGGAAAGTTCTCAAGATGAAGGTCTTAAATAGGAGTGTAAGTTAATTCCAATTCTTTTTAATTTATTTATAAACAATATAATTCATCTCTGCATTAGTTAATGAACATATGCCTGTGATAGGTGACAGAGAAATTTCAGGGTTATTCATTGTACACAATTTGACAGTTTCTTCACAGGTTAGTTTAAATATGGCCCTAAAGAAAATAGAGAATTATCATAAGAAATGGGG
This sequence comes from Metallyticus violacea, assembly GCA_030762175.1. Classification (NCBI taxonomy): domain Eukaryota; kingdom Metazoa; phylum Arthropoda; class Insecta; order Mantodea; family Metallyticidae; genus Metallyticus; species Metallyticus violacea. The sequence continues at coordinate 228,516,612 of CM060846.1, forward strand.
CTTGTTGTGTATCAGGATAAAACAATAGTGATGGTGTGTATGAAAGACTGAAAATTAAGAATAGAGAAGGAGTAATCCATGGTAGGCAGAAAAATTCAAATTGCAATTCATATATTTAGATGTAAGTATTAATAATGCACAAATTGGGAGAAACAAAAGAAGTAGGTACTAGTAAAAGTAAGGTTGGTAAGAAAAAGTGTGCATATAGCACCAGAAATAGGGGTAAGATGCCAGGAAAGGGATTTATGCTGCTTTAGTTGAGTCAGGATAGGCATATAGGGTAGAAATTTGAGGAAGGAAGGAAAGATATAATTACAATTTTTAGCATGGGCTATAAAACTATTAAAATGATCATAATATTCTGCTAACATTGATGTTTTGATTGAGATTGGTAAAACCTGCATGAGGGGGAATATTATGAGAGAAAGCTAAAATGCTAATACAGGATTCAATAACTTTCTGAGGGATATAGACTAAAAGATTGCTTGAAATATCTTAAGGCAGCAAGAATAGTAACTTAGAAAAATGGTATGGATGATATTGGAGCAGATAGAAATTATTTGCAAAGAGGATTTTGAAGATAGTAAGACATCATTTAGTGGATAGGGAGAGCCAGATTACTCATGCTTTAATGAAAGAAAACAGTTCACTTACATTTTACATGGCAATTAGGACAGACCCTAAAAGAGTGTGGTATGTGAATAATAGAATATAAGGGAAAGCAAAGGATAGCAGGGTATGGAGATTGAAGGAACCCAGAAGAAATCTAGAGCAAAAGCAGTGTCCGATTTGTGGAAATGAAAATAATGTTAAGCACATATTACTTTAATGTACAGGAAAAGACTAATGTAAACTAAGTTTGCTGAAAGAGAATTGGTTCAAAATAAATAAAGAAATAGAATGTTGAAATGATATTTATACAAAGCAAAGAAAAATGGAAATAATCTACTGACATGAGACATACGTAATTAATGATTTCAAGATGATATTTATACAAAGCAAAGAAAAATGGAAATAATCTACTGACATGAGACATACGTAATTAATGATTTCAAGAAGAATAGAAATTTGGAAAACAGAGAAAGAATATAAAATAAAGAAATAATAAGAGGGCGGGAAAAATAAATAAGGAAAGAGTATTGAGAGAGAACCCCCTGGTGTTATAGCACGATAATCTGAGGTGTTGGCTGAATCTCTCTCTTCTGGATATTCCAGTAGGAGACTACAAAACTTTTAACAATAAACAAAAATCAGTTATAAATACATTATTTCAATTAAAACCCAACGAACCGAAAACAGGCGATGATGGTGGTGGTTTTAACAGCTGTAGTATGTATTTGCCAGCGATTATTCTATTTTGTTATTTTGTTTTGTTCTAAGACTGGGAACTGTAATCATAAAAAAAATAAATATAAATAAAATAAATAATAAAAGGTATGGCTTATGTATGTTATTTGTTGTTTTTGAAAATGCAAATAATGCTATTAAAAGAGAAGCACTATGATTGAAACTAATGAAAAAAGTAGCAAGTCAAAACTGCAAGTCAAAATTATCAATACAACAATATATAAAGATAACAGATTCTGTATACAATTTTTAAAGTCAAAGTGCGAGTAAAGATATCCTAAGTAACATTGACTTAAAACAAGATTGTAAATTAAGCTCTGTTCTATTATTTTGTTTATAGATGGTATTTTAGAAAGATCTCAAAAATTAATTCACATGTTCTAGCAAAAAATGAACAGAGAATTACCTGATCTACATTATGCAGATGATTTAATTGCAGACAACATCTCAAATGTGGGTCTAAACAGATCAATAGAAAAAATATGCAGAGAATTACCTGACCTACATTATGCAGATGATTTAATTGCAGACACCATCTCAAATGTGGGTGTGAGGAGATCAATAGAAAAAATATAATGATTTAATTGCAGACACTATCTCAAATGTGGGTCTGAAGAGATCAATAGAAAAAATAATGTTAAGTATTAAGTATTTAGGCCTAAGGTTATGTAGCATTGAAGGATGGTATGAACATAAGAAAAAAATTAGCCAGTAGAAAAGGGCCAATGAAGGTGATAAGGTTAGTCTAAATAAGATACTGAAAATATGAATAAAATATTTAAAAAGAGCCTATGAAGCAATGATAAAAATTAACAGTTATATGGAGCTACAATTTGGGTAACTGAGGTAGAATGGATAAATATGGATTTAGTACATAGGTCCATCTGCAATTTAATCTTAATACTTATCAAGATCATCACCAAATGATGTAGCACTAGTAGAACTAGAAAGATATAGTAATATGGGAAAAAAATATAGAAAGAGCAATGAAACACTGGTATAGAATAACAGAACTGGTTGATCACAATATTGCAAAACTGTATATTAAAACAAGAAACTGTCATGAATTATACATGGTACAAAATACTATACAGCAGATTGGAATAAGTAAATTGTATGGAGGAAAGGAGAGAGAGAGAGAAAAATTTAGTAGTAGTCTTATGGAAAGAAATTAAAAATAGAGTAGAATATATAGAAACATAAAATGTGCTAGGTAGTTTCAATGAAAATTAATTACTGAAATTCTTTGAGGCTTAGAGAATATATGGGAAAGGGAGAAATACATATATGATAAATTGGGAAAGGAAAAATTTGCATGGGGTAAACAGGAGTAATAAATCTAACATGTCTAAGAGAGAAGATATCAAAGAGCATATGCCAATTACATAGCAAAACAAAGAACATATGGCACTACATTTTGGAATGTGAAGAAATAAAAATTGGAGAGAGCAAATGATACCTAAAATGAGGAAAGCTACTAATAGAAAATATAGAAGAAAAAATCTTCTATACAAACACTGAAAAAGATATAGAGTGAATACAAAATTATTTAGATAAAATGGACAAGGAAAATCAAGATAAAAGGTAATAATGGCTGTATTTAAGATGAAGTACACTTGACTTAATGTGATTAGAAGTTAGTTTTAAGCACAAAAAGGATTAAGAACCTCATGATGCTAACAACCAGTATTGATGCAGATTAGGGCTCAAGTTATGTAAATGCAACTCATAGGTAGGCTTCAATCAAGTAATTATATTATTCTAAATTATTATTAATTGTTGGCAGTTTAAAATTCATGAAATGAAAATGCATGATTCTAAATGGATTTATTTTACAAAGTTGTTAATTTAGGTGTAGTTGAGTCAAAAGTATTTTGGGGAACCAGATTTGGCCTATGAGCCAAAGACAAGGGGTTCAGTGGTCAGCTAAAATAAAGAAGTGAATTTTTTATGTAAACAAATTAGTGATCAAAAATAAATAAATAAATTCATTCATACATACTGCATTTTTTGCATAGTTTGTAACAAATAGACAGTAGACCATACCATAGTTTCTAATTAGGTTACTCATTTCTTTATTTATTTCTCTGGTTTATTCAAGACACAATTTAACATTTCAGGTCATCAGTGTCTCATTCAATTCAGGGCATGAAACGGTAGATAAATTTTGTTCAGAGGCCTCTTCCTTCAGGTTTGCAGTTCTTTTACATGCCGTAAATCTACACCTTTGAACCAATGGCTATAGTACTTCCAAGGGTAACCATACATACAATTTTTACACCTTAAAAATCCATCAACCCTGGCAAGGTTTGAACATGCAACCTTGGATCTAAAGGCAAGTATGCTTACCCCTAGACCATCAGGACTGACTTACTCATTTCTGTTAAGACACATACCAACATAAATGACGATCCAAGGACAGGAAGACCAGAATGTCAAAAGATGCACAATGCATAAATAAAATATATGGTAGACTTTCTTGAAGAATATCATCAAGCAATGTGCAAGGAAATTTCAGATGGTGCTTACACATAACAACTCTAATGGGCAAGAAGTTTTTCCTAATGCTTTTCCTCAACCCCCCTGATCAAAATACTCCATAAGATTACTGAGACTTTAGTTTGCACGGTGGCTGTAAACCAAGTCCCTTACAGATAATAATCACAAATGCAAAATAGAAGCCTGTTACAGTCATTTTATATTTTTTTAAAGCACAAAAACATATTAATCAATAATTTTAGAAATTAAACATTGAAATTTTTAGGGTTAGCATAAATCAGACTCTTCTCCAGATGCCACCCCTGACAGGAGTGCATATCAGAGAATATTGCTGATCTCTTAAATATGAAACAAACCAAAAAAACTAAATAGGGACAATACTAATACTCAAAACTTCTAATTTATGGTTCAGATTCAATAGGTACAGCTTGTACCTCTGGTTTGGGTGAGCTTAGGGCAACCAGATATCGTAGATATTCCATCCATTTGCCCTAGTGTCTGAAAAAAATACCAAAATGTCCTACAGTTAAAGATTTCTTTATTCAGCTGTTAATTAACACTTTCTTCACAGCATTTCAGGGCATCATGCAATGTTGAAAGAGCATATTCTTTGATTATTTAAATTGTACTATGGAAGCTATGTATACAATGGAGTGGTAAGATATCCTATTATAATTTATTAAATAAATTCACACTAACTTTTACAACGTAAGGACATGTTTCGGGCCTGTGCTACCTGTTAAGAAAAAAAATGTGCTTTGTAAAGTGGTGATTTTATACAAAATAGTACTACACAATTACATAGATCTTCCAGATTATTCATTTTAGGGAAATATAAATTTAATGTAATGGGGATGTTATTTCATTATATATATTAAATGAAAAATTAGCCTACATTTTATGTTAAAGCTTTACATCTTAGTGCCCTCTTGGTCATCTAGTCATTATAAGTGAGTTGGCTGGGTGGTCAGGACTTTTTTCTTGCCCTGAGAATGGCAATCAAAAACCATATAACCTTTAAAGTGCTGATGTTTCCTTAAACCATTGATTCTAAAAATATTAAATGTGCTATATTTTTCTTGCCTAGAGTAACTTCCCACAATCAGCAGAAGACATTAACAAACAAGAGAGAGAGAGGAAAAAGAAATAGGTTTTATATGCATATTTATACTGTACCATCTGAAGTTCAATTTCCAGTTGAAGCCTCCCCATGTCATATCTGATGCAGTAATGTATTCGAATGTTTCATCTGAGATGACATCAATTACTGGACAAACTACTGTCTTCCTGCAAGATGGAAGAACCAGCTTGATTAACCAATGCCCAGTAATAAAAGGAACTAATAGCTTATCAGCAGGGACAAAAAAAAAAAAGGTTAAAAATGAAAAACATATACACCTTTTCTAATATTATTGCAAATATGATGTCTTTCTAATGCCTGCCAAAAAGGGGGAGGGGGAATTGGGTAATAATCTTGTTCTTTCTGCCTGACACTATAAGTTTTTCTACAAAAATACATAAACACTCATAATATTAATTAAATTTGGAAACTAATACAGTGAAACATGCATTAATAATCTCTTCTGAGTCAAACAATATACACACACATTCTTTTTAGTTTCACTTACTGCAGATTTACTCAGGACATGTTTCATGGACCCTTGTCCACATCCTCAGTTGTTAAACGACTGTTGGATCATTCATAGAAGTTGGATTGGTAGGTGTCTGGGCTGACTCCAGTAGTCTTGCAATAAACATGAATAAAGAGCTGTCTGCTTCTGGGATATCAAAGTTCAATAAGTTTGGTTTACGTTTTTTTTATGTAAATCTTTTCCTATATGTTTAATTCTTTTCGTTGCTGAATGGTTTTCAATAACTTGATGCTTTTTTGTATTTCATGCTACACATTTTTGGAATGAATGTCAACCTTTTGAACAATAGTTTTAACATAGAAGAAAAAAAAAATCCATAAGAAATTATTAATCATAGCTTCGGCCCAAGATTTTATCAAAATTACAATAAAGGCTGTAAATAAAAAGATGATATTTATACTAAGGCTGATACGGGAAACAAAATTGTTATTTTTGATAAAGAAGACACAAGTAAAGGGTGCAAGAATTATTAAAAAGTTCAATTTGTAGAAGTTAAACAGACCCTTTGTATAAATGTATTAAACCCATAGAAGCCATGAAAAATAGCACTGATTCCAAAATCAGATTTCAATAAAATTAAGGTCCATAACCCCATTATTAGTCAGGATATATAGCCTTCCGAGGATCCACAAACTTGGGAGAAATATGAGGCCAATTATAAACAACTTAGATACTCCAATCTATCGTTTATCAAATCAGTTATCAAAAAGTTTTATTTGATAGTTTAAGTTTAAAAAACTTGATAGACCTCATTAACAAAATGAAATACAAAAAATCATCACCAAACAACACATTGGTTTCTTTTGAATTATCTAACTTGTGCTTAAATCAAGAAATTTTTTGTATTTGGTGACAAAGTCTTTAAACTAAAAGCAGGGCTAGTAATGGGCAGTCCATAATCACATTTCCTAGCCAACTATTTTCATGAGCTATTTTGAGATGCTATTTTACTAAGGCTTTCCCACACATTTTTAAAGTTTGACACAGATATGTAGATGATATATTGGCCATAATACATAAAAAACATGTGGAAGATGCTTTAAAATTTCTAAACCTACAGAGCCTACAATTCAATTAAGTCCACTGTCAAAAATATGTTGCCATTTTTAGATCTGATGACAATAAAATGTAATAATAAACTTGAATTTGGCATAAAGGACATGCATACAGACAATTGTGTCAAAACCCATAGTTTCAATCCTAGACCACATAAAGAAGCAGCATTCAACAGCATGACATCCAGACTAGTATATACCACTGAACAAAAGATTTTTTTTTAATGATGTTTAATGCCCATTTTTACTACTGAGGCACCACAGGCAGTGGACATTGATGATACACGAGATGAAATGATAAATTAGGAAACTTCTTTTTTTTTATTTAAAGGAAGGAAATGCTCCAGGCCTATGTTTAGGCTACCTCCCCAGCATTTGCCGTTTATGAGAACTGAGGAAAATCTCAGTCAGGGAGGATGGCCCTGATGGCATTCAAACCCCAGACTTCTTGTTCTTGGGTCTGCACCTTAGCAAACTCAGTCACCTGTGGCAGTCTGAATGAAGAAGAATACAAGAACAAATATATACACATAATAGAAGTCACTAAATCAAATGGGTTCAGCAAACAGATGAAATTTAAATTTAAAAATGCCAAAAAATAAAAACTATTAGACAAAGCACAACTCTGAGTGATTTAGCAAGGAAAAAATGTTTAAAAAGTTCACATACCACCCATCAACCTATTAGAAATTTCACAAATTTTTCAAGCAATACAATATCATCTTAGCACCTCTAAACCATTACTGTGTAAAAATGTGTTGAAACCAAACAAATCAGATTGCAGGACCAAAGAGAAAAAAATCTGGAATTACCAGAATAATTGTCAGGATTGTGAAAAAAATTTATGTAGGATGAACAAAGAGAAATACATGCATTATGTCAAAGGAACATTGCAGACATCCGTCATAAGCAAATGAAAAATCAGCAGTGGCAGCACATTTTTGGAATGAAAACCATGAAATAAAAAAAAAAAAAAGCATCAAGTTATTGAAAACATTTCAAAGAAACAAAAGAATTAAACATATGGGAAAGGATTTATATAAAAAAAACACGAACAAAGTGTACTGAATTTTGACATCCTAGAAGCAGAGAGCTCCTTATTCAAGTTTATCTAAAACCACTGGAGTCAGCCCAGACATCTACCAACCCAATTTCTATTAATGATCCAAAAGTCGTTTAACAGCTGAGGATGTGAACAAGGGACTACAAAATGAGTAAATCTTTTGTAAGTGAAACCAAAGAGAGTACGTCTAAATAGTTCAACACAGAAAATATTAAACACTTATTATGTCTTTTACATAAATTTCATCTCTGCACTCTTGAACTCCATACATTGTGCATACCAGATGGCCAGCATACTTCGCATTTTAAATTAAGGTACACTTACCTGCAGTATATTGACATACACCAATAAGGGTGCATACTTTATCTTTAGATACAATTATTTTCTTTATTAACTTGAAAAACCTTATATTACACATTGGTCTTCCTTCATTTAAAATATGGCACAGGCTGGCCATCTGGTATATTGTTTACATATGTAACTGATCTTCTGCTTAGAATAAGTGAATCTTTAATTTTGTTAATGCACAAATGCTCACTTGGTGAACTCAACACTCCAGAGAAATGTTAGTGAATCATATTATAACAAATGACAGACTACTGAGCTGACACTCTACGTCCTCCTGACATAAGATAACAAAACAAAGCTAATTAGTATGCACCATGATCAAGCATTCTGGTAATTACTGTAGTACTGTAGCTATGCTCTGCTCTCATCCTGAAAATCCCATTTACACTTCCATGTATTCCTAGAATAAATAAACAAAGATTATTATGAACAAACTCTACATGCAATGCAGTCATTCAACTACAAGAGAAAAAGATCCATGCTCATAACCAGATTTAAAAGAAACTTCTCTTCTATACTGCTGTCACTGCTACAGTTGGGTCAAATTATTAGCCTTATATCTCTGTAGGTCAACAAGAATTTGTGGTATATTAGATATGCTTAGACAGTTTCCTCTGTGACTCTATCTGTCACTCCTCCATGTTCACCACCTCCCAATATCTCATGAGGATATATTTGCATTTGCAAGAAATGCTTGGTATTACAATAATCACTAAATGATGCCAAACTTACATATAAAATATTAGCTGGTAATGTCCTGAACAAATGAAATACAAGGGCAATAACTGAAGGTAATGCCTACTGAAAACAACAGTAAAAGGAAATAAGTCAGTTTAGCAGCACAGTCATCGGTGACAAACCATGCTATTCAAAGAATGTAAGTAGTACATAGCTACATTTGCACATAAGTATGCATTGCAATAGCTAATATACAACATGTTTTGAAATTTATATGAACAGTTCCAAGACTCAAAAGTCGGGTTTACTCCAAATGAAAACAACCCCTATACTAGCTCCAGAACCATATCATGTGATGTAAACATTAACCAAGCATCAATGTTGTGCATATTGCATCACCAATATTTCATCCCTACCTACCATCTACAACTACAACAAGCCTTCCACGCCCGTGACTTCTAAGCACGAGTGATATATTCTCAGTGGTTACTGCAATATTTGGAAGCTGATGACTTCTTAGAATACATTCTCTTTAGTGATGAAGCCACATTGCATAACAATGGAACTGTGAATCCTCACAATATGCTCAGTAAATAGCACTATTAAGGACACATAAAATAGTTTAGGTACATTAAGTGTGATAGTTATGAGACCACGATTACTATTTGTATTAATCTCCTCAGCTCATGAAAAAATATACTGAATTAAATAAAGAGAGGGAGAGAAAGAATATCTTATAACACTGGGTTTGAACTGCTGAACTCCATATCCACTGATTTAGTTCCAGTCTGCTAGTCCATGCAAACATGAGGAAACCTTGCTATGGATCTTTACAACAAATCATTTCTGCATCATCCCACTTTTAAATCTACCCTAAAGTATAATTTTAACTTTCCACAATTTCTTTGTTTTCATTCAGCATTGTATTATTACTGCTGGTTAGGTACAGAAACAAAAAATACATCACAAAAAATTCTGCTCCAGCAAAAGGGATGTTTTCACTTAAGATTGTGCTAATCTGGGAGTTGCATAGATGTGAATACCCAGGAGCAGATGATTCTGCCTGTGTAAATGGCTGACACATAATGCTAATTATGTCCATTATGAACCAACTATGTGATAAGCCCATCTTCTCCTTCTAGTCAAGTATGTACATGTATATTAATCCTACATTGCATTACTGAGATTTGTAGTAATATTCTTGTCTTACACCTTCCACCATATCATGTAGACCTTAAACCCGTAAGAGTTGATTTGGGCAGGAATACAAAATGTGATTAAGAAAGATTACCCTGTAACATCAACATAAATACAGTTTATTTTGAAAACTATACTGCACAAAAGCAGTCAAAATGCTGTGAACAAGTGGTTAAAGTTGAAAAAGCATACCAGGAAATAGATGCCCTGATTAATAACAATGTAGATACTACAGATGTGATTAGCATAACAAAGAGGTCCCTGACAAGTATTATGATTGCAACATGTGTTTGTCGATACCAAGACAAGGTGACATATGGCTCAATCCATTCCATAAGGAGGTGAGCAAATGAACAATATTTATAATCTTCCTATATTATACTTAATCAGTATTATGGGAATCAAAGTCATGTATATAACATCCATTTAAAATATAAATTCTGTATATGTAACTGGATCAATTTTTAGATGTGCCTACCATAATTATTCATAGAAAATTAGACAGTGTCAATGCAGCCACTAACTTAGATATTACAGATCTTATGTCAATCTAGTAGAAAGTATGAGCTCTTCATTTGAGTAAAGCAGATCATCAATTTGAGTTAGAAATTGAGGTGTTCAAGAGTTGATACTAGAAATGGAGATATTCACATTATGGAGACCTGGTTTCAGCATGTGCATTACTCCCAAGATAAGAGAACGTAATGCAACATGGTAATAATAGCCTTTCACAATGGTACAATGTTTGAAATTATTTTCTATATAACTATTTTCTTTAATCTATAGTTTCAAGGTCTATGCTAGATGTCTTATTTTATAAGCTACAATCTTGCCATCCCTGGTATAAATAGAAATTCTGTATGTAATTCTATTTGATTCCCTCTTGAGTCTTAAGATGAGCCATGCAGTAAATTACACTTAAGGGACAGGTTTTATAATTTTACTAGCATATTTTTTGCACAAAAATCCATCTGGTGCATAAATTATGCAAGAAATTAAAAAATACATTTGATAATTTAGAATAAAGTAATTAATTATACTGTAATGTATTTATATATGACCTAATTATTAAGCACATTAAAGGAATTTAAAATTTTAAAGAATACAATGCAACTTTGGCAAATGGTGATTGCCTAAAATGAATAAGAATACATTCATAAGCAATTAACATAAATTTACATAGTATTAATTGACATAATTTATATGGACCTTTGACAATTAAGCAATGATTTTACTTTTACCTTGCAAATCACTGTCATCACAAACTTTGAGCTTCCTCTCATGCTCACCTGTTGTACCATTGCTGGCAGTGAGAACCAGTTGGCAAAACAGGCATCAACTTTGGAGCGAATCAGTGAATTTGATAATATAGAAGATTACATGGCCGACATGGACATAGCCACTCAACAACTAAACGAAATGGAAAAATCGTTCGTAAAAAGTAAATGCAAAAAAGTTTTAGAGAACATAAAAAACCGAAAGAAATCAATAAACTACAGAACAGCATTAAAAAAACTAAAAGAAAACCCAGTAATATACATAAAAGGAGAAAAAGGTAATAAAATGGCCATTTTAGACAAAAATGAATACATAAATAGAGTTCAAATTATGTTAAAAGGAAAAGACTACAAACCAATTGAAAAGAATCCACTCAATAAATGCAATAAAATGTTAAACAAAACTACCTAAAATACATAAAAATGATAACAGCATGAGACCAATAATGAACAATATCAATTCACCCACATACCAGGTAGCAAAAAAACTGATCAAAGTCTTCAATTTTTTTTAAGAGATTCCAAAGTTTGAGCATTAAAAATTCAGTTGACCTAGTCAAAAAACTTGAAAATAGCAGAATTACGGCTGGAGATATAATGGTTTCATTTGATGTAAAAGCCTTATTCCTGAGCATACCTATAGAGAAACTTATGCTTATACTAAACAAATAGTTAACATCAATAAATTTAAAAACAGAAGATATAGAAGACATTAAAACTTACTAATATTTGCATTAAACAAAATTACTTCAGCTTCAACAAAAAATATTACCAACAAGTTTCAGGCCTAGCTATGGGAAACCCTTTGTCACCTTTTCTAGCAGAATTATTCATGAGTTCATTTGAAATATACATCACAAAAACCTTCCCTTTAATTTTCAAGTCATGGTATACGTATGTGGATGATATTTTTGCAATAATACCAAAGAAACACTCAATAGATGCCTGAAACTTCTTAATTTGCAACAGGAATCCATACAATTTACTATAGAAGAGGAAAGAAATGGGTGGCTACCATTTAAATTATAAGAATTTAAAAATTATAAGAAATGGAGATGGTTTGACTTTTGGAATTTACAGAAATGAAACACATACAGAAAACTACATAAAAATGAGAGTTATAACCCCATTCCACATAAATATGCAGTTTTTCACAGTTTGGCACAAAGATTGATGAATATTCCACTCACAGAAGCAGAGTACAAAATAGAATACAAACAAATAATAAAGACAGCTATAATCAATGGTTTCAACAAAGACAAGTGATAAAAATTATCAATAAATCTAAAAGACCAAAAGGGATAAGAGAAGTTTCCACACTGAAAAATGCAAAAGAAAATTACAAATTCAAAAGTTTCACCTACCATTCAATTTACCACAACAAGTTCTAGAAAATCTTCAAAGAACATGGGATAATGTTAGCCCCAAAGAATAGATACAACATCAAGAATTTATTGGGTTGCACAGTAAAAGACTCCATACCAACGGAACAGAAATCAGTAATTTACGAAATAAAATGTGCAGATTGTGAACAGAGCTACATTGGCAAAACAAAAAGAAATTTGGAAATTCGGAGGAAAAAACATTTTAGGAATATTCGGTTTAAACAGGTGGATAAATTGGCAGTAGCAGCTTACTTTTGGACCAAAAACCATGAAATAAAACTAGGAATTAAACTGTTGAAACATCTTCACAACCCATTGGAGTTATCCACTTGGGAAAACATTTTCATATTAAAAATAGAGAAAACCTAATGAATTTCGAGTTTCCTCCTATGGATGAGCTCAGCAACTTCCTATTTCAACCAACAGAGGCCACCACAGGAACATCTGTTTGTCCAGCCATAGTTTCGAGTAACGGCAGTTCAGTGAGCGACTGAAGATGGGAGAGATTCTCCCGAAACGCGACTTACTTTTGTGTAAGTGAATGAAGTTTAGTGTAAAACATGAATACCTAAGTTTAAGAGTAAGGTTATTTCTAAACTTATCCAAAGACTCTAAGATCGTAGACTATGCAATTTGAATAATTAAATGTATAAATGTGGCATCAGAGAGGTTGCATTCAGTTGGTTCAAAACCTACCTAGAATAGAAAAAAGAAGAAAAAGAAGAAGAGGAGGAGGAGGAGGAGGAGGTGGAGGAGGAGGAGGAGGAGGAGGAGGAGGAGGAGGAGGAGGAGGAGGAGGAGGAGGAAATCTCTAAATTCTCTGGCTGATGGCCATTGTATTAGGTATTTCCCAGTGATTTAAGTTCCCTACTTTTCTTAGTATGAATTCATGAATTACTTTTATATTTAAAAACGATAATTAAGTAAAAGTAACATTTGTTGATGACACAAGTTTATTAATTTCAGAAAGAAATGATGATAGCCTTCAAAAACATACCAGGCTTCCAGAATATGTTCTCACCGCTCACATAAGGTTTCATATCTGGGCCAAGACCAGCTCCCCTTTGCACTTACAGTCCTTCAATTTCTGAATAGTCACCAATCTACATTCATTCTTGAAGACTTTAGAGCAATGTATTTTTATATATAAATGTTTTTATAAATATGAATCAGCTCACTGTGTTTATGAGGAATTTCCCTGGGCAATTGCCTCCTTCCAGAACTGTAATTCATGATCTTGTAAATGAACTGATACTACTGGTTCAGTGTAACACTAGAAACACACACAAAGAAGTATAGTTTTAACAGAAGACAAATTAGATTAAACTGGCACATATCTTTGAACATTTGTCAACAAAAACACTATCAAAATTAGACAAATTGGGGCTTAGTGTCTCATGCACATACAGCAAAAAATTTATTAAAACTCAAACCTAACAAGTGTACAGTGTCTATTGTCTACAACAAGGTGATCCCATAGCACGTGTGTTATTATTGAGCAGTTTCTTTAATCAGTAACTGAAGGGTTAATTGACTCAAAGTGTGTGTTGTTCTTTTCAGACAAGGTGTGTTTCCACAAAATGGACATGTTGGAGTACAAGTGCAGCTGACTGTGGCATGTCCAGCTGCCAAGATGCAAAATCACATGCAAGTGGTAAGAAGACATTTTGGAAACCTTGTACAATACACATTGCTAATAAAACTACTAATTGGTTCAAAATAAAAATAAAGAAACTTTATGTAAATTAAGAGAAAACAGTAGCACTAGATTCCCAGCATAAAACATGAAAAAATCTGTGAATCCCTATGACAACTTTGGATCTAAATTGATAAATTATGAGCAGGAAACAACACTTTTAGGACTATGGTTGGGAAAAAATTTAAGCTGGGACAAACACATACTTCTTTGCAGTAAAAAGAATAGTGTGTGCTTTGTCCTTTTTTTTTTAATGGTGTTTAACCCCCATTTTATCTACTGAGGCATCACAGGTGGTGGAAACTGATGATACATGAGATGAAATAATAAAATGAGAAAGAAATTTTCTTAAAGGAAGCAAGCATTCCAGGCCTAAGTTTTAAGGTAGCTCCCTTGCATTTGTCATTTATGACTGGGGAAAATCTGGAGAAAACCTCAGTAAGGGAGAATGATCCTTGTGGGAATTTAACCCCAGACCTCCTGCTGACTAGTCTGTGCCTTACCGGCCTCGGCTAACCATGGCAATGTGCTTTGTACTGTTCCCAATAAAATCCTAGATAGCAATTAATGTACTAAAAACTAATAATTTCACTTACTTTCACTCACAAATGCCTTTGGCTTATCATTGTGGGATGATAAAATAATGCTTTGCCAATGATCCATGTCTGGAAGACCACATTGAAATTGGTGATTGTGAACACCAGTGATGTAATATTGTGAGAATATGGAAAAGATCGCAAATATTACAAACATTTTATGTGCTTAACTGAGAACTTAATCCTCAATTATTTGGACCACAGGAAAGTTGCAGCAAAATGGGAACTCGCTGAGAAAGTGTGACATATGATACATCAACCACTTAGATATTGCTGCAATGGCACATCCTTTCTATTTGAAAAAGTTTGCTCTCTGCTGTTTCTACTTATTTCCACGTGTGGATGTGGATGTTATTGAACTTAACAATGTCATTTTAGGTGTGCTAAATTAATTGTCAAAGAAGAGATACCAATAATTCTTAGAAAAGTGAAACAAACATTGGAGTCAGTTTATCATATGAGGAGGAAATAATTTTAAAAGCTTTAATTTAACTTCAATATTAAACAACAATAGTCTTATAGCAATAACTAAATATAAATTGAAGCTCATACATAGAAGAATTTCATGTAATATTCAGTTAAGAAATACTAATCTCTGAGGAAAGCTACTCCGCATCTTAAGTCATCTGCTTGCTGTTACATTTGTATTTGTGTGCAAACATTCATGTTTGTGATTACTCATTTACCCCCATCCAGCCTACAATATGAATGCAGCATGCACATGCATACATACAAGATATGCTCAAATAAATGGGGAGAAGAGAGAGAAGGGGTATGTTGAGCTTGTGCACTACAACAACCATTGAAAAAAAATTGCTTTTGAAGGTTACGGTCTACAGTCTCTTTTCTATTTTCTTGTCTCAAAAAGTTTAATTAAAGAGGAATATCTACCTTTCAATGCTACATTTCATTGCATACAATACCCATTTGATAATGCTGCTGGTAATTAATCACAAAAATAAAGTTGTTGGTAGAATGACAAGGTACAACTGTTAACTGTGATGTCAATATACAATATATTGTATCTTTTTTTCTGATTGGGAAAAAGAAATACAGCTAACACACGATACCTCTGTACCCAGCCTATGTCAAGTAGCCAAAGGTGGCTTTTCTACCTGCTAAGATGGCCATGACCTTTTGAAGAACTGCTGCAACATCATTTAAAATAAACTGCATATTGCATTCTAGTTAACTATTTGGATTCCTTTGATCTTAAAAAGAGCTGATTACATAGGATGACATACATACACTTTTACTTTCACCTGTTGTCACACACTTACTTTTCTCACTCAAGCACATAACTAATGTTTTCTTAGAAAAGATAGCTGCTACAGAAGGTTGTGCGCAGTTGCAGGATGCTGTATCTCTCACTAAATTGCTTTATTTTTCCCACAATAATGGACTCCAAGTGCACATTTATCATGTGCAAGGTTTACATACAATAACAGGAGTCTGCCTCTGTAACCATTTGATGAGACACTTCACAATTCATTTCTATCCATTTACATATTTATACAAATAAATCTGCAACTAAATGACATACACATACATACAAATATCTAATATTTACCTATCCTCTACAATTCTGGCTAAGAGTGGTTCCAGCCAGCCTTCTGTGCATTCACAATGTGCATCCAAAAATGTGATTACTTGACCTTTAACATGCTTAGCTCCAAGAAGTCTTGCTCGAATAAGCCCAGAACGTTTTTCTGTACGAAGCACATACACTGGGACAGGTAATGTAGCAACATAATCTTCCAGCTGCTTGCCCAGATGTTCTAGAATGCACATAAAAACATTAATCACTTCTTCTGCTTAATTTCTCTCTTTCTGTCATATAAATGATGAAACAAAAAGCTTTTTAATACCTAGTGGTAAAGGTTTTGCACATACTTCATGCCTGAATCAAGAAATAAAACACAGTCAAAATTATCTTAAAAAGCACCTTTGAAATGAAGAGCAACATATATGTGTTAACATAGAAAATAACATGGTAATTTCAAAGTTAATACTATTTTCTTGAAACACAATTTTCATTACACAGCTATTAGGACCACCACTGCCCACAGTCTCCTCCTATCTGCCTTGTAAGTACATTTTATATAAAGCCCTAGGCTTTCCCCCAACCAGTCAGAATAGAAGGCAATATGAAGGAGATTTTGGTGGGAATTTTAGCAGATTTTAATTGAATGGATAATTTAAAATGTCATTTGGTGTAGAAAGATTAGTTGTGGCAGATATCTTATCAAGTATATATTTAAGGCAAATTTCTTAAATGAAATGTCAGTAAACTCCAAACCTAATCTAACCAATTATTCAAGGATATTTTTTTTAACTTAAGCCTAACCTAGAGGTTAAATTTTTGAATTGTTGGGATTTCATGCATGCCTACTTACAAAAAAAACTCTTGGGTTTGAACACACAAAATCTCAACAAAACTTCATTAAGGGCCATTTACTTAACTCTGAATTTAATGATATTACATTTTCTGTAAAATGTCAAGAATAGCTCACTAGAGGGCTTTATTTTGTCACCCTTCACTTGCCTTCTGCTATACCACCTGAGATTGTGCAGGTACTAGCAAGTATATACTTCAAAGTGCCACTTGTCTTCAGAGACCACTACCAGTCAAATATGGCATTTTACAGAAAAATAAATATCATCATTAAATTGAGACATAAGTAAATTATCTATAACTGAGTTTTAGTGCAGTTTTTTTGTTTGAAATGAAGTGAAGGGTGACTAAATGAAGTCCTCCAGTGAGTATTGACATTTTACAGTAAAATGAATACCTCTAATAGGTAAGTACAACTGAATTATGGTACCTTTTGTTTGTTCAAACCTGAAAATTTCCTTGTTAGTAAACATATAAATTCTAACTTCTGCACTACTGCAACAGCTATTAACCTTAGTTGCAAGAAAATATCTGAAGTCAACAATGTTCATTAATTAATATTTTTGCTTGCTTTGGAACTACATAAATTAAAAATGAGCCACCTTGCATGTTTCCTTTGCTGAAAGAAAAAGTGTAGTGCAATCAGAGAGATGAGCTATCTACTGTATAGCTGACTAGCAAGAAAGCATAGCTTATTCTTGCCTACCACATAGAAATTATTCTTTTGCTAATGAATTACTTGCTATGGACACAAATCAGCATACTGCTTGCAAAACAGAGCATAATTATTTCATTAACTCACTACAGAATTTATGCAAGAATAAAGCATTTTACTCTTATAAATTAACTAAAAATACACTGAAAATGCTGAATTTTGTGAACTATACATGTCAGATGTATACTTTTTAAATGTTCATTATTTATTAACTTGATGGGTTCAGATCTATGAAAGGGATGTATTAAATCAGTCAATGATGCTATCATTCCAAAAGTAGCACAATACAAAATAAAACAGAATAAACCAACCATACCAAAAACGTCAGTTTACCAAAAATACACAAGAAGGTAATGTCATACGACTCATCATTTATATCAACACACCACCATACTATTTAGCAAAATGGCCAGGCAACAGATTCAGAACACTACAAAAATTTCAAACCGGAGTGTAAACAATTAATTTCAGTTAACAGAAAAAAAAGGATAAAAAATTACAACCTGCTGACATCTTAGTGTCTTTCAACACTCAACCTCTCTTTCCAAATATATCTAATGATAAACTTCTAACTTATCTCTATGAATGACTAAGAATAAATGAAATAAATTATGCACACATAAATGAATACATTAGTTCACTGAAATGTGCACAAGCCAATCCTATTTTTTATTCATGGGCAAATTCTATAAACAAGAATCAAGGCTTACTATGGACAGTCCCTTATCTCCATTTCTAACTAAACTCTTCAAGAGCAAATTTGAAACACAAATTAACACAGCATTTCCATACATATTTAAAACCTGTACTAATACGGTGTTCATATATTTGCCATAGTTAACAAAAAAACACATTGATGATGCTATAAGACTTTTGAATATACATGATAAATATATATAATTTACACACAAAACAGAAATAGATAAGGTGCTATACTATGTTTGGTCATTAAAATAATAAAACATCAAGGCAACCTGGAATTTGGAATCTACAGCAAATACATGTACACGGACAATCACATCAAAGCTGATGGATTTAACCTAAGAGCACATAAACACTCAGTAACCAACAGCATAATGCACAGACACATTAACCTAACCATTAACAAGAAAGAATATTCCAAAGAATAGAAACAAATAGAAAGAACAGCAGTTAAAAATGATTTAGCACAGAATTGATTCACATAAAGGTACTGGAGTTCAAAATGCAAAAACTTATTAAAGAAACCACAACACTTTCAGCAGAAAAAGACAAGATAATTTTTAAAACATTAATATATCACCCATGGGCTTTGCACAAATTTCAAAATATTCTAAAACATTTATAGCATCAAAAAACAGATTTAATATTAAATATCTCCTGAATGGAAAAATTAACCAAAGCATTCCACTGGAGAAAAGAGCAGGTATTTACCCAAAAAATATGCAAATGTGAAAAAAGTCTATATTAGTAAAACAAAGAGCAACAAAAGCACACGGTTAAAAGACAACTTCAGGAACATTAAATACAAACAAATTGAGAAAGCATCTCATTTCTGGACAGAGAATTATGACATAGTGAAAAAAGTAAAGTTATTAAAGTCAGCACTGGGAACCACAGAGTTAGCAAAATGAAAGAACTTTATATACAGAACTTTCACGTAAATACTATCTCGCACGCGCGGTGTTTAGAATCCCGTCGACTGCGAGCGGCGCTCCCCACTCTTTCCCCTACAAGTCGCCCCTCCTGTCCTTGAATGTCGCTTCGAAGCAGTGCAGTAGTCGAGCTTCGCCAAGATGAGACAGATAGAACAGCATACTTTCGTGTGTAAATGTTACCACATATACGAGTTAGCGCTCGTATTCGTGCTGAGTTTCGTTTGCAGTTTGAAACGGAAAATCCATAATTCACACCCCAGGAGCCCAACATTAATATTCATTTTAATTGTATTGAATTCATTGATTTATTTTCATATTTGTCTGTAAATCATACGAGTTCCTATAAAGTGCACTTAAACCTTATTTGTTGGTTTGTATGTAAATACACACATTTAGACATAACGATCTTTTTCAGGACATATACACAACCCTAAATATTATGAATTGACCAATCAGAGATAGAAGCAACACGAAGTTAAGAAAATGGACAAATTGCAAGCCCCTAATAACGTCAATAATGCTGTCTGGAAGAAAAGCGAGATCGGCAGACATACCACACATCAATGCTAGATTAACAAATTTAACACACTCATAAGCATCTCTGTGGAAAGCAGTTTGCGTAATCGGTAGTAAGAGATATAACGTCGATTATTGGCAGAACCAGCTCGAGTTCAGTTCGCATACGTAATTACCTCACATGAATTGAAACACGAGTATAATTGTAATTAAAGGAAAATACAGAGGGTGCCAAAAAATGTATACACATTCAAGCAAAGAAAAATTGTGTTAACATAGCAAAACTGAATTTACACAAACAGAAAATGATGAGCACTAATTATCTTAGACTTTTATAGTTACAACAGTTCCTCAAAATGGCCACCATCGGCGTCGATACACTTCTGAGTACCTTGAACTACTGATTGAGCAACTCTTGCAACAGTGTCCTCAGCGATTGTAGCACATGGAGTTTTGATTTCTTCCCGAAGTGCTGCCAGTATAACTGGTTTTCTACCGTATACATATCCTTCAGAGTTCTTCATAGATAGATGTCCAACGGAGTTAGACCCGGAGAACGCGGTGGAAACTCAATCGGACCTCTTCGTTCTATCCAGTGTCTTGGATCCAGTGCGCGAGGCTTGTTGCTGTGCGAGGTCTCCCAGATCTGCCCTTATGAACATCCCATCCCATACCATACCATGAGTCTCAAACTTATCATGAGTGCAATTGTTACTCGCGTTGGCGGTTCTGTTCTGTACACGTCTCCATTGCCTTTGAACTTCAACAACATTCTCGGTTTTCCAATACCACTTCAAAATTGCTTTCCGCTGTTCAAACGATAATGTTGGCTCTATTTTGTTGTAGCAACGCTAGCATAATGTAATGTGAGTTACATCTGTTAACAGATCATATTACGCATTTGTGTTGTTTTTAGGTCCAACTTTGAAATATATTAAATAGATATCTACTGTGAAAGTGTGTATACATTATTTTGGCACCCGTCTTGTAGCTGTGCGAAAGTATTAGGGAATAAATACGCCAGTCGTAAAGTTAAACTAAAGAAACTAAATTTTGTTATACTTTTCAGCAGACTTAGAAACATCGTCGTAATTGTTAGTTTTGCTAAAGATGATATATATACAATCACGTCTGTCTCGCGATTCGTTTTACTTATTGTACCATTCCAATAATCTCTCATTGCAAGAATTGTATTTATCGAGAACAACAATAAATCTCCCATATTATTCAGCAAACGATGTGATTTTTAATTATTTTCATTCTTCAACCATAGGGAAAGGAGATGCGGCACTTCACATAACTTCTCATCGTCGGGCTGACTTAACAAATCGAGAAGTAATTCCCATTCTTAACAATTGCCACGTCATACATTGTTGTTACGACGTGATACCAACGTTCATCTCAAAATAATCCTACTTATTGCACACCAATGCTTCCCTGGTCAAATGTCTCCTTCCAGAAGCAATTCACGATATTGCGAATAAATTTAATTCTAATGCATCAGTGCAGGGAGGGGAAAAAAGCGGAAATGTATATTTTTAAAAGAGGATTAACTAGAAATTGGTGGAAACCTTGAACGTTCGCCAACAAAATCATTCCCGAAATTAGCCCAAAATTTGGGGGGGTTTCAGTGTGTTCTGCAAATAAAGCAACAAAATTATTAAACCTCCAACCGTACCAGCACACATGTGTCCATTGTTTAAAATAAGGTGACCCAGTAGCAAGACCGTTATTGTGAGGTTTTTTTTACCCATGTGTGAATGAAGGTTTAATGAACTCAACGCCTCTGTTCTTTTCAGAGGAGGTCTGGTTTCACCTGAACGGTCGCGTGAACAACCAAAACATGCGCTAATAGTGTACTGAAAATCCAGATCGTGTACAGAAAACCGTTCTTTATGATAGAAAGTTGCATTTTGATTGATTTATTTATGAACACCCTTTAACATCTCAGGTCATCGGCGTACCATTCAACTCAGGGCGTGAAACGGCCGACAAATTTTGCTCAGAGGCCTCTCTTTCAGGCTTGAGGTTCTTTTTCGTGCCGTTAATGTACGACACGGGACCCACGGCTTTACTTCCCTTCCGAAGGAAGCCATACTTAGGACTTTTACGCCCGAAAAAATCCATCGGTCCTGGCCGGGTTCGAAACCGCGACCTTGGGTTTAGGAGGCTAGTGTGGTAACCACTACACCACCAGGACCGACTGAAAAGTTGCTGTTTGGTGTGCTACTAGCACAAAGCACATTAATGGTTAGATTTTCACTAGACGATAATAGTTGCAGAAAGGTACAGAAGGGACAATTTAACCTCATTTTTTCAGGAGCTTGCAGAAGAAGAGAAACCATATGAGCGGTTTCGACAGGATTCTGCTTCTACTCATACAGCAGTGGAGTACATATATAAAATTAAAGAAGTGTTTGAAGATAGAGTGATAAGAGTGAAGATAAGTGATATTTTTAATGGCGTTTAACGCCCGTTTTTACTACTGAGGCATCACACGCAGTGGACACTGATGAAATGAAATGATATATTAAGAAAGGATTTTTTAAGGAAGGAAACATTCCAAGCCTAAGTTTAAGGTACCTCCCCGGCATTTGACATTTATGAGGACTGAGGAAAACCTGAAAAAAAACCTCAGTCAGGGAGGACGGTCCTGGTGGTATCCGAACCAGACCTCCCGCTCAAGAGTCTGCGCCTTAACGACCTCGGCCACCCGTGGCGGTTTGTAAGAGCTAATGTATGGTTCTTTCGCTCACCAGATTTAATAATGTGCGATTTTTACCTGAAGGACAGAGTTTATAAAACAAATCCTCACACACTGGAGGAAGAAAAATGCTTCTGCTATCACAAATGAAAGCAGAAACATTATAGTGGACGAACATAAGCGTGCAAATAGCATTATTTTTCCGATATAATGCCTGTTTAGCGGCATGGGACGACATTTCCAGTATCTTTTATATACACTTTTAGAAGCGTAGTTAACGTAAGTACTCTCCGAGAATAAAAACACCGCGCGTGCGGGATGGTTTTTATTCAAAAGCCCGTTCGGTATATATACAAATACAGAGACAGATGAATTACCTTCGACATTCTAGGATGAAAACACCATTTAAAGTACAGTTCATATTAAGTAAGCGGAATCGCAGGAATGTGTAGTTCGACTCAGTTATACAATAATTTTAATTTAATTATATGTATTATTTGTTCCACATACTTCTGTGAAATGGAGGAAATTTTCTAAAGGAAGTTATTTTAAAAAAATTTTATAGCATGTGATCTGTTAATATGCATTTTCTTTAAAATTCATAGGTGAATAGTTTGGTAAATGGACGGCCACACTTCTTGTTATTTATTCTATTATGGAAAGGTTAATATTGACTTGTGTGCAAAGCCATTAACAGTAAGTGTTCTGGAAGAGTTCCAATTCAAAAGTTAAATAACATTTATGCAACTGCTTAAGAATGTGACGCATTGCCTCATGAAGAGATTATGACTGAGCCTTTGGCGAGGTTGGAATTATGAGAGAACATTTCTGCTGCGGTTTTTCTAGGAGATGTACTAAGTTTAGAGATGATATCTACTTTCCATTAAACAAGAGCTTAAATTTTTACATTTCTTACATTATTTATTTGTGTACAATATGCAATATAGTGCTGTAGTATACATTCTTATTACAGTGAGACACATTTAAAACCATCTGTTTGCAATTGGGTGCTTACTGGCATGACTCTCCCCACCATTGCTAACATCTGGAATTGCAAACTCATCGTACCATAACAGTGCATTTATTAAAATTTGGGTACTAAAATAAGATGCAGGAATTCTGTACTCACTTTCTTCTTACAGAAGTTGCTGGAAGAAAGGACCTAATGATGTCCATTAGTGCAGATGAACTGAGCAGTTTAAGATGATGCAGGTTAAGTATTGTACTAAATGGGCAACATTTCCAGCATCTTCTGTAAGAGGGATGAGTACAGAATTAATATATTTTATTTGTAGTACCCAAGTTTTAAAAAGATGAAATGTTGTGGCACCATTAGTTTGTTGTGCCAGCCAGATTGTGGAGAGGTTTGCACCAGAAAGCAGTCAACTTGAGAATGAATAATTTTAAATGTGCCTCACTGTAGTTTCCTTGAATAATTTGTTATTTTGTTCTAAATAGAGAATAACTGTCTATATGATATAGTTTACAGCCATATTCTAAGTTTTGTAGTACAAATAAAAATTTGCTTTAATTTTTTACGTTTGAGAACTGGTCGTACACAATATTTTATATTTTCTTCAACTTGACTCATGAGGGTACTTTAGGATGTAAATATATCTGGTGTATGAACCCCCCACACATGCACACACACAAATACACACAGGGTGCCCAAAAGTGTATACATACTTCAAGCAAAGAAAGAACTGTGTTAACATAAAACTGAATTCACACAAACAGAAAATGATGAGCACTAAACATCTTAGACTTTTACAGTTACAACAGTTGCTCAAAATGCCCACCATCAGCGTTGATACACTTCTGAGTACCTGGAACAACGTTTGTGAACGTTGAGCAACGTTTGTGAAAGTGTCTTCAGTGATTGCAGCACATGCCATACTTGTGTTGGCAGTTCTGTTCTGTACATATCTCTCCATTGCCTTTGAACTTCAACAACATTCTCGGTTTTCCATTACTACTTCAAAATTCCTTTCAGCTGTTCAAATGATAATCTTGACTCCATTTTGTTGTAGCAATGCTAGCATAATGTAATGTGAGTCACATCTGTTTACAGATCATACGATAATTTTGGCTTCTTTTTTTTTTATTTATTATAATCTTGGCTTCATTTGTTTATTGCTGATTTACCTGTCACAGTCATAATGTAATGCAAGTCACGTCTGTTTACAGAACATCATACTACCCATTACTGATGTTTTTTGGTCCAATTTTGAAATATATTAAATAGATTTCTACTGAGAAACTGTGTATACATTTTTGGCACCCTCGGTGTGTGTGTGTGTGTGTGTGTGTGTGTGCGCGCGCGTGTGTGTGTGTGTGTCTGTGTCTATATAGTACCTTGCACATTACTACAAAAGAGCAATATATGACTTATTTTCTACCTTATGCTTTGTTTGGCATAATTTTGCTACAGCTATTATATCCTAATAAATACACATGTAGGATGTAGTTAAATACTTGTACTAACTTTGAGGATGAATTCTGCAAAGCTGAAGAAGGAAAAAGGCTATATAAACTCATGTCTGGAAGTGTCTGATTTGCAAGCTATAAGCTGAATTTAATTACAAAATGCAGATGTGTTTATTTTAAACCGTTTTTATTTGGTTTATTTATAGATGCTCTTTAACATCTAAGAAATACATCAGTGTCCCATTCAAATCAGGGAGTGAAATGGCCAACAAATTTTGCTCAGAGGCCTTTTTTTCAGGCTTGAGGTTCTTTATCGTGCCGTAAATGTACGACACGGGACCCACGGCTTTACTTCTCTTCTGAAGGAATCCATTCTTTGGATTTTTATGCCCAAATAAATCCATCAGTCCTGGCTGGAACTGAACCTGTGATCTTGGGTTTAGGAGGGAAGTATGATTACCACTACACCACCAGGACCGACTATTTTAAACTGACACAGTACACTAATACAGACAGCTCATCAAGTGAAATAAATAAATGTACCCAAGGTTTACTTCAATTGTTTATCTACTTGCAGCTCAAAATGTACTGAAAATATTTTCCACCTGCTTCAATGCATACAATAGACACCTAAGATTATAGATGGTCATACGTTTTTCAATGACCCACAAATTTAAGAGGTACTGATGAAGCATCTCTTTGTTTTCAATACAAGTTGCATAAACTAAGGTTGCCAAAAATACTTAACTACTGGATTAAAGTTATGCAAATATGTGGGCCATGGAGATGTATTAATGGATATCTTTATCATTGAGAATGGATAGGTAAAATCACCATCACTGATTAAAGTATGTTAGAACATTTGCAAGTGCATGTTTAACTGCTATAAAAGGAATAAAATTATGGCATCCTAACCACTAGAGTTTTTATGTTGTTTACATATATATGTTGATTTGAAAAGTGATGTCATGCCCAATGAATTATCAATGAATTATATTTTTTACCATCATTATTTATTTGTGAAATTCCTACCTTTAAAAAATAGCCATTATACATATTAACATTTTTTAAAAATGTTAATATTTGACACCACTGTTACAAAAAGTTCACTATATTTTATACAATTATACATATTACTTATTTGCACCCCATGAGGGACCTTCTAACCCCTATCTGATTTGTTCCCTCAGGTGGTGAATGAGAAATTCCACCAGATATTGTGTGTGGTCTGAATAGCTAATGGCAACAAGAACCATGGACTAACAGCAAGCCCTGTGTCTGTAGGGTATATAATAACTGGACTACTCTCTTTCCAGTAGTTATAAATAGGAGGGCCTGGCCCGGGAAGATGGGTGAAGATATAGATAGAAAAACTTAACAGATCCATTAAGGCATTCTCTCTAAAGGAAAAAACTTTGAACAAAACCCTACAAATTGACTTACCCTGCTTCAGGCTATTTACCTGTACGGGGGATATTAAATATGGAAATTGGTCACATCATACTATATGGTGCTGAGAGCACGCCAATTAGCAGCAGGAACATGGAGCCATGTTCTCTTCACAGATGAATTATGTTTTGTCTGCATCCAGATTCCAGGAGAATATGTGTATGAAGACAACCAGGTAACACATAGATTGAGGAAAATACAAGAATTTCACCAATTCAAAGCAGGTACTATCATGGTCTGGGAAGGAATATTCGCAGATAGAAAAATAAATTTCATTTAATCAATATAAAAATGAATGCAATAGGTAGATTCAAGATGATTTGTAATCTGTATTCCTACATGAATGATAATGCCAAAGCACCTGATGCATGGTGTGTGTCTAGACACAATGTTACAGTACTAGAATGGCCTGCTCAGTCCCCAGATTTAAATGTAATCGAACATTTGTGGGATATCCTTCAACAGAGTTTTAGAGGACAGTGAAAGCATCAAGACTCTGGATCAGTTATTTATATGTCTCCATCATCACTGGACTGGCAGAATAATGTTCAAGATGAAATCCTTCATGACATTTCTTCACTGCTAAAGAAGTGTCAAGCAGTACTTAATGCAAGGGGTAATGATATAAATTACTAATGGCACAAACATAACTGGAAACTTGAGAAAAAGGACAATATTACATAAATCTATGACTGTCTCAATATACAAAATTAGAAATTTGTATTATTTTGTTAAAAAAAAAACTAATTTGCTTTTGTGTACCACTTTGTTGCATTTTCAATGTAGGTTTTGTAAATATCATTTGCACACAAATACTGTGTGCACTACTTTTATAAGACTCCATGCACAATTATTACAAAATTTAAGAAAATTGCTGTGTTGACTGACAAGTTTAATGTGTGTGCATAGTTTGTTTAATACTGCACCCCAATACTTTCAGTAATTGTAGAGGGTTCTTAGACAAGCAATTTCATATGGAGAATTTACAAATTTCAAAGTTATGGCAGTAGGTTTCCAGAGAACTATTACGACATTGACTAATAAGGCTTCCATTCAAAATGATACCACCCATAACAGACAGAAATTGTGGAGCATCTCATCTCATCTCCTTCGGTGCAGTCAGTACGGTATACTGGCATCAAGTAAAAACACATCATTGTTAATGAATTCAAGTTTCATGACTACTTTCTTTTGCTTATGTATAAGCATACTTCATCATAAAATTAAAAGTTCACTTTGCAAGACCCAAACCCATGATATACAAAACTATAGTCATCTTATCCACTAGGCTACATATTCAGATGGATAGCTCTCTCTAGACTAAGTTACATGACATACATCAATTGACTATTGCTCAGTATCATACTTTCACATGATTAGTCTGAGATATTAAAGATTTTATAGCATTACATCTTGAAACTGCTGATGATGAGATATTGAAAAATGGGATTTCCTTGCTTACAAGTGGTTTTGAAGACATTTTCTGGCAAATTTAACCCCATTTCACTTTAACACCAACTCATCGCCATCTAATTTCAACTTTTAAACTTTTTTTATCACCCCTTAACTCCATTATTTTTCTTCACGAACCACAGATGTGCTATCTGAAATTGCTTGTTTTAGACCCCTCTACAGTCTTTGTATTTATTGCAGTATACTTCACTAACACTTGGTGTTTTTCTTCCTCTTTATAAATTCACACAGAAGGAACAATTGTCTACTTTAGAATTACATAATTCTAGATTAAATTTTCTTGAAAATATTTTATAAAATATAGTGTATGAAGCATTACATCTCCCATAATAATTTCTTAATAGTCACCATTGCTCCACAGTTGTTTCATGGAAAGTTCAGGTGGGAGATAGCTTGTAACACTCTTAATTCTCCCATAATGACTTTCTATTCATTTTAATGACTCAATGCTTCAACAATGAATGCAGTGATTTCCTTGTGATGCATATGCATCTCGTAGTTTTAGACAAAACAGCTACAAATCATATAGTGCACCTGTACTAACTTACCAGTTTTGAATATTCAGAACTACTGACTTTCCAGTATTGCTGGAACAAAATATAATGGTTAAACCATATTAACATAGTACATAGCATCATGTGGCAAGTTTTAAGGTTGCTGTGCAAAGGTATGGGAGTAGATTATGTTTACTCATAAACAAAAATTATGGAAAGTCACTCTTCAATTAGCACTACAACAGAATAAATATACACATGCTAAGCTGTGCATTATTGTATAATCAATATTTTAATGTTTGAATGAAAAAGATACAGAAAAATATAGGAGGATTTTTTCCTTTTCTCTTCTTTTAACAGTCACTTAGAATCTCTAAAGTTTTACTGTAATCAGAGTGCATTAAAAATCAATTATTTCAAAGTAATATATATTCTATTTCCATATGCAGTTTGCACAATAGCCTATTACTTGTAAAGCTGACCAACAGCTTGGATTGGCTATCTACGAGCATGATGAATGGTCAGAGCATCAAATCCTCTCAACGCTGTTCATTTTTATGATTGGATCAGAGCTTGAAACTGTATCTTACAAATTTCCATACAGCTGTGTGGCCAAATCCTTTTGTGGGGGGGGGGGGACACAACTTGCTTTTCCTCACTAAGATTCAAGCCAAGCTGAGACTTATCAAGTTGTACAAACAAATTTCCTTTAAAAAAGTACAAGGTTATCCAATTATCTACTGACTGATGCAGCAATGGGGGACTGCATTCACTAATAAGATATTGTTCAAGGCCATCTGGGCTACATTAGTCAGGGTAAGAGGGTAGGATTTATCAAACTCCTATGTTGGTCTTGAGTCTGACACCACCCAGTCAGAGAGAAAGAAACAGCAAATGTCTAAAACTAGTCTGCTAAGAATACTAAAAGGAAAATACTAGACCAAATTACCCTATTCCATAATTAATCTTTATTAATGCCTCATATGTCTGCATTGAATTCACTTGTGCTGTTAAAAGATTATCTATAAAATATTTTCAATTATTAGGCGATTGACTTCCAAGTAGTAATGTCATTCATAAATTAGTAGTATTCGCACACTTTTGATAGAATAAATGGTCAATTTAATTTCTTAAAGAGAATTATAAGCAGGTGCCAAAATTGGGTGGAAAATGAAGGAAGACAGTTCCAGCAACTCCTTGTGTCACATGGTGAGTATATACATTTTAGATGTATAAGAATTTATTAGACTGTCACTCTAGTGTTTCTACCACATACTTCTATGTTGGCCACACCCACCTCGACCCTAGTACAAGCCTGGATGATTGGAGTGATCCCTGCCACTGCATCAGTTTTCAACTACTGGGATGAAATGTAATAAAATGGTAAGGTTGTGCACTAAGTATGAAGTAATTTAAATGTATATGATGCATTTGCAAAATAATATGGGGAAAGTTTTGAATTTTTTGGGGTCAATCTAGAAGTGTTCTTTGACATTTTGTGTCTATCTAATTTTCAAATTTTTTTCACATCAACAAAATCCAAACTCTTTTCATTATATCAGTACTTGAACTAAATAATAATAATAATAATAATAATAATAATAATAACAACAACAATAATGTACATTATAAAATTTGATGATTAGTTTTAAAAGCAAAGTTCTCATTAACAACTATAAAAATCTTATACTTTTAATCTCACCTCTTTCGCTAGCATCGTCCACTAGGATTATTTCTTTAAGCAATGTTCGTGGAGACCTGTTTATTGCACTCCATATGGTTCGCAACAGTGTAGACCATGCCTCATTGTGGAACACTATGACTATAGATGTTGTAGGCAAAAGAGCTGGATACTGCTTAGATTTGCATCTGAAAAATATTAACCACCACCACTGAATGAAACATAGCAAGCACAAAAATAGCTACATCAAAATGGAAAACAGACACATAAAGTTAATAACATTTCATATGCTTACTCCAAATAGGTGACCTACTGTTTATTTTTAATGTTCACCATTACTCAAAGTCATGATTGAATTGGTGAGAGAAAGATGGAAAAGATTCTATTTTTTGGTAATTGTGATTTGAGATAGTCATTTTATAAGACTAGCTAAATTGCATCAACTGGCATAAAGAGAGAAAACATTCACTCCTAATTACATAATAGCAGCCAATAGAAAATATCATTGATGGGAAGAAAGGAACATATTCCTGGAATGCTTTTCTTTTAACACCCAGTACCACTTTAGTTATTTGCCCCATGGTTTTTTTAAATAGTAATTAATGCCCGTTTTAACTACTGAGGCATCACAGGTAGTGAACACTGATGATACATAAGATGAAATGATAAATTGGGGAAGTTTTCCCCCCTCTCTCTCTACCCAGGGAGCTTTCCAGGCCTAAGTTTAGGGTACCTCCCTGGAATTTATCATTTATGAGGAGTGAAGAAAACCTGGAAAATACCTCAGTCAGGGATGAGGATCCTGGTGGGAATCGAACTCTACCTCCAGCCCAAAAATCTGCATCTTAAAGACCTTGGTCACTCCTGGCAGTGCCAACAAGGTGCTTAGGTGTTTGTTGCCATGTTTTGTTTATGTCTTAACAAGTTTAGTAGGCCAGTGCTTTAGTATTGGGGATTGTTACTAATTTCTTCAGTATAAACCATTGAAAATGTCTGAATCTAAATGTTATAGTATGCTTAAGAAGAGGAGGGGACAGAATGTTATGAAAATGGCTAGATATAATGGAGAATTTTTGATAATTGAAGGCAAATTGGTGGAATAGAAAACAACAGAACCAGAATGTAACTGTAGAAAAATGCACTAGAAGTTAACTACTAATGTCAAGAAAAGAAGTCAATAAAACTATATACAATAGTACACCTGATAGTGAACAAAAAACCCACTATATAATGAGCTTAACTGTAAGATTTGAAGATGCCTGACATCAGCCTAACAATGAAGATTCAATTCACATATTCAAGTTACATCCACTTTTAAGTATATTACCACAAACAGTTTTAGTCATTAAGGTATGTCATAATGCATTTCTTAGCCTAAATGCTAGGTCAAGCAAAGCAGTGTATCATTTATCTATAAGCTAAGGGACAGCTTCCTATTGATAAGAGGGGAAAATATGGTAATCATAACAGAATGTCTAATGAAATTTTGATAACAATATATGAACATATTGAGCCATTTCACAAAAAATGTTCTAATTATT
Organism: Metallyticus violacea; assembly: GCA_030762175.1. NCBI lineage: Eukaryota > Metazoa > Arthropoda > Insecta > Mantodea > Metallyticidae > Metallyticus > Metallyticus violacea. The sequence goes on from CM060846.1 coordinate 228,548,437, forward strand.
CCTCAAAACCTGTCATGTATTTGGAATCAGGGTTATCTGTTAAAGTTATGCAAGCTATGGAATCACAGTTAGATATGAAAAAATTGAGGTTACAGCTGGGACCAGCATGATATGCTTATTGAAAATAACTGAAATCTAATAGTCAAGTACTAATATTTATTTAACCATTACAAGAACTATGGAGACAAATTTGGAAGGCCACAAGTAAACATCTGCTAAATGTGCAGATTTAAACTGCAAAATTAAGTCTATATCACTATATTGTATTGCAAAGGGCATAAGAAAAGAGCTTGTAGTCTACATAAAACTTGAAAAAGTGGATGAATTGTGCAGCAAATGTTTTACCTGCAAAAGCTCTGGGACTTTGCATTTGCATCCATAAAAAGTGATCAGAAAGCTACTTTTTACACCTATCTTAAAGAAATGGCTAAATCAAGTCCTGATGGGTATGCTCATTTGTAAACTGTTAAGTTTCTCACCACATCCCATCAGAGGTTACGCGACAGACCAAACTGGAATCACACATTCATAATATTTCTGATGAGCTAATGCATGACTAGTCAATTTAAAATAATATATCAATATTTTGCAATCCATGGATAGACAGTTTCCCTTTGTGTGACCATGATTTTGCTATTGTGACGAGATAGTTCATCTCAAGGAACGAATTTATTTGCTACAACAATATGAAAAGAGGTGCAAAAATTTAGCAACAAACGTTTGAAGTATAAGGTGTTGAAAATCAACAAATAATCATTTACAAGCAATGGTGGCCTGTGTTTCTCAAGAAGAGCACTAAATGCATGCAGAGAAGAGAAATGTTTCAAATAAACCAGTACAAAGGTTCTACAAAGGTAGAGAGGTTGTGCTTCCTACTATTAATGTCAATGGTGGGAAAGTTTCAATAAACACTAAAATATCCAGGACATATCCAAAATTGTGATTGATGTACAAGATCACTGTAAACAGCTTATGACATATTTTATTGTAGCTGACATTCATGCGGTCTGCTAATGATGAACATTTGAATAAATGACTGATAGTGAGGTAACGGGATTGGAGTTCTTAAAATGAATAGGTATGTCTTAATATTGCAGTTTCACTACTACAGTAGATAAGTTTGTGCTGTTTAAAAAATTTTGATGGAAGTTATGAAAGTAACAATTTTTTCTGAACCAATGTTTTGGAACACCTAATAACCTAGCTAAGTTTAAAAGCTTTTTTTTTTTTACATTTATTATTACTAAGTTCAATCTATTTAACTATTAAGGATTTACCAAAAAAAAAAAAAAAAAAAAAAAATCGCTTAATGTTTGGTGAATTTTTTTTTGTATAATATCATAAAAAGTTGTTTTATTTATAAAGTAACTTGGACTTCAGAAATATTGATTTGATTTTTCCAACAAATATAGAATCCATTCCTTCTTACTCTCACCAATTCAATTAATAATTGGGAATACCCTTCTTGGATATTAATGAGTAATACAAGCCTTTGATGCTGTCAACCTCACATAATAGTGATAATGTCTGAATATTTGTTTTATGAAATTTGAAATATATTTCCAACAGAATAACAAATTTACAGGATTTCTAAATTAACAAAATGCTGCATATTCACACATTTGCAAAATAACTTCATAATCTTGCCAATCTTCCATAAAATCTTTCAAATAGCTATGTATAGTGTCTTAAAACCACTGTGTACTAAGTGGATGGGAATGAACTTTGCTTTGAATGATAGCTATGCATGCAATTTGAAGAGCGGAAACCATGACAGTTATTAGTAAGGACGAAAATTTCACACATTTGCACATTGTTTTGCTGAGCTCACATCTGTATACTTTTGGATTATCTATACAAATTATCAACTTTTGAGTATGTTAAACATGGTTTCCAGTTGCACATAATTACATATTTTGGATATTTTTATGAATATGTAGCATTTTAAATACTTTATTGCCTATACAACTTTATAAAGTTTTCAAAGTATCCTCTTTTTTCTCTCTTATCTTTCTTTTTGATGTTAACTTCTTCTTTCCAACATGTAAGCTCATGAGATAATTCCAGCACTTCAAAGTCACATGTAGGATCAAAGAAACCTCATGCAATGATGTAATGTATTCAGGTTTATAAGTAAAATAATGCACATATTTGCTTCCAAGAATCCCCATATTGGAAGGTAAGCCAAGCCAAGCTTTTCATTGTGATTAGTTGAAAAGTTATTCTGTGTCTGAATGGTTTAGGTGATGTGAAGTACTAAATGGAATTGGGTTTTATGTTTAGTGCTCTAAACCAGCATTTAATCATGTCCAAAATAAAATTAAGTCAGCAGATAGACTTCAAGCCTTTTAAACTAATTATCTAATGAGCTTATTTCTCATGGACAATAAACTTGCTTTGTAAGGCATGTGTGAAGATAGTAGGCAATGAAAAAAGGTTACTGCAGCATAAAGAATTAATCAGTTCTTTAAAATGTGGTTAAAATGACACAAAGTATAAACTTGTGAAGTGTATGTAACAGGCTATTACAATTTTCTGCAGACCAATGTCAGGCTTTTATAATATATGATGCCACTCTCTTTAAACTCAGTGAGCATACACTAAGAAATTTTCTTCAGAAATACACCCATGATCATGTATAACGTGAAAGCATTAGCACAAAACATACATAATGTGGTATTATGGCTGTATAATTTCAAGTATACAGAATATTCTTACAAGTCAATTTGAGTGGGTGAGTAATAATGAAATAAATGACTTTGAAGGGTGTTGCATAATGAATAGAGTAGTTAGAGCGCTTTGTAAAGAACAGCCAACAACCTCATAACTTCTTAACATTATACAATTACAATTTACAACACAACAATAACTGAGTTTTCATTTATTTATTCCAATGGCAATTAACAATGAAAAAATGTGATAGACTTTGTAATAAACCTCATTTTTACAAATTTCTTGCTGCTTATAAAAATTTGGCCAGTACTGTACATGTGTTGAGGTGATGTCTGTCGGTATATTCCCTTCTATTGCATAGACTGCAGTAAGAGTCTTGTCACCAACTCAGTAAAACTATTGTGACCTGACAGTATGTTAACTTGCTTCTCTCAATAATGAACTCAGTGAGTTATATGGTTAAATCAGGTACAACTCTGATCATTTTGTTATATTGATTCATTTGACATATATTACACATGCACTTTATCATACAACACAGAAAGCTGGATTATGCTACCCACTAGTTGACAAGTTAGTATCTTTGGTTAAAGAGATTGCAAAGGCTTCTTCTAGAATTCAGATAATTAGAAATAACACCAGATATTCCTCTGCCACCAGAGTCAATTTTAACCCATTGGAGCACTTGGTTTGAGGCTGCTCTATGTTATTCTAAAAAATTCTCAAAAATTAGAGAAAGCATAAATTCTTTAGATTCCAATGAGGCAGCATTGATTGAACTAGCCCCAAAACTATGTCAAACAATTAATTAGAAGGTGATATTGTGTCCATAATGGTCCATTTTCATTGTATTTCTAGGACTATTAAGTCAATGGAAGCAATTAGCATTCCTTTACAGCAGATTTAGCAGATTTTGATAGAACAATATCTAGTTTAACATCAGTACTGTAAATTGTAGCAGACAAGTGAAGGTGAAAATAGCTAATATTCTGTAAAACAATTTCTAGCCATGATCAATGACTAAAATTTGAGGTTTCCAAAGAAAACACAAAACAAACACAATTTTCTATAAAAGTCTCAACTTTTGTGCATGCCCTGTTTCTTCTTGCAATGTAGAATGAAGTTTTCTATGCTACAACACTATGCTGAAAGACAACAAGTGAAGAATGACAACAGAATGCATCCATCAATGGTTAATAGTTATGTACCGTAATATCAATAATGAAGCATGGCACTTAAAAATCCATGAACTAATCAGCATATATTGTACAATATTTAGAGCATAAATGCATACATATTCATCAAGTTTTTAGGGAATGAACTTTTATGAGCTGTAATATTAACAATGAAGCATTAAGCAAAGAGGTAAGCACTTCAAAATTCAAGGACTAAATATAAGTTACCTAAAAATCCATTTATTTTTTAAAACAAGTTTAAAATGAATGAGCATAATTTGCTATTTTTAGAACATAAATGCACACATATTTATCATGTTTAAAGACATAAATTTCCAAACCCTAATTATTAGGTACTAGTCACTTTTAGGTGCTAAATTAATTTCATTTCAATTTAATTTAAATTAGAATTTGTGTATTAGTTCATTACTACAACATTTGGTTCATACTACCTTTTCCACACTGCACAATGTATTAAGTATTCCCTTTTTGAAAGATTAATAAATATGCTGTGTTCAATTATATCTATGTAAATTCTATTTATACAGATGCTTCAATATCTTCAAAAAGTTATGTATAATATGTGACAATATTATTAGTTGAACTTTAGCCTGGCTGAAGATGGGAACTAAATGTTCTCGAAACTGGTTCCATACATTTATGAAAAGTAAGTGAAGCTTTAAGAGTGTGTAGTTCAACTGAATCATACAATGATATCAATTAATATGATTGGCTTCACTATGCAAGTTCCAATTTACATTTAAATAATATTAATATTAAATATAAATAATAAAATCCAAAAAGGGTACATTTCTAGTAAAACGTAACTCTTAAACTAAGCTAAAAAAAATTTAGATGCTTTAGGTAATAATATATCACTCTCCTATGTGTACTGCAATTAGCAAAGACTTCTATATTTCAATGGCAAAATCTTACAGCTATAAGCTCTCTTTGTGACAGAAAGTTGGATGTGTATTTTAATTTGCCTTATGCCAGTATGATTAGATCCACGTGGACTTAAATTATACATTATGTTTTGCAGATTTCCGATCTCACAAAAAGCTCTTTTTAAAAATGTGTTAAATGACATGATCATCATTAACAGGTTCCGATTAAAAATGCAGTGAGATAAACTTAAAACCATTCATTTGCAACTCGGTCACTTACCAGCTCAATCTCCTCACCAATGCCAGCATCTGGTATTGCTGTAAAATAGCAGCATCAGAACACTTCATCTTTTTAAAACTTGAGTACTATAAATAAAATAAATGAATTCTGTACTTGCTCTTCTTACAGAAGATGCAGAAAATTTTGCTCATTTGGTATGATACATGGTCAACATTCTCTTAAATTATCAATAGTAATGAGTTCTGCATTAATAGACCTAATAAAGTTCATTCTTCTTCTAGCATTTTCTGTATGAAGAATGAGTACAGAATGAATTTATTTCTAATATCCAAGTTTTATAAAAGGTGAAGTGTTGTGGGGCTGTGAATTTGAAGACCAGATGGTGGCAGTGGGATTTGTATAGTAAGGGACTGCTTTCGAATGTACGGTTTAAATGTGCCTCACTGTAGTTCCACATTTCATTTACATTATCCAAAAAAGGTAGAAATGTACCATCTTTTGTCACTTCAAAATAACGATTGGCTTGTTTTTTTTTTTTTTTTTTTTTTTTTTTTTAAATTTATGGATGCTCTTTAACATCTCCGGTCATGTGTCTAATTGAACTTGAAAATAACAGGTAGCTAATAATATAAAATCAGCTTTCATGCTAAAAAAGCTGGAGTATAATATTGTTACAGTAAGGTACTTGTGATTAGATAGTTTAACAGATCTCATGAAATATTTACCAAATATGTTTTACTATTGTCAGAATTAGAAATGAGGTTATTTTGAAGGTAGAGTGTAGTTTTTTCATACCCGCAAAAAGTGAAAAACATGGCAGAAATTAATTCAATAGTGCGTTTACAAATACTGACTTTAAACCCAAATTTTTATTGCCCTGGTATACAATTTTCACATAAATATGTAGTTCAGATACACCGTTGCCTGACCATCTGCAAATATGTAAGTAAGGGGGCTATTTTAATTAAACAGTTGGCTACCTGCTATTTAGAAAATTATAAATGAGACACATGCTTCTTAAAACCATTTTAAAATATGCTACTCGTGGATATTAACTACAAATTGTTATGTTAACAAAATGTTTAAAAAGTATAAAGTTTATAAACAAGTTTGATATCAATACCTCTTGGGTAACAAGAGTATATCTTTAGGAAGTGTTTAGTGATGTGGAGTAATTCAATTCATGATAATAATAGTTTCTTCTTCATTATGTAAATGGAAAGAAGGAAATATTACTACTGTTAAATAAAAAATGTATTAAATATGACTAAAGCTATGAACATAGATATATAAAAGCAGTACTAAAACATGGATGTAAGCTACTATCAACAGCAACAGAAGGAAATTTTTAATTTCCTGTCCAGTGCTATTCCCAAATATTTGATTTCTTCTGCATATTCTATTTGACTTCTGCATATATATATTTGACTTCCGTTTCAGAACACAACTTTCTTTCTATATTTTATCAAGTGGTCCCTCAATCACATGTACTTATGACCATGCAGTGGCCAAGAAAGGATCAGATGTATTGCCTCTATGCTGCATAATTTTCCCACCAACTATTTGAGCAAAGGTGTTCAAACACTTCACATCTTCGCTGAATTATGTAGCTGACAGAACAAAAAATATATTATTATTAACTTTCTACACTACTTAGAATGTAAATTGGAACTTTCACAGTGAAGCTAATCATATAATTGAAATCATTGAATGATTCAGCTGAACTACACACTCTTAAAGTTTCACTTACTTGTCATAATGTATGGAACCGGTTTCGAGAACATTTAGTTCTCATTTTCAGTTAGGCTAAAGTTCAACTGAAGTTTAACAGTGTGTGGTTCAACTGAATCATACAATGATATCAATTTCTACACTACATTTCTGTTGCATTAAAACAGTTTGTAAAAGTGACATTTACTTATACCGTGCATAGCCATTCTTTCATGAAGCCAGACAAAAATATGGCATTGATCCCCAAGACTGCAAAGGCTGAAACTCCTGATGGCTGCAGAGAAGTGATTGCAAGGGCCCCGAGTCAAGCCTAATCCATTTGTTGTGGTCTTATGTGAACAAGCCCTGTTTAAAAGCCGGAGTATATTTCTTCCTTCCAAGTGCCACAAGTAGAAGATACCTTTTGCTACTAGGCCACTAAAACAGCTAAGATTCCTTCACTCAAAATAAATAATTGTAGAGCATACAATGGAGCATTCTTCTCATCACTGATAATGGATCAAAGGATAAGGGGGAAACAGTCTTCTGCCTAAAGAGAAGTGTTAAGTACTTGATTGTTTTGACGAGGTTCTGTGAAGATGAGGGATCTATGGAGTACTACAGCCAACTACTTGCTGCCCCATCAATCAAAATTATTGCCATCTGAACACCATGATGAAATCTCTAATGGTGAAAGCGATTTTTAGAGATAAATTGAAAAAAAACTTTACAATGAGAACCTATAGGCCTCTCTTTAGGCTTCGAGAGTAATATCTGTTAACACAAGTACATGTTTTGTTTTCGAAATTACATAATACAATTAAAATTAATTTAATAGGCATAAGTGCATTTTTGTATTACAAAATCCAGGGGGGGAAATAAACGGATCCGGCCATAGATTAATTAAATAATTAATTGGGCAAATAAAGTAAAGTAATGTTTCTGTAGTTTCAGGTCAAAACAACAATTAATACTCTACTAAAATTAACAAAAAAAAAAAAAAAAAAAAAAAAGTCATTTGGAAAAATGCAAAGGTACTAAGAGTTTAATCATTTGAATGATTATTTTTTCTCTCCTGTAAAATTACGATTTTTGTACTGTTGGTTTTTCTCCTGTACCCTTCAAATATGATTCTATCCCATCCTATGTCGACTGGGTTTAAGATGTCCAGTAATTAGGAAGTTAATGTATATTTTAAAGATTTGTGCTTGCCTGTGAAGAAGTTAAGTTCGATCTTGGAGTTCATTGGAAGTAAAGAGTTAAAATGTAACAGATGGAGTATAAATTGGATAATTTGGCAATTTGCGTTGCTAATTATAATAATCATGATATCTTGCTTACTGAAAGAGTGACTACATTAATAAATGTTGTAAAGGAAAGTTTATCACCATATTATGATTTGGATGTAGAGAATATTTTATTTGATTGATTTATTTATGGATGCTCTTTAACATCTCAGGTCATCAGCATCCCATTCAACTCACGGCGCGAAACGGCTGACAAATTTTGCTCAGAGGCCTCTCTTTCAGGCTTGAGGTTCTTTTTCGTGCCGTAAATGTACGACATGGGACCCACAGCTTTATTTCCCTTCCAAAGGAAGCCATACTTTGGATTTTTATGCCCGAAAAAAGGATGTAGAGAAAATAGGTAAAAAAAAAAAAAATGTTGTATTTGAACAATTGAAGCTTTCTTATGCAAATCAAATTACATCTTTAGTAGAGCTTTTGATATGGGCTGAAACTTTTTGTTACACACATATAAGGTAAATTGTATTTTGAAATAAATTCTCTTTTCCAATAGTTTGGTCAAAAATGTTTGTTCTATATGTAGAGAGCATTGTAATTAGAAATAAATGGTTAACCATGCTATATTTGAGTAGATTTACAAAATCCAGAAGTTAAATCTGTATATAGATGTAGGTGTGCATAAATTATACATTAATTTTCCAATGCAGTAAATTTGCTTAAAATAGTTATTATGCATGTTACACTAATAAAAAATCCTTCATTGAGTTATTATTTGTGCAGGTTTTTTGTTATATTCTTCTTCTTATTATTATTTCATTGCTTATTGCACTGCAGTAAACAGTAATAGGCAGTACATGGATGCTTTTATGTAAGCAGAATTCATATTATTTTGTGTTCACTTGCATATGAGAAATACTGTTGTGAATAATTTCAGATCTTTAAAAACAGTTCAAATGTTTTCTAATAATAAATAATGTAATCTTATAAGCACAATACTGTGTAAAAATTTTGTGTTTGGTATTGACAGTAGTAGGGTGATGACGACCACTATTTTTTTCTCCATTGGGGTCTAGGTAGCGGGATTGGTCTTGGCAGAACTCATTCTGATGTCCTACATGTAAAACGAGTATATTCCCATTCTTAGTTCATAATTAAATTCATAGGCATAGCATAATAACAGGTTACTGTAGATGTATGGTGACTTTCCATCTACCCCATATACTTTTCAATATAACTGTTACGATTTTAAAATCCCAGAGTATCCAAAATATCCACTCTCTAATATGAAAAAAAAATATTTTATTGAAATATAGAATTTATGCAAAAAAGAGGCAGAAAATATTTTATTATAACTTACAGACTTACTAACCATATATGCAAAAAATATATGGTGAGAAATTTAAATATTTCAAAATATTTGAAATTTTATATGAAAAGGTAAAATATAAACAATGTCGCTAAAGCTTGTGTGTTAATTTGAATGCAAAAAGTTAATCCCTGTTGGTCTTTTCCGTAAATGACATACATTTATGGAAGGCATTAAATTATAAATTATAAAGTTTGTAATCAGCACTGCATGTTATAATAACGGTGAAACTTTTTTATGTTCAATAATATCATTTAGCAATAGGATATTCCATTTGGTATCCTGTAATGTTATAGGCAGATAAAAGTGTCATGGAGTTCGCTAAAGCAACTCATTAACTTAAACCTAACCTAGAAGACCCTTGCAGTTACAATTATTTCATAGATTTATGTTCAGTTTACCTTAAGTGAAAATTAGACAAACTGTTTTATAATATCAAATATATGGTTAGATTAGGTGTCGCTTAAGTTTCATAACAGAAACTGGCCTTAAATATAGCAAAAATACTGAAACAAACTTTTGAAGGCAGATCCTTTACATCAAAACAAGAAAAAGGCCATGTAAACATGTTTTCAGAAATGCCTAATTTGTGAGGTATTATTTGAAGATATTTAACTCATTTTGGGGTACAATACAACAATGTAAGTTTGTTAAAATAATCATTAACTTTTTCAGACAATACAGTGATTTTATGGACAGAAGTCAATCTGCTAATGTTCATTTTATCCTACATAGTGGTATGTTGACATGGAGGCTTGTTTACCTTTGTCATTTGTGTACATTTATGTTTAGTGATTTTCTTACATTGCACCTGTGCTGCAGCCCAGCTACAATTGAGCAGTTAATCATGGCAGGATATTCACACTGTGAGCAGACAAACATGATTTTTATGCACGGCTGTCCTTTGTGAATATAATGTTGACAGTAAATTTATTAAAGTATGAACATTATATGAAAAAAAAAGAAGTTAAATTGTAAAATTAGTACACTTTTAAGGCATGTATGGCATATAATTCACACACACACAAAAAAAAGTTCCCAGTATGTTCCATCCTACAATCATTTTTGGTACAGTAAAAAGCAGTTTTGAGTTTTGCTAAGGATAAAAAGGTAAAAGTACAATTTAACGGTAGGTAATCAATTTTAATTATTAAATTCTAATAAGTGATATAAGATAAAAAATATTTTAAAAAAATGGCAGATGAAACATGGCGAAAATGCAACAATGGAGACTCAATTAGAGAATTGTATAAATCTAAAATAAAAGCATTAATAAGAAAGCTATTACTATGCCCATTGAACAAGAATGGAAAGAGGTAAAGATATAATAGAAAACCTGCCCTTGAAGCTTTAGGAAAAATAAGAAGAAAAAATATATATATGTGTGTGTGTGCGAGCACAGTATTCTTAAAAATAAAGCATAAGGTGCAGTATTATTACATAAAGCCTGTTATAGAGAAACAAGCAAAATTGTTAAGAAGCCCATAATTTAAATTGGGAAAAATACATATAGAAAAATATACATGAAAGACAAAAGATAGCCTATAAAATAATGAAACATTTAAACAAAGAAGGAAAAAATGCAACAATAGCAAACCATAGATTCTGCAAAATGGCTGTAAATGGTTATGAATTTTAAAGCTGATCATGAATCAATATCAGATTCACGTGAAAATATATCAAAAATAGAAGTGGATAGACTGGAATTTTCTGAACTTGAACAAGCTTTAAATAACTCAAAAAATAGAAAGGCTCCTGGACTGGATAACACACACACACACATAGCTATTAAAACATTTTCCATTAGAAATTATATTTAGTTTTTTAGACATTCTAAACCAATGAAGACTACAAACAAAAATTTCTGTTGAATGAAAATATTTACTAATAATGGCAATATTAAAAAAGGAGATAAAACTAAAATTATAGAGGTATTAATCTACTGAATAAAGGCTGCAACATATATGCAGGAGTTTTGAACAACAGACTTTCTAACATTACAGAAACAATACTACTTGATCAATTAGATTCAGAAATGAAAGATCATGCACAGATAATACACTAACCTTAAATGATTTAATAGAAAAAAGAAGAGAATTCAACCATCCAACTTACATACTAATACACATTGACTACATAAAGGCTTTCAACAAGGTTGACAGAAAAAACTATGGAATATACTGCCCGAGAGAGGGATAGATAATTCATAAGCAGTCAACCAGCATAATTGGGGATGTATGTTCTGCTCTGGTGGAAATGTGATGAACTTAAGGTTTATGTTTTCATCCCAGGAAGCGTCAAAGTTCATTAATCTGTCTCTGTATTTACAAGTGTAAATTCTTTCTCATGTTGCTAGCTCTGTATATCCCTCTGCTGATTTTATTAATTTTACTTTTTTCACTACGCTGATTTTAATAATTTTACTTTTTCCCTATGTCATGATTTTCTCTCCAGAAATGACACGCTACTACTGATTTCTCCATTGATTTGTATTTTATGTTCCTGAAAAGTTCTTTTAACCACATGATTATGTTTCTCTTTGTTTTTCCAAGATATATTTTTTGCATTCGCAGATCTTATTTGGTAAATACCTGTTTTTTTTCCAGGTGGAATACTGTCATTAATATTGCCTTTCAGGAGATTTTAACATTAAATCTATTTAATGGTGCCAATCTAATATTAAAATATGTTAGAATATTTTGAAATTTGTACATCTCTCATGGATATGTGAATTTTTTAAAAATTATCTCATCTTTTTTTCCTGAAAGTGTTGTGGCATCTTTAATAAGTTTTTGCCTCTTGAACTTCTGTATTTTTTTATGAACTAGTTCTTTGCTAAATCGATTTTTAATTGCTGTTTTTTCTATTTGCTTACACTCTTTGGAGTATTCTTCCTTGTTAATAGGTACATTAATGAGCTAGTGCAATATGCTTTGATCACTGCATTCATTTTCTTTCTGCAGATTACAAATTCCAGGTTTGTCTTGATTTTTTTATCATTTTAATGTCCAGAAATGGTAACATGTTATCTGTCTGTTTCATATGTGAACAATGTTTTTATTTTGTATATTCAGAAGTTTTATGGATTCACCAATGTGTTTTTTGTTAACTCTGGCAAATATATCATCACATATTTGTACTAGATTTTAAATATGTATGGTAATGCTGTATTGATGTGTGTTTCAAATCTGCTCATGAAGAGGTTAGCTGGGAATGAAGATAAGGGGCAGCCTATGGTCCTGATTCGTGTTTACAGAACTTGCCCTTGAATGAAATATAGGATTGGGTTATGAAATTTCAGAGATTTTTAAGTATTCCTTTATGTGTGCATCATTAATTTCACTTGTTTTTAGTTATTCTTGCAGATAGGTTAGAAATTTATGGAAACAGTAATTCTACAGTAATTCTACAGTAATGTGCCAGTATGTTGTAATTTTATATCCTTAATTTTTTCTATTAACTAAAATGCATTGCTTATACTCCAGCACTGAAATTCTGGTAGTGTTCTGAATCTGATAGCTATCCATTTTGCTTATAGTACGAAGATGTGTTGATACTTTTAATGATTGATCACATGCAGTTCGTTACCAGTCTTGAAATTTTTTATAAACTATATATTTTTGCTATTGTTGGCTTCTTTTGTTTTATTTTGTATTCAGTTTCTTTAAGGGATATCAGTACATGATTTCAGAGTCTCATTGTCTGAATTAATAAATCCCCTTTAATGGTTCTAAATAGACCTGTAAAAATACTTTCTTTTTAGCAACTATTGCATCCTCATAGTATAATCTTCTTTATCTAATATCACTATTCTGTTCCCTTTCTCACCTTTTGTATAAATAACATCTTTATTATTTAACAATTTTATTAATTTCCGTATATCTTAATTACCAGTTTTTTTTCTTTTTATTTCTCTCTTTTAATTCTTTTCCAGATCTATTTCTAACTATTTCTTTTTCTTAAAGATTTAGCCCTTCAATCACCAATTTTAAATCTACCAAACAATCTGATATTTTATTACAATACTGAACACATGTTTTTAGGCCTTTATTTAGAAATGCTATCTCTTCCTTCTTGAAACTTTCTTTGAATAGGTTTTCCATACAATTAGGTTTATATTCTGGATCTCATGATTTCTTAGGCTTTTGGTATAAATTTCTAAACATTCTTTTTTGATTGGTAATTTTTTTGTTTACCTGATACAATGTATGTCCCAAACCTGTGCTGATTATATTATCCCATAACAGATTTCGTAACCTCTTTGGAAACTTTTAAGTGTTATAGTTTTAAATCTATATTTACCAATTTTGTGTATTCTTTTGCTTTTTCTATTTGTAATATTTTTTTCTATGCAGCCAATTGCTCGAGACTATAATGGTTATACTTTATGATTCAAATTGCAAAATTTGGGCATATTTTACGTTTTAGACACTGACTCAAAAAATGTATAGCTGCTCAGATTAGTCTGTTTTTTCTTTAAATGTATGTATTCTTTAATGTCCTTTTTGAAGTTATGGAAGATGCAGTTGAAGTCATCAAGGTTAATTTATCTTATGTTGGTATCATTCATCTTAGAATAGTTACTAGTGAATTTATCCCTGTAGTTTGTTCCTTGTGAGTTCAAAGGCCTATTATTAATAACTTGAAATACTAATTGGAACTTGTACAGTGAAGCTAATCATATAATTAAGATCGTTGTATGATTGAGTCAAACTACAACACTCTTTCCAAAATGTCATTTTTCAATAGTTTGCTATGTTGACAATATGGTGGTAGACCAAATTGTTGGACAATGGTACAATTTGACCTTTTTGCAAAAGATTCTACATGCACTGCACATTTCATTTAAGCATGGTTGTACCACAACTTCTATGACAGAATGAGGTTTTCCAGTTTTAGCACCTCTGTAGCTAAAGTAATATAGACAATTAAAGAGCATTCTCATTATTACTGTTTGCAACAGATACAATAGAAGTTAATTCATTATTACATTCATTTAACTTAGCATGTAAAAAAATCAACATATGTAGAGGGGTGTTTGTTTACCTTCCAAATGACATTTAAGTACAGAAAATTTCAGACTATTAGCAAGAATGTCACCAAAACACACTGTGGTCTTGGACAGTACTTGTGACCGGTATAAGAAAAGCCTAATGTATATAATAATCATTATGCTTTCTTCTATTTAAGACACTGTTGAGCTTTGTCAGTTTTTCATTGACACACCTAACTAGAAGTTGAATCACCTGATGAGCTCGATGCAACACTCACTCCCAATTTCTGTCCCCATTTCAAACTTCCATTTTTAAGCCATTTATGTAAACTGAAATTATTTGGACATTGATATGCAACTGGGGTTCCCAAATAGAATTAGGTTATTTTTGAAAATTCTTTATTCAGTAATTGTGATTGGTTGTCACACTATAGTTATCACATATAGAAATTTTCAATTTGATTGGTTTTTCATTTTCTGAGACAGAGCTGAGCCATTCTGGAAGGAAAGTTTGGGTTTTGGAAATTAATGCAGAAACTTGTCTTTAAAATCCAATTCAAAGTGCAATTCAACACATTTTATGACTGCACTACGTAATACTAGAAGGCAACAGAAGTACAAAAATGATGTCTATAAACCTTTTGGCAGGTCTAAAAGACATCCAAAAAATTAACCTAATAATCATAACAAATGGTACATAATTGCACATGTAAGGATATAATCATTGAGGAATTAGAAATGCACTTTCTCTTTAAAGCATACCTTCTAAACTTTCTCTTAGCTCAAATCATAAATAAGTTTCCTTTTTATGACAGATTGAGGAAACTATTCCCTGTTACTAGTTAAGAGCATAACTCCATAGCATAGCAGCATGTGTCTTTGTGCATGTTTATTCCTTCCATCGTTCAGCATGCATCTCTGTGTCTATAAGTGTTTTCCTTATAACAAACAAAGGAATCTACACCCTGTCACTAAACATTAAACACATATCTCATTTTAAAGGAACTAAAAACATGTCTAAAATGTCTATGATGCTATTTAATATGTTTAAGTGACATTCATGCAAGTTTTGTGAAACTAGTGCACAATTTGACACCAGGAATGACAGTTATATGCTCATGTGTGTTTGACAGTTCAGCACTGTATAATAGGTATATTTACATTCAAATATATACCTCATTATATTTAAATAATGTGTTAAAATTTAAAGGGAATTTTATAAAAGACTCCTAAGTGTTTACACATCATACTTTTAAATAATCCTTTACCTTGTGAATAAATTCCAGGTGTTTCAAATATAAACCATAAGTGACAGTGCACTGTCCTTTGGAACTTTCAGATGATGACATTACTAGAAAAATTTCTTTCTAAAAATCTTTACTTTATGGCTTTGTGCAAAGAATTACAAAGCTACTGAAGTTAAATCCTTAAAAAATTCACAATAGTGCATGAATATGACCCCTATAATCCTGTAATCATGCATGAACTTTTGATTGCAAGACTTAAACCTGTATTATTTGTATCTCTGGGGAGGTTAAGCAAATAGATTTAGCATTTCCTTTTTTATTTTTGGGTGTATGAATGATAAGTACTTAAATAGTAAAACAAGTCTAAAACAAATCTTGTGTGAAAAGAAAAATTGCTCAACACGAAATTGGATTCATTTTTGTGTACCATTTACATAATAAATCTGATTTTTTTTTAATGGTATTCAAATGCCCTTTTTATTGAGGCACCACAGGTGGTGGACACTGATGATACATGAGGTGAAATTATATAGTGGGAAAGGATTTTTTAGGGAAGGAAACATTCCAGGCCTAAGCTTAGGGTACCTCCCTGGCATTTGCCATTTATCAGGACTGAGGGAAACCTAGAAAAAAAACCTAAGTCAGGGACGATGGTCCTGGTGAAATTTGAACCCCAGACCTCCCTCCCAGAGCCTGGGCCTTAATGACCTTGGGCCACCCATGGCAGTTATTAACCTGGTTAAAAAGGGATGCTTTGAGAGTACCAACTTTTTTTATATTCTGTAATCATTTTCAGTTCCTAATGTTTTTATGCTGATAAAGTAGCAAGTAAAGCATAATTTTGTGTATCACTATATTCAAACCGCACAAGAAGTTTTTATGAGCCACTAAACCTATCTCTTTGGTAATTGTTAGTCTGCCTTCTTCTAAGACTAGCAGGTCTATTTTTGTGCTTGGAAATGCAGTACATTAAGTAGGTGAGAGGGAAAAACATCTGACTCTAAACATTGTACCATTTCTATCAGATAAACTACTCACCCACTTGCTACCCTTCATAGAGAAGATGCCATTGGCCACCATAAAAGGAAGACAGCAAATCGTCATCACTTGTAACAAAAGCTAAGGGATACACAGGAATTTTAACAATTAGCAGGGATGACAGAAATAGCAGCTAATAAACCAGAAAATGTATCAACTTAAACCTCTTCTTTTAATTCTGTTGCACTTCATTTTCAACCATGTGCTAATATATTACTTCCTATTAAAGCAAGTGGATAAATATGTGAACTTTTGGTATTTTTTTCATTCAGTTTTCTTGGTGTGTTTTTGTTACATACTATTGTAATAATGTAAGCTTACTTTTAGGGAAAAAATTAAAGTGAGGTATATGAAAAAAACAAATCTCCAACTAAACCACTACCTGTATTGTTTAAAGTGGGAAAGAGTGAGATATATGACATTCTCAAATATCAAAAGAAGTTGTTGCAAAGAACAGCATGACTTGCAAAATGCATTACCAAATATATAAATGATGAAAAAATAAAAAGAGCTATGAGACAGTGGTTTGCTAGTGCTAATGCAAATAACAGATTGGAAAGCAAAAATTGAATATCTAATTGCAGGATATAAATGTAGAGATATGTACAATGGCGATTTAATGGGACATTTTTAGAGTGATTCCTTCAAAGATACTAACCATACATGCTGAGAAATATATCAGCTGGAAGATGTCTACAGCAAGACCCACTTTATTTAATAATTTATGCGAATATGTCTAATGAAAATGAAATTTCTAAAATGAAAGGCAAAGCAACAAGTTCCTGTCCTTTCAAAAATATATATTGTAATTCTCTACCAGTCCAATGGCAATGAAAGAGAAAAGAGTGGATTACCAATTCAATCATGGAAGAGTGGCTTCATTCTTCTAATGGTGGAATGAAAAGTTAAGGCCAAAACAACATATTGTTTTTAGGCACTGTTGCCAGCAATCCAAGGATTGATCTTCTAATGTGAATCTAGCCCATTTTCTAGTGAACACAACTTATGGAACAGGGTGTAATTTACACACTAAAATCCTTTTATAAAAAAATCATGCTGCAATTACTAGTAGCCAAAATCAGTGTCTATTCCTATATTTCAGAACAAATGTTTATGTGGTTGATGCTGTTATCAGCAAGAAAGAAAATTCTCCCTGAAACAATGAAGAGATGCTTTATTGAAAATGATTTCCCTTCCTAAGTATCACAGGATACTTGGGACATTATGGAGGAATTTAAGGGAAATCTCTGACCTTTGTGTGCAAGGAGAGCCGCCAGTTGATACTATGAATTTTGATTTTGAACTTGCTATAATGGAAGATGTAGTGCATCCAATTTCTGACAAAAATAGTCTGAATAGGCTAGAGAAGAGGCCAATGAAATGATGAAGATGAGGAAGGAAGCTAAAAATACACACTTGTAGATGACAGTACTTTACAAGAAATACAGGGACAAAGGATCTAAGAGATTGGAAATGTGTAAGCTGATTACGAAAATAAATTCTAGTTTTTATGTATCAGCTTTTATTTCAAACTATTTCCTCATTCTGTATCTATGGCAAGCATATTATTCTCAACTATAATGCATTAAAAGGCAATCCTAATATAGATATCTGCAAATGCTGAAAAAAATTGTTGGAATAATTGCATTCCATTTTTTTCAGGTTTCACTGTATTTTACATTAACAATATATGGTTTGTAATGCAGCCAGTATAATACTATCTACATAACTAATATTTCCATCGATAACCAAAGATACCATATTACAATTTAAATGCAATAATTTACATATTATATGAAACTGCTTAGTGCATTTTTTCATATACATAAGCATAGTCCAATTTTTAATCAACACCTGCATATTTTCTAAAATTTGATACTTAATTTTTTAAGTGTAAAACAGGTACCTTAATGCTTTTCTTTCTTCACACAAACACATATTTTTTGTTACAATATGTTGGAAGTCCATAACAACTACATATTATAAAAACTTTAGCACTTACCCTGATAGTCTCACATCTGTAAGTGAGCGGTTATAAGAGATCATGTCACTTGCAAGTAGATTAAATTGATTTAGCTTGAATTTTTCTTTCATTAGACCCTCCTGATCTGGTGGTATGCGAACTGCTTTGCCCTGCTCTCCTGGGAGTCCAAGCTGTGGTAGTACTATTGGTGCAGGTTTCCAATGTTGAAGATCTTTAAGTTGATATTTTTCTTTATAGTTTGAAGCAAGATGATGCTGTACACCTTGTATCTTGCTATTCACTCTACTGTTAAAACTAATTCTTCTACCATCACCTTGAAGTGCATTAGCAACAGGCCCATTTCCAGCTCGATCAGGATGTGTGGTTCGTTCATTTGAAGTTTCTTCACCTGACTTTGTGGGGCAGTCTGTATTAACTGGATACATAGTCAGAATCCATACATCCACCAAAAACCACACCAATGACGTAAGCAGTATCACCTTGCAGGTGTGAATACGAATTACAGTTCTATGCATGGCAATACAAATTAAAATGAGCACTTGTGTTCACTGTGTGCGTGCATGTGCGCACACACGTCTTTGTGTGTGTGCGCGTGTGTGTATTAGGATATCTATATTTTTGTTAATCTTGCACTTATTAATTATAACACTGTACCACACAGAATTGTTGTACCTGAAAATGCACTTAATGTGGACATGTGTAGCGCATCAATAAGCATGCTTGTATACACAGATGTGTGTGTCTGTATGAATGGACATGCGTACGTGCATGCATTTGTGCATGCATGTGATAGAGGGAGATCACTTGATTATATAAATAGTTACAGCTCACAACCAAATACGATATGTAATGCAGATGCCTAATGAATGCTTAGTGGTTCCTATTTGTGATGCACAACATTTCATCATTATGAAACTTCCAGTTCTTGTGGGCTGGAGGGCTTACTGTTTTTCTTTCATTGTACCATTCCTGTAACAATGAGAACAGAAAAATCTTTAATAAACATACCATGTAATTTATGTTCAGAATTTATACAGAAATCATGAAAATGCACACAAAAAATAGCTCTTTTTCTAAGCCCTATAGTATGAAATGAATTGACAGTATGGTTGTTGTAATATTATAACCAATAACATTAATGATGATTACAAAGCATATGTAAACGAACCAAAGATAGAGGTTAGCATAGGATGGGTGTTAGTCTGGGAGTGCTCTGTTTTATTCTAAGAATTGCAATAAGAATAATTATGATCAGTTTAATATTTTTAAGAAAATGGTTAAAACATGTTAACCATAAATGCAGAGGATCACACCTAAGAATGGCCTGGACCAGAAGGTGCAGGCCTACTTATACTTTTCTTGGCATTTCAATAAATATTCAAAATGTGCTTGGTAAAGAATGTTCATTTTAAAAAACCAAGCAAAATTAATTAATGTTGATATTTAATATCTAGACAAACTTGAAGATTTAAATATTATTATTTTTTAAACATCATATGGCTACTGTACCAAAGGTAGAGGCAAATTATAGCACATCACTATACCAGGTGAATCAGCTGCCCCTATTTTTTCGTACCTATGCAACCCCAGGTCCTGATGACATCGCCCCTTTTGTAAAGCAACAATTTCCTTAGTAGCTATGTTCTTTTAATCCATTTAATTGTTTGTCTATCTAGTATCAATGACGAAAAGTTGCATAAATGCTAAGAAACTGCCAAAAGCTTAAAAATGTTACCTTTTTGTAGACTGGAAAACAGCATGATATGAAAATATTTCATTAGAAACATGTTCAGAAAAGGCTTCCTGTGGAGGAGTGGTCTAGCCGTCAGGCTGTCAAGATATCACTCTCGAGTATCACAGGTTTGAATCCTGTATGACATCATCTTTTTTTTCTTATAATCTTTTATTTTCGTTTCCTTTTGGTTCATTTATCTATATCAATAATTTTAGGTGTTTATTAACCATAATTACTGTGATCAGTTATTGTCTTTGGCTAGGGGTAAAGGATGGAAAAACCAAATGCTGAAAAAGCACTTGATTAATGAAGCAAATGCTCAAAATGGCACCTTTTTTGGTTAATACAGATTTGAGCACGCTGTTGCAGGAAAGATCTTGCATGCTGCAACATGCCTGCATGCTTTGTTAATTAGCAACAGTAACTAATTTGGGTTTTCTGGTATTCCTCTACATAGACCCTTTTGTTTAAACAACCTGACAGGAAGAACTTCAGTGGAGTGAGATCAGAATATCTAGCCAGCTAAACAATGGGTGTCCCTCGCACAATCCATTTTTCATGTAAGCAATTCCATAAGATTACGAACCAGTGTGACAACACTCCATTTTGCTGGAACCACATCCTCACCTGTTTCATCAGCAGCACATTTTCTAATAAGAAAGACAGATCTTCTCGCAGAAACTAAAGATATGAAGGTCCCGTGAGCCTTAGAAAAAATAGGGTCCTATTAGGTGATCATCTAGCATCCCACACCATATGTTGACATTCCATTGTACCTGAAAGGCAGTTTCTTTCACCCTGATGTGTTATTTATACTCCAGTAGTGTATATTGTGTTGATTCACAGTTCCATTGTTGTGGAACGTGACATCATCACTAAAATAAATACTGCTAAAGAACCCGACATTTTCTACCTGCTGCAAGAACATTGCAAAAATTCCACTTGCACTTGGTGCTCACTTTTGCAGAGAGCCTGGTGTAGTTGTAGATTGTAGGAATGACATTTATTGTGGAGCAATATTCTCAATAATGTCTTGCTATAGTTCACATCCTGTGCTGCATGCCCCTTGTTTACAATTGCATTATGCACCATTTAAGTCGCTGGAGCATCCCGAAAAGAATTTTCTTTCTTTTCTTTTCTTTTTTTGACTCTGTTTCATAGAGGGACCTTTAAATCCTTTGAAACGTACCTGTAGTTGGTGTTCTTCCTGGAAATCGCTCTTTGTACAAGGATCTTGCTTCTTCCGTAGAGCAACAGCATGTCCATATATTCATCATTTGAATACATTGCTGTATGTCTTAGTAACAAGTGAGATTTGCAAAAAATTGGAAGTATCTATTGCAAAACATATTAAAGGTTGATTTATGCCAGGTTTTGGAGCAGCTACAGTTTGCATTTTGAAGGATATACAAGTTGAATGGGTGAAGTTTAATACTGATATTAAAAATGTACCTGTGGATTATGAGTTTGTTATTGTGCCAGAATTCTCATCCCTTTCATGTAATTTATTAATAATGTTTACATAATAATTTTTGTTTTGTAATACTACATCATTGGTTGAAAAAAAGTAAAATAAGGGGTAAACAAATTCACCTGGTACAAAAGATTTGAACCCAAATTCTCAGAACACAGCACTGAACAAAACGTAATACTTCAGCTTAATCACTCAAGCTTGGAAATAAGCTCCTATTAAACCGCAATGCTAGCTGAGTAGTGTGGGAACTATGCTCTAGCCTCAAAGCTTTACCTGGATATTATAACCTATGCTGTTTTAAGCTCCTTTTGGAATTTAATAGATTAAAGCATTGTCTTTTGGAATAAACCTTTTTTTAGAAGGGCAGACCCAGATAATAAATATATAGGTAAAACAAAAAGTGAAGCTTGTTAAATGTAAATAATATCTAATCTGTCGTCTAACACTATTATTGAGAAGAGCACTGCACATCTAATGCTGGCTGAGCAAAACATCCGCTTTTTACATATTACTCCATTATTTTTCCCCTTACTACCAATTCTTCCTAGTTTTGCTTGTGCAGCTTCATTCGATGAAGCTCTATGTGAGCAGAATTTTTTAAAGAATTTTCAAAAGCTTGGAATTTTGTCCTTTGTGTTAGTTTTTGGAGGTTTTTAAAATTGCATTTATTCACTGATAATTTCCTGACCTACACTAACTATTATGTCTTACTTTTAAATATGGTTTTTAAAAGTAAGTGAAGAATAAGAATGTGTTAGATGACAGATTAAATATTATTTACATTAAACCTAAAATATGTTTATAAAAATTTCTTTGAACTGAATCCACATTTACCCAACCCTCCTCTAAACCCCAATTCTTAACTCCATATAAAATTTTAGCCTCTGCTGCATCAGAAAAACTCTTTCCAGCCAATATATTTCCTTTCCTGGTATTTTGTTTATACATATCCTTCATAGCTTTCAAAGAAAGTTTTCCTTTAGCTATTATCTTTTTCTTTAGATCATGCCATCCTCCACTACTTTACAGTCTTACTCCTTGATAACCAAATCAAATATCCACTTCAATCTGTCCATTGTCAATATCATTTCTCATTTATCTTTAGCTTATTATTCTTCTTAAACGCCATAATGTTTGATTTATTAATATTAATTTTAAACTCCATTTATTACAAATACCACAAAAAATTTTCATTAATCTGACACTGGTATTAATCCTGCTACCAAGTCACCAGCAAAAAGCAGATTCATGACTGAAATATTGGTATAGATTAAGGAATTCGGAGGATCAAAATATTCTTAAACATTGTTTAATAATATGGGAATGGACAAGACTTGGATTTACAAGATTAAGGAAACCCTGGATAAAACTGGTATGGGAGCAATATGAAGGTATGGCGCATTAATAAAAAATGGTTTATGGAAAGCAATTTAATCTAGAATTGATAATATTGAAATACAGAAAATATTTGCTAGTTTTATAATAAACATCCTTGAGTATAAATAGAGAATTAAAAGCAATGTGGTGTATGCAACATTGTGTTGAAAGATGCAAAAAAATACCAAGAAGATTTACATGGATCAGAACAGGAGCTATAAAAGTTAAGACAATGTGGGATATGGAAAAATGTCCCATGTGTGGATTAACAATGATAATTGGTGCACTGTTTTAGAATGTAAAGAAACTAAGATCCTTACTATTTCTTCTTCTTCTTCTTCTTCTTCTACTACTACCACCACAATATCTATCAAAAGTCAATAATGGGTATTTCCATGGTAAATAGACAGACAATGGCATTGCAAAATGAGAGAACTAGGGTCTGTTATGCAGCAAGAATGTGTATATAGCATTTAAATATTAGTCATGCTTGATATTCTACAAAGGCTCATAACATTGTATTGGGTATCAATTATATTCTCCTCATTCATTAAAATAGTGATACAAATGACATCATTTTCATTCATTTTAAAAGATATATTTTTTAAAAAAATAAGTTTATTAAACACTAAAGCATCTTTGCATAGATTTACTTGTTAAGTAATATACTCTTACAGTGAAAAAACATCAATAATCTGTGAATTGTTAATAAACTTTTTTGTGTCCTTACTATTACGTTTATTACAGCTATGGGATAACAATTAAGCCCGACAACTTTGGCACTGTATTATATTATTTAGCTTAACGACTTGGAAAGATGGCCAACAACCATAGCATTAAAGGAAAAAATGCAGCAAGAACATGTGCATATGGCATTTAACTATTGGCCATACTTGATACTCCACAAAATTGTTGTGGCAGAATTTGTTACATTCATTACACAGATTTAATTACTTTATTATTGAGATGTGCACGGAGAAAATAGGTTATATATTATGCTGTTATGTACAGGACCTTTTAACTTTATGTCTACATGCAGAAAGTGGCAAAAATAATATTATGTATGCAACATTTCCGTACATATGACCTGCAAATTACTTTTCTGGTGTTACATTCGTCACAGTATAACTATTTTAACCTATATAGGTTAAAATAATCCTATATCTGCCATGTAATATCGAACAAAAAATTAGTCAGAAATATTCTGCTTTTAATAATAGCATGGAAACTTTTCAGAAATGTCCAATCTTAGAAAACACTTTAAAATTTTCTTAATTATTCGCAGTTGATATGATATGAAATACTTTAACATTACCGCAAAAAGAATGTTTACTGTTAAATATATTTCATTTTGTAAGACACATTCTATATCCTGGAGCTTTGCTCAACATAAAATCAACAGAACAAGAAAATCTTAAAGCTACAATAAATTATTCCTGTTATTCTCCTAGTACATTACTTTTTATACAAAACAGCAACTGAAATGACGGATAACTGTTATTAAACTCAATACTGGAAATCGACAAATTTGCACCAAAATCTTTAATAAATAATTACCGAGAATACTCATTATAAGTTATCTATGTCCCTCCAGTAAAAAAGAATACATTTTCTACTGGTACCAAGAAATTATTCAACTTCACTTTTAACAAATATAATACTTTTCCAAAGATGTATGCAATATCTTAAACAGAAAATAAAAGCACAATGCATTTTCTATTTACCTCTTAAAATTTATTCTATTGATTAAAATTGTTTATACACTTTTAAAAGCTTTCTGTAAATGGTAATCCATCACTTATAACCAAAACACGTTATACAGATAATTGCATTCTTGAAATTTCCCTTATTAATGTAATTCTAAAAACTAGGAGATGAAAAATATCATTCTTAATAAAACTAGTGCATCATCTGACTTACCGCTAATTTAACAGTACCTCACTAGAAACATTTTAAGTTACGTGTAGAAAAGATTTACTCCAGTAGTGTTTATATCATCTACAATAGTAACAATGTTTCCAATAGATGGTACCACGAAGCAGCCACGTCACACATGGTTGCTTGTAAACTATGTGAGGTTGTGAATGTCAAAACCAAAGTTAAAGCTATTGGGTCTTCAGTGTTATAATACTGCCTAGACTGACATCAACACCACCTAGGGCCTGGGCCCGTTTCATAAAGATTTCATGTTATAAATTCACAAGTTAGGGAATTTCGGTTTCATAAAATAAAACCTGGCATTTGTAAAGTTGTTGCACTTGTAAAAGTATTACTCAAGTCAGCTAATTAGACTCTTGCAGAATTAACAATTCTTGAAAAATTATAACATTTTGTGATCATATTGAATATGCCTAGTTAACAATGGAAACTAGCTTTTGTAATGCGGAGCAAAGCACGACAAACCCTTAATGAAGAAACGTTGTGCATGTCACCAATGCATGATATTGTCTTCCGTTTGCAATCCAATGAAGGGCAATGCACATCCGTTCTTTTGAACCCAACGCTGAATTCCTTACTGTTGGTGCAACAGAATGTGCGATATTTCATATAAGAAAGCCTGCATTTTTATAAAACTCGTTCTGAAGAGTCTGTTGTATTCAAAAGATGTTACAAACTCCATGCTAATCCAAGTTCTGAAGGTTATTTGTCGTCTGCTATTAACCTCTTCATCTGACAAATCCATATTATTATATCCATTAAGGACAATTGTAAAGTATATAAGATCTTTTACTATAACCTACCTTAAAATGTTGTTTGAATTAAACAAATCTTAATTATAGTACCTTCGCAACTCAAAAGACACTAGTATAAATTATATTGGTTTTACAAATACCTTCAATTTGCAAAGTAAGTTTCATGAAATGGAAATTCGATTGCGTAATGCACTTGTATCTTGTGAATTTTTATTTCGATTATTGTCTTCCTGTTTTTCATTTATGAAACAGAAATCAACACAAGTTTCAAATTTATTATTTGTAACTTGTAAAAGAAAGAACTTATACCAATTATAAATTCACAGGTTCTGAGTACACAAATTCAAATCGCAAGTGAAAGAATTTCTGTTTCATAAAGGGAAAAAAGACATTTATAAATTTAGTGGACTTGTAAGGGTATTTCACGAGTCAATAATTATACTCTTGCATCATGATTAGAGCCCTGATTTTTATGTCATAATTAATTGAGATATATGTATATAACTATGTAAAAATATAGTGAAGTATGTTATGAAAAAACGTTATATGAAACTAATTAAGTGCAAAATTTACAATTAATTATTAATTACATGAAAACCGAGTTCTAACAATTAAAAATGGCAAAGATTGTCTAATTTCACTCAGCAGCCATACTCCATATAATATTTACTGCCCCCATTAATTCAAAGTGCTCTAAAACGGACATTTTCATTAATATTAACCATAGTTTGCTATTTTAAGTGCTGCATAAATTTCACCTTCACAGTTTTCATAATGGTTTCTGAATATTTGAAATGCTATTTCCAGCACACGTATAATATTACACACGCTGCTGTAAGTTTATATGTACATAGACAAAGCAACCAACTAATATTTTTAAAAACATTAAACGTAACGCACCACTGTTTACTTTATTGTACAATGCACTATAAAATGCTTATCCATATTTTCTAGTGTAAATGAGAGACGTGTGTCATTGTTTGTGAAGAAAACGACCTTTTGACCTTTTGACATCCCAAAATGTGACAGGACTGTACTTCAATAACATAAGTTATCTTGGAGATATGCCATCTAGAAAACCCGACACTCTACTTTCCTTACTCTATGCAAGACCCTGAATTGTGAAGAACTTGTGCAGTAGATAACTTGTTTCAACCTCACATGGATTCCCGCATGAAAAGTGCTGAAGATTTCAAATTTGTAATTTTCTCTGGAAGTCGAACCAAACTGTCTGTAATGAATGCAATGAGGTACTTCATTAGAGATTCGTTAAAAGCATCCTGAGCTTCAATAATGTCAAAATGAAAGAACATACTATGGTGAGAATAGTTTAAATACTTACTATATGCTTTACGGAACATTAAAATGTTCATTGTGGAAATTCACGGCTTGTGTTCATATACCCCGTTTCGTAAACAATGGTTCTGGAGGCAGACGTACATGCGGCAACTACGGTTTGTAGTTAGGCTTGTTTTATTTAAGGATGCTCTTAGGATTTTACACCCTAAAAATTCATCGATTTTGGCCAGGTTTCATTCCGCGACCTTGGGTCTACGAGAAAAGTTTGATAACTATTATTCCACTAGGGCCAACACCATTTATAACACTGAACTCTTTGATGAACTATAATAAAAGTCTTTTTTGTGGTCAAAATAGGTTCATTAGCTTAAGGGATGTGGTTTCTTATCTTCTCGACAACAATTTGAAGAGCGCGAGCGAGGAATGTAAAATGTATTACGTTCGGATAGAACACTTTGACAGCACTCATACCTTTTACTTTCCCCTCTTGAACTTCCCCGGACCACAGCACCTTCAAATTATCGTTAATGAACCTCATCCATGGCGATCCATGTGCAAAAATGTTCTATTTTCCTTTTTATTTCTTCCATGATTTGTCGACATTAGGCATCAAGATATTTCTTCTGGAGCGTAGTACTGGTCTGAAACTGGTCGTTCGCAAAAATAAAAAGGTATACTTGTACTTGCAGTTTGCAATTCGTGTGCCTGCAGCTACCATTTTAGTACATCAAGTGTTAAAAAAACAAAAACAAAAAAACAAAAAAACAAAAAACAAAAAAACTTTTAGAAGTAGTAAGTGCAACGGAACATCCGGATTTGATCCCGTACATTAATTAACTCAGATCAAGATTTAATCCTGTTTAATTAATTAAATGTTATCCTATCCATAGATTAATATTATATTATGCATTTACCTATATAGAATTATGTACTTTGTTCAAGAATCAGAAATATCTGCTGTAAAGATGAAAACTTTGATGTAACACAAAGAAGTGACTTCCTGGTTCTATGATAAAGGTCATTACTTTAATAGAAAGAGAACCTTTCTTTTCGTCTCCGTAAAATAAGTCCTTAAAAAAACTGTGGTGAATAGCTTTCATCTGGGACAACCGTCCACTAAAAAGAGAAAGTTTCGCTTCTGTAATAAGTCTCTAGCTAACGTATAATGAATTAAGTCTAGCCAGTGAGTTCTCGTATTTCAAAATGTCATTTTGGGAAACTTCCAGCGGCAAGAGAACAAGCCACTCAAGAAGGAAATCTGGCAATCCCTCTACAATGTTCAAAAATTGGAATTCTCATAAAAGACACGTAGAAAGTATAATAAAAGCATTTTTGAAGGTTT
This sequence comes from Metallyticus violacea, assembly GCA_030762175.1. Lineage (NCBI taxonomy): Eukaryota > Metazoa > Arthropoda > Insecta > Mantodea > Metallyticidae > Metallyticus > Metallyticus violacea. The sequence goes on from CM060846.1 coordinate 228,576,918, forward strand.
TTACATACAGTTCACCTGGGGAGACGAGACAGGACGGATCGCTTCGGAAAGCTAGGGAACAATTCACTGTGGAAAGTGAGATAGGGCAGTTCAATTTAAATAGTGAGAAATGCAACTTGTGAAGTGGAACAGTAAAGCCCAATTTGCTTAGAATATATCAGTAGTGTAATTTTGTGTATTCAAAGCGATCGCGAGAAACTGTGGTTTAAAGACACTTCATAAATAATAATTTTAGTACAAGTAGTGGACATCAATCATTCCAACCTAGCTAGATTATATGTATATGCGAATGATTACAGAATTTGCGAGTTATGGCGTCAGGAGATATTTAAAACTCTCTCAGCCCCTTGCTAATGGTATAGAAGTGTTGCTAAAGGAAAGAGAATAATAAAATCAATAGTGAAATGTGAACAGAATTATCATTTATGAAGTTTTAATCCGCATCCTCTACCGTGCCTCTTTAGTTGTCATCCTCTTTCACTTCCTCGCTTGGAAACTTTCCAGAAAATGCCTTGAAGCAATTTCAGCATTCCTGAGAAAACAACTCTCCAATAGCGGCTGGAGGGTTTAACGCAAATGCAGACTTTCAAGATGGGGCAGTGATATCCTACATCAACAGTAAACACCAGATCCACTCCATTTCAAATTAAAATTAATTAATCATTTCCCCCACTCTTCTTATATCTGCAGCAAATTTGGCTTCCCAACGCGGGTCTGACAATTAATCTAAACTCTCTTTATAATCTGCCGCGTAGGCTCAAGCTGCATTTCCGTTCGTAGAACTTACTTTCTGGAAGAATAACGTGATTAATTTTATTTTTATTTGTGTTTATGCATTTATTGTGTATAAATGAACATTTATTCTTATTTCTACACATTTACAATTACAGTTTAACAATATTTCCTTGATCCTGGGGCGCTTGTTAATTCAGGATCCTATACAGCTAACACCCTGGCTGTTGTGTACATGGAGCCTACATCACTCTAACTATATAAAAAATAAAATCAACTTTACAAATATATTTTCTAAATGCCATTATCTTCCTCCATCACTCTTCTCTTACTTTCACTACATAATTTCCAAACTGATTCAAAAATTCTTTTCTGCTATTACCAAAAATCCTTAAAGTCGAAATTTCTGCCTGCAAATTATCTCACTTCTTGTTCCATATTTCCTCTCTCCATTCTTCAATTTCTGAGCATTGTAATATACAGTGCAAATTCTTGTCCACCTTGCTACATAATGGGTAAAATTTTTTCTCAACTTTTATCCCATTTTGTCACAAACATCAATATATTTTTACCTGCTTCACTCTTTCTTAAAACTCCTATAATATTCCAGAGTGCTCTTAAGCTCTCAAATATTTCCCGTTATCTACATCTATATCATTGCTTTCACTTTAATCCACACGCTTTGCTCTTTTGGTGCCTGTAAACTAACTATCTCTCCCAATCCATTAATTTTTTTATTTTTATTCTTTTTTTTTTTTTTACAATTTCCTTTGATCGACATATCCAGCTTCATAATCATTTACCTTCATCTTGTACCCCCTAGCAGTCTTTGACAATATTTTCTTCCTCCAATGATTGTATTCTCTGCCAGTATTTATTGTGCAATACACCAGGAATGTGTTGTTCAAATTGTGGCTTCAATGAACATCCTATCTTTTTTCACACACTTCGATACATCAATAATGACAAGAATCAGGAGGTGATCTATACCAAACTCTGAAAGAACGAATTGGAGATTGTGTTTCTTTAACTACTGCAAAGCACAATTATTCTATTCCAGATGCTTTGGCAAAATATGCCTACAGTATCAGCTATAATGGATACATTTTGGTAATAAATAAGCGGAAGAAGAAAAGACAAAGGATACACATTAGTATGAAGAGTAGAAGTGCGATTGGAATTGTAGAGTTCAAAGAATGTGATGATAGCAAAGACCTACAAGCTTTTGTATACTTTGACTCAGAAATTGTGGCGATAGTAATTTTGACTGACACGTCACAGCTGTGCAACATTAAACCTTAAAATTCTTTCAACTTAGTGAGAGAACGAACGTAAAGGATATATGTAAATATAACGAAAGAAAAATTTGCGTAAAAATTGCAACATCTTTATTTATATGTAAAAAATATGTAGAACTGTGTAAAATGAAACTTCAACACCACAATTCTATTCGTTGACATTTGCTGTAAGTGTGTGTAGTTTATTGGTGGAGCTTCATAATATTATAAAATATTATAAACTGACGGCGTAACGAGCCTTTGAAGAATGCCGAATAATAGAAAATAACTGGAAAAATTAATTCCAGAGGGAAAGGTTATGAGTGAGAGATGGTAAAACGAGGAAACACAAGGAAAAATTGGGGGGGGGGAATTACAAGAAAAATATCCCTGGAAGAGAACCCCCCCCTCAAATTAAACATTAGTATGATCTCCACATTTTCAATGCTTTAGAACCTGTGTCAAATTTTGTCTCTTGCACAATATTAAGTTTTACCTGATAGTTACTGTTTATTTTATTTACGGTAGCTCTTTAACATCTCAGGTCATCCGCGTCTTATTCAAATCAGGGCGTGACGGCCGACCAAATATGCTCAGAGGCCTCTTTTTTCAGACTTCAGATTCTTTATCGTGTCGTAAATGCACCACACGTGACCATGGCTTTACTTCCCTTCCGAAGGAAGTCATACTTAGGATTCTACGCTCGAAAAAATCCACTGGTCCTGGCCGGAATCGAACCCGCGATCTTGAGTTCAGAGGTCAAATATGGTTACCACTACACCACCAGGACCGACTTTACCTGCTAGAGCCTATACAGAGTGACCCAATTAACTATGAACCAACTGGAAGCGTTTTGCCTATAGGTGAACGTGGCGCTCGTTGCCGTCTGCGGAAAAACACCGCAAGTAGATTTATAGCTCATTCTTCCCTGTTGGTTCTATACTTTTGGTCTCCAGAGTAGAATGATGACACGAAGAAGTCATGACTGGCATATTTTTGGGCTTTAAAGCACGTTAACGGAGATACAGCAATCCTTATTAATAGCAGATTGTTAACTGTGTTGACATTCACAGTTACTCTCTCTGGTGCTATGATCAGGCTCATTTAGGAAAAGCCTAGTTAACGTGAGAGAACGTTAACTTGAAGATTTGGGAATGGTTTTGAAAATGCTTCTTAAGGTTTCAACATTCTCAGGAAATTCTTTTGGCGACTTCATATGCGCTCGAAAGATTCAGACAGATTCTTTCTCAGATATCTGAAATCTGTAGTAGAGTTGATAAAAATATTTCTCTCTATAAAGATTTTTTTTTTTCATTTCCTGTGAGTCGTTTCTTAGGATTCAGCACTGTTGCCCATTTTGACACTTCCAGATTCTCATTAGAAAGAAGTATTTTTCGTATGGAATTCTTGACAAAAGTCATCGAGTGAAATTGGTGGGTCAGCTGCTTTTTCTGTGTGTGAAGATCTGTTCCATAGAACTGCAGCCTGTTTGTATACTAGGCTAGGAATCGTTTTCCTTTGCTCATACACCTAACTGACGATTTGTATTTTGTTGTGAGCAGTGGAGAGATCTTTATTGTAAATTCAAACTGAAACGAGATAGTTCTTGAAGTGCATCGATCGTCAATCGCAGATTTAGAACAAAGTTTCCAGAGGTTATTTTCCTGTACAAATCTCCATAAATGCAACGACCTTATTTTCCTCGGGATATGTCATTTTTCGCTTGGGTGAAATAAAAAACCAAAGTTGCATAACTCTGACATACAACTACAACAGTATTGCAACTAGGGGGGCTACCCATCTAGTTGACATCACTTCTTATATCTTCAGTTACTTATCTTCCAACAAAAATGTACCCTCATAAGTTCTCTTGTATTCTTTGGGGATACTGGTCAGTGACATACAGTTTGTTAGTGAAGCTTTTGAATCTGTTCACGTCTCCAGCATCTTTAATGATATCTTGAATAGACGGTTGCAGCGTTGACTGGCAGTATCAAAAAATTATTTAAGGAAACATATCTTTCAAAAGCTTGGAGAATCCATGCCTTCATCCAAAGCCCTCCGTCGCAAGTTGATGCAATCAAATGGTCTCTCAAGAAGTTCTCGGAATTTCCCAAGTGCTTCGAATTTACTAACAATTGTAAAAATATTCCATTCTGTGCAAATTTCCAGCTGAATAATGCCAAGAATCAATTAAAAGGCTCCCTTATATCAGTTTCGTGAAATGAGACACGAATACAACCATCAACACAGATTTCTGGCTTACAGTTTTGACTTCATTGATCATCAGAGTAACTTTATTCTTTGAGTCAATTATCTTCCTAAGTAATAATTTTATCCTTTTGTGTGAATCATTTTTCTCCTGAAAACATTCTCTGTGAACTCTAAAAAGAATTCAGAGTCGTCTTTTGAGGATAAAGGAAAATAATGAATTTCCATCTTGCCCACGCTTTCGACCCTGCTCTCCTCTACCGCCAATTACCATCACGCTCATTGATTGAAAAGAGTGAAAGAAGGAGGAAAGGAGGAAAGAAATCAAAAGAACGGATTGCAGCATTATTATGCTATAGTGCTCAAGGAGAAAAATTAAAACCGCATGCTATTGAAAATGCCAATCCAAGAGTGCTTCAAAGAAACAATGTGAAAGTGGACGTTCTTTCTATAATGTGGCATCACAATAGAAAGGGTAATGATTGGGGATATTTTTAGTGACTGGCTTAAAGAATTAAAATTGTAAATGAAAAAGATTAAGCGTAAAACATTATACTTTGTTGACAATACTACAAGGCATGTTATAAATTCTCATTTGTCAAATGTTGTTGGAAGTTTCTTCCTTCAAATGAAACAAGGGAGGTACAACCATTAGATAACGATATCATCCAGATGATAAACTTGCTGTGCATATGCGGGCTGTGGTCAACGTTTGGACATCTGGAACAATGTTAAAGAATTTTCAAAAGTGACAACCTTTCTTAATGCCACAAAATAGATTCATGGAACATGGGGAGACATACCACAAAATACATAATAAAGCATTTTAGACACGCAGGATTTCTTCCAACTGCAGTTACAGAAGAAGAGGCCACCATGAAGTATATCTATTTAGCTGAAGAATTAAGACGTCTCCCTATAGTTTATCGCAGTTAACTTCCTTCGAAGTTTTAGGAGATATCGATTATACACTGGAAATGCACGAAGAAGTTCTTGATATTGCTGAAGAATGTTGCGGTAGGTTTTGTCAAGTGATGACACGAAAGACGAACACAAGTCTTTAGATGAGGAGGAAGTAGCCTGTGCCCTTGAGAAACTTCCTATCCATAAACCAGTGTTGGAGTGCATCAAAGAGTTAGAAAAATATGCTCTTGCACACAAGTCAGCCACAAATATTAGATATTTAATTTGGGCTAGAATGTGATATTGAGAGGCAACGGACATTAGACATTGGACCATTATCTATTACTTACATGTTTTAACGCGTTTGCTATATAATTAGAACTTGTTTAAAGTGTTTTACTGGGTATATTCAAAGTTTGTGGAATGCCGCAGCAGTAGGATTAATATTTTTAAGATCTGAATCAAGTTAATTTTCTTTTAGAGCATCCGTTTAAACATTGAAGTGACCAGGAGAAACTCCTTGTTAAGTACTTAGGGCCAGATCATGCAGATGTAATTATAGCCCCAAAACCCTAATCATAATGACTTCTTTTAACGTAGACTGGTACATTAAGAAACATTGGTTAACTGCTAGTAAAACGAACAAGAAACTAGTTTGTTTCAATTGTTTGCAATTTGGTGACGATCTAGCATGGACCGTTCATGGCATTAATAATCTTAAACACCCCACGAAATTAGCCCTGTTCATATTAGAAATTCTCTAAAATTACATTTTCTCTGCCATGTTATTGTTCTCTCAGAACATGGTCATAAGTAGTCACTATATACCACAATGAACTAGAAAAAAAAATCGGCAGAACTTAATCCGAATTATAGAGTACTGAACGTTCTGTGGTAAATATGAAATTGCTCTTCGAGGACATGATGAATCTGGCGAATCTTTAATAAAGAATTTTTTTGTGAACTTGTAGAAGAAACTGGACTGCAATTTGTAGAAACTTTTACAGAAATTTAAAGTTTCCTAATATAAGACTCAAATTAATACCTGTACGGCATTTATATGGGCATTTTAAAGTAGGAAGTCAACAAAGCCATGTTCGTACCGCGAAGGCTTACGAAACTTAAGATGTTTGGAATAAAGCATAGCTAGTATTCTTCCTCATTTTGTACAGCACTTAAAGGTAGAAAAAAATTTATTGAGTTTTTTCACGACACAGAAAAGTTCACTGTTGAAATTTATAATCGCAGTATCACTCCATTAGAGTCATTTCAGTTAAAGGATAAATTGATTGCCCAAACTTATGATGCTCGTGTTGTTATGAATAGTGTGCCAAAACATGTGAGAAAGGTTTACTCCTTCGCATATTTCACACATTGTTAAGTTCATCGGCTTAATCTGATAAATCGATACAGGTGTTTTGACATCACTTAAATCACAATTTTTTCGTTATTTTTCTCCTCGTCTTTAAAAAAAAAAAAAAAAACAGATTTACTATAACCCGCTTTTATATCGTGTTGCTCCAAGAAGATGGAAATTTCAGAGTAGTTTGTGGTTTTTGTCTTTCAGCTTAAAGACCTAGTGACAGAATGTTTGGAGACTATTCGGAACGTTACCGGTTGGGGTTCAGTTTCTATAAGGAAATCCTATGATCTTTTTTAATTTTTTACATAATGATTAATACAAATATTTATTGCTTTTTTAACAGAGTGGTGTCTTTTATGCTCACTTTAATAACATTCAGCAAAAGAAAATGACGACCTCTATTGTAGTACAACAGTATCTTCGGTCATTTTGAAGTTCACCGAGATCAATAAAAAGAACTGACTAAAATTCCAGATAGTTCTGTCAGTTCTAGTTCCGTAAAAAAGGGGGGAAAAATAATAAAAGCGGGTTATTAACAGAAAAGGGTGTATCAATGAATGTTGCGATTTTATAATTTGTCAAGCAGAGGAAATTTGAATTGTTTCAAATTACTTGATCCTTCAAATATCAATAACCTTAGTTCAGATGATATGTGTAAACAAGTTCTATCATTGCATTGGAAACGAAAAACTTAAATTAAAATTATCTACTCTAGTGAGGAGTGTAAGTATGCTAATCTGTAATTACCTTGTATTTTTTCCTCTTAGAAAATGGTTTAAAAGACACATTTTCAGAGATGTTAAAACTTTGTGACACAATTCTAACGGCATGCTAAGTTACAGTTGAATCAGAAAAGTGCTTCAGTATCCTTAAAGGTGTCAAAACGTATTTAAGAAACACAGTTGGGCAGTATAGACCGCATACTGTTTCGGTATTGACAATGGAGAAAGAATACGTTTACACCATTGATGTTTTCCAAGAAAAGATGTTTACAATTTTTTGATCAGAGAAACAGGAATGATGCAACTTTGATTTAAATAAAGGTAAATATTCAGGAATTAATTAGCCTTCTATCTAGATATGTAAACATTTTTTCATGAATATCCAGTAAAATAGGTATTCTCATTTAATGTACCTAATGAGTATAATGATTAATACGACTCGAAAAACGTGAATTACTTAAAATATTGAAGTCCTTTCACGCTAACCTTTATAGGTCTCTGTCTTACCAGATTTTTAATTAGTTCTCATCACATGTTTAATCACGAGACAAATCACCACTGACAAATACTGACTTAATTGCGCTATTTGGTTTCTTGAGCCGTAAGTAAAGTGTCCTGGAATTGGATATTCTAAAATTGCGCAATTTTACATACAAATGCACGGTCAATTTTGCAAGAAGTCACAATTTCACATACGGATGAAAATATCTTTAATGAGGAAAAAGATACGTTTAAATTAAATGCAAGTTTATTGTCGCTTACAAAATATTACAACTTCACGTAATGAAACTGCCTTCTGACTATCCCTTTCGCATAAAGTGAATTGTGTTTTGTGAGAAAAAATACCTTTTCACACAAAATGAAAGTTTTTCTTAACAAAATAACATTTTCATAGTTTTATCGCTCATTAACCGGCTACATTTGCTGTGCATATTTGCCCCTCCTTTGAAAATACCCTCTCTCAAGGAACGCTAGTAACTGGCATACAAAGTCTATTTGCATCAATATAAATTAGGATAAGTAATTTTTTTCGTTTCTCACCAATTAAGTGGATCACTTATACGGGGAAAACATGGCTTATTAAGATATTTATCTAACTTTACTACTGCCTTGGCGGTAGGATCTTGATTTTCTTACAAATGATACAATGTAGTATCAAATTCTTTCCAAAAGGAAGACGAACATTTAAGCTCTCAATCACGGAAGTAGAGCTTTTAGTTTTGAGCAGCAATCATAACTTTGCAAATAATCGTTTGATAGGTCCTCTGTGTTTTGCTTCTGAGAACTAATCCTTATTTTTAAAACTTGGATCCAGATTAGTGCATTTCAAAAATAATTCTTTTGACTGGTAAATCTTTTCCACAATCCCTCCATTAGGTGTTTGGCCAAAATTTAGAAAAGCTCTCGAGAAAACAAGGTTGTTTTCCAGATATTTTTTTATCTTCCTTAGCATTATTCTTTACAGTGCATCATTTTTTTTTACAAAAAAAAAAACATGATTCGGAAGACACACCTTTACTGACACCATTGAAAACTAAAACTACCAATATCCTAAACTATGAACCGTGTACTCTTACTTAAAAAATAAACCGATGATAGAATGTAGCATTTTCAACTTGCGAGCTGTAGCATGTCCTTTCATTTTCTCGACATTGCGCTCGGAGACAGGCGTTGCTGCGTTACAGCAGCTTTCAGAGGACACCAGAATTTTTACATTCCAATTTTTCATTCACATCGGGAATGATGGCATGAATCATTGTGCTCGGCGCTTGGCCATCGTCATATTCATTCCTACATGGAAAGAGCTCACTTCTTTCTTCCAGATACGGCCAGATTTATTTCAAATTTACTTTTGCAATGTAATGGAACTAGTATTTAACGTGAGGCCTCAATTGCATACATTTGGGCTAACGTCCAACTGACTGCTCTTCTGTCAATCATTCCTTGTGGATTTATGCAAAAGTGCCAAACTTTTGTCTTCTTCTTTGACCTAGAAAAAGTCAATGGTACTTACTGGAGAAGAGGTATCTTTTGTTCCCTTTATCTTTGCAATTTTTATGGTCTGGTTCCTGTTTTATTCTTCAGGGGTTGAAGAAAGATCACGTTTAACCGTTGGCGTAATGCGTTTTATCCAGTCGCTTTATTGAGACGAAATGGATATAAAAAAGTGGGTGTTCAGCGTTACACGTTTGCCACCGGATTCAATTTTATCACCAAATGTGTAACATAAGTAGTTTTTTCGTCATTATTATAAATGTTTTCCTATATTTACCTCTTTTCAGCGCGTCTGCTCTTAGAATGGCTCTAAAGTTATCTGGACCGCCTAGATTATTTGGGTGCTGACTAGAACTTAAGTTCCTCTGCAAGGGATAGAAAATCTGGGCTGGTTGGTTTACTGGTCCTTGCATACAGCACATCTCAGAGCAAAGCGTGAGCATTAGTTGTGGAATTTATATGTAATAAATAGCACATAATGGGGAGCTTAAATATATTACAACAATTACCTGATTCAATCAAATGAAAAAGAAAAAAAAATTGAAAAATCTGATTTAAAGTTGGGTTTAAAGTATAATAGAAATAGTGGTTAAATAGAAATAGGTTAAACATTGCCTAAAATATTTCTAGCACTTAAATTTTATATACCATAATTTGTTAAATGTTTTACGCATAGTCTAAATTTTACTCTGTTATTGTGTTATAATACATAATTTACAAAGTTCATAATTTTAAACATTTTTCTTTTGTAAACTTATTTGCATCATTAGCTAATACAGACACAATTCAATGCTATATTGCATAGCCTAAAGAATAAAGTAGAAAATAAGTGCTTTTATAGTATTATGAGGTATACTAGTTTGACATTTCTGCAAAGAACTTATTCATTCAGAAGTATTACTTTCTCAAGGAAACAACAAACTAACCGCGTCACATGGTGAAGAATGAAACACATATAACAAACTAAAGAAAAATCACGAGAAATGCAATTAAAGTAAGTGAGAGACACGTATGTGAATGAAGGATTAAAATTTTCACATTACTGCTTGGTTTTATTCTGAGGCCATTTTGAAATTAAAACTACAAAGATATGTTAATATAACTTCATTATACTAATGCTAAGAAATTAACAAGGGATTACACAATGAAGTCTATTAGAAGATCGAACGGCTCGAAGATGTACTAGGAGGAGAGATAGCAGAACAGTTAAAATGGAGAAATCGGTGAAGGAGAACAGGAAGCTGAATGTGGTGATTTGGAGTGGAAGAAAGAAGAAGGAAAAAGACATATAAGAAAAAGTGATGGAAGGAATATTGGGCAACAAACTGAAGAGTTGGGAAATTAGGGCTTTTTGTAGAATTGGATGAAGGGATGCGAGATCAAGGCCAAAATTAGTTAAATTAGCCACAATGAATATGAAATGAAAAGTATTAGGCAAAACTGGGAAATTAAAAGGCATAAGAGTATTTATTGAAAATTATTATCGGAGAAAAGAACGGGAAACTAGAGGGGAGTTTGCTAAACGAGATGAAGAAATCAGCAATGAAGGAAGAAAAGCCTTTTTGCGTGGTATGCAGTTATGGATAGGTGAAAACCCGAAGACACAGCATCAAGGTCAAGGAACAATGACTATTAGGAGGAAAGGAGGAGGAAGAGAAAGAGGAGGAGAGAAGAAAGGGGAACAACCTGCGAGCAAGGAACTAGCATCCGGCAGAGAGGGGAGGAGTGTGTATCAGCGAGTATGTTAAGGTCGTCACCAAGTGCGATTCAGTGAAACAGCTGAGTATGGTAAATGTAATGGTGATGGGAAGTGGAAGAGGGAAATCAACTGGTCAGCAGACGGACTGGGAGTCAAGAAGTTGCAATGTGGTGTCATCGCCCTTGGGGAGTATTATCGAAATAGATGGTGCGAAAAACTGAGGGAAAGATAATAGGGTACAAGAGAAAATACAAAATTAGAGCGATTTGTGTTGAAGAAATATAAAATAAGTGCTTAGAGGATGATTATTAGTGATTAAAAGAAGAGGATAGTTCTGAGGTAACAGTGGAAAGGGATAGAGAGTGGAAAGTAGTATCTATTGAATACACAACCAGTGTGATAAGTGTATAGATCCTAAAATAACAAGCACTCCAAGAATGGTTACATAATGTTTAAAGTTAAGTACGATAATTATGTAGAAATAAAACATTCATTCATACATTCACTAAAGTCTATGGCAAAAATATTTTGCGACATCCTCCACACTATGTTTGAAATTTAATGGGATCTCCAGCTGCATTATTTCTGCTATTTGCTTGCCATTCAAGAAGAAAATTATGGCAATTCTGCACTTACCCTCTCTACCTGACTGCAACATTTCTATTAAGCCTCTTTCCTCATATGCCATGAATGGACCTTTCCCCTGGAAACATTATGTCTCCCAGGCAAATGCTTTCTACCTAGGGTATATTTGTATTCAACTAAGCAATTTTTGCTTACTTAAAACGTCAGTATATAAAAGATCAACTACACATATTAACATAATTTTATGTCATGAAATATAGAAATTACTAAAGGTAAATATGTTTAGGAGATATGTATGATCATAGTGGACATATTTTATTAGATGAACAAATAAACAAATAGTAAATTAACATATATGAAATAAATTTTAGTAATGCATTATACTTGTTAATGTTAGAACTTTTGGACACCTTTTAAAGGAGACCGGTAAAATAGACAATCAATATTAATTTATTAATATTCTATATATACACAAACATGTTTATACCTACATGCATATAGGATTTTGCTCTTTATGCGTTTAATAATATTATTATAATAATTTTTCTAAACTATCTATATAACTTTAAATTCTGGCAATGCCATGCATTTTTGGTAATTCTATTTCGTAATAAACAACTCAATTCAATGAATGGGGTGTTTAGGACAGTAGTTTCACAAAATATGTTAAGTATAAAAAATTGCTGTTATTTCAGCATGTGATTTTGAGCATATTAATAAATGGACAAATGGTTTGGTTTAAGTTCATTACATGTATGTCCTATAAAATTAATAATGGAACATATTGTTGCTCTGTAGGAGATTCTGTATAATAACTGTATGAAGGAAATCAGAATTCAATTGCCAGTATCACATATTTTTATGCCTAAAATGAAATGTTTTGCATATACAGATAACTGAAATAATACGTTATTCTCATAAAAATATTAAATATGGTTAAACTGCAATGTCATGTTCAAACTTAGTAATTCATTGTATAATTTCCTTCTATTATTATCAGTTTATTAATATCATCATCATCATCATCATCATCATCATCATAACTATCATATTCTTGTTCATCATCATAATTAATCTTATATAAGTTTAACAATAGACATGTAATATTGAGAACATAAGAATTTTGTAAAGAACCTGCAAATTTGTGTATATTTTTGTTATTAATATAGTTTCATAATATTTTGCATTTTATAAATGGGATTCTCTACTGCAGAATGCATTCTTATCGGTTTTATAATTTTAATACAATACCTTTGCCGGTTGAAACAAAACATTAATTAACTAATATGTGCCAAGGACTAAAGTGCACAAACTAATATTTCGCTATTAGGACAATTTTTTATACATAAGCATTGTTGTGATAAATTCTTGTTTCATTTGGAGATTTAAGCAGTTTTTTACGCACTAAAGCACCGAACATATAATTTGCTCCTATATTCCTTACCCAGAAAGACAACGTGTAAAATATTTTCTTTAATTACGAATTCAATACAACAAGGTGCAATCCATAAGTTTGCAGCCCCACATAGAAAGCCATGATTTTCTATTATTTAAATTGTAAATTAAAACGTAGCAATTTTTTTCTTAACTAGGGAGACGTAGTATATCACCATTCTTAATTTCTGAAACACAGATCCGTTGACATCTTTGGTCCACGCGCAAGTAAATTTCAATACACGGTGCAAGAAAACGATTTCATCAGTTTGCAGCAGTTATTTCTAATTATTAAAGATTGGTATTATTAATTATCAATTATTTGATCCAAATATCTAATGCTAATGTTGAAAGATTTCAAAGATGTATCGCCATTTTAATCACAATGTGAATTATATATATTCTATATATTTCGCATAGTAAGCCTTGTGTAATTGAAAATGAAACAAGTGTCTCTTGAATTTACTGTACCCATTTCAATTTTAAATATAATCAGGAAGTTTATTATACAATTTTAATTCAGTATAATTAGGCATCTTCGTATACCAATTTATGTCTGGGGATGGCAAGATTCATCTTTACCTCTATTATTGTGGTTGTGGACACTAGAGTTTGTATTCATGGGAAACCTATACTTGACTAAATGAAAAAAAAAAAAAAAAAAAAACACACACACACACACACACACAGGGTAGAGTAAGTATTTTTAGTTACCTAAACATGTTTCTAAAATATTACGTTAGTTTCAAATTACCCAAATATCGCACAACTCTTTTTTGCAAGATGAATGTTTTATTTTAATTAAGTTTAAAAGTATTATCCCATATTTGAATGTCCTATGCAATGAGATAATGGATATGGGCAAATTAAATGGTTCTGGATGTTTGTGGAAGAACACGTTTGCTTAAGTATCTCAGAACGAATAGTTTTTGACTAAATTTTGTAGCTAGTTTTCAGTGTGGGTATTATAAATAAATGTTTTGTCAATATATAATGCTAATAATTTAGCATCGTCAATATTTTTATTAATTTATTTCCTATATTTATCTGCAGTCGTTTACCAAAGCGTACTTAAAGCCACAGTTGATTACCTCACACTTCCATCCATCAATTTGCACCGCTTGAGTCCCAAACGTTTTGGTGTGCGTTCAGAATTTCTAGATAGATAGAAACTGACTTTTCTCCTTCAAATATTCGGAGATGTGCGGTGGCAATTGAATTAGGCGTTCTATGAGGTGGCAATTTTGTTGTTGGGCGACAGATGCAGTGACAATTATATTTTGTTAGTTGCCATATACAGCGGTAATTAAATTATGGATGATGAGACGAAGGAGATGGGCAGTTGTTGGTTGGGGATGGTCGGGTGGCTGCAGAAATATTCCTACGGTTCCTCTTGCTCCTTGCCTCCGTCTACTCCGGCTATATGAAACATCAAAATGGGGGATTTTTGGAAGGTAAGAAAACCAATTCACAGGTAGAAGAAAATTTGAATAGGTCCATGTCCCGTGGACAAGTTAGAAAACAATCAGATCGTTGCAAAAAACGTTTTATCGATCGCCCGTCTTACACTCAGGGTTAAGTTAATTTTAACTATTGTTCTATCACTATAAGGAACTTTGACTTGCACCTAAGGTTTACTTCAAGGTGTAATGTCGTTAAGGCGATAATTATATATATTCATTGTAACTACCAACTATAACTTTATGTCTTTACACTCCAGCCTCAACTCCCAATAGCAGCTTCAACGTTTTCCCTGTTCACCGCTACTGCCACAACTCTCAACTCTCTCCAATTCTCCATAATCGGAAAGTTTTATGTCGCGGCAGTCGGTCGATTGATGGTGACGCTTTCTAACTTTAATTCTGCTATTTCAAATATTATGCTATGCTACTATTGGCTGAAGGATATGAATTTTTGTTACGCAATCTTCTGATTGGTATATTTTTTCGCGGTCCCTCTGGCTAGAGGTGGGGTGATAACTTAACGGTTTTTCGTTCCTTGTTTTTCAGAAGTTTGCATAACAGCATTCCTTGAGGGTGCAACAGTCGAAGTTCCTTTGTACGAGTTACAACTAACGGTTGTAACCGTTAGTTTCATGGCCATCGGGGTCCTTGCAGGAAGGAGGGTGTCGGCATTTATGGCCTTCTTCCGCTCCCTTCTGCATATAAAAGATTTTGGTGCTCGCCAAACTGACGGCCTTGTAAAATTCTAGAAGGAACTAATCTTCAGCTTCTCACTTGAAATGTTATGCCAACCATTTTTAATATTACTTTAATATTCACATAATTTTACATTCCCTTAGTTAAGGTGACCGCCTGGGGATTTACGTGGTGTAGAGATGTATCGCTTCAGATGATAACCTCTTATCTGGGTTAACTATCTGGAAAACATGCCAAGTATTTACACATAAACATGAAACTTCTGTGTGAATAATGATCATTACATTCCTTTGACCCCATTTGTACAAGGAGATTTGCTTACCTAGCAAACCATCTATTCAAATATAAATTATATTCTTGAATTAGTTTGGTATTGTTGTATTTATCTTTCTTTTTTGCTGGGAGTATCATTAGGCACTGTATGGTGCTAAATTTGTTGCACTGTCAACTGGTTTATTGTCTATTCACTTTACTACTAGAAATTAATTACCTTTATTAAACTAGTAGCCATAAAAGCAATATTCCTTCTCTAATATGCATTGTTTCATAGCCCATCAAAGGGTAAGATTTAGTTTGTATCTCTCTTATTGCTCCCGTGGCTTTCAATTTCTTCCATCCTAATGATATGAGGGTATCAATATTCATGAAAAATTGTCAAAAAATTTGTAATTGAAGAGGTTGGCATAATACTTGTCAGCTTATCAATTACTCTTATTCCTAGAGGTCGTCTATATTATCAGAATTGCCACCTTTAGATGAGAAGCTTGTAAACTAAACCTATTTAAGCCTGTAAGGCAACAAATTTTGTACCCCAATTTCATAGGATTGCCTCTCATAAACATTTTAGCAGAGTCACTTCATTACGAGAGAGCTCTGAATGAGAAACTTCAATTTTGGAAAATTCTTTCTTCAAAAGTACAGTCTCAGCTAATGCACATTATCACTCCTGTCAAATTCAGAATTACCATAAAAACCAATGAATGTTTTGAAAATTAAAAATCAGCAAGCTGTGATGAAATTTCAGATTATATCATAAAAAATGTGGCCTGAACATAGTTCTATGTTAGTCTGTTTTCTACCTCTCTTCCCACTTTCCTCTCTTCCTTATATTTCTTTCCCTACACACAAAATGGTAATAAAAAGAATTTATTTTGTCTATATTTTAATTTTTATTTGTCCTACTTCCCTGTTGCTTGTCCAATGGATGCCCCCGTGTCTGACGCGGTAAAAAGTGACTGGGTAATTACGTAACTCCCAGCACTGTATTATCATGTAGGACAGGAGCGTATCCCCCCTGGTTCAGGCCATGCCCGGGGAGCGGCCATTGGAAGAGCTGTAAACTTCCTGTAGGCAATTGGGTACCTTTATTTGTACCGGGGAGGTTTGACCCTAAGGTGACTGTTCAAGCCAGGACAGGTCACTAAGCTGGGGTGGCGCCCAGGAAGCAGCCTGTGATTGGAGACTGTTGCAATGATGGTGGAGGATTAAATCTCTATGGACTTAATCATTTACAAACGAAACGTAAAAGAGTAAATGTAAAGGGAGTAGGCGAGAAGTCATTTCCTCAATACTTAGTAATCAGTGGTACTGAAGATGGTCAGTCCTTTAGCAGGGTAAACCCTTTTATAATTCAGAAGGACACTGACGACATAGCTGAACCCGTTAAGAGCTGTGCTCGTTTGTGTAATGGTTCTCTGTTAGTAAAGACCCTTGGGATGTTACAGACAAATTAATTGTTCAAGGCGACGATACTCCACGGCTATCCAATACGTGTTGAGCAACATAGAACTTTGAATTTGTCGCGAGGAGTTGTTACTACCAAAGTACTAGACGGCATTTCCGACCCGGAAATGCAAAATTGTCTGGGAGACCAAGGGGTCACATTACAGGGTGAATTACAGCCGACCCGTACTCTTTTCCTCACGTTTAACAGAGTTGAATTACTGCAGAGAATTAAAGATGGCAATGAGATGATTGAGGTGCTCTCTTATATCCCCAGCCTGTTGCGTTGTTTTCAGCATCAACGCTTTGGCCATACACGCCTATCCTGCAAGGGTGCCATTTCCACCTGTGCAACCTACGGTCAAGGTAGTCATAAAGGAGCATGTTCATCCACTCCCAACTGCTTCAACTGCCGCGCAGATCATCCGGTCTCGTCCAGCGATTGTTCTCGTTTTAGAGAGGAGCGCGGTATACAGGAAATCCGGGTAAAGGAAGGCCCGGAAGTGATACCAATTTCGCCAATCTGTTGTACCTAAGACCGGTACATACAGCGCAGCATCTTCTTCAGCGGCAAAGAAGTGCGATAGTAGTACGCAGAGTTACGACCTTGTTTTCACAGGGGTCCCTAATGTGCCCAGTTTTCCGAAGCGCTCTACCGAAAAGTCCAAGCCGACAGCCTTTAATGCCCCTGAAATTAAATCCAAAACGAGCTACACAAGGACTGACTTTTTTAAATCGTCCACCCCTGTTGAGAAGAAGAGGCCTTCTCCTTCTCCTTCTCCTCCTCCTCCTCCTCCTCCTCCTCCTCGAAGTTCAAGCTCCCATGATGGGTCCAGGAACAGACCCACTAGGCGGTCGTCGTCACAGCCTATTTCTACATCCAACCGATTCCAGGTGTTGAAATCGGTGTATACCTCTAAGCGGGAGAGCCCTCCTTCTGAGGATTTCATGGAGCAGGATGTACCTGCTTCAGATAAACCACCCAGTCCCACGCAACTGAACTAGAGACGGTTAATTCGTCCTGGACCGACTAGAAAATCAGATAGTATTTTTATCTATTTTATCTTATTCAAGATTTTAACGAGGTTTATCCTTTCGTGGATGTGCGGGAACTCAGTAGTTGAACATCTGACCTGGAGTTACTTTTAAATTGACTGACTCGCCGCTTGTGTGTCTCCAAGAGACCAAACTTAGACCACAAGATTCGATCACTTTTCGCGGTTACTCTTCGGTGAGATTCAAGCTTCGCACATGGCGGAGTTTTACTACTTATGACATGTACAGTTTTCACGGAGCCTGCAGACTCCTTTATAGGCTGCAGCAGCTACAAGTTACTTTTCTGACCTTAGTTTTACAGTCTGCACTATTTATCTACCTCCATCTGCTACTGTTGAAGCGGTTGATCTAGATAATCTTTTATCTCAGCTACCATACCCTGTCCTACTTTTGGGGGATTTTAATACGCACCATCCCCTATGGAGTTCAAACACGGAGTGTGCTAGGGGTAGCATGTTAGCAGACTTTCTTGACCACCACAATCTTACTCTGTTCCGTACTGGTCAAAGTGCTTTTCTTTCTAACAGTATTCATATTTTTTTCACCCTTGAACTTATCTTTTTGTTCCGTCTTACTAGCTGTATATTTTACCTGGAACATCATTTCTGAGTTATACTCAAGTGACACCTTTCCGTGGTGTCAGATATATATTCTGTCTTCACATGTACATTATCAGAGCACGCCGAGGTGGCTTATTTAAAAGACGAATTGGCATCTCTTTCGTTCTGTAGCCATATTTTCAGGCTTAGATTTTCCATCCATCGACGCCGAGATCGAGCACCTCGAAACGGTCACCATTACAGCCACAGATCAGGCTATTCTCCGGTCGTCTTCCCACCCCAGATGCTTTCCGGTTCCTTGGTGGACCGATGAATTCCGGGAGGCAATGCGTGCATGCCGAGGTGCTCTGCGAGTTTTTCCCTATTTCAGAAAACATGATTCGCTACAAACAACTGCGCACCAAATGCCGTCGAGTTATTAAGGATAGCAAAAAGGCGTCTTGGATTGCTTTCGCCTCTTTAACCGCTCCATGCCTACGTCTGTCGTCTGGAATAAGCTTCGCCGCGTTGCAGGCAAACCTGGGTTTTCACCCATACCCGGTCTCTAGGTACAACACCATGTGCTTGCTATTCCTATAGATATTGCTAATACGTTAGGGCGGACTTTCGCTGATGTTTTGAGCTCTGCTAATTATCCTCCTGCGTTTCGCACAATTAAGGAGCAGGTTAAGTCTCCTTTGCCTCCGATAATGTGAAGTGCTATAATGTCCTTTTTACTGCCAGTGAATTGGAACATGCGCTTTCTACCTATCCGCATTGAGCACCGGGGCCTGATGGTATTCATGTTGCTATGTTGCAGCATTTGTCAGAGGAAGGCAAGGCTTTTTTGCTCCAGATTTTTAATCCTATTTAATGTTATGGCACTTTTCTTAGCATTTGGCGAGTAGCCACCGCCATTCCTTTGACTAAACCTGGAAAGAACCCACATTAAAACTCATAAATGATAAATTTAATGGTGTACCCCCAGCACCTGAATGAAGAAAAATGCATGAATCTATAATTGGAGAAACAGTATTGACAAAGGAATTATTATTAATTGGCATAAATCTCAGTCATGACACACTATGATAGATGGCTTAAGCAAAAACAACTGTAATAATATTGGGAAACAGTATGAAAAAAGTAGGTATTACAAATATTTTAAGATTTCTTTCTGATGAATTAGTAGTTATTGTTGCAGAACAAAACATGATTTATGCCTTTCAGAATAATAATACAAAATATGTATAATCTTAGATGAATTGAAATCATTCTGTGTTATTTTATTCTTTATGGATACAACATATTTCTACAAAAAGAAAGAATTGGGAACAGGTACCCAATGCAAGCATCTCTTTGGTCTTCAATTCAATGTGCAAGAATTGGTTTAGAGGAATAAAGAAATGGATTCATTTAAATGTCAACTATTTCTAATTTACTTGTTGCACTTAAAAATATGCTGTTGCAATTACTTATATTTCTGATTATATTTCCCCTTCTATTTTGTAGATTGCTATCCTTGGGTGATTTTGCAATGTTTATATAATAATCATTAAATACATTTATAATTTCCTTGGCTCCACCAATTTCTCTGTAATTATTTTTTATTATGATATATTTTATTACTTTCTTATTTTTCCCTAATTAATCTTTAATTTCTTTATACATAGTTTTTGACTTATTTCGGTAAGAATTAATAATACAGCTTTCATTGTGTAACATTTTTGCTTTATTAAATACTTTGTTATAAATTTTCTTTTATTGAAAGTAATAATGTTTTAAAGTATTTTAAGCATTTCCTTCTTTTAAAATTCTTTTAAGAAACCTTAGCTCTCCACTTGATTTTCTTACTGCTGAAGTTACACAGCCATGTACGTTGTCTAAGTTTTACTTTGATTTCAGATAAAGCTAATCACAATAACAGTTAAATGTTTTCAGAAAGTCATCACACTAAAGTTATCTCAAAGATTTGAGCAAGATGATCAAAAGACCCTGTTGTTGTTACTTTAAAACTCAATTCCATAAACATTTGTTCAAAATTATCTGATCGACAGCTGTTTGGCTGATAGCATCTATTCTTGTTGGGAAATGTACTACTGCCTCGAAGCCATAAGCTTTTAATATCAACTGTATTTTAGAAGCATTACTTTTATGATTCTTATCCAAAAATGTATGTGTAAATCACCAGCAATTATGAAATTTTTGTTTTTATTTAGTGAATATGATAAATCTTTGATAGATTTACTTCCAGAATTAAAATATTGCTTTTGGGAATTTGGTATAAACAAATTATAATAAGTGAATAAATTATACTTATGAAGTAGTATAATGGAATGGTAATACATTAATGTAGGATAAATTATAATTAGTATAAATTTAGTTTTATACTGCTTTCAAAATGTTCTTAATATTAACATAATCAAATACTCTATATGACACTGAATTCTAAGTTTGATTTGACAAATACACAGAATACTGAGAGTATTTTGTTTTTTCTACAGAATTTTCACTATAAATTATAGGTTTTGAAGATACAGAGATTAAATCATGTTTATTTAATGAGCGCTCTGTAATACATACAACATCAAAGAGGAACTCAGTAATTAATACTTCAAAATTTTGCTTTTTTTACCTAGACTTGCTACATTCTGATGGAATATTGAAAAATTTCTAACTGCAATGTTTATAATATTATTAAAATATCTACTTTTATTAGATACATCTGCAATATATTTATTTTTAGAAATCAGCACTTATCTTTTGTTGGGGTCTTCTAGTTATAGTAGATACCCAAGAAATCTGTAGCTTATCTACTTTGTGCTTCTCTTCTCCAGTTATCATGTTGTTGCTAGCCAGAGTCTTCGATAAAACATACTGAAGTGCAATTGCCAGCTGCTTTCATTATTTTTCTGTTGCATCTGCTTCTATTTCACACATGTATCTCTTTCTTTGGGTGGTCCATGTTGAGTAAAGCCCCTTTGTTTACATTTACATTGAAAACTGCAGCATGGTTAAAGTTCTTTTTTAGTTTCCTATTGAATATTTTTTCTACTTCTTTATTTACACAAGATCATGAGAGTGAATCATGTCTGTGATGAGCTGTCATAGCAATAATATATTTGTTACAATTTTAATGCACTGCTGAACATTTATTTGTCAATCTTTGGAAATATTCTTAATAATGTCATTTGCCCTTGCCCACAATCACTATATCTTCATTGTTAGGATTGTGGACATTAGTTTTTTAACTTATTTTAGAATATTCTTAAAGATTTTAATATCAGGTTAGGGCTGGTTAATAGATTTAATGTTAAATCTTACTGATAGACTATGTGAATGACAGTGTTCCACAACAGAAAAAAGCAGGTATTTACAAAATAAATTGAGCAGAATGTGAAAAATCTACATTGGAAAAACAAAGAGAAACATAGGCACATGGTTAAAGGAACATTTCAGGAGCACAAAGTACAAGCAAATAGAGAAATCAGCAGTAGCATATCATTTTTGGACACAAAATCATGACATAGTGAATAAAGAAAAAGTATTAAAATGAATACAAGGACCTACAGAACTAGCAACCTGGGATTTATTTATGGACGCTCTTTAACATCTCAGGTCATCAGCGTGCAACCTGGGAGAAAATCTAAATCTACAAATATAAAAACAGTCTAATGAACTTTTACACTACAGGGGATGAAAACATAAACTACAAGTTTATCACACCGCCACCAGAGCAGGATACACACTCCCACAGCTCAACAAATTATCCAATAGTTGAATTTTAACTGATGATGAGAACCAAATATTCTTGAAACCAATTCTCTACATTATGACAAGTGAAGTTTTAAGAGTGTGTAGTTCAACTAAATCATATAATATCAATTATATGATTGGCTTCACTGTGCAAGTTCCCATTTATATTTTAATTACTTGTTATGTTTGCTGTTTTGTTCAATAGCTCTTCCATAAATGTTTTAATATATTTCATTCATTAACAATAATGAGCTGCTGAAATATACTCTGCTTTGGTCATTGTTTGTGCTACTATACTTTATTTCCTTGAGCACCAAGTTATTGTTTCACCAGCATATGGTATTACGTAGCCAGTAGTGCTCTTAACATTAGTAAATTCACAGGCATAATTAGCATCACAGCATGCTTCCTTACGATTGTCTTCTTTCTTGGATGAGTATTTAAGACCACTATATTGTTAAATATGGTGGACGTTTGTAATTCACATACCATCCATCAACCTTCTACAAATTCCAAAAGATTTTCAAAAAACAAAACATTATATTAGCTCCAAAAAACAGTTACTCCATAAAAAATACACTAAATTCTACACTAAAAGAGGACATTCCTCAAGAGAACAAATCAGGAATATATCAGATGGAATGTATTGATTGTGAAAAAATTTACATAGGAAAGACTAAAAGAAACATTAAAACACAAGCAAAGGAACACATCAGGAACATAAAACAAAGACAGGAAGAAAAATCAGCAGCAGCTTGGCACTTTTGGAATGAAAAACATAATATAAACAGGAATCCCAAACTACTTAAAAACATTACAGGGAAAACAGAACTCACCATTTGGGAAAACATTTATATCTGGAAGAACAAATGTAGCATTTTCAACTTTGAAATCCCACCAAGGGACGTCTTAATACAGAAGTTCATCCAACCGCTACCAGAGACAAACCAAACCACCATGAAGAACAAGGCCGGCATTCGAACTGGAACTGAAGATGGGAGCGATTAGCTCCAGAAACTTAGTTTTCCTCCTTTAAAAACTATTAGTGATGTAAGTGTTACAAAGTCGACTCAGTTATTCTAAACTTCCACTATCTTGTATTCCACTAAGGTATCTTAATGTTTTCTTCACATTGTTTATATCTTGACGGTAGGATTACTTTTAAATCTGCTTTCATAGTTCACTACATATGTCATGTCAGGTCTTGTCTCACATGTCAAATAAAGTAAACTCCTAATGGCTTTTGATACAGAAAGTTGTTATTTTTATTTTCTTCTGATATGTCATTTTTCTCAATAGGAGTCTTAACTGGTTTAGAGTTTTCCATTCTGTATCTGTTCAAAACTTGAGAACTGTATTTTGTCTGACTTATACATATGCCATTTTCATTTCTTTTGATCTTTAACCCTAGGTAATGGGTTAGATTATCTGTTACTGTGATCTCAAAATGCTTCTTCAGCCTTTTAAGCAGCATTTTCATTTGTTGTGCATCTTTTCCAATCAACATTTCATCATCAACATGAATTGCAAAGAACATTCATTGTCTTTTCTATATATTTTAAGTTTTGAAAACACATTACTCACATTTCAGTCACTTAAGTCTGTCTTTTTTCAAGAATTCTGTGAGATATTTATACCACTTTAATGGAGCTTGTTCTAAGACATACAGTACCTTTTTTAACAAGCATATTTTTCCTTGAGAATGGTATTCTTCATGTACTCTCATTTAAATTTCTTCCTCCAGTTCTCTATTTAAATATGCAGTCTTCTCAATAAAATGCCATCATTTTCTGATTTTTCTGTAAAGCTAAAGCAAACAGCAACTTTAAAATACTTATTTGAACTACAGAACTGAAAATGTCCTGGAAATCCAAGTTTTCTTGATTTTGTTGACAGCCTCTTGTTACCAATTTAGTTTTAAACCTTCAATCTTCCTTGAGCTTAAAAATCTATTTTACTACTGCACAGTCTTCATTTACAAATCCCTATATGTTATTCTTCTTTAATGATTCCTTTTCTTCCTAAATGGTCTTGATTCATTCTTCCTTATATTGAATTCTCATGCAGGATTGTAGGTTAATAGTATATCATCATTGCTTGCACTGTTAATATAAAAAAATAAAGTGTGTACATTTGTTTGGCCTTTTTCTTCCTCTTCTTGGTCTTAAGTACATTTTCTTTCTATTATATAGAAAGAAAATATTCTAGTATATTACATAAGTATTGTCTCTGCTCTTTCTTGATTTTGAATGTTTTCATCTTCTTCATTCTTGTTTTCTGCTCTTTCTTTATTTTCATATTTTTCTTGCATTTTCATAATCATTTTTTCTTACAGTGATTTCTTTACCTTCTTTTTAGTTCTCAATCATTATAAGGTTTCTGGTTTGTTTTTTACAATTTTCTTTCCTTTGCACTCCTAAAAATTCAACATCTCCAGTCATAAATATTCCCCCCCCCTCTCTCTCTCTTTTTTTTTCAGATCTTGTGCCCATTCTCTGCATAGCCAATAAATACACCTTTTATAATTTTTGAATCTAACTTCTTCAGGTGTCCCAGCACTACTTTAGTGTAAATTGTTGATCCAAATATTTCCACTCATGACTAATTCCATAGTTCTGCTGGAGTGACTTTTGTTGTAGTTGTAGGGTGTTTCTGTTTAGGATGTAGGTTGCTGTATATAGTGCTTCACCACATGTACAATTTTTAAGATTGGAGTCATATAACATTGCTCTCTCCTTGTTTACCAGAGTTTTGTTCATTCTTTTTGCAATTTTATTTAGCTGTGGAGAATGAGGAATAGTCAAGTATTGTAATCCAGAACAATTCCTTTATTTTTACATTAAATCTGTAAAATATTCCTTTATGTGTTCTTCTTCATTATTTTGCTTTTAATAGGTAAACCTTAACAAAGTGGACATAATTATCAATACAGCTAAAAAATTAGCTGTTGTCATCATGCCATAGGTGGATCTATTTTGCCACAGATGTCTGTATGTATTATTTCCAAAGTTCATTTGCTAGGCACTTTACTTCCATAAATGGGTTTCTAATATGCTTCCCCATTATGTATGTCTTACATTTTTCCATTTCAGATATACAACTGATGGATCAGATATACAACTGGATAGTTTAGGTATTTTCTTTAAGTTTTTAAAGCTTATGTGATCTAATCCCTGCCACATCATACAAACATTTGTTGGCAATGCAGTTAGGGCCTCTGTTTGAGTGTTTGGGTCCACAATATACAGAACATTTCCATTTTTGTGTTCTGGTTACATTCCTTCATTATATTTAATTATATTCACAGTTGTTTTTTTGAAATGCACTTCTCCATCATTTTCAGTAATAGCATTAACTGAAAGAAGATTTCTGCTTAACTCTGGTAGATAAATTACATCATTTAATACTATTTTTTCAGTCTCCTCATTTTCAAGTACATTTCCAATTAATACATTATCTTTGGCCACTTTCATTACAATGGATCTTTGTGTTGCTTAACTTCAGTTAAAATATTATTTGTAAATAATTTCCGATTCTTAAAACCATTGAATTATTTTCTAATGATAAACAATGTCATCTTGTAAACACAATAATGAATAAAATGTTCATGTTTGCTATTGGCAATAGTAGAGTGATGATGGCCGCCAATTTTTTTGTATATATTTGGGTCTGGGTAGTGGAGTCAGTCTTGCTTCAGGTCTGGTTCCAGTACAGTTTGTGAAGGAAAACTAAATCTATTTACAATTAAATGCATTTGCTAAATTGACTTCAGGGAGGTTTCATGTTTGATAATACAATGTTTAATCTTTACTTCTTCCCAGTGCTCTTCTCTTTGTTCCACTTGAATGCCATCATTGCACATAATGCTCTTAGGCCTAACACAGGCTTGAATATTTGAAAGATCCTTTTCGTACATTTTCATTCCTTCTTAGAGTGAAT
This sequence comes from Metallyticus violacea, assembly GCA_030762175.1. NCBI lineage: Eukaryota > Metazoa > Arthropoda > Insecta > Mantodea > Metallyticidae > Metallyticus > Metallyticus violacea. The sequence continues at coordinate 228,603,007 of CM060846.1, forward strand.
TAATTTCTTCTTGTGTACTTCCAACTAACCTGAAAAGGCCACCACAATATTGGGAAGTATTTCCACTAGTTGTTCTATAAATGTTAGCCTTTTCAGATGCTGATTTATGGACACATGCACGTGCGCACACACACACTTGCGCAGTAATAAGACTGTGCCCCAACTTAGAAATAATAATTAATTGTGTACAACATGAAGACAAGAATATAATTATAATGGGTGACATAAATATAGACTTCCTACATTAACCAATAAATCTAAATTTGCAAACTGTGGTAAACTCTTACGGTTTGCAAAGTGTAGCAAATATGCCTATAAGGTTCATTGCTACCAATAAAATAATATGCTTTAGACCAAATAGTATTAAATGGAGACTCGTGGAGTTACAGTTATAATGTGATAGTTACTGGTATTTCTAATCACTCTGCACAGACATTAAAATTGCACTGTATATGGAAAGGGAGGATAGTGCACATAAGAGTTTAAAACTATTTGAACAAATTAGTTTTTGTTCACAAAGTAACATATTATTTAACTATCTGGTTGAAAAAAAAGGGGAGATGTACTTAAACAAACATATATAAGTGATGCATATTGTATTTATATAAATCTTTGAATGGTGTTACCAAACAGCAATGCCTCTCCCCCCAAAAAAAATGTAAAATTAAACCATGTAAGTAACAAATAAATTATACAACAATAAAAGAACCCAGTAAAAATTGCGGTTTCTTAGTAGTGTATTAAAATATTGAAACATTTAAAAGAGTATAAAATAAAATTATGAGCAGTGTAAAAGAAAAAAAAAAAGACACAATGAAGCTATAAAGGGAACAAAAATATTACACAATGACAACATTATAACTTGCTCAGATAATAAATCCAAAGTCATGTGGAAACTCATTAAAAAAGAACTGGGGAGGGATAAATAAAAAATAAGAAACATTATAATTAAAGAAATAATAATATAAATAATAATAACAATAACAATAATAATAATGATGGTGATGATGGTGGTAATCGTGGTGGTGGTGGTGGTGGTGACGACGACGACGACGATGATGAGCCTAAATATCCCTTTGAAGGGGAAAGGCCTCCTACAAGAGGGTAGCTCTTATTTGATGCAATAATTTATGACCCAAATCAATTTACAAATGTATTTAATGACGATACACTAGTATTGATCAAAATATATTGAGTATTATGCCATAACAAATCAAATTACTATTAGCTCTTTTACACCAAAAACTTGCATGTAATAAATTTTTAAAACCAGTCACACAAATAGAAATTGCAGGCAGCACTATAAATCTTAAAAACAAAAAATCTACTGGTATTGATCAAATCTCTGACTATATATAATAAAGTAAAGCAAAAATATAGTTACTCTACTAACTCATATAAGTAACTTATTATTAGCAACAGTTGGTTTCCATGAAGAAATGAAAACAGTAAATGTAAAACTCTTTGATTTAAAAGCTTCAGAAATTTAAACAGCAAACAAAAGACTGTTTACTAATTCCTGTTTATTAAAAATTTTATAAAAATTATGTTCAAAATGTTAACACCCTTTTTATCTACTGGTATGGATCAAATCTCTGGTTATATAATAAAGAAAAGCAAAAATATGGAAACTCACTAACCCATATAATCAGCTTATAATTAGCAACAGGTTGTTTTCCTGAAGAAATAAAAATAGCAAAGGTGAAACCCTTGTATATAAAAGGTTCAGAAGTAGTAAGCAATTGGCATGTTTACTAATTCCTCAATATCCTTTTTATCAAAAGCATAATATAATAGCTCAGAAACAACATGGCTTCAGAAGGGAAAAATAAACAAATTCTGAAATTATTGATTTCATTAAAAGTGTATATGAAGCTCTAGATGATTTACTTTTAGACATTTTAAAAACTTTTGATATTATGGATCACAGTATTTTGTTGGAAAAGTTATTGACAGTTGGAATAAAGGGAATAGTATATATTTGGTTTGACTCATAACTATGAAACTGGAAACAAGTTGCAGGGATCGTGTACAAAAATAATAAAACAAACAAAATAATTAATTATTAATAAATTAAAATGAATATTTAATATGGATCTCCAGAGGAATTCGTGTTTGGAGCATTGCTATTCCTGATTTATATCAATGACTTAATAATGTGTATTAGTTATGGGAAACCAACTCTTAATGCAGATGATATCAACATAACAATAACTGATCCAAAAGTACAAAATATTCAACTATGTGTAAAAATACAATAACTCAATAGCTTGATGGATTTATTAAGTAATAGATTAATAGTCAATAAGGATAAAACAGTAGCTATCACTTTTTACCAAATACAAACAAAAACATAAATTGAAGACAAAATAATGAAATATTCAGGGACAAAAAGATTTAGGGATATGGTTAAATGAACATTTAAAATGGTCTAAATATTAAAATCATTATTGATGAAGTTAAACAAGCTGAGTTTTGGTATAAGAGAAACAATCCATACTCTCTATTATTCATGTTTTCATTCACTGTTAATGATTGATATAATATTTTGGGAAAATCCAACAGAAGTGAAATTGATATTTAAATACAAAAAAGGGCAGTTAAAACAATGGTACAAGTAAGCAAAACTGCTAGCTGCAGGCCATTTTTTAAAAGTTTAAAGATACTACAATTAACCTGCATATACCAAGGGTGCCAAAAAATGTATATACATTTTCACAGTAGATATCTATTTAGTACATTTAAAAGTTGGACCAAAAACAACAGTAATGTGTAGTATGATGTTCTCTAAACAGATGTGACTCGCATATATTATGATAGCATTGGTACATGACAGGTAAGTCAACAATGAACAAATGAAGCCAAGATTATCATAAATCAACAATGAACAAATAAAGCCAAGATTATCGTATGATGTTCTGTAAACAGATGTGACTCATATTATGTTATGCTAGCAATGTTACAACTAAATGGAGCCAAGATTATTGTTTGAACAGTGGAAAGCAATTTTGAAGTGGTGACACTGGATAGGACAAAGAGGTCAGATTGAGTTTCCACCACTTTCTCTGGATCTAATTCCATTGGACTTCTACCTATGGGGAACTTCTAAGGATGTTATATACCATAGAAAACCAGCTACACTGGTAGCACATCAGGAAGAAATTGAAATGGCATGTACTGCAATTACTGAGGCCACTTTTGCAAATGTTGCACAATTGGTAGTTCAAGGTACTCAGAAGCTTATCAATGCTGATGGTGGGCATTTTGAGCAACTGTTGTAGCTGATGTAATCTAAAATGATTAAAAATGATTATTGCTCATCATTTTCTGTCTGTGTGAATTCAGCTTTGTTAAGTTAACACAATTGTTCTTTGCTTGAAGTATGTATACATTTTTGGCACTCTTTATACATGTTTAAGATTCACAAAATCTAAAATAAATTACTTTTCCATAAACTGTGAGGTACGTCCTCATGACACACAGAACAAAAACATTTTCATAATACATCTTTTTGTAAAAATATTTTTATTTATAATGGTTTTAAAATGTCCAATCATTTGTATGATACTAAAGATTTATTTGTATAATGCTATTTTTTGCATTGTTTAACAGATAATTAAATGTATTAAATGTTTTAAATCACATGTTCCATATCTTGTACAACACCAGTGGATGGAAAGAAATGAAATGAAATGACTGTTTCATTGGCAAACTTCAAATACATTAACTAGAGATGCTAATTGGAACTTGTACAGTAAGGTCAATCATATAATTGAAATCAAAGTATGATTGAGTCAAACTCAACACTCTTATTGCTCCACTTACTTGTTTATAAATGTAGAGCAATAAGAGTGTTTAGACACAATCATACTATGATTTGAAATACATTTTCTATAAATCTATGAAAGATCAAAGAAAAGTGTACATTACCTTTTCATTGTCCTTTCAAGAGTTCTTTCTGGTTCAAAGGATATCTATATTTCTTCCATCCAATATTTCATATATTTTTATACTTTCAAACCAGGACAGCAGAGAGGGCTTGGTGCCACAATGAAATTGTATGGAAATCTGATTGTTTACAAAGAGCAAGGAATATTAATGCTTAATCCTCCATTGAGCACAACACACATTGTTTGGGAAATATTTTGAGAGATATTGGCTACATTTTTGGTAGTGTGCTGTCCGAAAATACTTCTAGGTATATTATTATTTTAATGTTTTATTTATACTGTAAAGCTCATTATTTTATTTATATTGTAATATTCCTTATTTTATTTCTAAAAAGCAATAAGGTACGGCCTATTAATTGAAATGATCAGCCCTTTATAATAGAAAATCCACCACCACCACCGCCACCACCACCACTGTCATACTATGCCAAGGGAAAGAAAAATAACTAATTTCACAAATAAAGGTAAACAATAAACATCATCAAGCATTTTAATCTTTTCATAAAATCAGTGAGTTTTCTCTTAGCTCTTTCACAGAAAATAAAACACAATTTTATTTTGTAAGAGTCTTTATTTTGGAATAAAAAAATGTGACTTCAAGATATTTGTAAAAATCTGAAGTTTACCACTGTTTAAATTGGTGAATCTTGTAGCATTTTAACAATTTTTGGGCACAGAACATGGATTATTGCTTAAAGGGTGCAAAACTGCCAAGGTCATTAGCGCCGAGGCACAGAACAGCAAAGAGAGCTAACAATAGTATATGATATTAATTTATAATGTTGTATTTTACTGCATGAGAAAATGATTAAGAAACACGCGAAGTGAGTTTTGTTAATTTTATGGATGAAATAATTGAAACATTATAAAGTAGTTTCATACGATAACTTTTATATGACAGAATTATAAAAGCATATTAATAAAAATAAATTAATATCATTGTTGACTTTCTAATGAATTACTCTGAAATCAATGCCTTCTTATATTATACTAATTGTATATTTGCATTGTATCAATGTTGGCCCTGGTAGTGCAGTGGTTACCATACACGCCTCCTAAACCCAAGATTGCAGGTTCGATCCCGGCCAGGACAGATGGATTTTTTGGGCATAAAAATCCTAACAATGGCTTCCTTCAGAAGGGAAGTAAAGCCATGGGACCCATGTCGTACATTTACAGCACAAAAAAGAACCTCAAGCCTGAAAGAAGAGGTCTCTGAGCAAAATAGGTCAGCCGTTTCATGCCCTAAATAGAATGGAATGCTAATGACATGAGATGTTAAAGAGCGTCTGTAAATAAACCAAATTAAAAAAGAATCAATAAAATTGATTTATTTTATTTGTCTTTTTTATTAGCAAAGATGAATTTACCTAAAGAAATTTAGCTCTAATTGAACAGGGTGAATTGTCATTAATGCCAAGAAAGTCTTCTGAATTTATATTCATAAATACGTTTATGAGAACTTGTTATTAATTCTGTAATTGTGTATGCTGCAAAGAGGATGAAGAATTTCTCTTTTTTCTGTAATACATAAATTGTATTCTTATATTATCACACCATAACACTCAGTTAATGACCACATTTTAAAATGAAAATGATTTAATTATGTTATAGTTACTATGACACTTTTATGCAACTAGTGTCATAATAAGCAATTTTATCAACAATTTGACCACCAAAAATTATTTATAATTTAGATATACAACAAATATATACTAAATTGTGAACAGCTACACACCCATAGAACTTAACTATTTATATTTATTCACACAAAAATGCATTTTTGCAATTCTTTTTCCCAATTTTTGACTTATACAATTTAGGAATATTCCTTAGAAATAAATGTATTTTCTCAGGAAAAGGTTTTTCAAAAAATGTTTCAATTGCACATTCATACAATTCACTCACCATTGTGTGTATAAAAATACTAGTAATCACAACGACAAGGTATATTGGTCTGGTAACCATAAAGAGTGTTCTAAATATTTCAACTCAGAAGAGATTATTAATGCATATTTCACTGTGTTTGAATCCAAAATGAATTAATATTGAAACAATATCTCTTTCTCTATGGAGTCAGTGGATGAGAATGTATGAGGACTTTTCACAAGCTCCTCAAAAACAGCCTAAATGAGCTATTTCACTCCAGTTTCTTATGCCAACAAGTTGTTGGAGTTACAGGTAAGGTACTACAGTACCTCAACCTCCATGTGAAACCTTTGTAAGAAAGCTGTACATATCTTTACAGTATTTATAGTGTAAGATGACTCATATGTAATATATATGTGCAGACAAAATCATAAAGGTGTGGTGTAGTTATATATTTGCATAATGGCCTAAATATCACTTCTCAAAACTGGGTTAAAAGCTGTTTCAAAATAGTAGTTCAAATTACTGCAGTAAAATGAAAAATTGGAAAGGACAGAATACTAGTCATCGGTATAATTATAACACCAAACTCAAAGGTGGATGAATTCATAAAAGTTGCAGAGAAGTTGTTAAATAAAGCTGCAAAATATAGTAAAAAAATCATAATATTAGGCAATTTAACCACTAATACATATACTGCCACTATGAATTATAAATACCTAAGTGATTTACTACATAGTTTTAGCTTGCAAGACAAGATTAAACAACCAACTAGAATTACAGGTGCCACATCCTCTGCAATAGATTACATTATAACTAATCTATAAATGCAACAGATTCTCAGTATCTGTTAATGAATTTGGTGTACCTGATCACTGTGTGGATATTATGAACTGCAAGGTAAATTCAATTAAAAATGGATGTAGGAATCCACACAGTGAAACTATCATAAATCTTATTGAATTAAAAGTAAAATTTTAAAATCATGTCAACACATTAAAAACTCTCTTGACATTTCACATTAAAACAGTTGTCAAATGGTTGACAATGTGAGCAAGTGACTCACGAAACTAGTCCCAACTTAATTTTTAATAAAAAAAGGTTTTAATGTGATACTTCAAGAGTTTTAATATGTTGACATGATTTTAGAAGTTTTACTTTAATTAAACAAGATGCAAAGTAAATGTTTGTAATAAACAGAATCTCTATTAACTAGACACACAAGTAATGCAAACTTTAGCAAATTGGTTGAAACTTTAGCAAGAAAACTGGGAAAGGGTTTATAATATTAAGGACATTAATACTAAATGGGAAACATTTTTCAGTGTTTTAACAGCATATTTAAATAAACATTGCCCAATAAAGAGAAAAACACACAGTAAATTGAGAGGTAATTATTTAAGAATATCCAAAGAAAAAATCTTAGGGAAAAAATGAAAGACTACTATCTATTCGACAAAACTACCAACATGGCTATTTACAGAACCAAATACAGAAATCTAAAAAAAGTGATACTCTTGGTCACTTATTAATTTAAAGAAAGAAGTTTTTACTAATAGGATAGCTGAATTACTAATTCAGTTTGGGAAACAGTAAAGGATAACAGTGCAAACAAGAATCAAAATAATAATATAACCTTAAATGAAAATGATCAAACCATTGATTGCTCACAGAAAGTTGACCAAATATTTAATAATTACTTTGTAAGTGTGTTTTTTTTATTGATTTATTTATGGACACTCTTTAACATCTCAGGTCATCAGCGTCCCATTCAACTCAGGGCGTGAAACGGCCGACAAATTTTGCTCAGAGGCCTCTCTTTCAGGCTTGAGGTTCTTTTTCGTGCCCTAAATGTGCGACACGGGACCTACAGCTTTACTTCACTTCCGAGGGAAGCCATATTTAGGATTTTTACGCCCGAAAAAATCCATCGGTCTTGGCCGGGTTCGAACCCGCGATCTTGGGTTTAGGAGGCAAGTATGGTACTTTGTAAATGTGATAAATTGAAAAACCAAATGTGGTAAAGAATATGATATATTGGAAGGGATTAATATGTTAAAGAATTTGGTATATTGGATCAAATAGAATAAAGATTAAATTTTCTTAAGGGGGACATCAAATGAAAAAATAAATTAAATTAAATTAATTAAAGAATAAAACTTCAGTTGGGTGGGATGGAACATTATATAAAACATTAAAGCACTGTAATCATTATGTCATTGATTACCTACCGCCAAGGATGGTCGATGTAGTTAAAGCGTGGACTGGTGAGCGGGAGGTCTGGGGTTCGTATCCCACCAGAACCTCCTCCCTGATTGAGTATTTTACCAGGTTTTCCTCAGTACTAATAATTGGCAAATGCCAGGAAGGTACCCTAAGCTTATGCTTTGAACGTTTCCTTCCTTAAAAAAAATCCTCTCCCACCATAACATTTCGTCTCATATATCATCAGTGTCCACCGCCTGCGGTGCCTCAGTAGTAAAAATGGGCATTAAGGATCCTTAAAAATTAATTACCTGTATCATTACTGTCCCAAAACGAAATTCTTTTCAAAATTCAGAATAAGCAAATGATAACATTCAAAATATTTACAAAGATGGGTGTCACCAAGTACTTGCAAGCTATATACCAGAGCTGCAAATCGTTAAAGGTTAGTATTGATACGAATTATCAATATTTATCGAGGAATATCACAATTACGTTTCTGTTGCTAGTTCTGGTATTTTCACCATTTTAAAGGTGCTTTTTGAGTAGTGTTTAACGCCCATTTTTACTACTGAAGCACCACAGGCGATGGGCACTGATGATACATGGGATGAAATGATAAATTGGGAAATGATATATTTTTTTAAAGAAGGAAGCGGTCCAGGCCTAAGTTTAGTGTACCTCCGCGGCATTTGCCAGTTATGAGGATTGAGGAAAACCTGGAAAAAACCTCAGTCAGGGAGGACGGTCCTGGTGGAATCCGAAACCCAGACTTCCCGCTCACGAGTCTGCGCCATAACGACCTCGGCCACCCTTGGCGGTAAAGGTGCTTGTGACAGCATAAAATGGAGCCTTATTTAAGCACCATTCTATCAGTTGCCCTCAGAGGTGTTACCAGTTATCATATTTATGCGTTTGTCTATTTGACATAGCATAGAGTGCTACAGTTTGAACATTCTTATTTTTAGTGTCATGAAATGTGAAATACAGTTACAGGTGAAGGGCGCGGACAACGCAGCACAGCAGCAGGATTACACGGTGCAGCAACAGGGCGACACTACGCAGGAACAAAGTGAGGCAGCGCAGCCTGAAGCAGTAAAACTGCCGAGATCACCCTTGGGACCTCAATTGTATGTGTTCTTCAATCGCAACCTGAGCAAGTTCGTGTCCATAGCGTTTTCGCTTGTGTTTCCTTACAAGGTGGTGCTGATCATTGGTAAATTGATCGACACGACGCAGTAGTCCTCAGTTTAATAGAGTGGCAGAAAATTGTTGATAACTTGGATTGTCATTTAAAAGAGTGCCGCTTAAGCAATCGGTAACCATACATTTTAAGCGTATATTTGGCTCTCTAAACATCATCTTCAAAATGGATAGGCATTGGATATCGCTGGAAATGGAAGAATAGAAGACGCCGGCTAGCCTAAAGCGAATGGTCTCTGACATCCTCTGCATCACAAAGAAACAAGAGATAAAAGTGAAAAATCAAATAATGGGATATCACAAGTACTTGCTTTAGACCTGGGTTTCCGGTGAGCCGTTAGAGAAAATGGGATACAATCAATACACCAGGCACATTCATTAGGCCACATTTAGAGTGCTCCTGGAATGGAGCATTTTCTTAACACAATTCTAATCAAAGAGATGTCAAAACAAAACTTTCAACATTCTGCAAATTGCACTTTTTTCCTCTGGCCGAAAATGTGGCTCCAGAGCTTGTTTGTGACATCATGTGGCTCTTATTAGCATTGTAACGTAACTATTCTTTGCAGGTTATAAATTACTCTGCTTCAATTGACAATGAGAGTTTGTTTGTGATCCCATATGGCCTTGAGGCACACCTGCATGCTCACACTTGTTATTCCTTGTATGACGTCGTGTGGCCTTGCGGCTGTTTACAGCACCCCGGATACTTTGTGCTATATGTAGTTATAGTGTGCTCACTGACAGAGAAATGCATGGATGTTGTGTTAAAATTTCTGCAAAATGAATGGCGTCTCGCCATGTTGGAACCCGAAGAAAGTCATCTACTAACCGTAAAGGGAAAGGCCATCTTTACATATAATCCACACATAGATGTGAACATTAAGACATGGGGAGAGCTTACATCAGAAGCTAAACATATTTATATGGTTTATCATATAGGCCTACACACTACAACAACCCTTCTTTACCATTCATTTTGCGGACCGCCTCCTCTTACAAAACACTGTTTAATGTGCATCAGCGGCATCACGTGCAAAACTAGCGGAACAGGAGACAAGCTCCACGACGCTCTACGCTAACTAGCTGAGGTTTTGCACAACTCTGACTTTGTTATATATTCCAGCAAAACGTGCCAGATGTGGTGCTAGGCGACGGAGCATTTCCGCCAATAACGGGTCCAGAACGCTTGTCCGACTCCAGGACGGGAAAGAAGAATTTCTGCCCACATGACTTTACAACCAACTCAGAGCTCGTCAACTAACTCAATTCCTTTGCCTTTTACATCGTGTAACAAGGCTAGGAGGTTCTCAAAAACGACTGACAGAGGGTCTTCGTAAAATTTACATGGTCTGTCAAATCCCATGGACATTGGCAAGAGTCTCATTGCAAAACTTTTTTGGCATCCAAAACTACGTCACAAAAAGTGGGGAGTATCCTCAAACATCAAATTACTCTTCCTCGAAATATCCTTCCTTGGCGTTAAACTCGTTAATCTCGTCATCAACGATGCCCTGCGTCGTGGAAGTCAGATGCTTGCCTTCAAAAGTACTGCAATAGACCCTCGCTGTACCGTCTACCTTGGTACCGTCAGAAGAGGTTAGCTCTAGACTACAGATCATGTCGTTGGGGAGCTTCTCCACTGCTTCCATCGACTACGTCCTGCCCATTTCCGTGCCATCCATTCAAGAACACTCAACAACAACTTTTGCCACATGCTACTCACCTGTGTCACTACAACCAGGGCTTCTACGACAGTAGCAACGACAAAGATAGTACTGATGCTTATTGTGTAACGTTTATCAAAACGACGTATACAGCACATTTTAAAATACTTTTTGGCATGAGAACTTCTAATTGCGCAATAGAATGTATGTATCACACAGTTTTACCATTGTGCAACAGAGTGATGAGAATAATGCACAATTTAATTGTGCATCGTAGTGAATAAACATGCGTATGTACCAAACGTTTAATTCACAGTTTTGCCCCTAAATGCTTCCCTCCACGACAACACCATTTTCCTTAATTCAATTCATCACAGTTTTATCACGAAGTCTTTTCCCGCACCATTTCACATTATTTAGTCCCCGGCTTGCACCAAGTCTCCCCCCTCCCTAAACTCCCATTTTTTGGTTCATAGTTTTGCCACCAAGTCTTTTCCCCACCTCACAAATTTTTAGTTCCTAGGTTTACCCCCGCAGTAATTCAAATTTCACTTCCATTGTAGATCACCATCATTTTGGTAATTAATATTTTAATCACTGTTTAATGTATGTATATATTCAATCAATAAATAAAAAAAATGGCCCAAGATTAAGCAATTGGATTATCGATAATCCTATTACAAGTTGACACTCTCCCCTCCAATTGGGCACGCTACTTGGAGGACAAAGCATTAAAAGCGACACTAGCATCATTTGGTATCAGCATTATTACTAATCCAGCCGATTAATTTCAGGCATTAACAAATAGTATGTATGGATTCTCTTTTCGACTGAAATGAGAAGGAAATTCAAATATGCGAAAAAAATATTTTCGAATATCCAAAGGTAATGCGATTGAAATGTGTTTTTCGTGAAAAACTGAAACTAAATCCGGTGACTGAATTTATCTACTGCAATGTGTTGATCAACAAATTTCGATACGGAATTGAACAACAGATTACACCGTATATAATGCACAAGTCTGCAAAAAATAGCGTTCATAAATGCGTTTACATGCCTCCATCTTTTAAGACTCAATCTTGGAAAAGCCTACGCAAGCGAGTAAGTTTGCACCATCTTAGTCCTTTCAATCAACTTCTATACAACGCATTTCCAGTTTACTTGGCTTTACTCTTTGAAAATTGTCTCTATGCACAATTTGGTTACTAGCTTTCATAAAAATAATTTTTCCATTATACCTGGCCACTAGATGCATTTGTACTCTTCTTTAATATAATTTTTCCATTATACCTGGCCACTAGATGTATTTGTACTCTTCTTTAATATAATTTTTCCATTATACCTGGCCTCTAGATGTATTTGTACTCTTCTTTAATATAATTTTTATTACCATGAACTTAAAAATATTATGCATTGTGTTGTGGCTAGTGGAACAATATTTTTCTTTAGAGCAAATTTGCAGAAGTATTACTTAATAGAGAGTTACTGTTTAACTAATTCTATTCATAATAAAACTATCAGTTTAATCTATTATTTTTGATTTGGTACCAATTACCATATAATAACAATAATGGCTTAATTTAATTCGTACCGCACATATTTCCAACTTAATTTTGAGATGTGGTTAGGTTTGTACTTTTAAATAATTAATTTGTTTTATATAATTTGCTTTTACTAATGCATGGTTTTGAATTTTTTGTTTTATTCTGTTAATATTATGTTTAATTAATGTTAGTATTTTATAAATGAAGTATATTTTCTCTTCAAATAACTGTTGTATATATTTTCTAAACCATAATTATTTTATGTTTACATTTAAATGTATTATTGTACAAGATTATGCAGTAAAATAATTATAATATCTTATTGTATCAATGAATATATTCATTTTTGATCCGTTCAGTGGAAGAGATTTATCTCTTTCAGTAAAAATAAAGCGCTTCATTTAGTTTCCATATATATATATATATATATATATATATATTGGAATAGAACAATACAATGACCATCAAATGATTCTAATACTATTCCACAAGATTCTCTTTTGAGGGAATTTTTATAAAATAGTGAAGTTTATTTATTTGTGCTATATTAACTCCTGTAAAAACGGGCTGATAGCATTCGGTATACAGTTAGACTACCCATTTTTCAAAAACAGGAGACCATAAAGCCATAGTATTGTATAGTGTATGCATGTGTACGATATTAAATATTTTGCGTAGTTAGCAGAAGTAATCACTGTTATTATATGGGTATGAAAGTTTAGTGAGTGAACGCATCTGAGGAAAGAAACAAAGATGTTCCTCAAAAGTAAAGGCCGAAGCCTGTCTCTGCATGGATTCTACATAGTTTACACATTATGCATAGTAGAGCATATTACGCAAAAGAAATTGTAAATTTCTTTATTGAGATAAAGCAAAATGTGAAATTGTTGGCTTCCGCGGTCTGTGTCCATAGTATGAACTTCGACTTACGGTCTAATTTGATGCAAAACTTAAGAGTATATGAAGATGGATGCTATAAGTTCAAATAAAGACTTCAAATACAATTGCGCAAATCTTACAATGGTGTTGAATTGAGCTTTACCGTACACCAGTAAAAAGCAAATATGGCCTTTGTTCTAATGACCAGAAATATATTCAGAGGCAAGAGCTTGCCTTGTTCGCTACTTACACACACACACACACACACGCACATACACAAGGTATATAGATGTTAAAAAATCTACACTGCAATACTTTCAAAGATGTTAGATCTCTAATTTGATATGGCATAGCATCTCAACTATTTCGATAATTCAGCTGGATTACTGAGTGTTGGCGTAACACTGCACTGCTCCTTATTATCGCGTTACACATGTGTCCATTAAATTTAAGTTGAATTTTTAGACATTCGTTCGTTCTTCTCGACGTCATACCTTGATGGTAATTGGAAGAATATGTAGAGTTTTCTTTATTATTTAATTTCAATTTAGAAAACAAACAGCAATATTTTTTCAGGGTATTGGTATACTGAGCCACATCAACAGATCAATCAGTTCTTCACAGAATGACGCCATCGTAACCTGACACACAGCCTTACACCGAAATCGACATTGTTACACACAGAGAGTTGGATTATTTATGTCCATATATTTGTACTGGTATCCTGCTGTTATTTCCAAAAACGATTTTCATCCGATAACATGAGTTCAAGCAACGCATAGTTGTAATATATGTGTGAAATTTTACTCGATCTACACGTTGAATTTCAGAACTTTCATTTCCGCTACTTTTTTCGTTGGCAATATATAATTTCTGACCGGCAGAAACTCTTGTAACGCCCATATGTAATATCGCAATGCGGAATAGGAGGCAAGTTATCTATATCAACAAAGCTCATTTACTGAGAAGTTGAAGCCCTGGACAGCTCTACGACTGTTGCAGCTTTTTACTTTTTGACAATGGTTTAGCACTTGTACACCGTTCTATTGTCATACCCATAGTACTTTTCAGTTTTCCACGTTAGATTCCCCTTCCTTAAACAATGCAATTGTTCTTTATTTGACGTTCATTTGTCAAAGAGAAATATTAATACATTTCCAAGTGTTTTTATTATTATTATTATTATTATTATTATTATTATTATTATTTGGATAAAGTACTTTAAAAGCGTGGTAAGAAAATAGGATAGTTCCTTTTAACCTTCTGTCAGAGGCAATGGCGTGCAAATAAAATATTCCTGTAATAGATGGTATACACCACACGTCACATTCCTCCCAGCTAGAGGGGAGGGAAGGTTATAAATCCGCGGTATATCTAAAATAAACAGATTCACTCGGTTGATCTTCGAGCTAAAATTTTTTCGTTGACGATATCACTGATTCTTTCGGTGTAACAATGACATCTGTAACCGATGGAAACAGACACATTGAACTATTTTGCACCAAGGTTTTTTAAAATATTTCTTCATTTTTTAAAGTAATGGACCATTCTAAGAGAGCTAATTAACTTATATATTAACAAGTACTTCTTGAACGACGAACTGCTTTTTAATTGTGCTTTTTGGTAGTATTGGCAAGTCAAATGCCCTTTGATTTTCCACAGGAGTTCTCTTTCTAATCAGGAAATACAGACGGAGATACTTCCACCAGATTGTCTTGTGTTACAAATTCTGGCTGAAACCGAGCTGTGCCAAAGGTTCATGTTTAGTGTTGCAGATGTTATATTCTGATCATATTACCTATTCCTATGGATATTCATAATATTTCTGGCAAACTGCAATGTGATCTTCTCTATAAGCTGATAAATATGCAACTTTGATTAGTACTCTCCTAGTAACTGATTTCCTAGGATAACGGGCACGTGTGTTTCGCAATCGTGGAAGGTTAGCACAAGCACTCAGGGTTTTTTCTATGCTGAATGCTTGTGGTAGGTTTTCTTGTCGAATATCTTCATTCTTGATACTTCTACCACCAACAAGATCCTCTTCTGGGTGCACTCCTTAGCACTCTCTAGTAGCAGCGCTCATTCCGTTCTATACCGCCATGGATGACCGAGGTCGTTAAGGCTAGTGCTAGTGAGCGGGAAGTCTGAGGTTCGATTCTAACCAGGACCGTTCTCACTGCTGAGATTTTTTCAGGATTTTCCTCATTCCTCCGAGGAGATACCTTTAAACTTAGCCGGGTTCGCGCCCTTTCTTACAAAAGTCCTTTTATTAGTTTATTATTTCATCACTTTCCACGGCCTTTAATGCCGCAATAACTAAAACGGGCGTTAAACACTGTTAAAACCTTGTTCTTCTATATTCCTGGTTACAGATGTGATGGTGACATTAAGCAAAATGTTGATATACGAGGATGTTTAAGTATCTGTATCTGTTTTTATTTCTGGGTCAGAAATAATTTCTTCGTTTCCATATTTGAACTCAACAGAGATATACCAACTAAGCGGATATAAAGTTATAGAAAATCGTAATAACTATACTATGAAAAAAATCGATAAATTTAACAAAATCAAATTGTATGGATTCATTCTGCATTTGCACATTGAATAGCAAGAAGCAAAATTAGTTATAAAAATAGTTCGTCGTTCAAGAAGTACTTATTAATATATAAGTTAATTAGCTCTCTTAGAATGGTCCATTACTTTAAAAAAGAAGAAGTATTTTAAAAACCTTGGTGCAAAACAGTTCAATGTGTCTATTTCTATCGGTTACAGATGTGAATGTTACATCGAAAGAATCAGTGATATCGTCAATGAAAAAAACTTTAGCTCGAAGATCAACCGATTGAATCTGTTTATTTTAGATATACTGCGGATTAATAACCATCCCTCTCTTTAACTGGGAGGAATGTGACGCGTGGTGTGTACCAACTATTACAGGAATATTTTATTTGCACGCCATTGCCTCTAACAAAAGGTTTCAAGGAACTATACCATTTTCTTACTACGCCTCTGAAGTATAGAATTAAAAATCTCCAAATTTATTAATATTTCTCTTTGACAAATGAACGTCAAATAAAGTAATTGCATTGTATGAAGAAGGGGAATCTAATGCGCAAAGCTGAAAAGTACTATGGGTATGACAATAGAACGGTGTCCCAGTGATAAACCATTGTCAAAAAAAAAAAAGTTGCAGCAGTCGTAAAACTGTCCAGGGCTTCAACTTCTCAGTAATTAAGCTCTCTTGATAGAGCAAACTTACTTCCTATTCCACATTGCAAGATTACACATGGGCGTTACAAGAGTTTCTGCCGGTCAGAAATTATATATTGCCAACGAAAAAAGTAGCGGAAATGAAAGTTCTGAGATCAACGTATAGGTCGAGTAAAATTTCACAAATATATTACAACTATGCATTACTTGAGCTCATGTTATCGCATGAAAATCATGTTTGCGAATATCAGCAGGATGCCATTACAAATATATTGAAACAATTACCCAATCCTTTGTGTGTAACAATGTCAATTTTGTAAGATTGAATGTCCGGTTACGTTGGCGCCGTTCTGTGAAAGACTGATCGACCTCTTGATGACGCTCAGTATACAATAGGCTGAAAAATATATTGCTGTTTTGTTTTCCAAATTGAAATGAAATAACCAATAAATAAATACATAAATAAATAAATAAATATATAAATCGTTTACATATTCTTCTAATTACCATAAAGTGATGACGGCGAGGAAAGCGTGCGAGTGTCTAAAAATCCAACTTACATTTTATGGGCACATGTGTAACGCGATAATAAGGAACAAGTACAGTGTAAGCGCCAACACTCAATAATCCATGAATTATCGAAATATTTGAGATGCTATCCCAAATCAAATTACTTGTCTAATATCCCTGAAAGTATTGCAGTGTAGTTTTTTAACATCCGCATATCTTATGTGTATGTAGCAAAGAAGGAAGCTCTCGCCCCATAGTATGCTTCTGGACATTTCTACAAAGATCATATTTGCTTTTTACTAGCCGCATGGTTCAACAGGTCGATTTAACACCTTAAGGCCGTCAGTTGTAATGCAAGTAAGCGAAAAGGATGCAAATGTGCACTCTAACCACAGCAGGCTTGGAACCCATTGTGCACAAACACGTCTCAAGTGCATATTTTCAGTTATCAACTTGTGAGTGGCACCCAGTGAAATTTTCAGAACTTCTGAAATTGTTCTCAAGGCAGGAGTTCCCCAGAGTAGTGTTCTGAGTCCCTTGTAGTTTTCTTTTGTACACCAATGGCACATTTCGTTCTCTTGTAAATATCACCTCTACGTCGACGACTTACAACTTTACATACACTTTCCAAAAGAACAATTATGACGCAATATCTAACATTAACAAGATCTAGACTCAGTTCATTTTTGTATGTGTGCTCTCGGCTTTAATCCCTTAAAATCGCTGGCTATGGTGTTAGAACACCAGCGATTGCTAATTGCAGAAGAGAAGGCCTAACGGCCTCAGCCCTACAAGAATAAATAAATAAATAAATAAATAAATAAATAAATAAATAAATAAATAAATAAATAATATTCGACAATCCTCTTTCGCAATGACAGCAACGGTGTTAATGCTTTCATCCGTTTGAGAACAAACTGGAGCGCCAGGCCTACTTTCAATTGAAATTGAAAGCAGAGTTTTAGAGCAGCATATTTTTCGTCGCGTGTCACTTTCAGTTTGCAGCAGGCGAAATTGAAAGTGTCTCAACTTCCACGTTTCTTATAGACATAAGTGACATCAGTGAAACTTGTACCATGTGTACATGACGCATTAAGCTAACAATACACTGTAAAGTTTAAATTTAGCGCAACAACCTTGCAGTAAATATTTATGATTATTATACGTTGAATTAGCTCTTGTAGTTAACCTAACCCACATTGTTCCTCCGTCGGTCCTGGTGGTGTAGTGGTTACCATACTTGCCTCCTAACCCAAGATCGCGGGTTCGAACCCGGCCAGGACCGATGGATTTTTTCGGGGCGTAAAAATCCTAAGTATGGCTTCCTTCGGAAGGGAAGTAAAGACGTGGGTCCCGTGTTGTACATTTACGGCACGAAAAAGAACCTCAAGCCTGAAAGAGAGGCCTCTGAGCAAAATTTGTCGGCCGTTTCACGCCTTGAGTTGAATGGGACGCTGATGACCTGAGCTGTTAAAGAGCGTCCATAAATAAATCATTCATTCACATTGTTCCACTCTATTGATCCTTTTTTTTTTTTAAATAGTGTTTAACGCCGGTTTTAACTATTGTGCACCACATGCGGTAGACACCGATAATATATGAAATGAAATGATAAATTGGGAAAAAATAATTTTCTAAAGGAAGGAAACGTCCAGGCCTAAGTTTACGGCACCTCCACGGAATTTGCCATTTATGAGGACTGAGGAAAACCTGAAAAAAGAACCCCAGTCAGGGAAGACGGTCCAGATCTCCCGCTCACGAGTCCGCGCCTTAACGACCTCGGCCATCCGTGGCGATCTCTCTATCGGTCCCGAATATTACAAGATTGGAAATGAGTTTTATTTGGCTTTATCTGATTCTAGTGGTTTAAAATGAGGGTTATTGATATAACAAGACACATAGCCGCTCAAATGTAAAAGCTGCAAGTGTATAATGAAATATTAATAACTTATCACAGATAAGTAACCATTAAAGTCAGTGTCTCTGAAACACCAATGACAGGATCGCACAAATTGCCCATCAAGGCACAGAAGGTGATTTCACTTTCTGTTACGCTATGTAGTTCATTCCTCTGTGTCATATTGTCGCCATCACGTTTACCCCAATGTCACCACTAGCCCCTCTCATTATGAAGTAGCATGAGCCAAGTAAATTTGTAAACAAGTATTGTTTCTTTTATTATTATTAATAGTATTTACAATTTACACATATACTTTTATTTTCTTCCTGAAATAAATAAAAGACAAATAAGCATTATATCTTAAAATTATTTTATTCAAAAGAAATTTAAGGATTTTAATGTTCATATAGAGATTATGCATACCTATTTGAGCTTACTCATAATTCTCAACACAATAATAAACCGCTTGAGCCAAAGTCCACATCACGAAAACATGTTAAGTTTTTGGGGCTAAGGAAAAATCCGACCACACTAACATAGAAGTTTGGAATCACACACATGCTGCTGGTAGTAGACTTGAGAAAGGTTGTTAGTTGCACTGACACGGTTGTTTTACTACACAGCCGAATACACGATTAGCCAATATATCCTATGGACAGGAGTCAGTATCAGTTGTGCGTATAGTTCAAAATCTTTCTTTGTTTGATGAAACATATATATATATATATATATATATATATATATATATATATATATATATATCTGACAAGCGGATAATACTTGGCAGTTAATATGTTTCCATAACTGGGATAAATTCAAAGTGGAAGACACAATGGACATTATACTATATACAGATACAATAGGTAAAGTACTTAACAACTGCATAGAAATGTTGCTGCTAACAAGTATTACATTTACATCTGGTGGCAAGTCTAAATGCCACCACTTCTAAAAATAGTTTCATATATATAAATTTTTGCCTGGTAATGCACCAAGATTTGGAGGGTTTCTAAAATCTACAGTGTCTAGAACTGCAATCAAGCTCCGGTGAACCTGACCTGCCCTCGAACCTACACATTTCTTCCCAGGAACTTCAACTTAATGTTGAATAAATCAATACCCGCATTTATCAGGGGAAAGATAAAATAGACAAAGGTACTTTAAAAATACTGGCTCGCAAAACGAACCATAATATAATACTCGTTATGAGTTGAAGGTGGGTGGATGATGGAGTACCATAGGGTGAAATTTTGTAACTACCAACTACCACATCCTTTGATAAAGACAAAATACATCTCTTTAGCACAATACTTCTTTTGAATAGTGTTTAACGCCCATTTTTACTATTGAGGCACCACAGGCGGTCTCTCTGTAATGGTAGATCTCAATTTGTCACTTGTAGTTGCCGTAGATCTCCATAATTAATAGTTCCTAAAATGTTCAAGTAGTCCACTATTTGCAGATACGAGATTGTAGGATGAACGCTCTTTGGTCCTAAAAGTAATACTCAGCATTACTGAATATTAATCCGAAGAACAGATTTCTCCGAAGCGAACGAGTATGTCCGACATGCAGTGTATACCTTGCTAATACTGAAATGCAACCCTAACGTAACCAGCATAAGCTAAAGCAGCCATTCTATAAGCATCCAAAATAGCTTCATGAACAGCGGCATGTAACTTGAAAAGTAGCGGATTAACAGCTAAAGTAATGAGAATCATAGAGGCAAGACAACCCTGAGTAATGGATGTTTGAAAAGCTATATGAGGAATAAGAAATTTATTAATTTGCAGATAAACATAAATATATTATGCGGCAAAACAAATGACACTGAAATTATACACCATTTGCTGTACAAGTTTCCATAGCAGTGATGTATTTATTTGTTGTATATAATATATTAACACATTGTATTTTCAGTTTTGTGTTGATTTCTGCAATTATGGTCCTCACGACAGAAGAAAAGACGTTTATGGCGAACATTATTCTGGTCATACGGAGTAGGACCTCAGAATGGACCGAGTCTGCTTTAAGGTAAAGAACAGTACGAGGAGAGATTTAATAAGGAGGTACCAAATAACAAAACCATGTTAGCTGTCGTTAGCAAGGTTCATCGTAGAGGATCAGTCCTATGTCAACGAAAGGGAACAACATGTCACCAGTAAACCGTCACCACAAATGAGAATCAGAGATTGCTTCTCCTGTTAGAGTCACTAAAGCGTGGTCTATGGCGAACATCACTGTAACTTTGTTTCAGGGATAGATCTGTTCGGCAGAAGTTTAAAGAAATGGGTGGATTTGCTTGCCGGATTCAACTTGCTCAGCATCTAACATCTCGCTCAGGATGAGCGAGCCCGATTGATTATTGTAGCCAAGTGTTGTCTTTGACCTATGAGAATCCAGATATATACCACAATTTTGATGTCTACTTCAACATTAAGCGAGGGTTCCCACTCCATTGCCCATCGAGTCGTGCCCCCGGACTTGAAGATGAATAAACGAATATTTTCCTTTAGAACGGTATCTATAAATAAACCGACCCCAGTTCGGCTGAAGCGATTACGTCGCCAAGCTACTTAGATTCGCTGGTAAGTTGGCCTAACCTAGCTAAAGATCCACCCATTCATTAACAAATACTAATAAGGCTAGTGGCCAGAGCGCTTGAGGATCTAACCTCTGTCATGCAGGTACATGCCTTAAGCACTCCCTTGTACACATTGCAGCCCGTGAGTCGAGGGAGCACATACCGTGCAGAGACCAATCCATAAGAACACTCCCCTAAGGGAGGGGCTCAAATATTCAGCCCTGCGTTCTAGTAATGTCAGAAGTACCGCGGGTGCTCAGGGTTCGCAGAGCTCACACCGGAGCATCTGAAGGGCAACAACCTAGGTCCGCCCTCCATTACTGGGGACTACATCAACATTACGCACGGGTTCCCACCTCATAGCCCATAGAGTCGTGCCCCCGGACCTACCTAGAAATCAATGAGTATTTTTCATTAAGATGGTACCTATAACGAACCCGACCCGCCGTTAGGCTGCAGGTGATTGCGTCCTTCAATCGCTCTTAAATTCACTGGTAAGTCAGTCTAACCTAGCAAAAGGCCTACTCATTCGTTAACCGAAGTTAACCGGCAAGTAATCCGAGAATTTAGGGAGCTCATCATCCTTCCTGCGACAAACAGGTCTTGAGAACTTGACAAACAACGGGTTTCAACTGCCTGATGTTATACAGAAATCACTGTACACTATTCGGCTTATGATTTGGTGCTCTGTGTATGGTCATGGAATATTGGCCACTTATTTCGTTGAGGTTGCTTCACAGAATCCGTAAACAGTAAACCAGGAGCGGTGCCGAGATCTCATTATTACCACAATCGTGCGCGTTTTGCGCCTTTTTGGTCATGCCAGAAAATTACTCCGGCAACGACAATGGATGCAGCAAGATGGAGCAACTGCTCACACTGCGAGGGGAATCACTTGCTATTTTGCAACTATACTTTATTGAATAATTTCTCGTGAAACTATATTACCGTATCCTGTCTGCTCCGCGGGTCTCACGGCCCCTGATGCCTACATATGGGGGATGTTGAAAGAATAAATTTTCAAATAATATTCGCGAACTAAGCGAAAAGACAACGTCGTTTTTTGTATTCTTACAACAACCTTTGTCTATCAACATGTTCAACAATTCTCAGAAGCGTTATGGACAATGTGTGGCACACTTTTTGAACATATTCTATATCAACGGCATTAACTAACATTTCCATATCGTTTGTTTTGCAGCATACTGTATATCGGTATATATAATTCTAATATAAAATATAAAAATAATGCTTTAATCATGTCACCTCAAGGAGTAAAATATATATGAATTAGTAACACTATTAAAAGTGCGCTTGAACTCCAAGGAGGCCAAAATAGATTTTGTGTTGCTATGTTGGCAATAAGCAACACAGTCCCGCAATGTGGATAGAACATAAAAAAATAGATATGCCAGATAGGCTACATTCTGAACTGGATTCAACAATTTCCCCAAAAGTTCCCTAATTCTATTAACAGAATCCGTGCAAGGAGTTTAATCAGAATTAAGTAAAGAAATGGACCTATAACTATTTACGTTCATACTAGCAGCAGGTTTTATAAGTAAGGCAATGATACTATGGAGCTGGCTAGCGTACAGCTGTTGGTTATGAAGTAGTACATTAAAGACCTCCGTTATGTCATCTGCAACAAATTCACAATAAATCATAAAAAATTCCTGGAAGAATCCTGTCAAAACTGAGTGTTGCTGTGAAGTGTGACAGCAGAAACCTCTGCTTTAGTCATCGGTGCTTCCAAACGTTGGTTTTCAAGTGAAGTGAGCTGAGAAGATTGCATTATAGTAAGATAAAAAGTTTTGCAAAAGGGACCTCATATGACTCAAACAACTTCATATATCTTTAAAAAAATCCTATTTATGCAATGTTGTTTAATATCAAACCTTCGCTACGTTTCCTGCACCTCGTATCAAATGATATAAACTAGCATGTTCATTACGAACAGAGTGCTTATTTCAACGGTAAACGTTCAATCCTTTCATTGCTTCTAATATATATAGTCGTAAACTTCACCTTGTAGTGACTAAGGCTACTCCGCACTTCTAAGAGTGATGGTATTTCTCCTGAATACCATGAATCGATCGGCAGTAACATTTATCAGACATTCGAAAGCGTAAATAACAAATATTACTTAAAAAATTCAGTTTGACAAGAAATTCCCATTATTCAGGGATATCCCCATATTTATGCTTGGGCGTCTTGTAACTACTGTCAGTTCATTAACAATCTGACGATTCTGAAAATGATTTGCGTTAATTTTCCAATAGCTTCTATCAAGAGACCACCACGGATGACCGAGGTCGTTAAGGCGCCGACTTGTGAGCGGGAGGTCTTGGGTTCGAATCCCGCCAGGACAGTCCTCCCTGACTGTGGTTCTTTCCAGGTTTTCCCCAGTCCTCATAAATGGGAAATGCCGGGGAGGTACCCTAAATTTAGGCCTGGAACGATCCCTTTCTTAAAAAATAAATCCTTTCCCAATATGTCATTTCATCTCTTGTATGATCAGTGTCCATCGTCTATGGTGCCCCTGTAGCAAAAACGGGCATTAAACACCATTCATTCATTTATTCTACCAAGAGGAACATAGTGACGTGTAATTTCAAGTGTATTATGACTGCAGCATGACCATAGACGGAACCGTTATTGTAGAAACACTCTCCATATTGGACTAAAAATCTCTTGACACTATGTACATTTTGTCGAATTAGACCGATGGATTATTAACCAAGCATCATTCACATGTTGGTAGTAAGGGCTGTAAAGTATTACTCGGCTTGAAAACAGCCGTAAACTCAGTAGGTCAGAGCACACAATCAAAATCTCCGCCGAAGATAAAGTTGGAAGGTAGTTTTCGTAATAAGTATGGGACTAGTTTTCATAATACGAGGGAAATATCTATCTCAAAGAAAACTTTGCGTCCCTGGTATTTTTGTGTACATAGGTCGCCAAAATATTCACAAAGAAATAATTCTGATATATTCCACTAAATAAGAAGGAAGCCGCTCGATGCACTCCATATAAATGGCAGATTTAAAAAGTGCCGTATCTATGGAATTCGCGCCAACATTCACCTGATACTAATAATTATAAAAGGTAGAAAAATTATGGATATCAGTTCTTGGAGAAATTGAGCTTTTAATTTTCATTAATATTTTCATTTTTGTTGTGACAGAATTGTTTCCATTAAAATGAACAGCCACTACCAAATGGGTAAGCACCACAGAAGGAATTGCACGAAAAACGTAGAAGACACGGTCAGTAATGAAAAGCCAGGATGATTGCAAGGTCGTAAGCCAAAGAAATAGCGTCGCTCAGAATGTCGGAGATGCGCAAAACATTATTAGCTTTTACCGGGTTTATAGGGGTACCGGCGTTGTTTATTTGTCTCATTAATTCATTGAACTTTTTTCAGATACTGGAGCCGTTGATAAAGGAAGTACATCCAGGTCCACTGACTGCTCCTCCATACTTTCATACCAACTAGCAGATGCATCTAGCTTATTAGGATGGACAATATTCTGTGAATCCGTTGACACAGGTGCTACTTCTGGCTGTTGGTCATGTGGGTGTTCATTGAATGCACAAACGTCTCCTATTTGGGTCTAATTCCGTTGCCCTTGGTGCTATGGTGGGGATTGTTTCTTCCTACTTTTACTAGTGGGCACAATTATATTCACATAAGCAGCATCGTCATCTAGCTCAATGACTTTCCCTTCCATTTCATTCACAGAGTCAGGTGCATCTCCGCTTATCCCTCCTTGTCGGCATCAACATGAACAAATAATGGAATTTCAGTATTTACAGCTGTTATCTCCCCTCGGATCAAGAGGTGCAGTAACAGGATTGTAAACTACGAGAATTGCAGTCATATAGATGTCTATAATATCCTCTCCCGTGGACGTTTTGTTGCTGTTAGCCAAGGGTCTGGTGCAGAATCGGAACTGCTGGTTAAATCGGACGATACACCATCGCCATTCAAATGGAATTCTTCTCTTCCATGAGATAATTTGTTAAACAGTAGTCTCCTACGTTGCTCCACGTTAACCTTTGAGCACAGCACTGATTGAGGACAGGAGTCGCGAAGATGGGCAGATATATCGCAATAGATACAATCTTATTTTGGTTTATATAGGAGATGTATGTCTCATATTTTGCAATTTTCAATGCGATCACATGGTACTTCCTGAGGAACCTTAATCACTGTAATATTAATTAGTTCTTCATCTGCGGGCACAAGTATCTCTATTCAATAATTTTACAGTGGTAGTTCACATAGTTTTTTTTCAAGTGTTTTTTCATAGGTATTATGAAACTCTTAAGTCATTGCGTTTTCTTTCCTTACAATTGTAAAGTTTGAAAATCTGTTGCACTTAGTTGAAGGTTTTCTTCCACCAACTGATGAATTTCTGGAGCCTTTGAACACTACTTGGTTTTGTTAATATTTCCTTTACAGTATTCTTATGTAGCCACAGTGACTAACAAAGGCACACGCTTGACAGACATTAAAACACTGCACTCCGAACACAAGGTCACAGCGATGTGATCGGTTGCAATGTTACTAAACAACTGTATTATATTCTGGTACTTAAGCCCTGTATGAAATGCTTAACCTTTATTTATGCCGTCACGACGATGAATTTGGTTTGACCGAGTCGGTGTATGTGCTTTATTTACTCTTTGATTACGTATTAAGTACACTGCTTGGTTGTACTTTGACAATAGGTAATTGTTGTATACTGAGTTGACAGTCTTGCGAAATTACTTTGGCATGAATATGAAATGAGAAAAAATAAAAAGGTATTAAATATTTTATAGCAAAACATAATTTACTATGTGAATTGGAAATAAAAGAGAGAATAACTTCAAGTAAGCTGTCCGTCTACAACATAGCTCTATTTTGACCAAAACAACTATGTCTAAAATCTCATTAACTTTATCAGGAATTTGATACCACAATGATACCCCAACAAATGAATTAATTATTCATATTTTTTATCTAATAAGTTAATAAAAACAAAATTTAAGGAAATTTTAATAAAATGTAGGCGTTTATTAGTTAAATAAGTCACGTTTGGCAATAAATGAAACTAATCTTATGCTATTAACTATTTCCTTTGTTTTTATAAACAAATATTTACATGGGAAAAGCAGTTATCGCAGTTTTAATATAACACTCGTATTTTACTAACCTGTTATGGATATTGCAATTTATTTTATCGTGTCACCTAATAAAACAAACGAATAAACTTTTGTCCATTAAATTATCTGTTTAACACTTGATTAAGGCGGGAAGGTACCGACTCGGTCAGATGTCGGAAGTATTCAGGCTCGTATATGAGGTATTCCCAATGATTCCTATAATGCTCCAGTAGATAAACTTTGTGCGATTCTAATTGGATTGCCACAATTGAATCATAATTTCTTAAACGTTCACTATAATGTTTAGATTGTATGATTTTTGTGGCCAATTGAGCACTAGTAAATAACGATTTTCAATAAAGTACTCCTGAGTGTCACGGGAGGTATGCGCGCCACTATTGTCTTGCATTTGACGAATTACAGGAATTTAGTTCGCTGAATGTACGTAGAAGTTTCACACTAGGTGTCAGCACTTTTCTGAGAATTCCAAGGACTTATGCTTGAGAATGTCTCTAATAGTTCTGCAGGTGCAGCACTACTAAAGCATTCCAACACTGCAAAAGTGATGAACCCGATTACCGCCTTACCCACTGGTGTCTTCAATCCATTCTTAATCATTTAGGTACCCAGCAGATCAACAGCAGTTACTGCCGATGAGGACAGTAGAGAAAACCATGTCGTCAAGCCATGTGGTTGTGTGCTACAGGCCTCAAATAAAGTTTGATTTTCTTCCAGGGTTAATCCCAATCGAGGTGTGGAGATACGCTTTTACATCAGCTTGGTGAGAACGCAGTCCTGCTGCTTTTAGCATACGAGGTGCTGTCACTTGTCTAATGGGCAACTTTACATTCGCAACAGCATGCCATAGTGACTGCAAAGATTGAGTACCTACTTCTACTAATAGAGCAGCATACTCCCCTGGAGTGGTTTTTCCAGCTACCGATTAATTTTTTCTATGGTCACAAAGAACTTTCTCCCCTTTTTCTTGCCATGCTGTAATCCATATTTGCACAGTACTGTTGATTTGATTTATTTAAGGACGCTATTCAACATCTCTTTGCAAAGTACGGAACGTGTTATGTATTGTTCTAGCAATATCATGGGAATCCATATTTGCCCTCCGCATTCCACAATCATGCCTCTTTGTCCTTCGGTTAGGAGAGAGCGCCACGGGTGGTCGAGGTCATTAAGGCGCGGACTCGTGAGCGGACGTCTGGAGTTCGAATCCCACCAGGACCGTTCTCCCTGACTGGGTTTTTTTTCAGGATTTCCTCAGTCCTCATAACTGGCAAATGCCGGGAGGGTACCCTAAACTTAGGCCTGGAACGCTTCCTTCCTTAAAAAAATATCCTTTCCCAATATATCATTTCATCTCGTGTATCCTCAGTGTCCACCGCCTGAGGTGCTTCAGTAGTAAAAACTGGCGTTTAACGCCACTCAAAAAAGTATCGTTTAGGAGACATTTGTACTGCACTTGTGAAATACAAAATGCAATAGCCCGCCACTGCACGAACAGGTAGATACATACAACGTCGTGAAGAGCAACACAAGAACGTCGGCGCAGTACGAGAGCTGTGAGGCAATGACGGCATAAATGAAGTAACTTAATACATACTTTACACACAATGGCGTAGATAATGGATACGTCTTTATCGCTCTACCCCGTTCTGGACTCCAGAACTAACTTTAATCAAGTGAAAGAGGTTAAAGCTTTTGGAGTCTGGTCATCACACGCAGATTGTCTGCTTTACCACACATTGGTGACTAGTACTAGAGGAAGTTGCTACATTTTTACGGTAGCAGTACGTTGAGTCAACTGCCAGAGCGTCACAGCCAACAATGTAAGACGTATTTAATTGCAGGATCGTTCCCAAACATTGAAATTGCGTTTATGATAAGAGATTTTAGTTTTTTTAATAGTGTTTAACGCCAGTTTTTACTACTGAGGCACCACAGGCAGTGGACATTGATGATACATGAGATGAAATGGTATATTGGCAAAGGATTTTTTAAGGAAGGAAACGTTCCAGGCCTAAGTTTAGGGTACCTCCCCGGCATTTGCCAGTTATGAGGACTGAGGAAAACCTGGAAAAAACCTCAGTCAGGGAGAACGGTCCTGGCGGGATTCGAACCCCAGACCTCCCACTCACAAGTCCGTGCCTTAACGACCTCGGCCATTCGTGGCGGTTTTACTGTTGTAGTACAACACTGAACATGGGGTAAGAGACCATCCTAAATATCTCGAAATGCTATTTACAGTTATGCTTATCATGCATTTTGTATTATGTACCCATTTAAAACATACTGCTAACTTTTCAGGAGTACCAATTTCAGTTTGTAATTTAATATACTGATTTTGTATCTCTTCTTTTAAAAGGTGGGTAATTAACTGAAATTATTCTTTGTTCATCCAAAAAAACACGTTTGTAAACGTTACGGGACTTGGTCTAATTCTTCAAACAAATTGTGAAAGTCACCAAAATCCTTTAGTATAAAGTTGATGTTTAACGCAGTTTTTCATGTCCGGAGTTATCCCAAAAGTTTAATTAACGGTTATTATTAAGCATCGGGATTTAAAAGCGTTGTTTGCGGGACTGTAGAAAACAGATGCGAGGGATACAAGTCATACACCAGCCTTCCCTTTACATCTGTCCTTAAGAAGCTCTTGTTTACTTGTCGGGCAGTGGCTAATAAGCTTGCTGTTTTGTGTTTGAGTGTAAAGAACTTGATTCTAAGTACTTAAGAATGCCGATGTCTTGTTATTAAGCATAATGTACTTTGTACTAGCCCTTAAAATTCTGTTAACTTTTTGCGAGTGCCAATTGTATTTGTTGTTGGTTGTTTAGTATTCTATCTTTTATTAGAATGTGAATTAATTCAAATTCTTCTTTATTTGTTCTAAAATACACGTGGAAATATTGTGCGTCTTCTTCCATTTCTTTCAAAAGTATAAAAGTGGCCAAATTCTTCTCATTCTTAGTTGATATCTGCATTCACTTACGATTTTTCTTTTCCTGGGCTATAATGACGGAACCTCATTTTCGATGTCGTCTTCAAAATCTGGGGAACTACTGGAACTATTCATCCATACTATTTTCATTTCCATCTGCCAAGAGCTGTTGATGACTGGAGTGTGAGTGACGTAACGATAATGCGAATTGGATTGTTAAAAACGTAGGGGTTTTTCAAGGGCAGGCAATTTTGCCTACGTCCCTGAGGGGGAACCTCCAGGAGAAAGAGTTGAGATCAGGGAGACATGGGCGGCAAGGATCCATGGTCGGCGAGGAACGAATGCAGAACGAGTTTACTATTTCTAGATAAAACACTCCGACGCCGGCGCAGCTCCGCCTCCAAGGAGTCCGAACTTCTTACAAGGTTTGTTTCCATACCAGATGACGAGGTTGAAATTATTCCAAAGCGCAAGCTACCGTCACACCGCACCAGCTAGCCTCGCCTGGTTCTTTCGATTCTGCACCAGAACGAACGGAATGAAATTATTTGAAATGGGAAAGCGAAAAATTCGTGGAAAGGAAAGATCCATCCCAGCATTCGCCTAAGCGACCAAGGTAAAGTACGAAAATCCGGTGTCAAGATGGTCTGTGTTAAAGGATTTGAACTAGGAAGCTCTTGCATGTTATTTCCACGAATTACCGCCTGAGCAGACCGCTCAGCGGTGACAATATGGACTCAAAGCGGTATAGTTCGTCCCTATTATAAATATCTAGCGGATTAAAATGAAAAAAAAAAAAAAACAAAAACCAAAAAACAAACAAATAAACAAACAAAAACAAAAACAAAACAAAACTGAAAGACGTTTTGTGATGCGAACAATATTGGTTATGAAGTCCAAAACACCAATATTGAAGACACATTGGGAAGACAATCCCAACCAAACAATCAGATGTTCTAGCAAGTGAAGCAGTAATACTATAAACTTGAATTTAAATGCTGGATTAAATGCTCCCTTAATAAAGTTATACGGAATTGAAGTGCAACAAATATTATACATGTGGTCATATATAAAAATATAAGCAAGGATCCTTCTACTAGGATATGAAGAGCTCGAAAAAAGCAGCCAGATTACAAAGGGTTATAAATAGAAATACTATGTGAGAGCCTATAGGCCGATTCATAACATCAACCGCAGAATTGTAAGCTATCTTAAAATGACCCCCGGAAAGAATTATTAATCTGATGACAAGATGAGAATGATGGTGAAAATCGTTGACCAGAGGCACCTCCAGAAGTCTGAATATTGACATACTAATGGGTCACAGTTGCAAAATTTTAATAGACCATTTAAAATGTCCTCCATTTTTAAACATATTAGAAGGAGATAGCGTGTTTCCAACATTTCCTCAGAGTATTATATAGTCCCTCATTATGTGTCTGTGTGGTGTTTATAAGAGTAGTACAGCCTAGAAATATGCCACAATTCTGCAGCCACTAAATCGCAATAATTGTACGGAAGCTAAGCTTTCAGAATACTCATTGTTGCCAAAAGTAAAGAAATTTAGAGAAGAATACATTCAAAAGAGTGTACTATCACATATCCCTCTACATATAAATCAACGTTTCTGTCAACACTAAAGCTGGTACTATTAAAGCATTTCATAACCTAGTTAGCAAATCACTTGGGTAGATACAGAGAAGTGCAGATTCAATATACAGCGCTGTAAATCGATTAGCTTCTTGTAAAAATCTTGATCGTCCAGGAACTCTTTCTTTGGACGTTGGAGATCATCGGTTTTTGATTGATTTATTTATGGACGCTCTTTAACATCTCAGGTCATCAGCATCCCATTCAACTCAGGGCGTGAAACGGCCGACAAATTTTGCTCAGAGGCCTCTCTTTCAGGCTTGAGGTTCTTTTTCGTGCCGTAAATGTACGACACGGGACCCACGGCTTTACTTCCCTTCCGAAGGAAACCATACTTAGGATTTTTACGCCCGAAAAAATCCATCGATCCTGGCCGGGTTTGAACCCACGATCTTCGGTTTAGGAGGCAAGTATGGTAAGGAGATCATCGCTCCAAGAAATAGTTCACAAGGAGGAATTTTTGAGTTTGCTGCACGTTTCCTCCCAAGACTATAGAGCAATGAAGATGCATGTGAATGAAGTAAAACGAGCATACACATTTTCTGGGCGAATAGTTTGCGTTGTAAATGCTTTACTTTTTTTTTAAGAATACTCAATTAGTGTGAAGTTTACAGTTTTCTCAGCAAAAATATATAATCGGAAATGTTTCACACCCTCTGTTTGCATTATTATAGCTCCACGTTTTTCGATGTTGGTCTATAACGACAGAGCAGTTTATTAAAAATTATTATTAATTTATTGTATTTTAATTGAATGGAGGATATTCGTGTAAATTACATTTAATGAATCATTCATTTTAGACCACAAAAAGAGTAAAATGCGAAGAGGTTGCAAAGTCATAGGCTGTGAGGTGGTGGGGAGTAAGAACTTACCAAATGCATGTCTTACATTAGCATGTGCTAATGTAAGAATCAGGGAGGTGAATGTGTCCTGCCGGTGTTTTCCCTGTTTGTTGATATTCAATATCAGCGTGTATCGCGTGCAGTAATGCTAAACATTTCAATGCAAATAACTTGATGTAATATTAATTTGTGGGGAAACAGAGCGATTCTCATGCAACTCAACAGCTGTATTAGGAAAGGCGAGTGTTAAAATTGTAATTAATAGTGAGAACAAACTGCATCACAGGCCGCCGAGGATATCAGAAGTGATACAGGTGTCCTCTCAAGGATGTATCAGAATTGACGAATATGTGAAGCATATTAAGAGCTGGGAGCTTGTGACGTATGTGGGGAGAGGGCTTTATCTGCCAAGTGAACATGACGCACTGCATGTGTATCATCCCGTATTCAAATACTTAAGATTCGGTTCAACTCTTTGCGTTTAATAGTGAACAGTTGAACGTTATCAACACATCCTTCTGCCTAGCCATCTCTCCAGCTCCCACATACACAAACAGGGAGAAGCGAGAGTACACTAATTGGCTAAGCGCGCGCGTGTTTTTTTTAATGGTGTTTAACGTCCATTTTTGCTACAGAGGCACTACAGGCAGTGAATAGTGGCGATACATGAAATGATATATTGGGAAAGGATTTTTTTAAGGAAGGAAACGTCCAGGCCAAAGTTTAGGGTACTTTTCCGCCATTTGCTAGTTACGAGGACTGAGGAAAATCTGGAAAAATCCTCAGTCATGGAGGACGGTCCTTGGCGGTATTCGAACCTCAGACCGCCCGCTTACGAGTCCGTGCCTTAACGACCTCGGCCACCCGTGGCGGTAATCGTGTGTACGTCCATGTGACGGTTCTAGTGGTAAGCGAGAGGGAAGTGTGTTGGTCTCAATGCGTCACATATCAATGCATAAGATGAGTGGATGACGCCCGGCACTTACAGGTTTAAATCTTGTTGACGTCGCCACATCAATGAAACTTTCTGCTAAATTTTCTAATTAACGGTGGGCGTAGTCACAAAGTTATCTAGAGGTGCTACATTAGTTTAAATCCTTCAATTTGCATAGTTATTTAACTTCAACTGTGTATATTATATGTGTATATACGAGGGTATGTCCATAAGTTTCCGGCCTCACCGATAAGGATTATCGCCTTCCCCTTAATCTATGTAATACCTGATACATTAAGTAAATAATTGCAGCTGTAACTACTGCTCCGCTGTGTTCAGTTGTTCAGATATAGTTACATAAAAAGGTTATGTGTAGAAGATTGTGACATGTTCAAAACGGAGTATCGAGCTGTTATTATGTCCTTCACAAAAGAAGGATTACTCCAAATGAAATTAAACAGCGATTGGACAGTGTGAGTGGGGAAGTATCCCCCTCATATTCTACCGTAAAAGAGTGAGCCAAACTTTGCCGAATGGGTCGAGAAAGCATTGAAGACGAAGAGCGTATAGGTCGGCCTTCGAGGTACTCACTCCTGAAAACATCGCTCTTGTGGAAGGAGAAATTATGGAAGACCGGCGGCTCAAACTTACAGAAACAGCAGCAAGGTTGAGTCTTTCTAAAACAACAGTCTTTCGAATTATTCATGAACATTTAAACATGAATAAGGTTAGTGCAAGATGGGTGCCTAGACTTCTTTCCTCAGTCCAAAAGCAGCAACGAGTCATCGCTGTCAAACATTTTTGGAGCTCTGCCGTGGCAACTAGAGAGAAGTTCTGCAAACAAACCATTGTTGCAGGAAATGAAACTGTGGTCCTCTACTATGATCCCTTGTCCAAAAGAGAATCAATGGTGTGGCGTAAACCTGGCGAACCACCGCCTCTACAGGCCAAGATCACTCAGTCAGTCAAGGAGATCATGGGCACAATCTTTTGCAACTGTGAAGGAATATTCTTCTTTGATTTCAAGGAGAGGAACACCACAGTAAATGTGGAGTACTATGCTGAGCTACTGCACAGACTACGTGTTTTCATCAAAGAGAAAAGGCGAGGAAAGCTGAGTGCGCCTTCTTCACAACAACGCGCTTGTGAACACAGTTCTTGTTGTGAAGAAATGTGGCTTCAAGGAGATCGACCATCCACCCTAAAGCCCAGATCTAGCTCTCAGTGACTATTTCGTTTTCTCAAAGCTCAAGAAGGACCTTCGAGGAAGGACATTTAAGTGTGACGAAGAAATGATTGGTGTTGCTTATGCCCATTTTGCAGACAAGACTTCTGACTATTTTTGGGGGGGGGGATTGAAATGTTAATTCAAAGATGTGAGAAGTGTATTGCGATAAAGAGTAACTATATTGAAAAGTGAAATATGGTTTTGTCTTTATCATACCTAAAAATGGCTAGACCGGAATATTATGGACGTACCCTGCTACATACTAATGGTAAAAGAAAATTAAAATAAATTGTATAAAAATAAAGTGAATTAAGACGTCCAGAATTTAACTTTTACCGCAGTAGTAGTCGATATATTAACTAGCGAGTTGGAGTATCATGCAGCACTTGGGTTAATATATGGGTCGTAGCCATGAAGCACTATCTTTTGCTTTTTGAGAATAAAGCAAAATTGTTTTTTAATATTTAGCATATCAAGGGTTAGTTAAGTGACTAACGTATCAATTTTCAAGATGATAAACAAATTTCAAAATATATCTGACGGAGTACTACGGCAAGAGTTGTTATGTGGTCTTGTGCATATTTCCGCGTTTCACAACAAAAGAAAGTACGGAATAACACATTTTCAGTTAAAATATATCAGGTATTTATAAATGCCCACGTTATGTTCAGCTGAGCGTCTTTATTTGGATTTCGTTTAGTGCGTGGTGTTATTCTTGATAGTATGTGATACTATCAGCAGAATTTTCTGTTTAATTCTGCGTATACCTAAGTTATCGCTACATATGACATTGCACAGCAGTAAGCAAAAATACTATTATCATTACGTTGCCATTACACCGATATTTTCAAATAAT
Source organism: Metallyticus violacea (assembly GCA_030762175.1). Taxonomy (NCBI): domain Eukaryota; kingdom Metazoa; phylum Arthropoda; class Insecta; order Mantodea; family Metallyticidae; genus Metallyticus; species Metallyticus violacea. Next base: position 228,638,145 of record CM060846.1, read on the forward strand.
TGCCTACATACCACCATTGAACTTCATAATTATCGTGCTACGGTGCCAACGGAGTAGCTGCTACAGGCCTCGGCGGCAGAGGCCGAGCGGAAGCCAAGGGACATTCGGTAAGCTGAAGGATGCGTGAACAGGTTGGTCACTTAATTGTTGAAATACAATGCCAACCTCTTTCTAATAAGAATTTATTTACAGCAGAATGAGGGTAGAGATTACAAAACGAATAGTAAGACAAATGAGAAACTTCTATGATATTTTCCTAAGTCCTAAGGAAAGGATTCAGGATGTTGGTGTTTTAAGTTTCAGAATGGCAAGGAATGTGACAAGGAAGCTTTTTAGCGAGGCTACACGTAGAGTATTGCATACTCTGTGCTGTTGTGCCCTCAGTGATCATTTCTGGGGTCTTATACAGTCCTTCGTGCAGCTAGGGAAGCTCAAAGTAGACATATGGATAATTAAGAGTACCTGGCTATACTTGCCACACGCTCATAAATTAGAACGCTAATATGTATAATAGCAACTCAATTATATTTCCAATAGAAATATGCAAACCAATTTCGGTTATCCGTGCTTGTTACGAAATTTATTAGAAGGTTCTAGGTTAGAGATTACCTCTGATACCTTCTACAACACCTGCGATATTAAAATTTCTTACGGAGTTATAAAAGTGTACACTGTAATAATAAAACGAGAGAAATTTGGATAGAAGAGACATGTACCAAAGGGTAGGTAATAAATATGTGCTGGAGTTTTGAGGGTAATTGGATAGAAAACATGTACAAAATATGGAGACGTCAAAATTTTTCTTCTACTTAATTCAAAATACTGGGGAAAATTAATATGCTTGGATGAAACAGTGGTGTTAGCGGCGTATGGTGTATACTACAGTGTGCTATGTTATCATTTACTGCTTCCTCTTCAAAACTAGAGTCTTATTCTTTCATTCAGAATGAAATAACTATATATTGCTTTTGGAATATAATGTTAATTTATTAGCATCATTGTTATATCTTGGAGGTTTTTAAATTTTCAAAATTCTCTCAGTATATCATGAAAATTTAAAAGACAGTTTTTTTTTCTAAATAGCGATAGGTTAAAATGTTTTATCACAATTTTATTGAGATTACATAAACACATAATCCGAAATTTGTACCCATTTGAGATGAACTACGGGATTTTTCAATAACCGTCTCGGATGATCCATAAACTGTGCTATTAAGCCTATACGATAAAAGTTAATTAAGAGTAAATCACACACACTCTGACACAATATTTCAAGCTTGTTTGCTTTTCTCCAGCTAAAGGCACGCAGAATATGTATGATAACATTAATGTTACTAGCGTACTGTGTACAAATGAATTTGCAAAAAAATTATTTCATAATCTTGGCTGTTGGTGATATATTTAATAATTTTACCTCCCAAAATTTGATAAAATATATAACTATTTAAGCTGTTATTTAATTGAAATAATGTAGGTTTAGGAATCAACACTCTAAGAACAGTAAGTTGTGTGAATTGAATTTAAACTGCAATACCACAATACAATTGAAATCCTAAGGCGCTGTAAAAAAAAGAACACTTTTGTATGTGGAACTAATTATGAAGAATTATTTTTATATCGCATTAGTTTCTAGCACTAAAACGTCAAACGCTGATAATATTTTGAACTGTACACAGGAAAGAACGGAGGTGCTGTCTAGAAAATATTTTAAAACGCTTATCACTGAGATATCATTAGGTCGATGTTATACGGTGAAACTGTATAGTTAGATTATTTAATGTGTGAGAGAATGGGGGAACGTGAGTAGCAGTTGCGATGAGTTTAAGATGAGAGCAAGCAACAGCAGGAAACAGTGGTAGTTGTGTAGCCGGCAGCCCGAGGCGAGGGCGCGGGTGCATAGTGAAAGAGACTGGGATGCGAGTAAGAGATGCCTAATCCAGCTTGATGGATGCCCGGTCAACCTCCTTGCTACTCTTTCTACCAGAGCGAAAATCACTCACGCACTATCACTCGCATTGTCATCAGCGTTTAAGGAAGGGGAGAAAAAGTGTTTGCACTTAGGCGAATGTCTCACTGGTTATGATTAGATCTGCTACATTGTTGAAAATCGCTATCCAGTCTCAAGCTATATTAATTTGTCCTAAGTATAGGTAAGTGCTAAATTTCTGTTGTTTCTTCCAGATGACTTCTTTTAATACTGCTTAGTTTGCCGCAAAAAGATGGAGAAAAATGTAGGACTTTTATGTTTTTGGAATCTAAATATTCGGCCGTTTTCTATACATACCTAAAGTAAACTAAAACATTCAGGCACAACTTACAGGATGTCTACGTTTCGAAGTAAATGAAAACGTTTACTTTTGGCTTCAGTATTAGTTCCCACTTGGTAAAGACACGTACTTCAATTACTTCATTATAAAAGTCCCATTATGAAAATTTGCAACCCACTTTTCAGAAAACTGAATAATTTTTGAATTAGAAGCATCATGTTCATCAGATTTTGATGCTCCAACCTCATCATTACCTATAGCAATTATTTATGAATTCGAACGCTCTTATTTCTTATTGCACATTGATATTATAGCTTTTCTAATATCTATGTTAAAACTGAATGTGAAATAAAAGCACCTGAAACTAAACTACGAAAGTGTACAATTACTTTTTGCAAGCGTTTGACTTCCCGCCAACTACCAAGGAATGATGATGGAATAAAGTAAATAATGAGGCAAATGGGCCCCCAGTTAGCGTCTAAAGTTCTGGCATTCACTTGAGGGTAATGAAAACTTCGGATAATACCTTTTCCAGACAACGGGCCCAGCCGGCCCTGGTGGTCTAGTGGTAACCATAGTTGCTTTGCAGGTCTAAGAACGGGGTTCAATCCCGACCAGGGTCGATGGATTTTTTCAAGCGTAAAATTCCTAAGTATGGCTTCCTTCTAGAGGGAAGTAAAGCTTTACGGCAAGAAAAAGAACCTCTAGCTTGAAAGGAGAGGCCTCTGAGCAAAATTTGTCGGCCGTTTGGTGCCCTGAATTGAATGGGACGCTAATGACCTGAGATGTTAAAGAGCGCGCGGAGAAAAAAAAAAAAAAAAGGTAAACACGGTAAAATCTTGAGCCACGGTGGCAGATGTGCACAATTACAACTGAATGGGAAAGATATGATTCTTAAACAATTTTCGCAATAGTAGTGGGGTGGATCATTAAGTAAAGCACTTTTTAAAAAAAAATTATTAATAGTTGAGAAAAAATAATTCACACACAATGAAGCAATATCCCTTAGCTACTTTCAGCAAAGAAGCCAAGTCACTCAACTCGTTTCGTCTACCGCGGTACTAGTTTCGGTATACTCTTTTCATAGAGCTCTAGCTATCTGTGCACAGCCGATCACACCTTTTCATAGGAAACGGACTTTCTTTATTGAGTCAAACATATGAAGGTCCAAGGGTGCAAGGCTCGGACTGTATGATGGGTGTCGTATCACCTCCCAACCAAAACTTTACGATTTCGTTACACAGAAGCGCAAAATGCAGGCGATACTTGTCCTGGAGTAGTCTGATATTTGCAGTTGTGTTTGTCACGAAAAATGAATGAAAGTGTTTAAAGCCCGTTTTTGATACTGAGGCACCACAGGCGATGGACACTGATGATACACGAGATGAAATGATATATTGGGAAAGAATTTATTTTTAAGGAAGCAATTGTCCCAGGCCTAAGTTTAGGGTAACTCCCCGGCATTTGCCATTTATGAGGACTGAGTAAAACCTTGAAAAAACCTCAATCATGGAGGAAGGTCTGGTGGGATTTGAACCCCAGACCTGCCCCTCACGAGTCCGCGCCTTAACGACCTCGGCCACCCGTGGCACTGTTTGTCACGAAGAACATGGCGCTTAAATTCACCAATGTTCTTTCACACGAAGCAGCACCATATGGTACTCGGCACCGTAAGAAATGTTGAATAAGATTCGCAAATGGATCCGCCGGTCGTTTGGAATTACATTTTCAATGTCTGTGACATTCCAATGAGTTCCAGCTGTTACTGGTCGTCCAGAACGTGGCGGGTCAATAAGGTTCACAAGACCTGGTTCAAGGAATTCGCACCACCCGGAGATGCCACTATAGTCCAAATAATCTCGTACATGTAGGACCGATATTTTCCTGCGTATTTCACTAGGGGATTGTCCTTTCGCCCACAAAACACGAACCTCACCTCTTTGCTCTTCACAAGTTTACGACAATAGCATGCCGGCACTCTTTGCAGCGAAATTCTCGCTTCCTACGCATATAGCTATACTTGATCAAATTTATGATGTCTATGGCGGAAACTTCAAACTATAAGTCTGCAAAATTTCACCATCCCGGGTACAATAACACCGTGGGAAAAAAATTATCGTGCTTTACTTAATGATCCACCCTCGTATTTTGCTTTCCATTGACTGAAATTGTGACACAAAATATCACATCTTAACTAAAACGCGTAAACCGGGGCGTCAATAACAAACATATAAAATTTGTTTTCATGTGCGTTCATGAGATATAGGACAAGCCAGGCTATCGGAATTGCACAAAGAATTGCAACAAATCTTTATTGCTTAATTCTGTATTTACTGGCTGCTGTACTTTAGTATACTCTTTCGCTTATCATATATTACCTCCCTTAAGAAATGTATTTAAAAGTGCCTATAGCAGGACAATACAGTAGTGCAGTAATTATTTAAAATTCACTTGAGGCTCTTATACCAATTTCAAAATATACACCGACTTTTAATTTTCGTTATTATAAGATGATATAAATATTGATATGAATCATAACAACTATATAAATGCTTTATTCAGTGGTCATAATTACTCAAAGCAAATAGTTCTTGTCGAGAATATATAACATTGTTTATTATTTACTGAAAAACTACATGACATTAAGGGAAATGATAAAGATAATATTTAAATTCTGATTTATAAAATGCATGACAGGCTGAACCAGTGAAACAAGAAGGAAGATCTGCAAACAATGTTGCGAAATTTCTAGAAAAACGAATCCATTAAATGAACAAATTTGGAAGCAAGCTTCAAGTTAATTATTGGGGAAGAACTTTCGAACATTTACGTTTTAAACAATCCTCTTATGTAACATATATTTAATCCGCTACATTGACTTAATCAACATATTTAATATATTTCTATCAGATACATTTTATAACACTGAAATTAGGATGAAGATGATTACCTAAAGAAGACAATAGTTATATCTAAATCATGGTGTATAGAAATAAATAGAAAACAAGTGGATGCATGAAAATAACTTCAAGGTACTGAAAAGCTTGCCTTATTTTCCCCTTTCATCTAACTTCTGCAATCTTCTCCATTCATAAATAAGAAGTGCTATTGAATAGTTCCAAGACTGCAGAGCAATGCGGAATCCGCGCAGCTAACGTGTGCATCTTCAGTAGTCAGTTGTTATACCGAGTGACGTCGCTCTGCGAATATCGGGAACTATGCTACACAGGTTTTCGTTACTATGCACCAGGACAGATTTGGATTTCATTATGGGCTACGAACTAAAACTGAGGGCTGACAGTTATTCCGCGTCAAACTCTGTAAATATAGGATTGCGAATATTAAAATAATATAGCAAATTACCCTTCCAGAAAGGCAGAACATGGCTTGAAGACGAGAGGCCACCTCAGCAGTTCTTGAGCTTAAAACCCCGAAAATGTAAAAACAATTAGATTTGTGCACGAAGGTCGACGGAGAACCATGCAGAACATGGTTGATATCGTTCTGAAGCGTTTGAGAAAATATATTCGCCGCGAAAACTTGAAATGTGATGCCAGGGAAATTGGATACTTCATTACAATAATACAATCGTTCACAGAGCGATATTAATTAATTAGTATCTTGACTGCAACGGCTTGATCATTCTTTCTCATCCGCCCTACTTGCTAGACTGGGCCTTCTGTGACTTTTTCTTTTCTACAGCAAGTGTTGCAGTTTTGACTATGTAAACGAGATCGTAGGTGCTTGACGCTAGCCAAAAATGGAACTTCCAGAGGTTAGAAAATTGAAAATGGCAATGAGAGAATAGAATAGACTTAATGTCCATATTAACTATTGAGGCATCGCAGGCGGTGAACACTGATGATACATAGGATGAAGTGATAAACAGGGAAAGGATTTTTATAGGACGGAAGCGTTCCAGCATAGTTTTAGGATACCTCTCCGGCATTTGCCATTTATAAGACCTGAGGAAAAAGTGGAAAAATATCAGTCAAAGAGGATGGCTCTGGCGACACTGAAAGAAGTTGTATATTGGTGAATGATTTATGATAAATATTAAATCAAATGTGTACATTTTTATATATGCATTGTCTTGGAAACATTGATAGAAACTAATAAAATAAAAAAACTGTGAATTAGTTTGTTGATGAATTCTGTTCATACTGTGGAACAGCATGTTTGGCTTCTTACCCCGTATTTCCAATCAGCGTTAACTGAAAGAACTTCATTTCAGCCCCTTCGAACAAATTTTGACCTAGTTCAGATTATAAATTTTTCATTGTTGGTCTTGCATACACCTTTTTGGATTGTTGAGAAGAACCGAAGAATTGAAACCTGTCCTTTTTAAATTATTTGAATTGATACAGATGATCTATGAACTCAAAAACTATAAAATGTGAAGTATTTTTTATATGTTAGCGGAATTCTTTAAACTTGTTAACAATAAAACAAACACAGTGGTGAAGCGTGCATGTCGAACAAGGGTAGGCATCCCCCTCCTCTAGAAGTCGCATGACCTTGAAGTTGGTGGTGGCTTTCGTGTACCTGTAATCCTGTGAGCTGTACTGGATGTGCTAATTACAGGAAGAGTTACTAATGCTAGAGGGCTACAGTGAAGATAACAGACAAAGAAGCGGCTTACCTTGAATAAGCCCAACCCTAAAGTGTAGTGCGACCCGTGCTGAGGCGATGTATGGCCCAAGGCTAACTTTTCTCAACTGGAGCCTCTGGATACCAGGCGACCTCCAGAGAATTAGCCTTACCCCGACGTGCGGGGCGCTGCCTGAGCGTACCTTACAAATCCTTAGATTCTCGTGGGACCACTAGGAAAGCCACTTTTAGAAACCAAAAACATATTTTTGAGGACCTCACTAGTAAGCCCTCAGGAATATAAACCATTTCCCTATACCAGGAGCAAGCCCCAGACAAGGTACTGGGTACTGTCTTACCCGAGGGACTACGAAGGCCATGTGCATATATGATGACAAGACCTGCGGAACACTGCGTAAACTCCAGACCATTAGCATCGCAGATGATTTGGGAATTTGCACATCAAATTGTGAAAAGCCGCACTTTGAAAAAGGCAATCAATAAAGTTAACCTATTTAAGTCGCCTAGTAGGTACAGTATCTTTCCTGCATTGCTGCAGAAAGTGCTTGACTAATTTCACATACTCCTTTGTAACCTATTTTGGGCCAATATAGCATTTAGCTGCATTCCTCAAGTCTGGAGAGATACATGAGAGTGCTCATTCATAAGATTGGTCGTAATAATCACACCGAAGCCAAGGTTTATCGATCTATTAGCCTTGTATCGTTCCTTTTAAAGGTCTGGGAAAGACTGGCTGAAAGATCTATTCGAAGGAGGGTGTTGTCAGATGCTCCCTTCTATCGAACATGCCTATCAGTCATCCAAATCCCGCATTATAGCACTATACCGTCTTGTTAGCACACTGAAAACTCTATGGCTAGACTTTTTAATGGTGTTTAACGCCTGTTTTACTACTGAGACACCAAAGGTGGTGGACACTGATGATACGTGAAATGAAATGATATATTGGGAAAGCATTTATTTAAGGAAGGAAATGTTCCAGGGTACCCATTTACTAATTATGAGGAAGGAGAAAAATCTGGAAAAAACCTCACTCAGGGAGGACAGTCCTGGTGGGATACGAACCCCAGACCTTCCGCTCACGAGTCCGCGCCTTAACGACCTCGGCCACCCGTGGCGGTATATGGCTAGAAAAGAACCATAGAGGCCTTCCTAGACATAAAGTGTGCCTTCTATAACGCCCGTTATAAGTTTATGGTTCTGGCTGCTCAGAATCACGGAGCCAATGACACTTTGCAGTTGGGTAAACTCAATGTTCAGGAGCAGAAATATTACTGCTACTTTTCTTGGAGATATGAAGGGGATCGTCACTACGAGGGACTGCCCACTGGGACGGAATTCTTTCTCTCATTCTCTGGAGTCTCGTGATGAACATCTACTCCAAGATATGACCTTGAAGGTATCTTAGATGTAAGGTTACACGGATGACATATGGTGATTATTTTTGGGAAATTTTCCAATACAGCCTCAGACATGAAATTGTAGGCTGAGAAAGTTTCCCACCTGATGCATTTTGAGATCTTTCTATTAGTTCTAGCAATACAATGCAACTTTTATTAACAAGAAGGAACTTAGTTAAATATCTGGGTCTTATATGGAATAAGAAACTGACCTGGAACTAGTGACATTCCCCGTAGAGCAGGTGGTTTCTTGTAACTATCAAACGCACCATGGGAACTATCTGGACCAAAAGTCACAAATTATATATGTTGCAATAGTCGGGAGCCAGATGTCCTTCGGTGCCATTGTCTGGTGGTGGAAAACATTCTAAACAACTATAGCAGGTAAGTTTACCATGCATCAGAGTACAGCACGTCCATATGTCACAAACGCCTTCATTGCACTGGGGATTCTGTCAGGTTCCCCCCCCCCCCATTTACATCTATTTACAAGAGGAGAACACGCTTACTGCATGTCGCTTGGTGCAAACAGGAAAATGCAAAAGCAGCTGTGCAACAACTGAGCATACCTCTATTCTAAATTTCTTGTATTTTTCAATACAAAGCATGAGATCTGACCTAACGCACAATCAATATTGCTCTTTCTTCCCATTTAAGGCAACTCTCGGATCTCGAAAAGACTGGAAGAAAGGAATTACGGGTGGCAAAGAGCGCGAAAAACTTGTATGGTTCACCGACGGATCCCATACAGGGATACAATGGGTGCAGGGATATATGACCCATCTCCAAGGACAAACATTAGCCTCGGGAAATATTGCACAGAGTTTCATGCAGAAGTATTTGCTATCCTGAACTTTGCTCTTAGAGGACTTGAGAAAGATTACCATGGTAAAAGAATTTTTATCCTCACAGATAGCCAAGGTGCGTTAAAAGCGCTATCTTCCCACCGGGTTAATTCTAAACTGGTATGGGAATGCTTGAACTACGTATTGGAGGTGTTTATAGAAATGAAAATGCATGTCAACTGGCCGAAAAGGACACCGAAACGTCTTTGAACCCATGGAAGGAATGAGTACATCGATAAACTGCGGTAAAAGCACGAGCAGAGGAAAAACTCTAACTTAGGTGGCAAACCAATCCTGGACAAAGACAAACTAGGAATTTAGTTCTATGTACAGTTAACATTCTTTCCTTATCTCTCCTTAAAATGGACCGAGGTGGTATAAGGAAAGCTGCTGTGCTAATTACTGAACAAAGTCAGTAAGGAAATATCCACTGAAAGTGGGACTCTATTTGAAGATTGTGCAATTAGAATGAGGAGACTGCCTCCTTATCCTGAGTGCCCAATCCTGGTAAGAGGAAGACCTGGGAAGACCCGAATACTGCAACTTGTTCAGCGAATAGATTTTGCAAAACAATGAAGGCATCTCTTCCAATGGGGTAGCACAATGAGCCTTTTAGGCAGACGTGCGGGAGATAGAAAAATGTGCCATCAACCACCCGTTATCAAATGAAACCAAATCAAAGAAACACGTTTCACATTTTCTTTTGGTTTTAATAATACATTTAAAAAAACATTACCATGGATAAATAACTTTGCATGCAATTACGTAACATACATTCCGTATATTGTTAAAAGGTTCAATTCACATAAATCCTTTTGTATTGTTGTTCAATATGCCTATTCTTCTCTTCTACAAACACATCAATGCCATACTCCTTAAAGCTTGGATCGTTCGCCAATTCGATAAAAACAATTGGCAAAGGGGATAAATAGGACAGTCTTTCATTAATAATACACTTTTTATTTGATTTGATTTACTTATGGACGCTGTTTAAAATCTCAGGTCATCGGCGTCCCATTCAATTCAGGGCGTGGAACGGCAATCAATTTTGCTCAGAGGCCTCTTCTTTCAGGCTTGAGATTAGTCCATAGATCACTGGACGTAGTTGTTACCAGTTACCAGACTTTCAAAAACTCCTGTGGTGACATAACTTTTTATATACAAAATGAAAATTCAATTTGGAACATAAATGAATCCAATATTTCAAAAGTGAGACTATGTAGTTTGCAGTACTGTTTTCATCGTGCGATATATTGTTATTCAGGTATGGTTTTCTTCACAGCAGGTAACAATGGCGTCTTCGTTTCTCCTTTGCCTGAAGCTCTTCAGCACAAATTTTACTTCAATGTTACATAGTCGTACTTCGAATGTTCCTTTGACCTCGAGAATATTGAACAGATCATTTGTCAATTGCTGAAAAAGCAAAACAAGAAAACAAAGTTTAAATGTTCTAATTTCTACCATATGCACATTTGGTGGAGAACAGGATCCCAATTGTAGTGTTCATCATCAAAGGTAGAGTGTACAGCATTCGAGTCATTGAAAGTACATTTTTATTGTTGCTGCATAATTCTAAGTGGCATCACTTTGGTGAGGGAGTCTCAAACCTCACATAAGGGGTAATTCATTTCTTTTAGTAGATCTACTAAAAAGGAGTGAGAAATATCAAGGTTACTAATAAAACTCTAACTTGGTTTACGTGTTTGGAACCATAAAGAAGCACTAAATTAATTTTTACGCTTAGCAATGAATAAGTAGTGCATGAAGATAATCTTCTTTTGTAACAGCCTGTAGGCCATTATGGTTACCAGCAAGCACCTCAGCACCATCGTTTATCTGGCGGACTAACTTGTTCCTAATGCCCTAAACTTTTAAGTTTTCCAATATAATCTGTGACATATTTATTGCAATTTTATTTTTGGAACTAGTGGAAAAAAAAACTGAAAGTCTTTCTGTAATTCAATCATGGATTCCCTATGGAAATATGGTGCTCATTTGAGCCCTTCATGAAACATCGTTATGTCATCCTCTTGAACTAAAATGTAATACGCTTTTGATGTATCTTTACTTATTGTTTCCTGCAATACACAGATCATACAACGCATAGCATCATTCGAATAATACTTTAGGTAATAACCCCTTCAAACACACCAATATCGCTAGTTTACCCTGAGTTCGTGTTATTCTTTGGCGAGTAAATATAATGACTCCAGATAATTTTATTTCTTTATTAACTCTATCTTTACGATAACCACGAAAAAATAATTACTGTTTACTAAGAGAGTGTTAACTAGAACAACCTGTTTACAGTCTTTTTTTCACATGGGGCACTGCAGCAAGGCGCGAGCTACCAGAAATAACATGTTCTATTCGACTTCAGCCTAGCAAGTGAAAATATTTCCTATTTCTTAATTGTTTTGGAGAAGTCTGGTGTTTACATGCTTCTATTTCACAAAAGTTTATAGACACCGTTCCTTCCGTGCTCTATTTAGCTTTACCTCCAAAAAGGAAGACAAGCATGACAGTACAGCTATTTGTTTTAATGCTTCCCGTCAACCAGCTCTACTTAGAATACCATCGAGTTCTGAATTTTCTCACCACTTTCCCGTCTAGTTGATTTAATATTAGATATGGAGTGGGTCTTTTATTTTTCATTTCACATTTCTCTTCATATGCTAATTTAGAAAAAAATTGTAGGTCAATTCACACATTTCTAAGCCTTAGTGAGAAAGAAAACTGAATTTGTGTAGCACATGTGCTTGAAATAGTATCTGAACAATAATAATAACGCAAGAGATGCAGGAAGCCAAGAGAGACGTTGAAAGGAACGTCCCATGCACTGATATTTTTCCGAAATGTTTCCGCTATTGCACATAAGCCTGCTGTTTATTTACTGCGGGATTGAAAATGCTGCTATTGTGTGGTTGAAACGCCATGGAAAAATCATACACAGCTGAGTGCAGAAGATATGGTTAGACAAAGACAGTGAATTCCTAGCATTGATTGCTGTTGTAATGAGCCAAAGAGAGTTGGAAATATACAGAAAATAAATTATATGTTACAGAATGTTTAAAGTGAAATTTTGAAATCGCAAATTATATATTTGTTTATATTTATTTCATTATCTGGGTTTCTTCTGGCAGACACTGCCTCAGTGCCTCAGTTTACAAATAACAGTTCTCTTGCAGGAACTTCAGATTTATTTACTTTTGAACATTTCCTTTTTTAAAATTTAAACAGGTTTATTTGGGTTTGCGAATGTTATCTTAAAAATAAAACTATTAATTATGTAGTTACTGGAACAACAAATATGCATGGCTGGGCTAACGCAATTTTGTTTTTCTATTCTGTATAGGTGTGATTGTAGATTATCGAGCTATCTATTGAATGTTGCAAAATATTGGAGAAATAAGAATAAATAAGTTTATTCACAGTAAAAGCCTACTTATTTTCTTAGCCTAAACAAGTAGAATTACTGAGACATTCCCGGTAGCTTAGGTAGAACAGTGCTACCAGTCTAGCGCGCTCATTTACATTTCTATTGTGATAAAATGCTTGCTTGAACTCTTTTAACAGTTATACTTCGCCGAAAAGAATTATTAATGACAAATATCTAGGTGCAAAGGAATCGGATTTCTATCCTGCTGCTCAAAGACAATGGTAACTAACACTGACAGAGAGTTTAACTATCATGGATACATTTATGTTTTCATATCAATGCCGTGAATTCCGTATCACTAATCGTATGGTCATAATTCTTATTATATTAGTGAAGTAGTTCGTTATGCTTCAGTTTTACTGCAGATTATATTGGGTTCAAGAAATCTCACCGATCCAGTAATAGCGTCCATTAAACAGTCCGGTCATAACTTATTTATTACAGCTATGCAATTCTAAAGAAGGCCAGTTGAGATTATAATTTATTTCTTTTGGCCTCGAGGCGGATCACTTCTTCCTTCAAACTCCGTTAGGTATGTCTCGTGGCTGGTAGCGATATGTCACTGGAAGATTTTTTCTGCATTTTTTCTGAATGTTGTAGGTCATCCACATCGGAGTTGAGCGCTTGCAATTCTCTATGCCTTGCGGTTTACCGACCACACCCACCCACTCCAATTTCATGTAGCTATACACACACACACACATTACACACGCGCACTGCCCCTCTCTCTTCCCTCCCTAACCTAGATAGATCATGTACCTGAATGCGGCTTCTCACACGAAGTCACGTTATGACGTCATAAATTTGCAAGAGACCAAGAATCTTATGGTCAGCCTCCGCACTTTGAACGATTTCGCAACTTACGTAAAATGTATAGCTACAACACCATTTCCAATGTTTACCATTAGCTTATTGATTGCTATTAGCCTATTGTAGGTTCTAATGCCACTTTTGCAAAAAAGTATAATAATCCTCCTTGTTCGCATGCTGAAAGGGACCCGGATTTATAGAATTTCATCGTTGATACTACCGTTAAAGAAAATGAATAAAATAAAACTAAGTCTAAAGTATTTTAAATGCTAATTTCGAATATGTTTTAGGATTTTTCCCATCAGGCACCTTGTTTTAGACAGGTACTTAAAAGAATATCCAATTAGCACTTACGCAGTTCTAAATGGTAAATATAAACCTCATTTTGGCTTATATAAAAAGTTATATATTATGATTATAGGACATATTTTCCCTTTGGGATATTTCCCTACATTGTCCAGCAATAGTCGATAAGCACACTTGCGCTGCACCTCTTTTCCATCTTAGAAACTGCCTGATAAAATGTGCGCCGTGCTTATCCCTGGCGAATCCAGGATTTCCAGGTGTAAAGTTTATGTGGGAGTCCAACAAGAAAAGTTTTATAAAGACATGTAACAATGCGCAGATTTATTTGAATGCACAAGATCGCTCACTACATCATGGTAGATTTCTGGTTTATGATTTCCTATAACACTACTACATAAATTTTTAATGATTGGCTGACTGCTTTTACCAGTTGATGAAACAGTTTCACAAAATGTTCATCATACATAATATTAGAACGCAAATATTTTTTTCTGCTGTTAGGTTAATTTCTGTGTTCATTAATTTTGTTGGGCTGAGTTCAAAGAAGCATTTTGTTTTGCTGTATCACATCTGGTATATATTTCCATTGAATACATTTTTTGATAACCAAGAATAGATTGAATTAGATATTGTATTTATTGCATATAAATGTTAGTGTGCAACATACGATATTATTTTTTCCTAATTAAACACAAATAAAAGAAGGAAGCAAAATTTTAACAAATAAAATGATTAAATTCAAGAAAAACTATAACACATTGTTTTGCCCTTGGCAAAATATAACATTGAACATGCTTTTAAATTCAATTTACAGGGAATGTTGAGTGCTTGAAATTTCGTGAAGAACTTCTACAGGTATGAGTATGATCTTTTGTACTTGAAATAAGTTTTCTTTACAGAATTTTGGTAATTTCATTTTTAGATTTCGCTCTTTAAGTAGAAAATCACCCATGCAAAGAAAAGAGGTATAGCGCACATGGAAAACAATTTAGCAAGCAAGGTGAGTTGAAAGCTTACTAGCATTACTATATTTGGAAATGTATGTTAGAGTTCCTGGGTCACCTTTTCCCTTTCTCGTAGAATTTTGTGTTCTTGAAGTTCTTGAGTTCTTTCTAGAAGGATCGTCACGTGCAATCGACCACAGTAATAGGCCGTCATATTTACATCCCTACGTCCTGATACAGTCGTTCAACATCTTTCAGATCCAGGTGGAACCTTTCACCTTGCTCTTCACCAACGGTTCCTGAATTCCGAGTGAAATGATCAAGATGTGACGACAGTAAAATGAAGCTTCAGGCTTATGTTACAACCAGGAAGATTAAATTAGTTCAACATGATTCCTAGTTTCATTGTATAAAGTGTCCTTGATGCTACCAAGAAATTTCCTAACGACTTCTTTGAATGCGTTCCATGAAATTTCCTTAATTTCGACCAGTAAACCTTTCATTCATTATCAACCAGCGAACCTCTGGGTCATTAAGTATTTCTTCTTAAATTCTAGCGAGAGAAACTTTGCTCATAAGCACTGCACTGTTTCTGTCCATCACCTTAGCGAACTGCTTCATCATTGCCTGTTTGATGTGCTAGGGTGGAAGTAAAACGTTTTTCACTATACAAGACAGTTTTGGATTCTGGTTGCGGTTGTTCCCTTTCGGACCAATTTATAGTAGGTAATCCAATGTTTGTCAAGGCCCTGCTGCTCCACGAATATAGAAAACAGAGGAATTTTGTGTAGCCTCTTTGTTGTCCCAGTAGAAATTCAATGACACTCAAATCATCGAAAATTTCCTATTCATGCTCATGGTATTTAATTTTTCTAATAGAGAAACTTTAATATTTGATACGATTCGGACAGCTGTGTGGAGCGCGAAAGTGATATAGAAACTAGTACGTTTATGTTATGAAGATAAAATATTTCTTTTGGAACGGTCCACAAAAAGCCACCAGGTGCTAAGATCATATTCGTTCATCCTTATGATGCAGAAGATGCGAACATTCGTCAAAAATACAAGTTAACCTTTTCGAAATTCTTTCTGGAAATTCCTGCGCCAAGAAAATTTAACTTCTGATGCGAACATGTTTATGCGTAGCCTTCAGTTCAAGTAATTTTTTTTTCTATTGGTGAGAGGTAATTTTGTTATCAGATCATTAAATTAGAATTGAAAAAACGTGTACCAAAACTCAACAGTAATATGACTGAAATACATACGAAACAAATAAAATGCATATGAAACATCACAACTAAAGTTATATGTACAAAAAGAGATACGCGCGAGCATCTCTCAGAGTCATAATTGAATCGTGCGACAACTATGAAGAAATTGTTATAATTTTCGGACTATTAAAAGCTGAAGTATAGCATATGTGCGAGCACAACCGCCACATGGATGTTCTACAGGCTCCATAACTGAGCATATGTTACATAAGCTACATCCTTTTATTTCATAGAAGTAATCTATGAAATCACTAGGTGGCTATGATGAATGCATATTTTTGGTTCTTTGTGGAGTAGATTCCATCCTTTGAGCCTGGAACTGAAAAGTTTAGATTATGCATAATTTAGATAAGTTTAAGTACCAAATAAGATAATTATAATCTTTTAGTGTTAATAAGAGACGTTCTGATCAGCATCTGCCTTTGAATGTAGAGTCGATTCTTCTGCGTGTTTCTTCTTTAGTATGAGTTTGGTCATAGGAGGAGCTAACACTTAAGATTTTGGTACAGAATGTAGCACAAATATCACTGTAGAGGGCGATTTAAGATATTCAGTTTTTTATGTAACTGTTTTAATGATAGTTAAGTAGCAATCAGTTGATAGTCATTTGGTTTCCTCCAATTACAGAATTGCAAATACCATGTGTACTATATTTCTATTCAGTGAGAAGTTGAACGTATAATACAAGGCATAGATTTGGGGACCAGCTTTCGTTAAAAGGATTCGTTTTATACCCCAAGTATAGTAAGATTATTTGAGTTAAGTCAGCATTAGCGTGGCTGCTAATAATAATATCATCATCATAATTATGTCGAAACTGATTTCTCTCAGCCGCAGTACATTGTCGGCATATGCAGAGAAAATTCTTGTATTTCATTTAAGTTTTCTTGTCCCGGTGGTTCTGAACACATTTCTTGTCATTGAGAGACTCTCGTCTCTTGTAACTGTTTAACAAGTTGCCGATCAGTTTTCCCACTTGGAACACCATTGTTAGAACATCTGTTTGCGAATCGCCTATAACTTCTCTACAAGAACCCGTTTTCACACATATATCTATATAAAATCTCGTTCTTCAAGGTATTTATCTTCTTCTTCGAGACATTTATATAGTGACATAACTAAAGAAGAATAATTACCAGAAGGCTTACACATAATGAAAGGACCAAGCTACACACGAATGCACAGTCACTCCCTGACAAAGTCTCCCTCAAACCAACTACAAACTACAACCTGCACATGCATTATATCACTAGTAGATAGCCACGCTCTGCCGGATCGTAATTCAAATATTCCTCCTATAAATTATTGTGGCTTGTGCCTTCGATTTTTTTATTTGATTTATTTACGGACGCTCTTTAACATCTCAGGTCATCAGCGTCCCATTCAACTCAGGGCGTGAAACGGCCGATAAATTTTGCTCAGAGTCCTCTTTTTTCAGGCTTGAGGTTCTTTTTCGTGCCGTAAATTTACGACACGGGACCCACGGTTTTACTTCCCTTCTGAAGGAGGCCATACTTAGCATTTTTACGCCCGAAAAATCCATCGATCTTGGTCGGGTTTGAACCCGCGACCTTGGGTTTAGAAGGTAAGTATGGTTACCCCTACACCACCAGGACCGACTTGTGCCTTCGACAAACTGCGTTCGGGTGCACGGCTATTGTGAGTTATTGCAACCTTTTATTCTTTTTGTTAAGTATCCCGTTCAACAATTGAAACAATGATCAGTAAGATACAGAGCTAAAACATCATTAAGGCCGTTCAACAGAAAATGCAACGACCAAAATATTTGAAAATCACAAGGATCGAAGAAAGTGGGACATGAAGGAGGAAGAAATTGCTACGATGCAACTTATAAGTAAGAAAAACGCTGATTTTTTAAAAAATTATACAGTCACCTTCTTTATGAAAAGTATATGCAACACTATACCGGGACTGTACCCTTTCAAGGAGAAATGACGCTGAAACTATATCAGCTGGCGATATGGTTAACATGTTCTAAACGTACCTCCGGAAGTGTACAATTAAATACTTAAATGTATTTCAGACTTATGGGAAAGTGCGAGAAATTAAGAAGCAATGGTTGAACAAATCCTGATATCGTGTTGAGCCCGGCGCAAGGATTTTTATTGTAAAAACAAATAAAGAAATGCACCTACCATCCTTGATATCCATAGCACGGTTTGAAACATACGGAACGTAGTAAGGCCGAGAACAGGGTAGTTTATGTTATGGTAATGCAGCTGATCTCCGCCGTAACTATCCCAACCCAAATACGTGACTACAACAGTATGCCAAAAGTAGGTCACCCATGCTCAATGAAATGTTTGCAAAAGCGAATAAAATTCCAGAGAATAAGTCTCAAACAGGCGTCTTGCAGCTTAAAAACAACGGCGTAAATCGTATTTATTCTCCGCAGGCAAGTCGGTCCTGGTGATGTAGTGGTTACCATACTTGCCTCCTACACCCAAGATCGCGGGTTCGAACCCGGCCAAGACCGATGGATTTTTTCGGGCGTAAAAATCCTAAGTATGGCTTACTTCGGAAGGGAAGTAAAGCCGTGGGTCCCGTGTCGTACATTTACGGCAAGAAAAGAACCTCAAGCCTGAAAGAGAGGCCAGTGAGCAAAATTTGTCGGACGTTTCACGCCCTGAGTTGAATGGGACGCTGATGACCTGAGGTGTTAAAGAGCGTCCGTAAATAAATAAATAAATAAATAAATAAATAAATAAAAATCATCAGCAGGCAAGTAACGAAAATGATAAGTAGGAAATTTTGGCCACTAACACAATTACAATTGGCAACAAAATACTATTATGGTTCCATATTTATGGAATAAAGCAATAGAGCTTCAAGACCGGGGAAGGAGGAAAAGCTAATATATAATGTCGCGAGAGAATGAAAGATCTTAGGTAAATAAATTGGTTAAAGGGTCAAGTAAATATAAAATACACCAGTTGAAATTGAATGAAAGTAAATTAACAATGTCCATTTTTGGTGAATTGATTACTTAACTGTCCTTAAATTACAGATTTTTATAACACCTAGTTGCAGATGTGTCATAAAACAATGCAAGCCCACAACTTGCTTTGGTTTTCCCTCTTCGAATAGCAGTATCCTGATTGCGGTGTTTCCCACTCACCTCCTTCATGGCGTCATGCAATTATTTGGATTATCACCACTGTTAATTTCCAACTAATTCGTCATCCTTAGAATTGAAATGGTTACAAATATGTTTAAATTTTCAACTTGTGGCAGGGGTATACCTAGTATTATCAAGGTCATGCACTGAATAATATGTATGCCCTACCTAGAAAACAACGCCACGAGCGGCGGAGATCGTTAAGGCGTAGGCTCATGAGCGGCAGGTATGGGGTTACAATCCGGTCAGGACCGTCCTCCCTGACTTGAGATTTTAATCAGGGTTTCCTCAGTCCCCATAAATGGAAAATGCCGGAGAAACACCCTAAACTTGGGTCTGGAATGTTTCCTTCCTAAAAAAATCCTTTCCTATATCATTTTATCTCATGTGTCATCAGTGTCTACCGCTGTGGTGCCTCTGTAGTACAAACTGGCATTAAATACTATTAAAAACCCATAAAATATAATAAACTTGAAATAGAAATGTATTTTTTCTATCTGAAGTTGGGAATTTGTTGCATTCCCTACCTATATCCTACATCCGCGGAAGTTATTTAAATCATGTCACTCGTCCAGAGGACTGTATAGCGCTTTTCAATCCATTTTCTTACCTTTGTAATTAATAAATAATGTGAAAATGTGTTATACTTAAAACACAAGACTGTGAAATATGCATTTTTTACATAAATCTGCATTCAGATTCAGACTAAATCAATTTTATATTCCCAAAATTCTTCCAAAACCAAATAAGTAAAATAGAGGAATTTCCATTTCCATTCTTTGGTCATGTAGTGATAATACTTCGACTAAAATATTCCACTTGGAATAACTTTTGGAAGATGAATGTGAGACATTTATATGACATTGACACTTTCCAATAGGAATAAGAGCAATGGAGCAAGAGTAAAACACAATACGATGATATAGTGGGTTGATGGAACTTTTTTATTAAGCCACGTGTTAAATATTTTTTAAACAACATTATGCACAAAAATGAGAATATGATGAATATAAATACAGTTTATTTCCGCTATTTTACAGTCTTGCAGGATGAAATTTGCCCAATGTCATGCTGCAATAACTACCACATATCTATAGGCAACCAATGACTGAAGTTACAAGCGCAGCCAATAATTTTCTTTTAAGCACGAAGATATCGAATCAGTTTGTACCATTAAATGAAAGACCACAAAAATACTGGCGAAATTTGTTAGTCAAAATTTGTCACATTGGAGAATAGAATTTACAACACGATCCTCTATCAGCAGAGTTTTTAAAAACATAATTTTCAATATTTTCAACATGATCCACTAGAAAGTATGATCTGGCAAATGTTTAGGGACATTTTCCTCTGTTTTATTGTTACTGAAAGGAGGGTTTGGACCAGACTACCATGAAATTGGGAGTTTTTAAAGCACTGTGTTAGGTATACAATCAAAGACTGCAGATGCTGTTTCAAGGAGTTTTGTATTTTTATGGATTATATCATTACAAAGGTGCTAAACACGGTTCAAGGAAAGGTTAAATACTTTAGTTGTGCTAGCTAAGAGACCGAAGGTTGAAGAGCATTTACAAATTAATCTTCTGAATTTTGACTGCACACTGCTAGCTCGGGTTCTGGGTAAAAAGATTGGTCCTCTCCTGATGTATGGTACAACCAATTCAACATTAAATTGTTAGGGAAGGCTCAATTTCCGTTGTTACCTGTTACCTGATGGTCAATCTTTATTACATTTGTTTGTATAAGGGAACCAACTCTCTCCGAGCATCCTTGGATTTCCAACGAGTTTTGTACATCCTCAACTACTTCTACATTTTTGACTGTTGCATTCCATGGTTTCAGTTTCAGGCTAATTTTCTATATAGGGTGTATTTCCTGTGCTCTCAGAATAATTATATTCCACAAACGTGGTATTCATACATGTAAATTGATTCAAAGGGATGTTCTGCACCCATGCTTCTCTTTAGCTTGACTTAGAAGCCCCTGCTATGAAAATGACCAGCATCACTTTTTATCTTGCGAAAATAAATTGGCATTTGCGGTATAAAATAAGTGTTAAATAATCCAGCGATGAACATATTCATAATATATTAAACATATACGCAATATGTGCAATGTCCGGACTATGGTGTTCATAACTACAAATTCAGGGTATTATCCATTGGCCAGTGGAAGTGCAACCGATAAGTTCCTTTAATATCAAACGAAAAAATACATTAACGCTTCGGAACTGTACTTTTAATCTTCTTCGGTTGAGTTGGAAAAAAAAAATTGGGCACAGATAAACCAGACACTTAAATCTATTGCGAAAATATTACATTGGCGTAAAATTTGCTTTCATCAGCAAAGTTGGATTGTATACATGTAGTATGAGTTCCCCGATGCGCATTTAAATGACGTCACTCTACCAAGGTCATAGCCAGGGAAATGATTGGCGCTAGTTTCCTGTTTGTTTTGGCAGATTTGGTGTCATTTGAATTGCGCACGTCAGAAGATTTTTTATTTTTGTGCGAGTATATAAATGATTTATTGTACAAGTACATACATGTGGTACTTAAATACAATGTTACATGTATTTTATACATAATAAATAACGAAATTAAAATCAAGTTTACAAAAATGCTGAAAATATTGGCGCAAACATAGTTTTTTTTTTCGTGACAGTTTTTTGGCTTACCTTTACCTTTTTATTATCCGCCGATGGGTTTTAATTTGTTTTTTCTTTACTTCGAGCTGATGCATATTCAACAAGTACAATCATGAATTAGCAAGAATATATATGATGTAATTTTTGTATGTGTGCCGGAGGGTATGTCTTTGCTACTGTGGTAATTGTAGTATTAATTTTTAAAGAACAATTGATGGCTTAAATTTTAACTAATTTTGACGCAGGATATGGTTGTGTAATTTGGAAATAGTTACATTTGTGCCATGTTATTATATTTGTTTGGCTAAATGTTTGTCGATATATTTATACATACAATAATGTATGTTATTCACGATAAATAAAAAGTACAAACAAGTTTGCAATAAAGTTGAACTAATTGGCGCTAGTGTTTTTTGTGGTGTGGTGATATATTTTTTATCGTCAAGTACATACTTGTTGTAATTAGCTTGTAAAATATATATTTCAATTACATGTTTTAATTATTTAAAATGTACACATTTTTTCATTGATTATTGGTTTTTTGTACAGTGGCAGTATAATTTTGTACTTATGTATTGGTATCAGTAAGGACTGATTTTTGATAATGTTTATTGATTATGGTAATTAATATATAATTTGTAGAAATGTATTTTCCTTTGTATTTGTGAACCATATGTTAGTAAAGACACGTTATATTGAAAATATTTATCGATATTTTAGGTGTATTTATTTTTATTGTTTTTGGCTACGTATTTTAGCATAAACATTTACCGAATATCAGATATTGATATATTTTTAAGTAAAGCGTTCTATTTTCTGAGTTAGGCAAGTACATGCATGTTTAGGCAAAATAATATGCAAATTCGGCTTACTTGACACGTGTAGGTCGGGTGTCAGAAAGCTACCGAGTTAAATGATGCAATGTAAGCTATAAAAAGATGGCAAGGAAGAGGAGTGTTGTGATTGGTGAAAATATGGATCTCAGTGATTGATGGATACGGTAAAGAAGAGGTCACTGGTCAGAATAAAACGCATTGTGATTCGACAGTTTGGTATACAGAGGTAGCGCACAGTATTTACAATGAATTATATTTTATACATAATATAATAAATTGTCGGTAGTGTCAGATTTTTGTTGGAAGTTTGTGTCATTATTTCTATTTTCTGTCGCGGGCAAATTTTTTGCCAAGTACATATTTATTGTGCAAGTAGATATATGTTATAATTATTTACAATGAAGCAGTAATATATTTCTTTTATACATGACATAATATAAATACAAACATGATATTTCTAGCAAGTATATACTTTAATTAAGAACAATTAAATAGTGTTCTGGTGTTATTTTTGAACAATACAGTGAAAAGTAGTATTACATATTTTGGGTAATATAACACTCACTGTTTCGCAAAAATAATTAAATTAGGTAACTGCAACTGAGGGAAGAGGGAGTGGGTTATGCCATCCAAGAAACACGTTTCTCGACAGGATTGAATAAGTTAACCGCAGTGTCCGGAAAGTATTCAAGTTTTTAAGGACCTGGAACATAAAACATTCAGGAATTATTCAAGATTTGATATATTCTGGTGAAAAAAAATGTGTATTAGAATTGATCGCAGAAGAAAAAATATGGCTTCCCAGATTTGCATATATAGAGGGTAGAGCTGTTGAGTTAACCGATGCAATGTAAAGAATAAAAAGTTGGTAAGGAAGTGAATTACAGTATTGTGATTGGCGAAAATTAGGAGCTTAGTGATTGGTAAAAAGTTTAGTAGGATGAATATATTGGACGGCATAAAACGCTTGGTGATTACACGAACGTTTTTTGTTGCGGGGTTCAGCTTGCGGTGTCCGCCGTCCCGACGTGGTGGAAAGAGGTTGTTGTGGAGTGCGGTAGAGTTAAATGGATGGCGCACGGTTAAGCTTATGTGTAGAAATTTTGGTGGCAAAACTGTGAACCAAGGAGGTGTTGATGGTGGACGCAAGTGTTTGATGGCAAAACTACGAACTAAACACATGTCAAACTACAAAATGGCGAGGAATTTGAACTACATTACTGTGATTAACTAAATTACTAAACAAGTCCAGCGAGTATATGTATGGGAAATTAAAATATATTAAAATAATGCTTGTGGAAAAAATAATGATATAAAATAATTCTTATTGTAATATTTACAATAATTAACATTTAAATAATAAATTTTTAAAATAATTAGTAGTTATGCTGTATGTAAAATGATAAATTGTGTAAATACACAGGGTGCCAAAAATATACAAACTTCAAGAAAAGAAAAAACTGTTTTAACATAACAAAACTGAATTCAAACATAAGGAAAATGATGAGCACTAATCATATTAGACTTTTACATTTACAACAGTTGCTCAAAATGCTCAACATCGTTGTCGATACACTTCTGAATACATTGAACTGCTCATTGAGCAACGTTTGCGAAAGTGTCCTCAGCGATTGCAGTACATGTCGTTTAAATTTCTTCCCTAAGTACTACCAGTGTACCTGGTTTTCCACGGTATACTACTTCCTTAAAGTTCCCCAAAGGCAGCAGTTCAACGGAATTAGATACGGAGAAAGCGATGGAAACTCAATTGTACCTCTTCGTCCCATCCAGTGCTTTGGAAAAATTGCCATCGAGGTACGCACGTACACTCTCGGTAATAATGTGGTGTTGCACCATCCTGTTGGAAGTAAAATACCTCAATTCCATAGCGTATGTGAATGGTTGGTAAGACGGAATTGTTACTCGCGTTGGCAGTTCTGCTCTGTACACACGTCACCATTGCCTTTGAACTTCAATAATATTCTTGGTTTTCCAGTAATGTGGCAAAATTGATTTCCGCTGTCAAACGATAAACTTGGCTCCATTTTGATGAAGCAACGCTATTATAACATAATGTGAGTCTAATCTGTTTACAGAACATCATACGATAATCTTGGTTTCATTTATACTATGTTGATTTACGATAATCTTGACTTCATTTGTTCATTGTTAATTTACCTGTCACGTAGAAACACTATCATAATGTATGTGAGTCACATCTGTTACAGAATATTATACTACACATTACTGTTGCGGAACGATCCAAAACGAACCTAGCCACCAAGCCTCCAATCAATAGGACCACAGCAGCTCGTCACCACTCCAACTTCATGGACCGATGGACAGACCTACAGCACCCTCAGCACGCAGCCTCAGCGCGGTTTACAATCACAAGCAACTATGACAAACGAAGCTGAGCAATTTTGTCCCAAACACCAACCCTCCAGCTCTTCCGCCGAACACTTCTGCCATATCAGTTCAGGGCGCAACAAGACCCAGCACATACAGTGCTGTCATCACCGGCGTATCACGCCGCTTCTCAAAGCACTATCTCATACAACAATCACAGATGTGCTGGGTCTGAACAGAGTGGGCAGTTCGAACTAGGTCGTCTCGTGACCCCACTCCGCTTGTCCGCTTGCTTTTCCTCGAGTAGGAGGATTGAGCTGATGCAGTGGGAAGGGGCATATGGATTGGCAGTCAACATCATATCATTCAACCGAGCCAACAACCCCTACGTTGCCATGCCGCAGGTGTTGCGACGATGGACATACTGCTGATATTTGTACACAACTACCACGTTGCCACTATTATGGTTACAAAACCTTTACTGCCAAATGCAATCAACACGACCCAGCCCGCCGCAACCGCTACTAAGCTACATGTAGCAGACGAGGCCATTATACGGGACAACCGTGCTGTTCGCTTGCCCTTTGGAATGCTTCACAGCCTAATCCTACTGCACTAACACATGGCAGACACAACAACAACACACCAGTTTACCTCACAGCACACGCTGAACTTCTATAACAAGAGAGAGAGTAGTGTTTAACGCCCGTTTTTACTACTGAGGCACCACAGGCGGTGGACACTGATGATACATGAGATGAAATGATAAATTGGGAAAGGATATTTTTTTTTTTTAAGGAAGGAAGCGTTCCAGGCCTAAGTTTAGGTACCTCCCCGGCATTTGCCAGTTATGAAGACTGAGGAAAACCTGGAAAAAACCCCAGTCAGGGAGGACGGTCCTGGCGGGATTCGAACCGCAGACCTCCCGCTCACGAGTCCGTGCCTTAACGACCTCGGCCACCCGTGGCGGTTTCTATAACAAGCAACACATGACTTACCTCAATAGATAAACCTACTCTCCAAGATTCTGACACTACAAGAAGCGATTATCAATCGCCTTAATGCACTTGAGGAAGCACTCACTAAGAATCACATTCAATTCCATACCATACTCACGACAATAGTCAAGCAGACACGCCAAGTGACGGAAAACATCACATATCAACATTCTGAACTCATTAGGCACACACTGGAAGCCGTAAAAGCCACTGCAGAGCACATCCCCAAGTTACTGCAAGTACAATCACAACGCCTGAACAACACAAGAGCTGTTTTTACAGACCACAATGATACATCTCGACAGGCTGATCGCCGTCTTTCGCTCCAAATCAATAAACTTTATACTGGAATTCTGGATAATCTCACCAAGACTGTGAAAAGTACTGAGCTACATCTTGCTGGTCTAAAAATAATAACGGACCAAATCAAACAACAATTTAATAAAATTGTATCGCCAGCAGAAGAATGAACCGTGGCGCGTGGCAGCAAAACAACAAGAAATAGGGTCACTGGTCTACACTCACTTTGAGGAACACACCTGCAACATCATCTGTAGGAACACCTACAGCACTCACCAAAAGCCAGCGTATAAAAAATTGATGATTAAGGATATCCACTCCTACTGCCTCCTACCATGCTTTTAATTCCTCGGGGGACCAAGTAGGGCTTCGACCATACTCGGCTCCAGGCACCTAGCTTACGGCTCCCAGTTATCACCTGGCAGCTTCATTTTTGTCACTTTACTGAGAGGGTGCATAATGCGGTACCTCACAAAGCAATACCATCTTCTATGCCTTCAAGAAATTAGTTTAATTAAAAAAATAGAGGTGTCGGCCAAAGATGCAGCATTTGTTGCATTAGTGGCGTCCCCTCGGTTATCTATGGGTGAGCTAGCTATATTTACTAAATCTATATAGTTATAAGAGGTTCATTTTGTAACATAGACTTTCGTAATTCTGAGACTTTTCGGTTTGGTTTGCTGTGATATGTACTCCAGGGCCGGTATAACTAGTTGACTGTCCTTAATTTGTCATTCATATGAGTTTCCAGTTTCCAGTTCATCACACTTCTTATTCAGACTTGCTTGTTCTGCTTCCATATCAACGGCCAGGTTTTCACTAAGACGATCGTGATCACTTCTGATTTTAAATATTTCCTTTCTAACACTTCCTACATCTTGTTCCACATTGCTAATTTCCTGATCCCAATTTTTCTCGACTTTTACTCATGTATGCCATTATGTCCTTCTGAATTCCCCTACCTTTCTCAAACTTCCCATCCAAATTCTGCTTTAATTCGTTTTGATATTGAATGAGCTTATTCTCTACTTCTTTCTGGTTGCTATTAAGTTTATTCTCTAATTCTTTCTGATTTTCAATAAGTTCCTATCCATTTTGCGCTTTAATTCTTTTTGTAGTTCGGTTTGGATATTACCATGTTCCCAAAACTGTTGTTGTAATTCTATTTCAACTTTACTGAATTCCTCCAAACATTTATTATAATTCTGTTTGGACTGTACTAAGTTCCCCAAACTGTAGTTGCTGTAATCCTGTTTTAACTTAACTAAATTCTCCAAACTGGTTTACTAATTGTTGCTGCATTAACTAGCTCATCATCAGGCTAACCTTTCCTGCATGCATAAGGTACCTTGACTTGCATAAACGTCCTGCGCGCTGATTCTACCCTGCCTATCTTATTTACATTTTCAGCTATATTTTCTGCTTCAGTTCTGACATTGTGCAAATTTTCTTATTTCTTAAAAGCAATAAATATACAAACTATAATGACTCCTATTTAATGACATGTATATTTCACTCTTGATCTATTACTGTTATAGTATGCAATGTTTTATTTTTCCGCTGTACTTGTGCCAATCTTCCTCGGTCGTCTATGCCAGATGTCCCGCGGTCCTTCCTCTTCGTTGACTCCCCACAGGAACATCGTCTCATTTCTCGGAATAGCGTCAGGCCTTGTCCAAGTAGCGTTAGGCCTCTCCAATCAGCATTAGGCCTCTCCAAGCAGCATTAGGCCTCTCCAATCAGTATTAGGCCTCTCCAATCATCATTAGGGTTCTCCAAGCAGCATTAGGCCTCTTCAAGCATCATTAGGCCATTCCAAGCAGCATCAGATCTCTCCAAGCACATCAAGCCTCTCCCAGCAGTGTCGAGTCCCACGTTGAGCGCAAAATTATAAAGAGGTTTTGTGGGCTCCAAAAATTGGAGGCTAATTATGAGACTATTTGTGGCCCCACGCTAGGCGCCAAGTTATGAATGGATTTAGCAGGCTCCGGGTGATTACTCCAAGTTGGGAACCAATTTCGAAGTGATTTGTTATCGAAGTCGATTGGCCTCACGTTGTGATGCCATTTTTGAAGTGATTTGGAATATTGATTAACGGTCGCTTCGGTGGTGTTGACCACGCTTCAATGACAACAATTTCTGGGTGAATTCTGCCATTTTGTTCATTCGGAATTAACAGGACCGGGAGAGGAGTTCGATAGTATAAATAAGCACGCAATGCGACATAAGATACATTGGTACTTGAACATTCTCAAAATCTTTCGTGTCCTCCGGTGATTTGCGTGCAATACACTTAACTATGTCGATACAAACTTAGTCGCCGCGCGTGAAACTTACATATGAGTACAGCAGCTCGTGAAACTAAAAACTGCTTAACTTATGTATCGGAACTGCGTATCCTAGTCTGAAGTGGTACTTGTAGTCTGAGAACTGAGTTACGTCTCACCGCGTTTTAGACTGCTTGTGTCTCGTCTCGTGTAAAACTTCAACTTCTTTCTAGCCGCGTGTACAGCTTGAAAACTGAGTGCCGCAGCCGAGCAAACGCTTCTTTATATATTAAATTAAAATAAATTAATCATTGACTTAATGATTGTCACCAGGTCATAAAGGCATGTGCAGGTTTCACCCTATCTTTAAAAGTTCCACTGGCTGATTCAAATTCACTTGCCCACGTGCAATTCGCCATTTTTGAAAGTTTAAAACATTTTGTTGGCATTGACTAATTTAAAGACTAACAGGGCAACTCCTGTCGGTGTCAAAGACCCAGAAAAATTTAAAAATACTTCGGTTTATTAACCTTGCATGGTAATAGTTTAAAAAAGAAGGTTTCACACGGGACCGCCGGTTTCCTTCCTATTGTGCAGTTTTATGACCCTCTCGTTTGCTTTCCAAGCTACCAGAGACCTTCTCTTTTGTATTCTTACATTCAGCTTAAAGTTTATAACACACATATATACATAATACTTACATTACTAATTACAACGCCAATATATGTTGATTCTAAATAAATGTTCCAAAAATGCAAGATATCGTGACAGAGATTGCCGCATTAAGATTCGTGAGATTGCTGATATGGTAGGAACCTCATATTAATGGGTGCATAATATTCTGAATAAAGTTCTGCATATGAAGAAGCTGAGTGGCGATGGATGCAGTGTTTGTTGACTCCAGATCAAAAACGCTCGAGGAAAGACATTTGAAAATCGCGATTGAAAAAATGTAGCATGATCCGAATGAGTTCTGGTGTCTGTTTGTGATTGTAGACAAAAATTGGCTTCACTCTCCGGGAGACAAAGGTAATAAAAATGTGGATTGGCAAAGGTGATAATGTACCCAAAAAGATAAAAACGTTTATTGGCAGGAAAATTGATGGCAAACTTGTTTTGGGATTCGCAGGATCATCATGATTGACTATTTGGAAAAGGTTAAAACAGTAAGTGGCTCTTATTTCGCAACGTTATTGGTTCGTTTGTCTATGAGTTGAAGCAGGAGCGACCAAGATTGGCGCGCAAAATCTTTCACTAAGATAATGCGTTTGCTCACACCTTTGCGATGACAAAAGTGCACAGATTTCAAATAGTTCTCATCAAGCCCAATCCCCAAATTTAGCCCTAGGGAAAGTTTTTTCCTCTTCCTTAACTTCAAAAATTGAATTGGGGGAAAGTATTTTAGTCGAATGTAAAGGTTATCTCTATTGCAAACGAGCATTATGCTAGTTTGAAAGAAATGTGATTTGTGAGGGAATAAACAAATTAGAATATAACTGAATCACATTATTGAACAAAAAAGAGATTTTGCCGAGAAATACATTTTGATTTTGGAAAAAAACATTAGTTATTATACCAGACGTATCAATCTGCCCTCATATTATTATTATTATTATTATTATTATTATTATTATTATTATTATTATTATTATTATTATTATTATAAATATGAATCAGTTCGTAGCCTTCGTAAGAAATGTATTTGGAATTTCGCTGGCCAATTTTCTTCTTCCAGAATTGCGAATCACGATCTTGTAAATAAATTTCATACTACTGGATCAGTGCAAATAAGAAACACGCATGATGACGTGCAATTTTAACAGAAAACAAGTTAGACGAAATCGGCCCTAATATTGAACGTCCACCACTATAATCACTACAAAAAGTATTATAAGTTGGGGTTGAATTGTTTTGTGGGCATTCAGCAAAAAATGTTAAAGTCACAAACCTTAAAGTAGACCTGTACCCATTGTATACGACAAGGTGACCCCGTAGTCGGAATGTGTTTGCCCGGTACAACGTCAATTTAGCTCAGGGAAGACGACATTTCCATCAATTGCTACAAGGCAGAATGTTATACACAGTTTTAAGAATGAAGTCAGAGTTCAGCCGTGGCCGATTGTGTCATGTCCAGCTGCCGAGAAGCAAAACTCAGGGCAAACTGTAAGGGCATATACTGGAAATCCTGTACCATACTGCCCAACAATGATGACTACACCTATACTGTGAAACTACTATTACTAGTACTATATTATACAACTGTATAATATAGTATATTACAAATCTAGCTACATCTGGGACTATAACTACCAATTCTGCTACAATCACCACTACCGGCACCACCAATACTGCTATTATTATTATTATTATTATTATTATTATTATTATTATTATTATTATTACTGCTGCTGATAATGCTAAAACTACTACTACTACTACTACTACAAATTCCATTTTCACCGCCAACCCGTACATATATATTACTATATTATGTGTACTATAGCTAAACCAAATCTACTACTAGTACTACTATAATATGAGTACTAATAATTCCTTCGTTCTTCCTCCTATATCTTGACGGAAAGTCATTATAAACCTCAGCCGACCGCAGTGACCGCTGCGTTCTCTACATATATCTTGCGATATCATCGGCATAGAACTGCATTGCAAGGGGATATGATCAAAAAAAAAAAACAAAAAAAAACAAAAAAAAAAACAAACAAAAACAAAACAATCCGTTGGTCGTCATCACGCTGTTTTATAGTTCAAAGATCGCCAACTCATCGAGTAGTTCTCCATTGTCTTCATACGGTTGGGTTATCAGAACTCCCTAACTTAGAAACTTTTTAAACGAGTACCGTGCATCAAACGTGGGAGCTCCCTGACAACAGCCTTTAACAATGACCATTAGTCTAAGAAGAGGGTCACTACTACTACTACTACTACTACTACTACTACTACCACCACCACCACCACCACCACCACCACCACCGCTATATCTACTACTTCCACCACCACTACTCTCTTATACTCACTACTGGGTGTTTTTTCCTTCGCGGGACTACTCCATATAAAGTTAGCTGCTGTTACCCGAGCTCTGAAGTTCTCCCTTGAAAGTGGACAGGGGAGCCGGAAGGTAGATCAGGTCGGATTTAGCTCTAGGAACTTAAGGCGCATTCTTTTACGTTGTGTGACAGTGTATAAGTATTCAATAAGGCAGCGTAATACTGTATTAATTAGGTTAATATGGCTCAATTCAGGTATTCTATTTCCCAAAGAGAATTTGTTTATGATTCGTACGCTTGTACAAAATTACGCAGTTTGTTTCAAGAGAGATTCCCTGATATTCATCTTTAAGTAGAAGTTTGGTTCACAGACTATTAATTACACTTCGTGAAACGAAAATACTACTTCGACGTCTTATAGCAAAAGGAAATTTCTTATTCCTCTGTTCGAGTGGCTACCAAGCTACTGAAGTTAAAACCCTATAAAATTACTGAAGTAAAGAGCTTGAATTAGATGACCATGAACCCAGGGGTAGATTTTGTGCATGGATTTTGAACATAGTGCATGACGTAGAAGTTGACACTAATCTAATTTTACTTACGAGCAACCCTTGGTTCCAAAGTGGCTATGTAAACAAAAAAAAAATTAGTACTGGAGTTTAGAAAAACGGAATCTGTTACGAGGAACCCCTGCATGATCAAAAAAGAAAAATGTTTGTGGTGCGTCAGTAGCGGCGAGAAAATAATAGCTCTATTTTTTTCTTTTGAAGAAATAATTAGTATGATAGGTATGTACAAAATATTTTGCAGAACATTTTCCATAAACTAACTGTGAGGGAAGAAAGTTTCACGACTAATCAACAGGACTCTCCAACGGTACATACAGCCCAAGTCTCCTTGCATGTAATTCATCACCTACAATATATGACCCTCTCGGTCCCCGCTTTAACGCTCTGCGACTTTTATTTGTGGGAAGCATTAAAGGAAAATGTTTACAAGACGAACAACACAAATTATATGCGTTTAAAAATAACATTCGTGAAAAATTTTCTTCCTTTAGGGAAGAGAGAATATTGGTTGATTTCATAAGAGTAGATGCCAGAAATGTATGGATAAATAAGGGAGTCAATTCGAACATTTTCTTGCTTCATAATGGTCAGTAAATGTGCTTTTTATGTGTTAGTAATAACTTACGTGACAATCATAGTTGAAGATTTTCTTACTCGCGTTCACCGTGGCACCAGCTTGAACCGATCGAACGGCAGTTGCGCGTGGAGCGGGAAAAATCACCCATTATGTTTACAATTACTACAACTACTACCACTATTATCACCACCACTACTACTACTACTACTACTACCACCACTATCACTACTACTACCACTACCACTACAACCACTACTACTACCACTACCACTACCACCACTTCTACCACTACCACCACCACCACTACTACCACCACTGCTACTACCACTACTACTACTACTACTACTACCACCACTACTACCACTACCACTACTACCACTACCACTACTACTGCTACTACTACTGCTACCACTACTACTACTGCTACTACTACTACCACTACCACCACCACTACTACTACTACTACCACCACCACTACTATAGTGAATGCACTTCTATTACTATACTGTATACATTAACACTATATTCTTTGTACCAGTAGTGCTAATTATTATTATTATTATTATTATTATTATTATTAGACCAACTACCTCTACTTCGAACACTTTTAAACTAAATCTATTTCTACCATTACTACTACTGTTACACTATTACTACCACTATAGTATTAGTACCACTCATATTGCTGCTAATTGGGACCAGTGAACCGCGCATAAGACCAAAATTTTCTTGTTTACTAAAGATGATTAATAAAACCGGCAGTGGAAATTAATGGACAATAACCTCCTGGTACTGATAATCTACGTGCTGAAGTTATTAAATCAATTGGGATGCCGGTGAAAAACAATAAACATTATTAATATCATAAATCGTCAAGGCGTGTAAGCCTTTAAAACGATTTAAGGAATATGTTTAACAACTGATCAGCTGAAGAGTAAACATAGAGTTCAACTTGAGTGGCGGTTTTGCTCAAGGTGAACATAACTTTCGAGGAGAAATGTCTTTCAATGACTTAAATAGGGTGCGAATGTTTATATCCGCTGCAAAGCGAACGTTAAGGAAAATATGTTTGCGCTTATAGCGGTTAATGTCCAGAACGCATTTAACTCTGCAAGACTGGAACTGGTAAAAAACATAAACAGGATCAACATCATAAATCATACTGGTTGGTATGCTTTTAAAACGATTTAAGGAATGTATTTAAACAAATAATCAGGGGAAGAGTAAGCATAGAATTCAGAGAGCCGCAGCAGATATGTATACCTTCCTAGGAGGAATGTCTACTCTCACTGACTTAAATAGGATGCAAATGTTGCAGCTGCAGCAAAACGAACGTAAAAGAAAACGCATGTGCGCTTATAGCTTTAAATGTCCAAAACGTCTTCAACTCTGCCCCATGAGTATTGTTCTTTGGGAGGTTAGTAATATCGAATAGCTTCCTGCATGTATAATAATACAGCCATTTATCTGGAATGCAGGTGTATAAGTGATGTAGCTAATAGTAAAATGAAAATTATGGGTGGGTATCCTCAGGATTTGGTATTGGGTCTCGTCATATTATGATGAGATATTGAAGATACCCGTCCCGAAACGTCAAGTTGATAGCATATGCTGATAACCTAGGAATACTTATGACAGAGTAGATGTTCTTAAACTGGAAAAAGGTTAACAAAGTACTAGACACTCAGGTTTACAGAATAGAAGACTTAGGTAGCATTATTTGTGGGAGGAAGGATAAGCGAAACTATCGATGTAAGTGTTATTGGCCAGACGAAATGCAGCCAAACTATTAAATGAAATATTCATCTTCATTGAAAACATTTCTTGGGAAAAAATACTACAAATAAGAGCATGCCATGCTAAGCTGAAGTGCAGAGAAAATGAAAATGTAGATTTTTATATCTTCTGGCGGTTTTTAAGGCTCAGAAATACTATATTGAGTTAAAAAACGTGGCATATGTAAGGGTGCTCTAATATAAACATTTTGTTTTCGGTTAACTTATTAAAACAGGCAGATGAAATATCAAGAATGTGTTACTTGCATTTTACTATGAAAGAGTGTGGCAAGGGAGTTATAAATACTGCATAATTGTATGATATAGCAGCTTGGCTTAGCATTGCCGTGCTTTTTCATGCAGCTATCACTTTCTGACTTATTTATTTTATCGATTCATATAACACAGTAATATATTGCATCTTTAATATTTAGGATTACTACTAATATTTGATTTTTTAACAAATACCGCTGTTAAGTTTGTCTTCACCATCTAATCGTTAATTTTAATTATCCAAAGAATAACATGCCTTCTGACATGACAGATTATTAAATATTTAATTCAAATATTCAAATTCAAATGTCCAGGTATATTTTCAAGTATTTATGGCTAATATCATCAGGAAGGTGCTGAATAATTACTATTAATTTATCACAGTGTTCGTTATATGATGACAATGTTATATAAATTAACTTGTTAGGCATCTCAACATACAACAGATAGTAACGTTTGTTTTAATTTTTCAACATAATGTTAATATGAAAGAGTGATTCTTTAATAGTGATAATTAAATAAATATATTTGCAAGTAACTTCACATCATTTGATATCGGAAATGCAATGACAACTTCACTAGTACTTCTGACCAGACTGATATTTATCAGATTAATAATACTCAATTAGTACATATTGATCAAAACAAAGGAACTATAAACTGAATAACGCAAAACAGAATAAATTTTTATCAAACAGTTTAGCTAGCCGTAAAAGACAAGCAATACGTTAATGGAAACAAAAGAATAAGAAGCTTAAAACAGATCAAATTCCACGCATTAAGAAATCTTGTTTGACATAGAATAGTGAAAAAATTAAATACTACAATTTAATACATTGTTCTGAAATAATTCCTGGAATGGGAGACACTTGCGTTCAACCCATGTGAATGCATAACTGTTAAAAAGTAAATAAAAGAGAACAATCGAAAACAAAACACCTTAAAATATTTCCTGCAAGATACAGTAAGCCAAGACAGGAAATATGCAAGGTGTTGTTATTAACTACCCTTGGCTACAAAAAAGAAATAACAGGGTTCTGCATGAGGTTCTTAGTGAAACTGTAAAAGTGAATATTACGTCCCTTGAAGACAAACAGGCTATAAATAAAGATGCTCATTTTTAAATTAATGCACCTATTGAAATCTTTAATCTAACCATTTCACATTATCGTAGGGAATATACTCCATATGTAGGGTATCTACATAGTGACACGCCCATCACCATGGTAGCACAAATGTTTCTTGAAAAACATAACCATTTAAAGGAAATATCTTTCGTGTATATAGCTAAAATGAAAATATCGTTTGCAAAATTGGCACAAATATGCTATTAAAGCGAAGCATTTAAACTTCACATTTATCCTATAAAGTTCATGGATTCAAACTGTAACTAATACAAAATCTGAAACAATCACATTGAAATGGCTTCCAAATCTCGAAACGTTTACGAACTTACAGTGAAAATCAACTTTCGTTGTAATGTGAAATTCTCTGCAGATTTACAATAGATCAGCTTGCTACCAGGACTGGAAATAAACATGCTCAAGAAAATCCCATTGCCCTAATATTATTAATCATGGGAAATTTGTTCCAGTAATAAAGAAACCTAAACAAGAATTTTGTGCGTTTGTTTAGCACAAAGCTATTATAGGGTGCAATAAATAAGCTATGATAAGTAAATTTTACATATTTCTGAAAATGAAACGAGATTTGCGTATGGGTAGAGTGTTGCTCGAGCCAAAATAAAATGTGTACTTTGTATTCTATTTTTATTCACATGACAAATTTCGAAGAACTAGATATTAGCTAATTTTATTTTTGAATCTGGACACAGCTTTATGTCTGCTGAAACATTTATCAAATGGAAAAGTCTCTCAAGAAGCAAAAGAAAACATGTGATTTTGAAGACTTTGCATGAAATTGTCAAGTTGCGAGTAAGGAAAATATGTGTAGAAGTAATAAAGGCGCACTTTTGAAAGCTACAGTAAGAGGAGAACTGGATGCTTCTTGAAGCAAATTACTTGTAATTCATATCTACACGATGTGTAACTTGAGATCGACCCCAGTTGCTTATGTAAAATGAATATATTGAGTAAGTATTGAAACGAAATTTTTTTAGTGTTTGTGGGGGAAAAAATGTGATAAGTGGCCGGCAACAATGAAACTGTGGGGGCATAGGTGAAATATTTTCAGATGCGACAGTGAAAACACTGATATTGAGCATACACACATACGCAACCACTCAAAGAACAAAAACAAATACCGGGGACAAACTATGAAGTTTAAGATAATAATGAAATTCATGATAAAAGGGTAACATTGGGAAAAAATATTTAATCATGAAAATCGGCGTATTTGCCGTCTTGATATAAAGTTGGAAACAGCCGGAACAAATTTGAAAAAAGAAAAACATGTCAACTGTCAAACGAACCATTCAAAGTGTGCGAGCAAATTAGGTTAGATACGTTTAACGCTGACTCTCTCTCTTTCTCATATTGCAAATGCTTTTGCGCAATTGCAAACTCAAATATTTAGGATTTTATCTAGTTTAGGATTAGTGTTTATACAAATACATGACGTTACTTTAATAATTACCAATTTTCAATCACTTGACTTTTATATTCCTTGTCTTTTCGAATGGATTAGGGTAGTAGGCATATAAGTATAGGCTCGTATTTTACTATATACATTTTTTTTTTATTTTTCAGAATATTTAAAATAAAATATTTATTTTAATTATTTTTACGCCTTCAAATTAGAGTAATTACTATTGTATCTCATCAGATGCCTTTAATTATTTTAGATATGTGAATTAAACATCAGGCAGGAAGATATTCTTAGACAGGCTAGATATTTTGATCCCAAAATTGGCAGTTAGCTCTGTGTACCACTGAACAAATCTGAACTGAAACCAGGGACTATACCATCTGTTTTTGCCGAATTGTCTAAGGTATCTTTCATCTAAAGTTTCTATCTTAAGGGGGAATAGTGAAGAAAAACGTGCGAAATTGGAAAATGTTTACTTGGAAGCAACAATAGAATAACGTGTAAAAAGTAGACCCAGTATGAAGGGAATCGATTCGTGGTGCAACCGTAAACATCAAGTTCTGCTACAACTTAGGGAAAACGGCGACGGAGATGCCTGAAATGTTGGTACAAGTTTACAGGAGGGAAGCCGTGAGCAGAAAATGTGTTTACGAGTGGTTCAAACGGTTTAGGGGAGGGAAGAAAACTACCGAGGATGAGCCACGTTCGGATCAGCCATCGACAAGCAGAACCCCAGACATGATCGAGAAAATGCAACAAATGCTGGCACAAGATCAACAACTAATAAAGGAGAAATTGAACACGGCGCACACCATCCTGAGCCACTGCTCCGTAACACTACCTCTCATACTGACACTTAACTCGACGTTACAAGGTGGATCGAATGCAGCACTATGCGATCTGGAGAGTTGCTGGAGGAATCTCTTGCTGCTAGTCTCCGTGCTCGAGCACCGGCGGAGAGAGCCGAACGTAGTTAAGTATTAGCAAGTATTAGGTATATAATGCCTTCAAAGAACAGCGCAATAGCGAAGGCGGTTAGAGCATTACGATACACTTGTGGAGATAGAATAGAGGGTTCAAATATTACCAATTCATGCATTTTTTTTCTGCCGGAGTAAAAGGAGATTTGCCTGAATTACAATGGTTTACCCGCTGAATTAGCTGCGAATTGGAATTAGAGTTGTTTGCCAAATTGCAATGATTTACTTGCTAAACCACTTGGTCCACCGGTTTCTAGGATTTTTCCAAGGTTAGCCGACAGATTAGATTAGTGTGTGTATATATGGTTTAGTAGCGAATTGAAATAAGAGCACATTTTCCATCATTACAATATCTAATTATGGAGACTAGCAGCAAGAGATTCCTTCCTCCAGCAGAGCAAGAGATTCCTCCAGCAGCAAGAGATTCTCTCCAGCAGCTCGATTCGATCTAGCTTGTACAGCCAAGTACACTTGCACAAGAGTTTAGCTTCTGAGCGAGCAATTTTATATATATATATATATATATATATATATATATATATAATTCCTATAAAGAGTTTAAATAATGAAAACTAAATTACGAAATTTAGTGAGACATGTCTTATTGTTGGGTTCTGGGGACGTTCAAAGAAACAGCAAATTGTCGGCCGTTCCGGACACTTCAAATCAAAGAGAAGAGATGCTGTCCAATTAAAGAGTCAATGTTCCAAAAATATTCATGATTTTTCTTCTCAAATGAAAGTGACTTTACTCGATGATGGCAAGTGTACGGCTGTATTTTTATCAACTCATGTGGGACATCAGAAAGACACGGAAAATTTATTTTTAACACAGATTGATAAGTCTTCCTTAGCTACTAAATTAGCATCAAACTTGCTTTTGATGTTATATTAGATAATATTCGGAGAGTCTCAGAACTCCGGAGGAGCTGCAGAGAATAAATACATCTCACAAGAAAAGACCTACAAAATGTTAAAACGTCTTATAATTTGTGTTCAGAGGTAGCGAAGCATTCTAATGATTCGGTTAGTGTTGAGCCTGGGTAAATAAGAGGAGAGGAGGAGATGATGATCGCATATTATTCTATAAGCCAAAAGGCGAGTTTTTACAAAAAAAAATATTCTTTTTGGCTAACCATGACTTTGATTTAGCATTAATGAATAATGCACAAGCTTTACTGTTGGATAAATAGGGGCGTGATGTGTGCATCGATGGTACCCATAGATCCAGTGCTTGTCGGTCCTGGTGGTGTAGTGGTTACCACACTTGCCTCCTACGCCCAAAACGCGGGTTCGAACCCGGCCAGGATCGATGGATTTTTTCGGGCGTAAAATCGTAAGTATGGCTTCCTTCGGAAGGGAAGTAAGCCGTGGGTCCCGTGTCGTACATTTACGGCACGAAAAAGAACCTCAAGCCTGAAAGAGAGGCCTCTGAGCAAAATTTGTCGGACGTTTGACGCCCTGAGTTGAATTGGACGCTGATGATCTGAGATGTTAAAGAGCGTCCATAAATAAATAAATAAAAAAAAAAAAAGAAAAGATCCAGTGCATAAGATTTTGAGTTGATTACTCTAATAATCATTTACGACATACACCAGGGTTTCCCATGTGAAATTTTGATTCACCAATAAAATTGATCAAGATGCCATACAAATTCTATTTTCAAGAATGAAAATCCGGATTGGGAATTTGTCTCCGAATATCTTGGTGTCTGATATGGCAGACTCGTTCTTTAATGAGTGGATCAAAGTTATGAGTGAACCAAATCAAAAACTGTATTGTTCCTGGCATGTGACCGGGCTTGGCGCAAGAACTTTAGCAAAATTAAATCGAAATATAAACAGGCTGTGGGGTACAAAATTATAAGATCTCTTATGCAAGAACGAGATCTAGAAATATTCAATGTTATCTTGCACCCACCTTTTAAAGAATTAATTAATGAACCTAACACTCAGTCTTTGGAAAATATTTTCTAGAAATCTAAGTTCCTTCGGCTAGACAGTGGGCTTACAGCCCTTGTTTACACTGTGGTGTGAGCGATAATATCCACATTGAGAACCTGCATAAATGTATGAAACACATTTACATGTAGGGAAAGAAAGTGAAGCGTCTGGGCAAATACATTCATGCCTTAATGACTGACATTTTTGAAAGACAAAATGCCTGACAGAGTCATCACTGTGCAAAAGGAGCAAGGCCAAGGGTCTTAGGCAGAGACATAAGATTTGTTCACCTATGAGGAGAGACTTATTTATGCAGGAAGGGAATATATAAAGAATTCCATCATCATCTATTTCTGATATGTATACAGGTGTCACTCTAAAGCCAAACTGTGATTACCAACTAATCTGCACCGACTGTGAGTCATGTATTCATTAGCTACTCTAGCACCTGCATTGATTCTGCTGTGCGATTCAACATGTACAAGCACACTTATTTCCTATATTACTAGTTTTCAGTTAACAAAGGAAGATCTACAGTCTAAAGAGTGTGGAGGAGATCCTGAAATATTCTCTAAAAACGAGCTAAAATCTACGAAGAAATATTGCTAAAATAGATTTGCATGGATACTCCAGAACCTAACTATTGTGATAGAAATGAGGAAATAGAATTTACTGTCCTACTTGTGGGAAATTCACGAATTAGACAACATTTTTCAACTTTTGAAGAAGCAGATACATTGGAAAAGTTATTGTTACCCATTAAACCCATATTAGCAGGATTTAAAAATGTAAAAATGCCATATTACCGAGTAGACACATTCCAGAAGAGAAACAATGAGCGTCAAAGGGGATTTATTCCAGCTAAGAAGAAAAGATAATATAAAGAGCAGCATTGTGACAAAACCGTCTTTACAAGAGTAAAAACGTTATTGCCTTTACGTTAATTAATTCTGTGGACAAGAGAAACGCTGTGGAACAAGGAAGTACCCTCTGAATCTGTGTATATATATTTTACGTGTGCATTAATGTATTATTTATATACTTTCTTGTTAACAACAATTCATCGATTTGGAGTGGTTGATTGCTGTATTTGACAATGAACATACTATCTAGAACAAGGAAATGCTAAACTCGTGTAATATAAATTGTTTTTCAGGTACGCATTAATGCACTATTTCCACCTTATCCTGTTAACAACTTTTGATCGATTTGGACTGACTGATTTCAGCTTCTTGTAACAATCGTGTTCTAGTAAGCTCATACCGAAGTGAGCCGAAATTAAACGAAGTGCTCCGATAACTTTACTAGTCGGTTGCTCTTACCGGAGTTAATCGAAGAGCTCCGATTGCTGTTTACAGTGCTATAGGGCAGCACAGTTAGTCTACATTATGCCGCGTTGTGGAACCAAGTACAGCCTCCATTCAAGAACTGCAGTGGAGGGCAGCGCAGAAAACCGAGGTAAACTGCATTAACTAATACAGGAGGATAATTACCACGTTTCTAAAGTCGGCCTGGTGGCTCAGTTAGTTACAGTGAGATTTGTGCAACCAACGGGAAGGTAGTGGTTTCGCTACCCACTGTCAACTGTTTATTTTAATCTTCATAATTTGCCTTCAAATTTCCTACTATAACAAATACTATCTTCTTCTTCTTCTTCTTTTTTTTTTTAGGAGGCCAATGCATAGGAAGGTTATACTGTTAACGCAATAAAGGTTAGGCTAGGTAAGCTTAAGTTAAAAAAATAATAATTCCCAACTTACACCGTTAAAAGTGTATGTCTTTTCCCTTATCAATTATTTTCTTTACGTTTACATTTTACTTCTGTATATTGTATGTGAATAACTATTAACATGTATCCTAAAAAATTAGTTTTTGCATTCCATTGCTTGTTTCTGTGCGTTACAATTGTTATCAACCTGTATTTATTGAAGTCACAGTACAACTTTCTGCAAGGCATTTCTCGACTCGGTTTTCACCGCTGCCCTCTGTGAAAGGAAACGTGACTTAGTTCCTCAACATGGCAGGTGTAGATGCAAGTC
Source organism: Metallyticus violacea (assembly GCA_030762175.1). Classification (NCBI taxonomy): domain Eukaryota; kingdom Metazoa; phylum Arthropoda; class Insecta; order Mantodea; family Metallyticidae; genus Metallyticus; species Metallyticus violacea. Next base: position 228,680,281 of record CM060846.1, read on the forward strand.
AAATGACTATACTACAGCGCTAAGCGGCAGAACAGGCAATTATTGGTCCCTCAGGAGCTAGACTCTTGTGATACCTGTACAGACGTTAATAACAGTTACTACAATAGATAAACAGAAAACGAACTGACTACGTTCTACTGGCTACAGCGGGTTTACACTGCCGGTTACATACGTCCACACTAGTTGTCACTTATCCTGAAAGCACCATGCGCATGCGCGCACATGATGTTGCCGTTCAGATAACTTGCCTAAAGCCTTAGTTAGGTCCCAGGGAAAGTCACGCTTGATTATCACGAACGGCAGCGGAGAAGAGCGATCTTAGCCAAAGGTAGTCTGACTTTAACAGATATAGGCCAATAATCAGTCATGCACTCAACTCATGTGATAGCTCAGACGAATAGAGCACAGTGGTATTACAGGAAACGTTAACGAAGGGAAGATAGTGGATTCGAATTCCCAAGATGTATAATAATAATAATAATAATAATAATAATAATAATAATAATAATAATAATAATAATAATAATAATAATAATAATATTATTATTATTATTATTTATTTACTTTTTTAGAAGTTAAAGGAGATTTTCCATTATTATAATGATTTACCCGCAAACATAGATCTACGCACACAATTCCAAAGACTTTTATAATTACAAATTTCTCCCAGCTTTTTTTTTTTTTGTGGTTTTTACCAACGCCATTATACAAATTCAAGACTCATATCCACACACGAGCTTACTGATAATGGGACTTTTCATGCCAGAATGTTTTTTTTTAATAGTTGATTTACCCGCTATCATTAACTTATATTTACGAAAAGGAGGCGACAGTAGCAAACAACTGGGTTCACCGGTTTCTAGGATTTGCTCGAGGTTAAGGTTACGTTAGTGTGTGTGTATATGAATTGATTGCGAATTACAATAAGGGAAAAATAGAAGAAGCGTAATATCATTCGGAGTTCCAAATTAACACTAAGAAGCGATTAGTGTGTGTGTGTGTGTATGTGTGTGTGTGTGTGTGTGTGTGTGTGTAAAATCCAGCTAAAAGGGTATTTCACATTATGCAAAATTTGAAACCACAAAACAAGAAGACGTTAATAGTATGAAATAAGACAAGTTCCCCAATTTAAGGCCATGTTGTTAATAGAGGTTGCTTTTATTATGTTATTGTATTTTTAATATTAATTTCTCTGTTGAGATGGCTATATATGTTGTTCATTTCATTTCATTTCATTATCATTCATTTCATCCTACTTTTCCGGGTCTACTTTAGAGACGTGCTTTCTCAGACATTTATTGTACTCATATTCCCTCCCACATTCCAGGCATACGATTTTTGATGCAGTCTTTATTAACAAAAAAATAAGACAGCTCACTAATAATAACACTAACTCGCACAACATACTTTATCCACGCTAGGCTACAATAAAGACGTAAAAACAGAACCGCGACCAGAAGCGATATCATTTACCCCTCTAATAAACACCCAGCACTAACAAGACGAAGTTTAAATCAAGAGGGGTTCCGCTGCCAATAATGAAAAACAGGCGTGACTTTCCCCACGACGTAACTAGGGCTATGGGCAAGTGTTCAGGTATGGCATCATTCACAGAACTTTTCAGACACACCACGTATTAAGTGAACTTAGTGTATTTGTTGAACGCTTAAAGGAAATAAAATTTCTAAAGGAATGGACGAAAGCAAGATCATAAACCAGCGCTGTTTTCATGCTCATGGATATTACAGAATTTTTACTTCTGTGGAGATTAAAAGTGACTTGGGAATGTCTGAAAATATGTAGGGTAAAAAGAATTTACAAACTTGGGTAAAACATAGTTTTCCTTTGTAATTAACAATATCAATGATTTAATTAATTGTAATTAACAATATCAATTAAAATTGATTAACGATTAACAATATCAATATCAATTAACAATAATTAACAATATCAATGCTAGAGTAGAGGATTATTTGTTGTTTATTTCTAATTGTTTAAAGGAATTAATTAGTCTTTTAAATTTATAAAGCGTACACATGGGTCATTTTTTTCTTTACGTGTAGAGTTAACTTTATTATGTGTTCACAAAGCTATTACACATATTCACCAGAATATTTTATTTTTGTCAATATCACGACATGCTTATAAATTTGTTAGAACCACAGACATAGCATTGCCTCATTCTAACAACTTCATAACATACGTATGATCAAAGTACAAAGTACAAAGTTAGTTCAGCTATTGGACAGATGGCGATAATTTTTTTCTGCAGGTCAAAGAAAAACATTAATTTATCACTGCATCAGGCCAAATTATTTCACTAATTGTTAATGAAATTCACCTAAAACGTTATCTTGAATACTCAGGTGGTAATATTTTAGGTAGAGTATAACTATGAAATTGCAGCTGTTTCTGTTCAAATATTTATGATACAAAGTTTACTGTCCTTATATAAGAATGTGGTCCATATACTTCCTGTGAAGAATATTATTGGTGAGGGACTTTTTACATGTATTTATAAGGTAGTTTCAGGTTTGCAAATGATAGGCCTCAAAGAAGTGTGTGTTGTAACTATAATAATGCTCTTAACAGAAAGGCAATGTCATTCTTTGATTCACCTCAGTTGTCTATTATATATGCATATACTTGTGACAGCCCTAAACCCTTGTTTTATGTTATTTTATTAGTGTTTAACGCCCGTTTTTACCACTGAGGCACCACAGGCGATTGTTTTATGTTGTAGACTGTATTCACACACACTAATGTGTTCGTAACAACTGCTTTACCAGAAATATATTGGCGATACCATGCCATTTTCATTATTAGAGACCTTTACTGGAAACAACTAGTTTTCATCCATTAAAATGCTGCATGATTGAAAGCACCCATATTGTAAAATATGCCACCAAACTAATTTAAAATCTGTGTGATCAAATTATTTTTTGACATAAAACGATCCTTAATGTGTTCAATGGGATGACTGAACAACGTTTGTTGGACTTAGGGCAAGAAAAACGTATTGCTAGATTTCAGAGGACAGCTGATCTTATAGCATTAATTTGTATATAGTAGGATTGACATATAAAATTGGTTTATAGATATTCGTTTGAAGAGAACTGTTAACAAACCATTATCAAAGTGATGACAACCAAGTTTCTACAATAATTTTAGCGTGATTTCTGGTTAGAAATCATATCATACTACCCATTCGCTGTGAAGTGTTGAGCACAAGAATTGAATTTTAAATGCTTATTGCCGATAAAATTCAAACAGGTGCATTGGAAGCACAATTTGATAAATACCTAACAATGTCAGAACCGCAGTGTATAATATCATTAAGACAGGTATTTGAAATTGAGTCAAATATAAGAATTCAGGGTTTCCTTTAAAACCTCACATAGTACTTTAGCAGAGATTGATTTGAATATAAATTCAGAAGAAAACGAAGAAGATAGATAAGATAAGATGCTTTCACAATTTTGTTGAATAAGATAAAATTTCTTCTTTTAAAGAATATATGCCTTTTTTCACATATTGGTCGGGTTATTGTGCAAAAGCAGCTATTAAAAGTTGAAATGCTAAACCTGCGAAACACACCCAGTTATAGGCAAAACTTTATCTGTATCAGTTACGCATTAGAAAGAAATGTCGACAGAGGAGGTAATACCGTCCAAACCTTGAGGCAATTAACGCAGTTAAATAAAAATTAAAAATCATTTATTAGAAACCATGCTCAAAGAGATATTGTTATTAAGTTGGCAATCGCTGCAATAAGAAAGATGATATCTTTGTAACTGGGTTAGATAGTAGTAATTTCACTGAAGGATATTTTCTGAATTATATTGTAAGGACAGCAACAATACTTTCAATAACCGTGTTCAGAATTTTTATGAAATGCGTAATAATACTGCAAAGAAAACAAGAAAAATCCTAACACTGAAACTTATTTATTGAGTGAGAAAATTCCATTTTATTGTAAAGTTAACACAGGCTGCTCTTTGAATGTCATTCTTTACATTTATAGACTTTAGAAAAGAAAATTGAAGTATTGCTAACAGTTGTGTGGCAGTCGGTCCTGGTGGTGTAGTGATAAACATACTTGCCTCCTAAACCCAAGATTGCGGGTTCAAAACCGGCCTGGAGCAATGCATTTTTTCGGGCGTAAAAATCCGAAGTATGGCTTCCTTCGGAAGGGAAGTAAAGCTGTGGGTACGGCACGATAAAGAACCTTAAGCCTGAAAGAAGAAGCCTCTGAGCAAAATTTGTCGGCCGTTTCAAGCTCTGATTTGAATGGGACCCTGATGACCTGAGATGTTAAAAGAGCGCTCATAAAAAAGAGCGCTCATAAAAAATTGTGTCGTATTCAGTTATTGGTCTGTGCTGTACAAATGGCTTTTTTGAATTCTATTACATTAAAAGGTGCACTAATAAATTAAACTTATATATGGACCTTATTTTGAAGAAGCATTTTACAACCTGTGTTAGTTTCCAAAATATTATTTTAACATTTGACCAAATTAAATTCTGTTTTTTATAACTACACTTTATTATTCAATTATGCAAAGTTAAAAAAAAACGAAAATATATTAAAAATAATGAAATAAAACGAAGAAATCACCATCTGTTGGAATAGAATAAGAAGGAAAGCAAAACTTTCACACTTTTCATTATTTATTTTATTATGTCTATTATGTCTTTTTCAGTTCAAAATTTTAATCTAGGATGATAAAACTAATACACTAATTATTTTATCACCCAGAAAAAATACTATGGGAATTATTTAACGAATGTCCAAAAATTTATTTCGAAAATTGGTATTATAATAAATATTCTGAGAAAACTATAATTCGATTGATTTTTATTTATTTTATTTATTTAGGGACGCTCTTTAATATTCAGGTCATCTGCGTACCATTCAATTCAGAGCGTGAAACGGCCGATAAATTTTGCTCAAATGCCTCTTCTTTCAGGCTTGAGATTATTTCACGTTCCGTAAATCTACGACACGGTACACACGGCTTTACTTCCCTTCCGTAGGAAACCATACTTAGATTTTTGCCCCCGAAAAGAATCCATCGATCCTGGCCGGGATTTAATCCGCGATCTTGGGTTTACGAGGCAAATATGGTTACCACTATATCACAAGGACCGGCGCGATCATTTGGAAATGCCCAGAACCGTACAAGGGTGTTATGTTCTATCAATGCCTACTTCCAAATGAAGATTTTCAGGGAATTAATGCTTTCAATCGGTCGGAGTTACGAAATGCGTATAAACGCGAATGACTAGCAGTCATCTCTCATTCTTTAAACAGAGAATGATGATACGAAAATGTGAACATACATAAGGAGTTGACCATTGCCACCGCTCTCCGTTCAAGTTTCACAAGCCTAACAGTGATGGCGTCATAACCGTGCTTTCAGGCCTTATATATTACAAGGCACTGGTTTGAACCCGCGATCTTATGTCTGCGAGGCATGTATGGTTATCACTAGACCAACAGGACTGAAATTTTGTGCGTAATTTACAGTTTGCTATATAAGGATTATTCTTAATAAATTGTAAATCATGATCTACAGTTGTCTGTGTAAATAAATCAGCGCACTTCAGTTCATTATTTGTGAAACGTTAAGCAACAAACGTAGTATCCTATGTAACAGACATTGACCATACCAAGATATTTACAATTATCATTTATACGTTAAATTTTCAGAATTAGTTATTACTAATTTACTTATAGTTTCATTTGATTAGCGTGTTTTTTAAGTTATTGAATCTGGTTTTTTAAAACATATGCTCCAACGTTTTACATCTTTAGTGATAATGTTGAATGTTTCTGCGTGGTATTAAGATACGGAATATTGGATATTGTAAGTCATGTTTCATTTTTACCGGACATCCAGAGTGTTTCAAAAACTTTTCTTCTGAAATTATTTTTGCATGAGCAAATCCTTTCCATGGTCATTCTTGGATTGCAGCGTGATTGCTCCATTCAACGAGCCCACGATTACCCTTGTAAACAAGTCGCATAAATGTATTTTTCTTTGCGTTTCCATCATCTTAATAAGACAACCTTGAGCAGCAATAGATTACAGTGTCGTTTACTCCTATGTTAGTAATTCTATTTTTCTGTAACATTTGCGAAAGTAAAACTGATCACATTTTGTAATAGTAATGTAATAAATATCTTATAATATTGAAATAAGTTATCAAGAACAATTTACCAAGAGCGCTTTGAAATATTCGGACGAAATAAGAAAATTCTATTGTGCGTTAGCTTCTATACTCATCAGTTCATAATCATGGAATGTGTTTGGTCAATATCATAATTATAGGACTTTTGTTCTTAACGACTTTCAAGGTGTTACAGAAGCTGATATGATTACCTCTCCAGGCTCTATATACCAGTAAGTTGTTCTGTTGAAATTAATTATTTAATCTATTAGAGATAATGCCTATTAGCTTTGACGTATCTACATGAAATGAACTGGAGATTAATTTTATACAATATAGCAACTTTGTATTAATAATATAATGGAAATGTTGCACGGTGTCGAATACTGCATCTCTAGAAGGTAGAATGGTGTTTTATAGTGCTTACAAAATGAATAAAAATTGGCACTCTCCAATTTATCTGGTAATGACAAAGTTATTCAACAAGTTTCACAAGAATAGGTTTTAAGTTAATGTAACGCAAATGTATGATGCAATTTCAATGATATGCTATGGTTAAGGTGTTTATCATGTACACACACAGACTCACGTATATAAATAGCTCAGAAAGGTAGAGTATTTGACTATGAGCAGCTCTACATGTATCAATTATTTTCTCTCAGACTACATTTGACTTAAGCAAATTATAGCCCTAGGCTCTTCGTAACAACCAACGATATAATATCTCTCAATTAGATGCTATATGATGCATTTTATGATGTTCAAACACGATTTTCTATCTACAGAGACAGTCAATGAAAACTAATAAATATTAGCCTTTATTAATGCAGTAGAGCTAAAAATCAGGCAAGAAATGTCACAATTACAATCTCTTTCATTTTCTACACAGAAAAAATATTGGGTTTAACAGGGGGAAAGGACATATCGCTAATATTTACGAGTACCGTCATCATTAACCCACCGCCGTTCGTTCGTTTCTTCTTGTGGCTTATATTTTGCATTAAACCTATTTTTAGAAGAGAAAAATATAAACATAGCTTTATATTGCGCCTGTGTTTTTCAGAGTTCAGTTGTTACTTACATTTCGCATAATTAATTACTTAAAATGGTACAGTGCCAATTATAAACAAGAAATACTGAAGAAATAAGGTGGTAAGAGTATTATAGGGTACATTTGTGTGAACATATGTTTATTAAGTTATGCATGTTAAAACGTGTATAATATTGTGACAAAATAATTCTTTCCTTTAGTCCCATTTAAAGATCACAGAAATGATTTTGTATAAAATGACCCGCTTTAGGCTTCAAACATTTATAACCACTGTAGATAAAAAAACTACGAAATGTTTCTAATAGTACAGGAAGGCATGCTTTACGTATTCATTTACAATTGCAATTATACAATGGAGCAGGTTCCTGTTGAAGTAATGATTGAAAGGAATGTCTTGCTTATCCCGACCCAAGAAAGAAAGTACATGGCAAAATGAGAACTTAAAGAATTATTCAATAACCTGGTGGGAAGCCAAGTAACAAAAATGAATTTGTTACCTTAAAAACATCAGAAATAGAGGAAAATTAAACAAGTGAGTATTTTCATAAGCGTACGGGGTTACTCAGGAAATAAACTTCATAAATGGCAAATGCCGGGGACGTACCGTAAACTTAGGCCTGGAACGTTTTCCTTAAAAATCATTTCCCAATATATAAGTTCATCTCGTGTATCATCAGTCTCCACCGCCTGTGGTGCTCCGGTAGTGAAAACGGGCGTTAAACAATATTCATTCATTTCATTTACTTTGGCACCTCAGTAATAAAATCGGTCGCTACGCACTATTAAAATATTCTATCTATTGAAATTATCTATAAAGCAGTTACGCAATTCATCATTACTAGCAAATATAAAGTGCTAAACAATTGCACACTTCTCAAGACCTTCGATCATCTTGTCTTATTAAGGTATAAAAATGGAAGTGTTGCTTACAGTGTTCTAAATCAGCTACTAGTAGACTTTCTTATTAACAATAGAAATGAGACATTAATGCTCGGGAATTTGTGGACCGGTCAAAATTTAGCTGATCCTACTACTGGAAAACATTCCACAATCATTGTAGTTGTAGTATGTTAAACTATCATGCGCTACTCGTATCAAATCCAATAGCGTTTATTTGTGGACATTCTTTAACAATCAAATACTATAGCGATTACAGCTTATTTGACTGTATTTGCTCCATATTTTTAAATCTCTAGCTTTGATACTATGAGAAAAAATTTACTTTGTAATACATTGTATATCGCTCTTGAAAGTACCACGCAGGTATTGCTACAAGATACGTGATGCATCAATTCCCTAGCATTAAGGATTTTACTGATGAAAGAACTATTAATGATAGTTGCTGCATTATCAACTGCAGACAAGTCGTAATTTCGCTATGTTACAATAATGAAAACTACTTATAAATTGCAGTTAATTTGAGTTCTTTAAGAGAAAATTTATCTCACTGAATAATTATTTGAATGGCAGAAATAACGTTATATATGCATATATATATACGACAAAACAAAGAAAAAGATATCTGTATATAAATAGTATTTATCACTGCTTGCATTACAAAGCTACCATCAGGTGACAACTTGATAAGTAGTACTGTGCCCTATTTACTTGTGGCATTAGTTATTTTATGGCAATGGGCCCATGCTTTGGGGATATACATATGTTCATTAATAAGAACCAGTATGACACATGAAATTCAAATTTTGGAAATTTGAAAGTGTTCAGCTTTTCTCTGTTTTAGAATGTACTACGTGTAGCGAACCTAGGAATTTCGTGGTATTAAGTTTATGTAATTGCATTTCCCATTCTTTTTGTTTGGGCGTTCTTTTTATATGCAAAAAAATTGCCTTGATCATATAAAATAACAACATTCAGCTACCATAGTATTTGTATTTTCTAAAATAAATGGCGAACCGTTGGAATACAGAAGAAATTGTTTCTATCTAATGATCTGAGCGTAAATTCTTATGTTGCACACCGTATTTTTGCTCTCAAACACCAGGATGTGTTAACATCCAAGGCAGAAAAATGGACGTCACTGCTTTTTTTTTATTGAAAACAAAAATCTCGGAACATTTTTTGAGCTGTGCCCATAAAAGAGTTCCATGTTACAATTATTATCTTTTGTGTTACCACTTAAACAAGTACTACTACTTTCACGAATAATACTAATGTACTGTTAATACTACAATTAGTTTCATCACTATCCATATATTTGCACCAACAGAACTGGTACCGTCACTGCTGCCACTAATACTGCTACTGTTTCTGCCATTACTACTACTACTACTACTACTACCAGCACTATTTCTACTTCACCGCCACGGGTGGCCGAGGTCGTTAAGGCGCGGATATGTGAGCGGGAGGTCTGGGGTTCGAATCCCGCCAGGACCGTCCTCCCTGACTGAGGTTTTTTACAGGATTTCCTCAGTCCTTATAAGTGGCAAATTCCGGGGAGGTACCTTAAACTTAGGCCTGGAACGCTTTCTTCCTTAAAAATAAATCCTTTCCCAATATACAATTTCATCTCATGTATCATCAGTATCCATCGCCTGTGGTGTCTCTGTCACAAAAATGGGCGTTAAACACCATTCATTCTTTCATACTACTACTACTACTACTACTACTACTACTACTACTACTACTACTACTACTACTACAACTAAAACCACAATTATTAATACTCTTAGTATAACAAGCAATAACACTAGTATTAATATTCTGCTTCTATCGCACTAGGTACCACTGTCACAAACATCACAGGTGCTACATCTATCACGGTTGCTACTACCACCACTAGTACTACTACCACTAGTACTACTATCACTACTACCGCCGCCTCTGCCGCCGCCGCCGCCGCCGCCGCCACCACCACCACCACTACTACTTTTACTATTATTACTACCACCACCAATAATAATGATAATAGTAATAATAATAATAATAATAATAATAATAACACGAATGAAGAATTTATATGAATGTCAGATATGCATTTAATAATTCTGACATAGTACATATACAATATATAATGTGTATCTGTGTGTATGTTGTGTGCGCGTTCTTGTTAATTTTATTGATTCCTTATATTAGTTAAATATTCAGTTAAAAGTTAGGTATTTTACAAGAGCATGAACGGTCTTGCGACACTTACGACTATAATGTGCAATATATATGTGTACTTAGTTTAACACTAGAACACCTAAAAAGCTGACATACCTGGAATAGCGGAAAGGGGGCATTATGATCCCCGCCATGTAACATGCAAAACTTTATTATTTTATTTATTGAGAGCTTTATTTGAATTTACAGATGCTTTCAGAACAATAAAAAGTGGATATAAATTATGCTTAAATATTTAACTTGAAAACTTATATATTATTCTTAATATGAAAATTTTTCGCTTGCTTTTCAGTTCATGTTCAGTTCCGTTATTACACCTACTGGTTTTTCTTAGCTAAGTAAATTTATTTGAAGGATTATAACATTCTTTTCTGAACGTACATATTTTGTATAGATGATGTGCACTTTTAGTGCATATTTTCCACACACAGTTTTATGGCACTTCTCACAAAAACCCCTTGTCCCGTTTCCTTTACACAGATTGATTTGGCATTTTCTTCACTTTTTGGAAGGCCTCTTCCTCTTATTGCTCTTCTTCTTGTGCTCCTCCTCCCTTTTCAGTTTAATTCATCAGCTGAACGATGAACTTCTTCCTTCTGTTCTGTTCTCTTCTTTACCTCCTTGTAAATTACCCATGAATTGATTGCTGCCATATTGCAGAAAACGTGCATTGGCCATTTTCTAATGCATCTTTAGTGAATATTTGCGAGTCATCTGGTCAATTGCCCCATATTTGGTGTTATTGTAGAAGGTTAGAGTTTCTGGTTTATTTTTATCTTCTTTGCTCATTACCATGTCAGAATGCAGTGTATTGAGGAGAAGGACATTCTTATTTTTCTTTGCTTGGTAAACAGTCAAGGTACAATATCTGCCATCAGTAGATCGCAAAATGGTGGTGGAGCGGTGCATTCTTCTTCCTTACCTCATTACGAATTTCACGGTGAATTTTGTTCATTGTTCCCACAGATGACGTTTTCTTCTGTTGGAGCTTGTAGGCAAGTGGAAGAGACGTGAAGAAGTTTTCTGTCGTCACGTTTCTTTCTTGATTTAGAAACGGCTCAATTACACGTAGAATGCACATTTCCTTACAATTTTATTCTCCGGACGTACATCATCCTTACCTAGGTATGGTATGACATTACATATACATTTTGGTGCTACATCTGCTGAAACTCAGAATTTCCTACCATGTTTGTTAGCTTTGCTGGGCATAAATTGGGTAAACCAGCACCTTGTTTTGCTTGGGAGTAATTGCTCATCAATAACTGTATTTTTCCCCGGACAATCAAAACGGAGACAGTTTTTCAAAAATGTATTCCAAATTTCAGATGTAAGAGTGAACTTATCAGTTGGGGGAATCTTTGAGTTCGGATTGATTTCTCATCAATCGGAGAAATCTGATTAGTTTCTGATATCTATACCAAGATATTGTGTTCTTGATGAGAAGATAATCTACTGACATACATTCGTATAGATTACTCCTTGGGTTTACATGATGGCGATCATCTTCTCTAGTTCCTCGAGTGAAACAGTCCACTAGTGTTTCAGTTCCATCTGAGCATTAGATTCTGTATACTTCTTTATGAGATGAAACATCGATTCATCAAAGAGTAGACGAAAAGCATTGATGGGAGAGTCATCCACTCGTTGGAAAGCTTATGTGGGACATTCTTGCTCTTTTAGAACATCTACAGCAGCCCTTCTACCTGACGAAGATGATGACATATTGATTCGGATCAGTCTCTAGCCACCATTTTCACGGTGGAGGAATCAGATGAGGCCTGGCCCTGCTGAAATGACTGAGGTAATGACTGTGGAATATCAACACTCACACCCATTTCGTATAAGAAATCCTCGCTAACATTTACATCACTATCACTAGTTTTTGACATAAATTCACTACTCGAGTCTGATAGGTCAATGTCTGATTCAATGTCTGAACTCTCCAAAAATGCGCGCTAAATCTGGACATCTGAAAGGTCCCTTTGACGATACAAGATTCAGAGCCACCGTCTTGAACATGCAGCACTTACCTAAATGGGAACAAAATATTAACAAATAAAAACTGATATTATACACACATGCTGGGTCCCAACAATGAATCAATATTTCCCTCTGCACATTGTCGTTTACTGTAACTGTATTGTTGATTATTTATCGAAAATTTTACTGCGCAGTTACGCTATAAATTTATAGAGGTCAAATTGAACCCTCTCGCTGTTCTAGGTATAGGGCATCAAATATGAATAAAAAATAAAATATTTTTATCCAAATATAACATCATACAGAGGAAGAAAATCAAATATAAGTCACGATGTTTCGAGAAAAATGTGAATACCTAAAGAAACTGTTCAACAATAAATTTAGTCAAGGGTCATTTTGAACCATTCCGCAGTTCTGTTTTAATTGGAATAATAATTACTTCTACTAATACTACTGCTACTAGTATAATTATTCCCACTCTATTATTATTATTATTATTATTATTATTATTATTACTGCTACTACTATACTGCTATATTACTACTACTACTACTACTACTACTACTACTACTACTACTACTACTACTACTACTTCTACTATCACTGCTATATTACTACTACTCTACTACTATTTACTACTACTCTACTACTACTACTACTACTACTACTACTACTACTACTACTACTACTACTACTACTACTACTACTATCACTGTTATATTACTACTACTACTACTATTACTACTACTTCTACTATCACTGCTATATTACTACTACTACTTCTACTATCACTGCTGTATTACTATTACTACTTCTACTATCACTGCTATATTACTACTACTACTACCACTACCGCTACCACTTCTACTATCACTGCTATACTACTACTACTACTACTACTACTACTACTACTACTATACTACTACTATTTCTACGAATCACTGCTCTACTACTACTACTATCACTGCTATATTACTACTACTACTACTACTACTACTACTACTACTACTACTACTACTATTACTACTACTACTATTACTGCTATATTACTACTACTACTACTATTACTACCACTTCTACTATCACTGCAATATTACTACTACTATTATTACTACTACTTCTACTATCACTGCTATATTACTACTACTACTACTATTACTACTACTTCTACTATCACTGCTATATTACTACTACTATTACTACTACTTATACTATCACTGCTATATTACTACTACTATTACTACTACTTATACTATCACTGCTATATTACTACTACTACGACTACTACTTATACTATCACTGCTATATTACTACCACTACGACTACTACTTCTACTATCACTGCTATATTACTACCACTACGACTACTACTTCTATTATCACTGCTATATTACTACCACTACTACTTCTATTATCACTGCTATACTACTACCACTACTACTTCTATTATCACTGCTATACTACTACCACTACCACTACCACCACCACCACCACCACCACCACCACTACCACTACCACTACCACTACCACTACTACCACTACTACCACTACTACTACTACTACCACCACCTAAATCACTACATTACTACTTCTAGTGCTATTATTTCTGCTGCTGCTACATTACTACCTGTAATACTAGTATTATTAACATTAATTTTACCACAACCCCAAAATAGAAAAATATCACTATTACTACGGTACAGCTGTATAGTGGTATTACTATTTTACTACTTCTACTTTTATCACCACTGGTACTGCTTTATTACTATTACTTTTTCTTCTACTAATTTATTTTACTACTGCACCTACTATTATTACTACTAACTCTTACTCTAAGAACTAATATGCGAAAGGTAAAATATTATACTTACACAGGTTTCACAGATTGTCACATTACTTTCTGATTTCTCGCCAGTTATTAGAATAACTTTTCAATTAAATTGGTAGATATTGTAATTTTGAATGGTCGCGATAATATCTTTGTACACTTTTACGAATCTCATCTATTAAGGAAAGTAGCCGATAAGTACAGTGAGTGACAAACATTTGTTTTGTTCTTGGGTCCAAAAAGGGGCATTCTCATGTTATCCTTTAGACTGGGACGATAGAACTACTTCTACTACCAGCATGTGTACCACGACTGCACTATAAATTACTGATACCGCTACAACTAGACTAATATTGGGGTGGCTAAAGAACGACGAAGTTGACCCTTCTAAAGTCTTGCCGTCGCCGTCAGATTATCCAGAACGAAGAAACATACTTAGCAGAAAATATTTTCCTTTGCATGTAGATTACAAACCCTTTCGAATTGCCGTTAGACGGCGATCGTTGATAGCTTCACTTTTATGAGTTTTTTTTTTTTTTTTTTTTTTTTTTAAATAATAGTGCACAGATGTCAATTACCCCTTCAGTGATAGAGACCACATGACCCAGTTAAGTTTAACGATTCAAGGAAAGGTAACCAATTTTATACAAGAAGGTTTACTATCCTAATTAAATGCAATACGGCACAATTAATGTCACGTTCTATTCAATAATGAGAATCACGATTTATGCCTACTAGTAACTCAGAATGACATGATTTACTTGAAAAGGTGCATAAAGGTTAATGGAGACGTCTGGGTAGATTAATATCTCAAAGCTCATAAATTTTTATTTTCTGTAGGTTCAAACTGTTTGCACAATTTCGATTTTTCTGTTTTGTCGTAAATTAAGTCACACAATTTGATCAAATTGTCTATTGAGATATTTTAGCATCCTCTTCGCTTAATAGGCAGCGCTTCTTACATTTATTCCATCTATTGTTAACTTTTGTGACATAGTTACAGTTCAATGCTCCTTTTAATAAGTGGAGCTGCGGTACCTTTTAAATATATTACCCCGTTCAATGCTTTTGTGTATTATGCATCGATTTATACCTTTCATTTGTTTCTTTACATTATAAGCTTTTGCGTGCACAGCAACTATCCTTGAAATAGATTCTGTCAATTTCTGAAGTATTTATTGATTTCACACATGTTAAAATAACATTTTAATATTACTTCTTGTATTGTAATGCTTTGTTTTGATCATGCTTCTAGCATCTTGGACGCTTTTAAAATGGGAAATACTTTAACATCGCCGTATAGAATAAGCATTACTGGATTGGAAAGATAGTCATCTGCATTTTGATATATGATTATGATTTCGCCTACTTTCTGCAATATTTAGCCATATCTAGCGTTCATCTTTAAAAATGTAGGACTCGAGTAACCTTCGATCCTGCAATACTAAACCAATTAGACTAAAATCTATTTTGCTACCCGAGAATTCTATTTACAACGTGATTTTAGAATATTTTATTTATTTTTTCATTGGTTCGTACCAGAAGTATTATGAATAATTTGTAAATATAAATGAACATGTTTCATATAAAAATAATTTTAACACTAAGCAATTTTTTTTGTGAGCCTTCTGCGCAGTGCATGAAGTCGAAGTAAGTTAATCTGCTAAAACTTGTGTTGATAAAAGTGAAAATGCCAATGAGAGCAAGGTACAGATTGATATCCCAAAGAGTTTTCTGAGCCTAAAATTATTTCACATATAAATACAAATACATTTTTGTAATATTTGGGTCGGTAAAAATAGATTGTTAATAAAAATGATATATTTTCTTTAAACACATGATTATTTGTTTACTTATTTAAGCTGTAAATTTTCTATGTAATTTTTCAAAAAACAAAAAGACTGAACAAATTGAAATAAACGTGGGGTAAATTAACACAGCGTGCTCTGGTTCTTAGAGGATATAATAAATTTCAGTGAGCAAAACGTTTGGAAAAACATTATTCGTGAAAAGGTTTCACAGCGATGATAAAACAAAACATTTAAGAGGGAAGAACTACTAATTGTTTGAGTTTTTAAATGCCTTCTCACTACTAGCCACTTCCACTATGTTATATTAGCGTGTACAGGTGACATTAGCAAATAATAATCTCTTATCATATTGACATGCACTAAATGCAAAGGTCAGCTCCTCAGTGATAATACCTCTGCTCAATAGTAAGGTCGGAAGCAGTACTATCCGTACTGAAATTAAGAAACAAACAGTACAGCTGATAATCTGCGAGGTCGTACCGTAACTCTCATTTCTTTAGCCCTAGGCAACGAGAAAAGGGAGACATTACGAAGTAGAGGCCCCAGAAGGAAATACTGTAATAGTAAGATATATAATGTTATTACATCATTATCCAGCATCCATGTCTTGGTATTATGTTCAGCGTGCGAAATACTAAGGCGTGGCAACTCTAGAGCACGCGTCGGCAACGGGCAGTTCGACCATGCTCTCAGTCATCCTCTGACCCCGATACAATGATGCCTGGAAGTTCTTTAGACTTTCACAATCACCGGCATGTGCAAAGCTGCCACCAGGTTCACCTCCCCGTTTCCACTTGGTTCAGCTGCCCATTTAGAAAGAGTCTATGTCTGTATACCCGACACTGCGGTAAACTATTTACCCATGGATAGCAATTGCTCCATGTCAATGCAGATTATCGAGAAGAGCAACGTTCACTATAGCACATACTTGGAGTTTAAACATAAAGAATATATTAAAAACAACTTTAATTTACAAAGCAAAGAAATATATCAGCTTTACTTTAAAAAGGATGAAGTATAATTTATATGTCTACTTTTAATTTACAGTTGCAATGAACTGAAACAACATCTTTATTCAAAACTCCTAAGGTGTGGCTCATACACTAATAATCAAGGACATTAAAAGTCTTGACTTTTGTACACATGAGGGCCAGACATTCTTGTGTTTTGTTTCTCACCGAGTAAGGGATTAAGAGATCGCTTTCTCATGGAATAAAATGACATGATTTACTCACATCAAAACAAGATAGACTGTCGTAAAACTCTTACCTGAAAGGTTGTGCTAGTAGATCTCGCTTCACTTATATCTGATCATTGCGCTATTTGAAATGAAAAGGCCAAATTCTTAGCGAAAATATTATAGCACTATAACAGTACACGTAATGTGTTTTCAGTCCCTCTATGAGCTGAGCGCCTGCCTAGAAGTCAAGTTGGAGAAACTATAGCTATATTTACCCGAAAGATGACAAATATCATTTTTTTTTTTTTTTTTTTTTTTTTTTTTTTAGCGTCCAAACCGCCACGGGTGGCCGAGGTCGTTAAGGCGCAGACTCGTGAGCGGGAGGTCTGGGGTTCGATCCCACCAGGACCGTCCTCCCAGACTGAGGTTTTTTACAGGTTTTCCTCTGTGCTCATGAATGACAAATGCCGGGGAGGTACCCTAAATTTAGGCCTGGAACGATTACTTCCTTAAAACAATCTCCTTTCCCAATGTATCATTTCATCTCATGTATTATCACTCTCCATCTCCTGTGGTGCCTCTATAGCAAAAACGGAAGTTAAACACAACTCAATAACACTGGCGTCCAGCGATGAGGTTGTCTGACTCATTGGGTGTTGATACGTTTTAGCAATGGTTTTCTTACTGCTACATAGATTTTCAGACCTGCTTTAGAAAGTTTCCTTTTTGTTTATTTTTAGTTTTCTACAAGTGTTGTGCTACAGTTTTTAAATATATTACTTTTACTGGCAAATTCTGATGAAATTATCATAGATTTTAAGATTGTTCTGGTCATTGCTACCTGTATTGATATGGTGGGTAAGAGAATATTGCCTTCTCAATAGATAGTCACATTGATTAGACATGTGACCAAATGGCAAACCCAGCTTCGTGCAATGCAACAGGTGCAACGTATTTTTTCAAGTGACATTTTCACCCTTGGAGCCACAGTAACCATGTAATTACTTTCATTCTCACCAACAAACTGAGCTGCATTTAACAGGTTTGCCTAGCAATACGACCTTGATGCATACCATGTGACGGGACAGTTCTGATGCCTGAGTTACCTGGGCTGATATGAACATTTGACCAAGTCATTAAAACATACAAATTTCAATAGTTAGTTTCTCTAACACAAAACATCACTCATTTATAAAACAGCAGAGCCATAACATTTTTAAATAATGTTATTTTATAGTAATTAAAAATAAGTATCTCATAATAACGATTCTCAGCTGATTTAAATTTCCATTTCATATAAATGAGCAGTTGCATTGAAATTATCAATAGGCAGAGTAGCCTTTCGTTTATCAACATAGTATAGGACAATCATATTAAACAAGGATCTTGTGATTTGATTGCCTTTTTCTGAAGCGAATTATTTCAGAAAATGTTCCGTTGTTCCAGAAACTCTTCTGTAATAAGATCATTCGGACCAGGTTATTGATTTCTTTGATGTGCCCAGAACAAGCCCCATATCTCGACCGAACGTTTGTGAAGAGTTAACAGAAATGCAACGAGGAGAGATATGGTTTCAATAATCAGCATGGCTTCCAGATCCCAAGGAACTTGGCTTTGGCCAAAGAACAGTAAATGACCAGACTAACATCAGAAAGTTGTTGATTTGGTTTATTTACGGACGCTCTTTAGCATCAGAGATCATCAGCGTCCCATTCAATTCAGAGAGTGAAAGGGCCAATGAATTTTGCTCAGAGGCCTCCTCTTTCAGTCTTGAAGTTATTTTACATGCCGTAAATTTACCACATGGGACCCATGCCTTTACTTCCCTTCCAAAGGATTTTTAGATTTTAACTCCTGAAAATTTCCATCGATCCTGCCGTATTTGAACCAAAACCGACCAATATCGGAAAGAATCGCGACCAAGATCAAAGAAACTTTATGTAAATATTGCTACTGAAGATGAGGCCCTTGTGGAAGACTGCTTTAAAACTCTAAAATATCCTATACGTCTGCTTGTTCATAAAATGCAAATACTTGTTGATAGTTTTCTCCTCGACAATTTACACTTGTACCTTATGCATTATACTTCAGTAGAGCTCTCATAACAAAATGTACGGGGAATATTGAAAATTTAAGTATAATGTTCTTTAAGAGCTTACAATAGGCTGAAAGAGTACAAATTAAATTATTGCTAACGGAGAAAACAATGTAAATAAACTTAAAATAATCTTTCAAATAGCAAAGATTGAGAAAAAACTAAACCTTTCTTATACAGAAAATGAAAAATGAGATTTTGAAAAAAGGTTCCTCGAATCTGCTATGATTGCTTAACGCTGCAATGAGGTACCTGACTCTGCTGTATGCTCAAGTGCCTGAGTTAAGTTATTCAGATTTAGAAAATCCACAGAAATCAAATGCTTTAAAACTTGAACCTGAAGCCAAAACTCATAATCCTGTAAGAAAGGACGCGCTAAAGTGTCGTGACTTCGTGTTTTTTTTTATGTTGTTTTCAACTATATATACAAATGGCCCACGAAAAGCCTCCCCCCTCCTTAGCCTTGGCTATACGCACGTTTGAGGCTGATTCAACGCAGTCAAACCGTTGTTTTATGGGCCATCCAATATTTTTATGAATGTTCACTGGCTTTGTACAGCTGGGGATGGTTGGTGCACTAATAAAATATACGTGCAGACTATTGGTGCTTTGATCTTTTGTTAAATACAAATTCTGTAAAAATACAAAAATATTTTCTTTTGCTTAATCCATATAATCTAAGCAAATGTTTTCAACACTGCGATTGGTCTCTAATAACCAATTACGTTAGATTTGTTAATTAATTACTAAGGATGGTTGTTTATTCCTTCAAATGCAGACTGTATTTTAATTCGTTTTACGATTTTTGGTGAACATTAATAAACAAAAAAACCAAATAAAGTTTAGAGCAATAACGTTGAGGCATGTTAATCGTGGTATGAAAAGGATTTCCAACATAAGACCTGTATAAACGAAACAGTCATATGCAATTTCAAAGGCGTAAAGCCCAAGTAATATAACAAATCCGTACAATAATAATAATAATAATAATAATAATAATAATAATAATAATAATAATAATAATCATCATCATCATCATCATCATCATCATCATCATAATAGTGGTTTAGCTCCGTTTATTCGTTTTTTAAATTTGTAAATATACAATGAAATCAGATGACCTTTATCAGTAAAATCTGTGGATCTAGCGCAGCATCAAATCATGTATTTTTCTTCTTATTCATACACGAATTTCCTACGTAAGCACAAACTTTTTTATTATGAAAGGGATTTAGTTTTGCATCGAAAGGAATGGAAATGTTTCGTCCTAATAGAACAGCTTTAAAACAGCAAGTAAAGAGATAGATCCTAAAGTCTTCCACAAGAGCTTAATTCTGAGCACCAATAGGATTTCCTTGACCTTAATCCTCATTCTTATTGACACTGTTCTAGCTATTTCTTTGCTGTTCTTTGATCAAAGTCAAGTTCCACGAGATCTGCAAGGCGTTGTGATTTAGAAAATCATCTCTCTTCGATGAGCTACTCACAAACTTCCAGGTCGAAGCTTGCCGCTTTTTTGGTAACATCAAAAGAAATGGATAGCCTGATCCGTAAATAATGCGAATATTATGGCGTATGAGACTTTAGAGCAACGCTATCTTTTGTATAATAATTCACACCAGAAAACGGAAATTAAACAGCAGATTCTCAGTTTAATACAAATGGTTCATAAAAGCGTAGATAATCTGCTGGGTGATGGAAACATTGCTTTGCGGATATCCATTTATTTCAAGGAATAATTATCCTTTTACAGTATTTTCCAATTTCTTTCCCTTTTATATTAAATAAATCCTGATTATTTCAGGTGCAAGTACATTTTCGTTGTTTTACAATTAAGCCGGTTATGTAAAAAATCCACTTAATGGTATTTTTACAAACTTAAGTTTCTGTTATTTTCCTATTCATTCCAGTAAGTAATTCAAACTTACAACAAGAATATGATAACTCAACCCTCCAATACTTCGGTAGATATTTTGTAAATTTGGCAGAGGTGAAAATAGAATGAATGGCACGCCCGATTTTCGTATAAAAGTATTTATTTTCTATTGTAAATTTACATTCATTTTAGCCATCTGTTACCTCTGAAATTTCTTTTTAAAATAGATGCTGATAACGAACATTTAAATGTTAAAGAAACTTACAAACAGTTTGATTTGTTTACATACGCTCTTTAAATATTAGGTCATCAGCATTTAGAAACAGTGACGAAAAGTAATGGACAGGCAAAGCTGTACTAGAAAGAGCTTCTGGTCAAGATTGCGGATAAGTAAATATCTCTTATTCAATCGCAAAACTACTCACCTATGCGCCCAGTGAACGCAATGTAACATTCTGAACTTAAAGAGTTTGGCCTTATTTTCACGTATGCTGGGCATTATTGTATCCTGCATTTTTATCATTTTATTTTGAGGCTAATTGCAGATATATTTACATAATTATAAATGATATTACCCTTTTATATTGTTTGGCTAGAAACCTGGTTACAATCTAAAACACTGTTTCATATGCTAAAAGAAATGTTTATGGAAAATCTTTGCAAATGATTGCAATTATCTATTACAAAAAGTCATTGTTATGAGGGATAAAATGGCTCAGGACGCTTATCTCTATCTTGCATCAAGCTCCTTATGTAAACGTCCGAAGATGGATTTCTTTCATAAAAGTTCGCATTTTAGTAATCCCTTGTAAGAGTTGGAGTTTATGTATTCAGTGTTTATCGAATAACACATTGTAGTATTTTGGGGCAGTGGAAACATGCTTAAAAGATCAGCAAACTTGCGTTGCCAGAATTTAGTTCTACGTGAAGATTGTGGCAAACTCCGTAACAGACCTAATGTATGTGATGAAGTTATGCTAAAGTATTTACGATTACATTCGTTCTTTCCCCATATACCAGACCCACTATAAAGTAAAGACTAATTATTGCATTTCAAGTGACATTTTTTTGACTGGTGTTTAACGCCCATTTTTACTACTGAGGCACCAAGGCGGTGAACACTGGTGATACATGAGATGAAATGATATATTGGGAAAGGATTTTTTTTAAGGAAGGAAACGTTCCAGGCCTAAGTTTGGGGTACCTCCCTGGCATTTGCCAGTTATGAAGACTGGGGAAAACCTGGAAAAAACCTCAGTCAGGAAGGACGGTCCTGGCGGGATTCGAACTCCAGAACTCCCCCTTATGAGTCCGCGCCTTAACGACCTCGGCCACTCGTGGCGGTAGGCAAGTGAGATGAATGGTATTTGAGTGGATATACCATACTTGAAAAAAAGTACTATCCACGCCGATATGAAGTTGTTCAAAACAGGATAATCACAAATTTTTTGGGGTTCACCTAAATTGTATAAGTAATGGAACTATTTTATTTCACAACAAACATTCCTTTAGTAGACCCAATTGGATTATTATAACCCTTAGGAAGAGATGAAGATATGACAGCATACATCTGAGAAAGGAATAGGCCAAATATCTTGAAGAACGGCTGAAAGTTCATAAAGCTAAGGTTGTATTTTCAACGCCATTTGTCGTAATTGTATACATTTAGCTACAGAAGAAGAAAAGGATACTGTATAGCATTGGCTTTTATGCAACACACACCAGTGCCACATTTTGCTTTTCCTGATATATTTTATCAAACATAGACACGGTTGTGCGCTTTTGGCATACATATGCACAAGAGAAAGGAAAAGGAACTTATTTTTACTGCTGGTATGAATATGGTGCTAAAATGGTATAAATGAGGTTCTTTCCTGTTGTTTTGAAGTGAACAGAGTGAGGTCTGAATATGACTTGCTTTTTGCGGTGTGCGCGAGACAAAACACAAACTGTACTCTGGTTCATTTTATGAAATCCCTCGTATGTTGAGGTTTAAAATTGTCCACCAGTCCTTTCATTTTTATAGGGTGGTATTTATTTAGGTATTTTGGTAAAATTAAGAAATAGAGAGAGAGAGAGAGAATGATTTTTATTGATTTTTATTTAAGGACGCTCTTTAACATCTCAGGTCATCAGCGTCCAATTCAACTCAGGGCGTGAAACGGCCGACAAATTTTACTCAGAGGCCTCTTTTTTCAGGCTTGAGGTTCTTTATCGTGCCGCAAATGTACGGCACGCCCCGAAAAAATCCATCGGTCCTGGCCGGGCTCGAACCCACGATCTTGGGTTTAGGAGGCAAGTATGGTAACCACTACACCACCAGGACCGACTGAGAGAGAGAGAGAGAGAGATAGAGAGAGAGAGAGAGATAGAGATAGAGATAGAGAGAGAGTTGATATCCCTGTGAACTACATAGGAGAGTAACAATTGTATTATTTTATTCAGATATCTGTTTCTATAATTGCACTCGATATTTCTCACGGTTTTTAAGAAAAAGTATCATCTACAAAGAAAAAATTTCAGTTTCTAAGTATCAGAAATCTGTGTATGCAAAAATAATCAAAATGTGCTTAAGTGTCTGGGGCTACTAATAGTAATGTGTGGTCAAATTTTAACTTGTTTAAGCCCCTATTGCTCCAAGTAATTTAATTGTACTTAGATATAGTGAAAATGTTTTTTGTTGTGTTCACGCTCCCTATGATGCAGATAAATATAAAAAATATAAAACGGCTTTATAGACATTTTACAAAAAGCGAAACACAGTTCTATAAGAAATAAAGTTTTACATTTACTGTTTATGTAATGATGAAAAGCATGCTGTGGACTATGTCCCTATGTAAAGGTATCCAACACCTGTCTTATATTTGTATGTAGCTTTCTTGAATTTTGTAATAGTTGAAGTAAAATAAAATAATAAAACCAAATTTTTTGTGTAACTTAGCTGCACCCATGAAAATATAGAAAGATTCTCTGTCAAAAATATATCTATGTTATTATCAAATAAAATATGTTAGCAGGAAACGTTAAAAAGCAAACACTAAACAAAACATGCCAATCCGAAATCAGAATCAAGCTAATTGCTCAACTTAATACAAAAAGAGTTAAGTTTTCCAATTTGAGATAAATGTTATGATTAAGTAGAAAGAATATTATAGAATATTATTTTAATGTAAATTTTAAATTGCATTTACTGCTATTTTTTATCAATTTTATGAAATATAAAATGAAAACATTATAACTTTTTGTAGTGTACCTTAAATTATGAACATTATAACTTGATCCATTCAGTTGTTGTTCAACATTTCAGAAAATATACTGAAGTAAATCCACGAACTGGTCCAAGGCTGGTCAGTGAATTCTTTAACCGATTTAATTTTCATATTCCTCAAAGAAGTAGATCCGGAAGGATACAGCCCCATAAAACATGACTATTTACTTCCTTGAAAATTAGCTCACACGTACAGAAAACACTTAGGAATTTACTTCCTTACACTCTAGGTATTTTAGTATTGCGTACATGTTAACAATAAGAAATTTGCGTACCACTATTACACAAGGACACAAAGCCGTCAATGTATGGTAGCTCAGCGATCATAAAATATAACGGACAACAATAAATTTGAACATTGGAACATGATAATGAGATTCATTTTAATACCTAACTAGAAAGGAAATGCGGATAATGGACCTAGACAGGCGTCAACATTGTATTAAATTTTCTGCCCACTTTTCTCTTGAATTTAAATGCATTTGCTATATTAATTATCTTACTGCTAATGTAGCAGCTCAGCACAGACCAGTCAATTAATCTGGTGATTAAAGTTTGCAAGGAGGTATTATACAGTTATGTGGCCTCAAGCGAGAAAAACAACCTAAACATATAAAAGGTAATTAGATATTTACAAAATATGTGTTTTAACATAACAAGAAGTGGGAAATTTTTATGTTGGAATTAATATTGTGATTAATCTAAGGTATAAATGAAATCTGAATTTCAGGGTGAAATAATTTATTACGTAATTAAGTGAAAGTTATTGTTTAATTCACAACTTATGTTCAAACTAAAAAACAAGGTTTTCACTTAAATTCGACACTATTTGGTGAAGCTCACCTTAAGCCATCACTAGTCATTGGGCAGTTTAAGAAATCCATCCATGCAGGATATTAAATATCCGTAGAATGTATTGGATGTTCAACAATATGACATAGATTGTGATAATGCAAAAGTATGTGCGATGCAATGCATATAATCTCATGGTCGGGATATTCTTTTCATTTGTGCTCTCGTCAATGTAAAGGATTGGAGTAAGAATAGCGGAGGTACAGTTTAGGGAGGCTCTTATTATTTTTTTTTTAAGTATTTAGCGTTCGTTATAACAGCTAAGGTAACACTGGTGATACATGAAATGAAACGATAAATTGAAAAATGACATTTTTTAAAGATATAAAGATCCCAAGCCTTATTTGGAGGTACCTTCCCGATATTTTCTATTTATATGGACTGAGAAAACCTCAGTCAAGGGGACGATCCTGGTGGGAATCGATCCCAGATCTGTCGCTCACGAATGTGACCTCGGTTATTCATGTCGGTAAAGGGCTTATGAGGAAGCATTTGGAAGTCAGTGTTATTTGGGGAAATTCAAAGCAGAAATTTTTGGCTATTCTGCCTTGGAAACTGCGGACTTTATTCACATTACAAGTAGTACCCATATTTGCCTAGATTTTTTTGGTAATCTAGTACAGTTTTAATCTATTATACATGGGGCTAGTAAGCCTTTTGGTTAAAAGTTAACGAAAGTTTATTGTTTTACTTCTTTGCCTACTTCTTTGTTGGCAGGGAAAAATCTTAAACCTTCTATGCTTCCAGTAGCACTCTCAATCTGAGCTTTTATTAAAGACTGCAGTGATGCATACCCTGAGGAACGAGAATGGGTCTAGTTCTTCAAGATATAGTACATCATTCAAGTGTATTATTCGTCAGGCTATATAATAAAGCAAAGAACGATCTTGTTAAATTTAAAAGTTTATGGGCGCAATATAACAAGGCATCTTTTCTTGAGGAAACCAAACAAGAAGAAGCAAGCAACTTCTTTGAGGTAGCCGCAGAAGCAACCATCTTGGGCAGAGAAACACAAGAACAGTAGTCTCAAAGAATTACAAAGGCAGCTCCGGGCTGATAAAAGTAGGTTTAAAATGTTCACTGATGCAAGTAACTTCACCTGAGAATGTGTACTTCCTAACGTATGCACAGTAGAAGTAAATTCCATGATATCAGTTACATTGTCAATGAATGGACTGAAGATCAGTGAAAATAACAGTGCAGTGGACGCATAATAAGTAACGGTATCATCGCAAAATAGAGCAATAATCCATAGCATGTTTATCCAGTTCAGAAAAATCTGAAGGAGAAAATAAGGAATATATATCTAAATAATTACATGGTCTCACCATTTGCAGTGATCTATTTCGGATAGATAGCTTGTGAGAAAAGTTAGAACAGCAAAGTTGCAGTAACCATCAGAATGTAAAAGCTATTTATATTGTCATCCAGATAAGCTGATAACATAAAAGAAAGGAAAATATAAAGTTCAACACACAAAATAAAACGATAGTTCATTTTATTTTATTTAGTCAGTGTTATTTTTCTTTCACGTTCAAAATAACACAAAATTGTCAATTATTTAGTGCTATGTGTTAAGGGTATATGTTTATTATGGAATTATTATTAGTGATCAATTACAATGCTAAATTTATTCCTAATGCATCTGAAATCTGTGTGGTCAACACTTTTATTTATGTCTTATTTCTAACTTATAAGGAAGACCTGGGTTTTCTGATATTTCTGGTCTTCTTTCCTTAAGAAATTCGAACGAATGTGATTCCTTTTGAAATCAGCAAAACCAAATTGAGTAATATGGAAACACATTTATATTTAGCAAATTAATTAGGACCGTTGGATGAAATTGACTGAAGTCAAGGAACATACTAGAAGGTTAAAATCACGGGGAACTAGTTGATCATGAACCGTTTTTAGGCATGGTTCCCCTTTACTTAATATGGAATCAGAGATTGGCTACTTGTTCAAAACTTGCTTTTCTGCATAATTGCCGTGTCAGTGATGCACGGGATTCCTGGCATTGGAGGCAGCTTTTTGTGAATATCCGAGCCTTCATAAAGTCACTTGTTACTTTTGAAGTGCAATAAATAACACTGTTTAACACTTTGGGAACCCTTACAATATCTGTCGCTATATTTATATCAATGAAATCTACAGTTATAAACGCTAAACATAATTGTCGATTGATAATTATCATATGTTTCAGTGAACCAACTTCTGGTCACGCAGGGAGCGGCCGATCTCCGAATCAACATCTGGCGCTAATTCGACGGTCAGAGTGCTTGTAATTATAAAACTGCATTTTTAAAATTAATTTGAAATTATTCCAGCTATAATTAGTAGATAATAAATAATAACATAATTTTTTTCTAGACATAATATTTTTCAATACTGTGGCTAGTAATCAATGAAAGAAAAACACTCAACTTCTTTTCCATGTCTCTTGACACTAGTGTATTTGCCTTCATGTTCTACGTGTATTGTGTATAAAACCACAATTAGAATTAAACCGAGCTATCGCGAGCAATTCCACATTACTTTTTCCCATTTTACAATATTACAATTTCTCTAATATTATTTACTCTAATAATTCCTGCAAGTCCGCCAACCACCACATTTGGCACATACTACCGTGTACCGGAACCAATGTAAACAAATTATTTGGAATGGGAAAGCGGATAACTCGTGGAATGTAAATATGCACCTGAGCATTTGCCAAAGTGACTTGGGGAATAAGGAAAAACCCCAAGTTCAGGAAGGCTGTCCAATGGGAATTGAATCCGTGACCTTACGAATGTATGTCTCAAGTGTTACCTCGCTCGGTATGGTTGTTTTTAGCAAGACTCTGCAACGACACTTCAGATGTGCTTTAACATTATTTTGCTTGTAAGCTTGGGTTGCCATTGTTTTTACTTGTTAGCTCTGAGACAGGTATCTTGCGATTAAATTTAAACACACAAATTTAATTACAATTAAGGATTCTAATTTATTTTAAGTCTTTGCTGAAAACTGTGAATGTAACGCAAAATATTTTTATAACGTTGCACTGGTGCTCATTCTTTTGATCTTCTTGTGGAATGTTCCTAATCCATTACACAAGCAGGAACGATGCGTTAAGGAAGGAGTAAGATATTATACTTGTTGCTTGAAACATGTGGGTATACTTTCATACTTTTGCGTTAGTCTTTTTATGCTCCTGATGTGCGTTGCTCCCCGTTTTCTGAATGAAATTTCATGCCAAGACTTCAAATTCATATATAAATTTTTTAATTATAAGGAAAATGAAGCTCGTTGCTGTGAAATTCTCATATTACCCTCCATTCCGTCTGTTGATGCAATTTCTCTTGTAAGCTGTTGTATATGTGACACATGTAAAATCGGTTTGGCTCATCTGCTTCATCTTAATGACCGCTTTCTAGATTTGTTTTGCAATGATGTTGACCATTCCTCTAATGTACTGGGTGACCGGACTGCTCTTTCTCAACCAAATCGTAGTCAGAATCACATGACAATCTGCTATGCCCAAAAGGTGACATATAAGTGGAATCCTCATACAAGCGATTTAATATCGCTGCAAACATTAAGGCAACCATTATCAAAAAGAAATGTAATTGGCTTCTAACGTATGTCCTACACACAACTAGTGTAAAAGAATAATTTTCATGTAAAGAACTGTGGTTCTTACAACCCCATTCAACAAAGAGCATTCTGTTTCCAACCTTTTCATTATGGCGAGTGTTGCATTTCCATTGGGAGGCCTAAGCAAGTCTTACATCTCTGAAGTCCATTTGAATAGCAACGGCAGAGTTCGATTTGCATAATTTTTTTTTACTAAAAATAAACGCCGAGACAATGTTTATGGCGAATTCACCTAAAGACAATAAAAAGTTTAAGGAAGGAGAAAATCAACATTCCTGAGAACTTATAGATCTTAACTTACGAGACAATAATTCTAAAGTTGATACCTCGCTTAAATAAAACCCAGTGGGGATGTTGAATGTACCACAAGTAATGCACTTTTATTAACCACCCATTTTATATGTTTCATGCTTGTATCTCATCTAAATTATACAGGCTGCATATTTTTCGGAAGTATTTTTATAGAAGTCCTCAATTAGATCAGCTATTAGAACGTTTAGACTCGTAAGAGTTTAGGTCTTGGGTAGCTTGTTTCTCCCATTTTTTAGAAAAACTTTTGTAAGAAAAATTTATTCCATTACAATGAAATAGGCACATATTTATATAGTGCATGTGCCTGACTTCCATTTAGATGAAGAAATAAACCATCCAAAAGCGAGTAGTCTACAAATGCAAATCTTGCATATACATGATGTCCCAGAATTACGGTATAATATTTCGAAATAGCCAATCCACATTACTCTGTAAGGGTTGGACAAAGCACCAGCTGATTTAACAACCCTTATACCTGGTAACCGAGAAAGTGCTAGCTATTTCATATTTATTTTTCATCAAAATGGTTCTCTTTGTTTTACTGATTGCCATTTCCTAAATATATTTTCCACGTGAACTCCTGAACTGGCACTAAATTCAGCAGGTCTGAATTATTGATAGAAAATAGCTAAAATAAATTATGCTAACACAAGTACACAGGTAGGAAGGAAATGAATATGTATTAATAATTATGCATCGATTGTGTATTAGTATTCGGTAATGAAAATATTGCAGCGAAAATTAAAGGATAGAATCTTACTTACAAAACGGCTAATTTTGAGTATCCTATTTTCAGAATTAACTAGAATTAATTTTTAGTAATTCAACCTCTTTACTGCATATTAAATGTATGTAATAGCAATTTACTGTTCCATTGAAGGAATTTTAATTTATCACACAAGTTATATTTTACAATTATTTATAAGTACCTACTAAAAGCATTTAGAAAATGAAGCCCCCTTTTCAGCTTATCGTGCAACTTTGTCGAAACTAATAATTCCATTATTTTATCGCTCGTAGCACTACATTCATAAATAGATATTGCAATTGAGATCTAAATATTAATTAATGTTTTATGATTAATAACTAGCTAATACTTCAGTCAGAAACTAAATATAACTAATTATTCGTTTTGACTTTCGTTTTTAAATGTATCAGTCATAGTCGCAATTATATAAAGCTATTCGAAATCCTTTCTGTGGTAGAAAACTGTACAGGAGACCATTCCTATAGCTGTATCAGAATATAACTCGAACCCATAGTGGATGAAATTTACCGCACACTTCTGCCTTTTTGTGGTATTAATAGTAATGCTTGCAGTAGTAATAGAAATAGTAGTAGTGGTAGTAGTATCAGTTGTAGTAGTAGTAGCAGTAATAGTAGTAGTAGTAGTAGTAGTAGTAGTAGTAGTAGAAATAGTAGTAGTAGTAATAGTAGTAGTAGCAGTAGTAATAGTAGTAGTAGTAGCAGTAGTAATAGTAGTAGTGTTAATAGTAGTAGTACTAGTAGTAGTAGTAGTAGTAGTGGCAATAGTAGCAGTAGTAGTGGTAGTAATAATAGTAGTAGTGATAGTAGTAGTAATAATAGTAGTTGTAATAGTAATAGTAGTAGTTGTAATAGTAATAGTAGTAGTTGTAATAGTAATAGTAGTAGTAGTAGTAGTAGTAGTAGTAGTAGTAGTAGTAGTAGTAGTAGTAGTGGCAATAGTAGCAGTAGTAGTGATAGTAATAGTAGCAGTAGTAGTAGTAGTAATAATAGTAGTGATAGTAGTAATAGTAGTAGTAGTAATAATAGTAGTGATAGTAGTAATAGTAGTAGTTGTAATAGAAATAGTAGTAGTTGTAATAGTAATAGTAGTAGTAGTAGTTGTAATAGTAATAGTAGTAGTTGTAATAGTAGTAGTTGTAATAGTAGTAGTTGTAATAGTAGTAGTAGCAAGAGTGGTGTAGTTGTAGCAGTGATGGTTGTGGTGATGATCATGGTGGTGGTAGTAGGAGTGGTGTGAAATTCGTCATCTGTTTACGTTACAACATATATTTAAGCAATGAACCTTGCATTATGTAACCTCCTCTGTTGCGCATTTGCAAACATGAACTTCAATTGTTGGTGAAGCAAATATTAATGATTTAGGGACCCGCAGAATAAGGAACTGACGTAAAGCTCAGGAAACGACAACTGTGATGCTGTTAGTCTGGTTGTGACACTGCGGTCATATAAGTGAAAGCACTTCCTGCATCACCGCTGGCGACCACGCCCTTCGTCACAGCTAGTGTGTTCAGTTGTGTTACCATACCTTCATCACCCGAGGTCCTTCCTTATAATAGAGTGAATGCGAAACTGGAGCGAGGATGCCTAGGAGATATATTTGGGTGTATCTATCTACTCTTCAGCTTCATATTACAGCAAATTTGTAACTTCGTCATTAAAGATAAATCGCATGTATAGAACTTATCCATGACATTAAATGCTAGTTACATGTATCCAGAAAATATCTTTAGTTTCCATAATTAAAGCTAGAAATCATACGATATATCAGAACAATTTTAAAAGTTCCTATTTAACATCAATGTTGAGTATGGAATCATGAGTCAAGTTGCCACTTTGTTACAAAATAAGACTTTAAATTGGAAAAAGAAAATGGCCCAGGTCGCAGAGTGTGGAGTGACTACCGATCACACATAAGAACGTAAGTTTTTAGAGAAAAATAACCAAAGAAATTGGCAATGCTTACACGAAATTTGCTTACTGCAATTCTGCAATGTAGCTATGCCTAAGAACCAAAATTAAAAGAACAACATTTCATTAGACTTTATTAAATAAGTTCTATTGAAGTGGTCCAAATAATCTGATGCCTGAACGAGAAAAATGTCCTCTCGGGAATACATGAGCTGTCTAACCCTTAGACTACTTAGGTTAACAAAAATAACAAAATATTTTGAAGGCCTTTACTGTATTTTTTAAAATATATTATTTTTAAAAAGAAATTGTACTTTTGTAAACTTTTGAAATAACTTCGTAGATCATTGTTTAAATTATTCATTGATCTAGTATAACTTTTTATTTTGAATACTGTAGATAACATGCAGAATTAAATATAAAGTAATATTTGGAAATGTCTTATTTTGGTTATTATAGAAGCAGCTTTTACTCAGGTATTTAATAACCTCATTGATTTTTCCATAACACGTCTTATTTAGAATGTACAAGTCATGAAGAAATATTACAACATAAAATGCACCTTATTAATTTTCATTTATTGAATGATTTTAAGAGATACTATTAAATCACGACTTATCATTTTAAATTTATTGTACAGAGATGTGAAGCTAAGCGAAATCAAAAAATTTGTCGCTCTCTTTTAATTTAATGTCATTCGGTATTTTTGTTAGCCAGTTATACATGGGCACAATGTAATTTTGTCACTGATTTGTTCGCTTTTTTGTGAGAATATGAGCACTTCTGAATCATGGCGCATAATTTTGAAATTACTGTTTGGATCTGTAAAGCTAAGAGGAATGAGGTTTTTGGTCACTGTCTTTTACCGGAATTTTCATTAGCAAGTTATACCTCAGCAGTGATGTATTTTGTGGCTCATTCAATCTTATTCCTTTATTATTTTCCATATTGTCAATGAGTTTTAGGCCTCATATCACTTTTTATTTTGGTCACCGTAGCGAATAAATATATAAATTTAATACAATCAATGGCCAAAATCAGGAACTGTTCATTTCTTGGTTTAGTATTTTTTTTTTCAGATTACATTTTCTTGATTTATTAGTTAAAAATCCCACTATTAATTTATAATAACTAAAAACATACGTTTCACAAAAGCAATAGGAAAAAAGAGAACTTATCCGTGTGGGTAAAAGTTCATGAAACATAAAGAGACCGACACAGGTAGCCGAGGTCGTTATGGCACGGTCTGTGAAAAAAGGCCTGGGATTTGATTTCTGCCAGGACCGTCCTCCCTGACTGATGCTTTTTCCAGGTTTTTCTCAGTCTTCAAAATAGCAATGTCGATGAGGTACCCTAAACATAGACCTGGGACGTTTTCTTCTTTATAAACATTGTTTAAAAATAACAAAAGACGAGGTAATTTGGAAGAGTGGCAAGCGATACCTGTACGCTCACTTCTTAACCATCCTTTCTACAGAAAAAATAGTGAAAAGGGAGCAATGTAATTATGTAAGCGATGTAGAATGCAAACAGGGAAACGCCTTTAATTAATAAAAATGAAGCTATGACAAGCCTAGCTCAACTCTTCAATTGTTCACAGCTAAGATGAAAGTGTACCAAAGAAATAATCTTAAGACGAATAAAGCTCGATGCTATTAAATGGTCCTAAAATGAATTATATTAGAAAATATCAGTGCCAAAACCAAATACTGGATATATATAGGTAAAAAAAAAAGGGCTTCAAACAGCAATCGATGACTGCTTAACTTCGATTCCACAGAGGGATATGTGATCATGATTTTCGCCTCTGTTTAAAGCTGAAAGAGTTAAAGAATTCTGCCATTTAAACATTCATTATTATCATAATTATTTCTGACACATTTTTTCATGCACGGAAATAATGGCCTCCAGTGCTGCCGACATTAATGTTTACAAATCTCTTTTCGGCACCCATAAAAAATTAAATCCTGAGTTGCACTTAGGAAAAACATTGTGGAGAACAGTAAAATCCAAGAGACTAAGAAAATAATGTAGTAGGAGAAAAACAAATTATTTCGAAGAGGTACTTTCTTAATACGGTTGTAGCTTATGCCCAAATATGATGTTATTGTGTTCTTCCTGTTCTAACAAAGTGTTACATATATTACAAATATAATTTTTGACTAGTACAGTGTTGGTGCTGGTGGCAGTACAGTAATATAAAAGCCGGCGTTTTTCTATATTATTTTGTTACCGCATATAGTACAATCCGGAAGTTACAAATTACAAGCAGAACAACGTCCATTCATGAACAAGAGAAAATGATTGCACAACTTATAATTGAATACGTTAAAATTGTATAATATTAAAATTTTATGAATTATAAGTATAAATTCATTTTAATAATTATGGATACAATGATATTACACATAGTTGATATGAGAAATATAACACAAAAGACGTTGTTTATGCAATAAACCAAAATATGGTGGGAAATTTGGTTCAAAACGCCATCATACATTGATATTGGTAAGGCAACAAAATTTTCAAACTGAAAATTATGAAATATATGGAATTATGCATGTGAACAATTAGATATATCAAAACTTGGGAGGAAAGTGTATTTGAAGACACTATCAAATGATCGGAAAGCAAAAAGGGTGAGTGATAAAGGGAAATAGCGGTAGTGATAGGTCTGTCACTAAATTTATAAGGTAATAAAAATGGTAAAGACAGAAAGAATTGAACAAAACGGACAGTATCAGAAATAAGTAAAAGTCAATGCAATCTGAGCGCAAAACATAGAAATAACAAACACACGATGATTAAAACGAATAGTAATGGCAATTCAATTGTGAAATCCCCTAAACGCATATTAACTTACCGTCTGGTTAGGTACAACAATGGATGAGAAGAAGTGCATATGGTGAAATTCATTCATCAGATTAAGAAAGGCAACCTAAAATTTGAAGCGCAAACACGCAATAATCAGAACTAATGGCAAGAGAATTTCCAGTTAGAATTCCCACCTCCCCCAAAATGCAATAAGAATGTATGAATACAATGAGTTATTTACGGACGCTCTTTAACATCACAGGTCATCAGCCTCCCATTCTATTCAGGGCGTGAAACGGCCGACAAATTTTGCTCAGAGGCCTCTTCTTTCAGGCTTGAGGTTCTTATTCATGTCGTAAACGAACGACACGGGACCCACGGCTTTACTTCCCTTCCAAAGGAAGCCATATTTAGGATTTTTACGCCCGAAAAAATCCATCGATCCTGGCCGGGTTTGAACCCGTGATCTTGGGTTTAGAAGGCAAGTATGATTACCACTACACTACCGATATGCAATACGAAGCGACAATAGTAGATATCCGGATTAAGTAATAATATTCACGACAATTCTGCCACCAGATGGCGCTAGTTTTGCTTTTAATCCTTCCATGGTGGTGTGTGACCACGTGGAGAGTGGGACAGTTGTTATCTGATGGTAGAAATATTGTTAAACTTGTTGTTTGAACCGGGACCATTTTGTAAATAGAATATATACACATAATTGCAAAATACATTAAACAAAATGTGAAGCAAAAGTGGCGCTTGATTAAGGTTATATGTGGCAAAACTGCTAACTAATCAGGAATTAAGGAAAATGGAAGTGATGGCAAAACTGTAAACCAAGCGGTGGCTGAAGAAGCGTTTAGCGGCAAAACTGTGAACTAAATGGGATTAAGGTACATGGAGGTCGGTGAAGCGGTTGGTGTCAAAACTGCGAAATAACGTTCGATACATTCAGGAATATATTTACACAGTGATCAAAAATACTAATTTTCAATCTGCGGAGAAAATG
The DNA here is from genome assembly GCA_030762175.1 of Metallyticus violacea. Taxonomy (NCBI): domain Eukaryota; kingdom Metazoa; phylum Arthropoda; class Insecta; order Mantodea; family Metallyticidae; genus Metallyticus; species Metallyticus violacea. The sequence goes on from CM060846.1 coordinate 228,715,971, forward strand.
AATAATCACTGATGATGAAAGTATAAAGTACAATTTACAAATAATTTTACAATACATTTTAAACGAGCTGACGCAGAGGTGCGTCAACTACGGTTGTCTATCGTCTATTGAGCAAAACGAAACAATGTAATCAATAAGTCACGTGATTGGTGGAAACAATCTCAAGTGTTTACACGTAGAGGTTGCTCAAGGTTACATGACGTTATTGGAGGAGAACTTGTTGGAACCTGCACATTTGAGGAAAACTAAGATCGTGAGGTCACCAAGGGTGGGGGAACCTGTTGGAACCTGCACGCTATGGAAAAAAAAAAAAGGTCGATGACAGATGAGGTCACCAAGCAAGTTGATATTTGTAGAGTATTAAAACGATGTCTGGCGCCATGGTGTAAGGGAAATGAAAACAAGATCAAACCTGTGGAGGAAAGTTAATGTTTGAAATAAGCTCGTTGCAGAAGGTGAATATGCAAGATTACAAAGGACTGATTACCATAATAATAACATGTTGATAAATTAAACATACCCACTAGCAAAAAAAAAAAAAAAAAAAAGAAAAAGAATTCCGTATAATGTTTAACTTTTCGAAAAATGTGTTATATTGTACAAAAAGTTATTATGTTGCAATTTAAATATTTTCAAACCATGGTTTTTATTGTAAACAAAAATGAATCTGGGGAACTAAATATTATCTACAATGTTTAACTTTGCAAAAAGAAGGTAGGTTGACCAAAAAGATGCCTATATTGCAATAAAAAACAAAATATGGTTTACTATTATAAACAAAAATGCATATTACGAGCAGAAACAAAATATTAACTTTGAAAACAAAGAAAGTATTTTTAAGGTTAAACTTTGCAAAAAAGATATTATATTGCATTTAAAATATTTTCACTGAATTATTTGTTCTTATATGCAAAAACGAATGTTAGGAACATAATACCATTTGCAATGTTTAATTTTGCATAAAAGAAGTTTTGTTGTGCAATATATATGATGTTGCAATAAAATTATTTTCACACCCTGGACTACTATTAAGAACAAGGAATAATAGAAATAAAAATTATTTACAATTTTAACTTTGCATAAAAGAAGTTATATTACCAAAAAGATGTTATGTTGCAATCAAAGTATTTTTATTCATTGATTTATTATTAATATAAACAAAAACAAATATTAAAACAAAAATCTATATAGGATTTAACTTTGCAAAAAAGAAGTTATGTTGGGCAAAATAATGATTTTATGATGCAATAAAATATATTTACTCCTTGACTTATAACTATAATAAAAAAGAATGTTTGAAACTAAATATGATCTTTGGAAAGAAAACCTATTTGAAAGAATTAAAGCAATGCGAATAAATGTTATGTTGCATATTTAAAATATTTTCGCTCTATGATCTACTGTTACAAAAAATTAATATTAGAAAAAAATTAATATTAGAAACAAAAAACTATTAATGCTGTTTAACACTGCAAAAACGGAAGCTATGTTGCGCAAAACGATGTTGTGTAACAATCAAAAATATTATCACACCATGCTCTACTTTCATAAATCAAATGTACATGTTGAGAAATACATCGGTTTGTGGATCGTAGACAGAAAAACATTTGCTTACATTTGAAAAGAAATTGTTTTAAAGTGCTTTAAATTGTATGGGTTAACTGTCATGTTCCATTTACTGGGTTTTCCCATTCAACCACTAGTGGCTTTTATAGTGTCCCTCCCCTTCACACGACAAAGAGGACGAAAAGTACATCTTACAAAATGGTGGTGAATCGCAATGGTGGAAAATTTTGGAATATTGATTATAAGAATATTGAATTCTTACCGAGTGGGGTGATTTAAGAGATAACGACTGAGACTCGGGTAGTCTCCTGTTCAATTTTTGTTGGTTTCCTCTGGTTGAATGTTGGGATGAATATTTATATTCTACAAAATTATCACTCTCCAATCATACCCTTTTATTCCTTTGGTTCTGTTACATGGTAGAAAGTGCCGGGATGAGATGGGTTGGAACGGCGTAATGGTGGATTGAGCTTTGAAAATGTTTCTGTTTCGGCGTCTGGAATGGAAACGAACATTCTGCTGAGGGTTTCTGAAGGATGGCTGAATCGGCGTCGGGATGTTCTATCTGGAAATGATTTATAGACCGCAGCTGCATCCACACAGTTACCTCTTATATATTTTCGAACTCGTTGAGTTCTTCAATGGCAAGAAGATAGAATGGAGTTCCGACAATTATCAGTAATTCTTTAGACGCTAATTATCCTTTGAGTAACGCCGAGGATTGTACCTATATAGAGCTTAATTTCCAATTAGTTGCTTTATATAAAATGATTTTAACTACCGAAGAAAGGACTGTGATATTTCCCCGAGATGCGCCTACGTTTGTATTTAAGCTGCTAATATCGCCTATTATTCTTCCTGTCTTTTCAGTAATCCTTCAGACATGTTGACAAATTCTTATATTGCTATCAAAGTATGTCCCAAAGTATTTCATATCTCTTGACTTCGAAAATTCCTATCTTTAGCATTTATATGGATTATTTTTACTTTCATTCCTCCCACCAAAAAGACATGCCTCAATCTTATGTGGCGCCAACCTTAATCTTTTAAAGCTTAAACAGATAGTGGCTACTTCTAATTCTTGCTTAGGAACTGTATTAGAGATGTGGCACACCAATTGATTAGATTGCTATGTTATGTTTTTTTAATAGTGGGGGAAAATGTCTGTTAAGGAGATGATCATTGACCGGGGCTAGCTGTAAAATGTCTAGAAACAAGTCTTATGCTTTAACATAATTAGTGGTTGGCAGTTCCCTTGCCTATATAGCAAGTCGTGGGGAACGCTAGGAAACAATTAGTTTGGAATAAACCAGCAAACAAGTAGAACGTATCGTGTGTCACATGTTCCCACAGATCGATACTTGTAACAGCATATGCTACGAAACGTCAACTTAACAGGAAATTCTCATTACCTTACAATACTTGTAACAGTGTTCCCAGGTAATCAGCATATTATGTCAACTTGACATAAGTCAGTCCTGGTGGTGTAGTGGTAACCATACTTGCCTTCTAAACCCAAGGTCGCGAGTTCGAACCCGTCCAGGATCGATGGATTTTTTCGGGCGTAAAAATCGTAAGTTTGGCTTCCTTCAGAAGGGAAGTAATGCCGTGGGTCCCGTGTCGTACATTTACGGCACGATAATGAACCTCAAGCCTGAAAGAGTCCTCTGAGCAAAATTTACGGCAGTTTCACGCCCTGATTAGAATGGGACGCTGATGATCTGAGATGTTAAAGAGCGTCCTTAAATAAACAAATAAAAATACTTGGCATAATACATTGCCACAGGTGGCCAAAGATGTTAAGGCGCAGACTCATGAGCGGAAGTTCAGAGATTCGATTTCCACCAGAACCGTCCTCTGCGGCTGGTATTTTTCCAGCTTTTCCTCAGTCCTCATAAATGGTCAGTGCCGGGGAGTGAGGGTGTAATTGTTGGTGTTGGCTCTATTTTAAATGGTCCTCAGTTAGGCGCCAAAGTTTGAGGATATTTTTGGTGAAGTAAGAAGCTTTTTGTAGATCTCTTCTGACAGAGATATGCCGTTATATTTGATTATTCTTTTGACAGTAATTAATTCTTCATTCACATGAGCTTCGAGGTTCTCGTACTTCTTTGTCCAGTTGGTATGTCTTGTACGCATATAAGAATTTATTATTATCACTAATCATTTCATACTCCTAATCTTACTAATTTATTTCCTGACACTGTCTACTTTATGCCTGACTTCGCTAATTTCTTCGTCCCATTTTCCTGACTGCCTATCAATTGTGCGATTAGTTCTTCTTGAGTTCTCCTGCATCTTTCAAAATGTCCTATCTAATCTCTCTTCTCTTTGACTGCTGCTGAATTTATTTTCTAGTTCTCTGTGGTTTTATCTAACTTTATCTTTAATTCTTTTTGCAAATCTGTCTAACCCTATTAAAATCAGTTTGCTGTTGCATTAATTGTGACGTCAGCCCTAAACTTTCCATTCCCAGACTACCTTGATTATCGTTTTACCGACTAGCTACAAATATGCTATATTGACTTTGTGATTATAACTTCAACTACATTGCAATGCCTCGTACTAACTTCCTGCTGATTCATTTCTGTTATTTTACACTGATTGTTGCCATCATTTTCCTCCAAGTTATATTAGCTGTAATCAGTATCCTGTTGGCTAACTTCTGGGTTATGTAGCTGAGCTATCTACGCTTCGTATAATATTTTCCTCAGCTATGCCAGTAACTCTCTTGGTTCTTAGGAACATAAAAATTGATTCACAGACATATGTCTACCTAGATCTCATCAGTTACTCTGCAGATGTTGTTGTCCCTATAGGAGATATATGGTATTGCTTGCTGTACCTTGCGACGGCTTCGGTTCCTAGTGACGATGATGCCTGATGTTCCCATGCTGTCTCTTCCTCTTCTCGCTGATGACCCACGATAGGCCGCTAACGAACAGCGTTAATGCCTCGGCAACCAGCTTCGCTCGTGCAGAGGCGGCTAATTCAAACTCCTTAAGACCTGCCCTGGAATTGGGCCTCTGCAACGGCGTCTTATATGGCGTCGCTTCTCCAACCTGCGCCAGATACCTGGCATTGGGCCTCTGCTGCTGTCGTACTGCGTCGCTCCTCCAATTCGCATTGCTCGTTCAGTTGGCGTTGCAGTCCTTTCTTCCTCAGTGTTGGCGTTTTCCCCTTTTAGCAGCGCCGGAGCCCCCCTTTGGGTGCCAAAGTTTAAAGGAATATCTGTTAGTGCCGTTCTGTTTTAAATGGTCCGTTAGGTGCCAAAGTTTGAGGATGTTGTTGTTCGTGACGTAAGAATCTTTTGTAGATCACCACCACTTCCTCGACGTCTCCGTCTCAAGGTCTATTGTTTGTTTTCGTTGAGTGGAGCTCAACGGAGCTAAGAGGGAATTTCTGAGGTGTGAAGGGACACTCGACACGACGTACTGTGAAAGTGCAATTTATTTACTTTAAATCCCTTAATGATTTGTGGTGAGCCTAGTTGCGTAGGCTGGCAATGCGAATTCAATGGTCGCGAGTAATACAGTCGTACTAAAACGTACTAAACAGTTGTTAAATAGACCGTGTTGACTTCACAATGAATATGTATATCTGCTCGAATGTAAAGTCACTCTAGCTAAAATTGTAGCGAAATTATCCGTGAATACTGCTTGCTAGGAACTACTTTAACTACGCCACATTGCCTCGGACTTAGAAAATGAATTGCGTCGTACTTGGGACAAGAAGCGACGTGAACCGACCAAACTTGGCGGACCAATATGCGTGCTTTAGTGAAGCGACTTCTTCTTTATATACGAAATGCAATCCAAATTCGTTGTGCAGAGCACATGCAATACTTTTTAAGAATACTTGTCTTTGGGTGCCATCAATATTATTTCTCCAACATTTCATTCGCCAGACTCATAATTTTGTAACACAAGCCTAGCTATTGGCTTCCCTTTAAATTCTTAAAGGAATAATGCCATAAAAGTTAATTGTACTCGGCCAGCGGTCTGCTAAGAAGTCCACGCGGTGTGGCCTGTTTACACGGCAAAAGTGATATCTTTTCGCATTAACCCTCTGTTCGGCCTACTGAAGGCTATTCGCTTTATTGTTTAGGTTTATGACCCGGTTTTGAAAGCCAAAGGCCTCAGCGAAGGATTCGTCAGAGATACTTTGTATGTAAAATTTTTGTGCCTTACTTACACTGCAGTTAAACTAAAATAATAATTACACTATTAATGTCTTTGATAGTTTTGGTTATGCAGCTGCAAAGGGAGAAATGCGCATAGTAATAATTACATTGATAAAAAGCGATTACCCTCCTGTAAGAAAATGCATACAAAATAAATAAACATCATACACTTGAGGCAGAAACAGAGGAAGGTTTCAGGAGGTATGCCAAACTTAGGCCTAGAACGCTTCCTTCCTTAAAAAACGCTTTCCCAATTTATAATTTGTTCTTATATATCATCAGTGTCCAACTCTGTGATTCTGCAAAAGGTAACAAAATTTTTAAGCCCCGTGGAACGGGTATCTTGAATATTACACCACAATGAACATTCTACAGGGTGGAACCCAACACCGAACCCTCTGGTACCACAAACGTCATGCCTATTGCTATAAATTCTAATAATTAAAATCCTGTCTTCCAAGTAACTGGCAAAGGACATTATAGATAGAAAGCTCTTTGCTTGTCACTAAGCCTCCGGATATCACCCCCATGGAGAATAGATAAAAATTTGTTTGGCATTCGCCTTTATAAGCGACCATAACTTTATTTTATCGCTGAGTGCTCGATTTGTTGTAGCCACAATTTCTTGCACTTTTTAAGATATTAACAGTAAATCGTCCTTTTTGGAAGTCGTTTCGGTCTATGTCAAACAGCCAATCTGGTGGATCTTTTTCTTTTGCCTTCCCAGGAAGCCAGTTCAAGGAATACATGGGTACATATGTCTTTTTCGCGTTGATAGGGCTTACATTTTTATAGCAGTGCTGATCTTACCATCTGCCATTCCCTCGATAATTCACCCTCGATAAGCCACTAAAAGCTATTGACCAAGGCAACACACGAATGTAGGTAGTTCCCCGCCTGTGGTGCCTCAGCAGTAAAACTGGCGTTAAGCACCATTAAAATTTTTAAGTGGTTCATCTTGACAACGTTAATAAATAACATGCAACCGCTTTATCATATGTTCTTTAGTAAACAAGGAAATATCGGCCTTTTGGACGGTTCGCAGGTGTGTGTAGGAGAATAAGTTTGCGAATTTGCCAGCAGTTGAACATTCGTCATACTTGTTAACAATTTTGCTTTAAACTTTAAGTAATATTCCTCCAGTAGTGGGAAGCTTTCATGGCCGCGTTTCTTCCGACTTGGAAGCCGTGATCTGTTGGAGCTAAGGAGTCCAAACGTTTCATCCCCACCTGCGGAGGACATATTCAGTGGTGCGGTCTGAGTCTTCTGAGCGACGGTCCTTGCACGACTGAAAT